>CM031949.1:53600145-54200145 GCA_018749465.1 Paracanthobrama guichenoti
GGACATAATTACACCTTTTTCTATGATGAGCTTAATATGAGCTTAATTTCAAGAATGTCAAGGTGATACAACTGTTCTTATATTATTATGAAGAAAAAAAGTCTCATTAAAAGAATTCAATTAATGGAAAGAAAACGTTACTAAGTAGTTTGGCATAATAATGTGTTAATATTTCTTTCAAAGCTGCAGTCCATAAGTTTTTGTTGGTTAAAAATGATCCAAAATAAATTGTTGAGCAAGTACATAACCAGCCAGTGCTCAAAACGATCTCCTTACCCGGTAAGCTTGTAATAACGTGCTATAATTTGAGTGGTACTGGTAGCTTTCTGCAGGAAATACAAGCATGGCGCCATTCATCTATGCACCATTACGTCAGGTCTGTATGTAAAGAAGGAGTCCGGCTAGTTGTAGTATCGCGTGTGTGGATGCTGCAGGTGGCGGATCATTTGTAGCCTTTTCTCACAGCAGCTGGAATAATTAAATGTATACATTTTTTTTGTCACTATTGCTTTGGTACATATCTTTGATATGTAAGGATTATGTATACGTCTAACCAAAATCACCAGTGATTTCTGATATGTAATAATTTATGTAGGCCTACAGTCAGATATTTTTGTCTCAAAATCGTTTATTGTCAGTAAATCAAACCAGTGACTAAACATTCAACTTCACATAAAAAATAATCACATTAAAATAATCTGTTATTTAAATTGTGATTAAATTATGTATAGAAAGTGACCAAAGAACGCTCCCTTTGCAATCGCTGGAGCTGTCAATCAAACAGCGAGAGTTTACAGTAACTGAGTTCTGGACTCTCATCAAAACTCCCATTATAGTCAACAAATCTCTTATTTACATTGTGTTTGCACTGTTAGTTATGATTAAAGCAGAAATCGAGTTAAATTTATGAGCTCACTGCATTCATGCGCTCAACATGTTTGTGATCGGCTGCAATGCTCATCACTGCAACCTTTAATGCCACAATCTAAATATAATGCCAAAATAAAAAAATCAAAATAATCAACACTTTTTTTTACGATTAGTAAATCTTGAGAGCTGTTATAGTAAAAACATGCTAAATGTTTTCGAGAGAGTTATACATGTAATACTATTTCCATATGCAATGATATTAGCCAATCACAGCAGTGACCATTTAAACTGAAGTCTCACAGCAGCCAATCACAGCAGTGGGCGTTTACACTGAAGTCTCACAGCAGCCAACCACAGCAGTGGGCATTTACAAAATCTCACAGTAGCCAATCACAGCAGTGGCCGTTTAAACTGAAGTCTCACAGCAGCCAATCACAGCAGTGGGCGTTTACAAAATCTCACAGTAGCCAATCACAGCAGTGGGCGTTTACACTGAAGTCTCACATCAGACATGTCCCTTCAAACAGAACATTCAAATCAGAGGCTAAAATCAGTGTAGGAAAAATGCCTTTTATTTCTAAATTATGACAATTTTTGATGTAGAAATCACACTAACATTACAAGTGCACCACAGGCAACATTATGAAATAATAAAATAATGCAGTTCATGACCCCTTTATTTTTAGCCAACTGATACCAAGATTATTGAAAAAATGCATGAAGTTTCCCTAAGTAACTTGTGCTTGTTTGTGCTATATTCTTTTTATTCCAATTTCCATACTTTTCTGTACTTGTAGTGAAAAGATTTTTCATGCCCCATTCTTTAGTTATTCCCTGCTGTGCTGTCAAACATAAATCACACCACTCTTATCTTGCACAAATTTAATGGAAAAATAATTATGTTTCTTGCTGAGGCAGGAGTGTGTTAAGCCCCAAAAGTCAATCGGCAGATAAAGACGGAGAACATTTCAAAATGTGTTTATTCATCCATCCTGTTTGTTATCATTTTGTGTGCTAGACATGCTTTAAACAGACAAAAGACTCAGGGAACTGAAGAAGATCTTGTATGTAATTGAAAATATCAGCATACAGTATTTAGCCATACATTTTTCATAATCCAGTTGTCAATCCAGATGTCCTTTAGTTGTTAATTACAACCAAGTCCAATGCAAAATTGATTAGTCAAACACACACAAAATATTCATTAAACGTCCCCTGTTGGCCTATTGTTAAATCAATATTTTGAGTTTTTTCATGGCCAGTCTTGTGCAGAAATATTTTATTTCACAAAAACTGGCATTGATCTGCAAACGGATAAACAACACGAAACATCTCAGACAAAAAGATGTCAAGGTCTGTCAGTGCTTGAACAGTATTTGATTACTTTCTCTCTAAACATCTTTGTGTAAGTAAAATTGAACTGGAGATTTTTATTTGTATTTTTTATTTTATATTTATTTTATACATATTTATTTGTGTTAGAAGCTTTATAAAGATCAGGTTGGACATATAAGGACAGAAATGTACTTTTTGTGAGGTTTTGCTGAAACTTGTTGAAAGACAACTCACTGAAGAATGCGGCTACGTGCTCAAGCCACAGCATCAATTCAACACCCTCTCATAAAGCTGTGTGCACGGCGGCTGACATCTCTAGACTGCTGAAGCTGAAGATGAAGGTGTAATGTGAGGGGCACGCTGTATCTCACTGTGTAATAAAGCATAACAATGCACGACAATTCATTTTCTTAGACGCTTAGAGTGTCAGATCGGGTTGGGCTGCTGTGAGACAGGAGCGTGATAAAATGGCAGGAAGTTCAATGTTTCTTGAAGGGAAATATCTCGAGATATCTAATTTCCTCTTGCTCATGATGCGAATTCAGGTGGATCTGTTTGTATAGGAGACATTTCAATAAGGCTTAGAATTTGTGGTTGTATGGGTGATTCTTAGGGAGCATTAAGTTAATAAAATAAAAAGTGTTTAATTTAAATGTTAAAATATGTCTCAGGTTAATATAAGGGATAATGTACAGTCAGTCAGTCAGTCATTACTGCAAATAAACTTACTAAATTAATAAATATGTGGATAAGAAATACTGATTTGAGTTTGATTCATTTTTAGAATTTTACCTGCATATATTTTCCATTAAGTGCCTTTCCTTTTCTTTAGCATACTTACAAAAAGTTTACTTATTACGGAAATAATATAGTTATGTACTTAAATGTGAACTGCATGTAATGTTAAGTGGACACTTAAGTGGGCTGCATAATATACTTATATATACACATTATAAATAAATTCATAATCACTTAGAAAAAGTGCACTTTAGCATATTTTTAATACTAATTTCTATATTACTAATTTTAGTACTAATTACAGAAATAATATACTTTAAAAGAATACTTGAGTGCAAACCGAATGTAATGTTTTAGGGCATTTGCATTTTATTTACAAACAAACAAAATGTATTATAGTTTAAATGTGTATTAAATTCAATTAGTTGAACATTAGAGTGCATTTCTGACCCACTTAATTTCATAATCACTTCTATATTATCTTTGAAATATGGTTAAAGTGTACTATTGAATTTAATGACAAGCATTTATGGTAAACTGAAATATACTTTAATGTATTTCTATTGAAACTTGTATGTCATGCATTTAAATGTATATTTGTAATGAATAATGAGGAAGTTTTGGTACATATTACATATATTAAAGATACACGGTGGTGAAAAATCATGTTTTTCATGTTGTTTATATGTTTATGTGGTGTTTTTAATATGTTTTAAGACGAACTACACTCACCTAAAGGATTATTAGGAACACCATACACCATACACTGTGTTTGACCCCCTTTCACCTTCAGAACTGCCTTAATTCTACGTAGCACTGATTCAACAAGGTGCTGAAAGCATTCTTTAGAAATGTTGGCCCATATTGATAGGATAACATCTTGCAGTTGATGGAGATTTGTGGGATGCACATCCAGGGGACGAAGCTCCCATTCCACCACATCCCAAAGAAGCTCTATTGGGTTGAGATCTGGTGACTGTGGGGGCCATTTTAGTACAGTGAACTCATTGTCATGTTCAAGAAACCAATTTGAAATGATTCGACCTTTGTGACATGGTGCATTATCCTGCTGGAAGTAGTCATCAGAGAATGGGTACATGGTGGTCATAAAGGGATGGACATGGTCAGAAACAATGCTCAGGTAGGCCGTGGCATTTAAACGATGCCCAATTGGCACTAAGGGGCCTAAAGTGTGACAAGAATCCCCCACACCATTACACCACCACCACCAGCTTGCACAGTGGTAACAAGGCATGATGGATCCATGTTCTCATTCTGTTTACGCCAAATTCTGACTCTACCATCTGAATGTCTCAACAGAAATCGAAACTCATCAGACCAGGCAACATTTTTCACAAATGCTTTGCTGCATTCCTCGGTTGTAACGAGTGGTTAGTTCAGTCAAAACTGCTCTTCTATCAGCTTGCCCACAGGACTGCCGCATACTGGATGTTTTTCCCTTTTCACACCATTCTTTGTAAACCCTAGAAATGGTTGTGCGTGAAAATCCCAGTAACTGAGCAGATTGTGAAATACTCAGACCGGCCCGTCTGGCACCAACAACCATGCCACGCTCAGAATTGCTTAAATCACTTTCTTTCCCATTCTGACATTCAGTTTGGAGTTCAGGAGATTGTCTTGACCAGGACCACACCCCTAAATGCATTGAAGCAACTGCGATGTGATTGGTTGATTAGATAATTACATTAATGAGAAATTGAACAGGTGTTCCTAATAATCCTTTAGGTGAGTGTATGTGCAACCTCATACGTCAACCATTGCTCTCAAAACACAATTTGGAATCACTGGTGTTTCTGACATCACAAACTACCTTGTAGCCAATCACGTCAATGTGTTAACTATTCCGGGGAGTCTCGAGAGAAGCCATGTTATCCCAGTATATTTTTATGTTGATATGAAAAGTCAGGTACATTTAGCAATATAGCGGGTGAATTATGTATATGATGTATATCTCGTCCTTTGGATGAGACGTTAAACCAAAGTTCTGACTCTCTGTGGTCATTAAAAATCCCAGGATGTCCTTCGGAAAAAGAGTAGGGGTGTAACCCTGACATCCTGGGCAAATTTGCCCATTGGCCTCTGTCCGTCATGGCCTCCTAATAATCCCCATATATACTAATTGGCTTCATCACTCTGTCTCCTCTCCACCAATCAGCTGGTGTGTGGTGAGCGTTCTGGTGCAATATGGCTGCCGTCGCATCATCCAGGTGGTGGCTGAGGTGGCTGATTCCCCCCTTCTATATGTAAAGTGCTTTGAGTACTCAGAAAAGCACTATATAAATGTAACAAATTATTATTATTATTATTATTATTATTATTATTATGTTATGATGAACTATATGCCTTTCTCCACTGACGTTCTATGATGTTCAAAGCGTTTCTAAGGATGTTGATTTTCAGAAGGCAGCTGTCGGACTCTGAGATGGCGAATGGTAACATGTTTTTTTGTAACATTAGCAACACATTATTACCTGTTTGATAACATAGTCAAACAAAAGGCTAATCGTATTAATTACCGTTATGTGTCTGACGTTGTAAAAGCGTTACCATTCCTCAGCATTTAGTACAGTAAAATTGAGCGATTGGATCTCTGAGCTGGTGTGAGTGAGTGGAGGCGGGTATAATTTGCATATTCATAGATCCATGTGTACTAAATGAAGCATTGGATCTATGAATATACAAATTATCCCCGCCACTCACTCACACCAGCTCAGAGATCCAATCGCTCAACTTTACTGTAGTAAACGCTGAGGAATGGTATCGCTCTTGATTGGACATTATTATAAAGCACATTTTTAAGAAACGTGTTAAGAAACAGTGAAGAAAATGTACTCTCCTTTAGTACACTTAAGTATTTATTTCATTAACATATTATCTACAAGTACAGTTTTTTTTTAAAACATAATTTTAAGTTAATAAGTCACATTCAATTCCATTTGTGAATGTCTGTGTATCAAAACAGGGATCTGTTTGCCCAGCATAGCAACATCAGCTCAACCAATGGCGAAAGTTTAGGGCGGGATTTCTGATTTCTTTAATTTTTTTTTTTATTACCAATAGCAGACAGGGGGATTGCTGATGAAAGCTCCTTTAAAATAGTCAGTATTTTGCGATTTGTTGGTTCTAGTGGTGCAAAAATGGCATGCCTCATCTTTAATACAACTGCTAAACATTTGTGCTAATACTAAACAACTTCAGTATTCAATTAAAAACTATGTCTCCAGTAAACGGGACTATTTGGAAAGCATTTCTATTCAAGGCATGCCCTTCACGACAGCCTGTAAACCTACAATTACAATCTGCCCTTGAAAAAGTCTTCAAATTTGAATGATAAGTAATTTATGTTCCGTTTCATTGTTCAGCAGGAGCAGAGAAAAAAAGAATCTCAAATTAATATATTCAGTGGATGCAAAGGCAAATATCCCTTTATTGTTCAGAGCTATTTGTTAAAGCAAGCAGGCAACTAGGCTTCAATTGATTCATTCTGTAAAGAGATCACACTGTGTCTGAGGTGCCCCCAAGGGCCTCATGTGCCGCTTCAATTTCCAGCTACTGCAAAGCCATAAATGAGTACAGAATCAACATCCTTACATACAATTGCAATCAGTGCAGAGGTTTTTGTGCCAGGAAATGGGTATGGAGGTGAGTGATGGAGCTTATTTCTTCTCTGGCTTGTCTCTACAGCGGATTACTGGCTTGTGCTGTGGCTCATATGAAAGCTGTGCTGACGTGCAAAGTCTGAGTCTTCTTTCAGTCAAGGTCAAGTAGTTGGACAAAACAAAATTAAACCTGGACCAAAGTCAAGCTGTCTTCACTAGTTTCCCTTACACAGATTAACCAAACAGCCACTCTAAAAAGGGACATAAAGCTAAATCATTATTGACCATCGATTTTAAAATCTAATCTGAGACTAAGCTTAATCTGTGCCATGATCTTTCATTCCTGCTTGGAATCCATGATCCACAACTGGTGAGTGAAATAGATGCAAAACATACACCGATCAGGTATAACATTATGACCACCTTCCTAATATTGTGTTGGTCCCCCTTTTGCTGCCAAAACAGCCCTGATCCGTCGAGGCATGGACTCCACTAGACCCCTGAAGATGTGCTGTGGCCAATTTCAGCAAATTTGGAGGCCAAGTCAACACCTCAAACTCATTGTTGTGCTCCTCAAACCATTCCTGAACCATTTGTGGCAGGGCACATTATCCTGCTGAGAGAGGCACAGCCACCAGGGAATACCGTTTCCATGAAAGGGTGTACATGGTCTGCAACAATGCTTAGGTAGGTGGTACGTGTCAAAGTAACATCCACATGGATGGCAGGACCCAAGGTTTCCAAGCAGAACATTGCCCAAAGCATCACACTGCCTCCGCCAGCTTGCCTTCTTCCCATAGTGCATCCTGGTGCCATGTGTTCCCCAGGTAAGCGACGAACACGCACCCGGCCAACCACGTGATGTAAAAGAAAATGTGATTCATCAGACCAGGCCACCTTCTTCCATTGCTCCGTGGTCCAGTTCTGATGCTAATGCGCTTTCTACAGGGACAGGGGTCAGCATGGGCACCCTGACTGGTCTGCGGCTATGCAGCCCCATACACAACAAACTGAGATGCTCTGTGTATTCTGACACCTTTCTATCAGAACCAGCATTAACTTCTTGAGCAGTTTGAGCTCCAGTAGCTCGTCTGTTTGATCGGACCACACGGCCAGCCTTTGCTCCCCACGTGCATCAATGAGCCTTGGCCGCCCATGACCCTGTGGCCGGTTCACCACTGTTCCTTCCTTGGAGCACTTTTGATAGATACTGACCACTGCAGACCGGGAACACCCCACAAGAGCTGCAGTTTTGGAGATGCTCTGACCCAGTTGTCTAGCCATCACAATTTGGCTCAAATCCTTATGCTTGCCCATTTTTCCTGCTTCTAACACATCAATTTTAAGGACATAATCTTGCTGCCTAATATATCCCACCCACTAACAGGTGTTGTGATGAAGACATGATCAGTGTTATTCACTTCACCTGTCATAATGTTATGCCTCATCGGTGTATAGTCCACAATACAAAATAATAGCTGTATTTTTTTTATACCACATTCAAAAGTTTGGTATAAAAATGTAATACAGTTTATTCTTAATGCTGTGTGTCATTACCTGAATTACCCACAATATTTCAAACAGCTTGGTGCAAAAACATCAGTTTTTACTGGCCACATGAACATTTGTCCCTGGCTGGATGCAGAATCACCTCTATAATGTCAAACCTCACAAAGCAAGATTGAATTCAGTGTCACGAATGGCTATATATCAGAGGCCACAACCTTGCTTTAAAAAACATTACTTTCATATATCTGAGACAGTAGCACATAGCAATGAGGAAGAGTCTGGCTCAACTTATAGATAGCATGTGCATGGCACTCCAAAAGCATCAGAAAACTCTTCAGTCTTAATTATTTGTGGCATCCATGTGTGTCATCCAATATGAACGCTGAAGTAAAGAGGATGTTGGAGAGAAACACACTTGAATAAGCACTGTAATAAGAGCAGTGAGGCATTAGTGCAGTCCTCACTCTACAAACTTCTTTTCTGTGTTGATCAAAGGCTCCTTATATAATGTTAAAAGGCCTTAAGGGTTTTGTTTTATTTCACACACTGCCACAACAGGTTGCTCATTTCATTGACACAGGGCATAAGTGAACATTTCATAACTTTTTTTAATAGAATAACATCTGATACATCTAAGGGATGTTCACAAGATTGTACACAAGAGAGGCGTGATTTCAAAGCTAAATGTAAAATGCAAAATTCATGTGTCAGATTGCGAGGGAATTGCTATGCAGTTGCTAGGCTGTTTTGGATGGTTGCTAGGGCATTTCAGGACAGGTTCTGGTTCCTAGATATGGCTCAGATTTTTTTTTTTTTTTGTCTGGCAGAAATGGTAACAAAATGAATTGATAGACATTGATATCGCTGACAGGAGTTACGTGTTTTTAAAAATCCTTAATGCATTAATATTCCTTAGCTGAAGCCAGCTATTCAAATATTCTGTGAAGAGAGATTAGAGCATTCGTTTCCATTTTGTTTGAAGAATTGGACAACATATAGGCCTGGCTTCACAGACAGGGCTTAGACAGCATTTAGGTAGCTTTTATAAACGTGCCTTTAAAAAAAACATTACTGGTGTGCATATTGAGACAAAACAATATTTTAAGATATGTCAATGCAAGTTGCTTTCAGTTAAAGGCGTCATGAATTGAGAAATCAACTTTCCCTTGAGCCTTTGCTATATAAAAGGTCATGGTAATATAAGAATATCCTGTTTCATGTTTCAGAGCTGAAAACGTCCTTGTTAGTCAAAGAAAAGCTTTTATTGACACCAGGCCCAGCAAACGCTCGATCTCAGAATATGCCAACCTGTGATGTCAGAGTGTGGTGAAACACCACCTCAACAGAAGATGAATAACGCCTGATTCTGTAGCCCCGCCCACCGACTCGTGCCACTAACATGACATAGGCCCACAGAGAGCTAAACCGGATCCAACTTCAAGCAATAAACATGCCACATAAGCTTCATTCGGATTCTAATATTACGAATGTATGGATGAACTTTATTTTTAATGAAGATCCAGCTCACGCGGGGAAGACATTGCACATTTCCGGAATCGTTTGTAAACATGAGACTGGATTTGCAGACAGGATGAGATTACATGAATGAATGAAGCAACACACTAATGTGAGTAAAAATGTTTTTTTATATGTGATAGTATTGCACTGTTACAGATCTATTGATTATGTGTACGTATCTAACAGAACATACCTTAGCACGCTGTCACAACAGAAACAGATAGACATGTAACAGTCACAGGCTGGATTTGTGGTGTTGTTGGTTCATTGTGTGATCAGACTCGTATGGGCAACATCCCGGGGGTATGTGTTTTCCAGACTGGCTACCAAAATGTAAGCCCGGCCTGCCGATGGGCTATCTTAAATAATGAAATAACATTCCTTTCTTGATGTGTGTTGTTCACTCTCTTGGCTTGATATTTGAAGAAAATATCAACATACTTGCTGTGATGCACGGTTTGCGCTTATATCCACCGATCGAGCGGGCCAAGTAATAAAAAAATAACATTCCACTCAATCGCGGGTGGATGAGAGATAAATCATTGTGTTTGCTGGATAAAAACATTTTGCGAGCCCTGTGGGCGATTCATTCCGGTTACCGTTTCTCCACACGCTTTCAAAACAATTCCCACATGTACTGACAGGGTAGCTGAAGCTCATTAAATATTCAAATCGTATCCAATCCCAGCCGTGGGCGTTTACTTCCAAGTCTACAGTGCGGGACGCCCATAGAAACCTAGCTTTCAGGAGAGAGTCTCAAAACCAGGGTAGAAAATAGTCTATTACTTTTTCATTATGATGTTTTTGAATGCCAGTTCATTACCCCTTTAAAACAGCTCAAACATGCATTTTAGTCTGGAACTAGCTTAAACCTTGTCTGTGAAACCAGACAAATATTTCTGACATGGATAGAAGTGCAGAGGAAAAAATAGAGAGAATAGAGAGATCACAAATGGACTTTCATTTTAGAATTTTCTACAACATGTCATACTTTCAGTTTCATTTTTTCCATGCAAACATGTGGAGACAAGTGGAGAATAAGTGCTTTTTTATTGTTAGGGTGTTTTCAAGTGTTGTATTTCAAGATATTTGATCATAGCATCCATTGTAAATGCAAAGTAAGTCAGGTTCAATTTTACAACAGTGTGTAAAACAGTAAAATGATCCTGAAACCGCTAATTTTCCGTCATTGACAATTTTTTTTTTTTTAGCAGTGACGGGAAAATCTGAAAGGTGTCCGTAATTTTTTGGACAGATTAAGATGAGAGTTATCTATAGTAATTTGTAACTGTAATTCTCACCCCTGTCCACTTGGTGGCGAGTGTGCTCTTGCTGACTATAAAGTAAATGGTCAACCAATGGCTTATCTGAGACTGAGGCTGAATCCAAAATTGCAATCTATACCCTCAAATAGGGCATTATTTGAGGGGACAGCCATTTGTAGTGGTGTTCGAAACCATAGTGGACATTACTGAGCGCACTCATTCTATCCCACATTGCACCGCAATAACGAGTGTACAGCCGATACACACAACAGCTGTCCAAATTCACTCACTCATTTTCATTCACTCCTTCAAGTGGAGTAACGAGTGATTGAGGGTATAGGGGGCGATTTCAGATTCAGCCATTGTCATGTTGGACTGTATCTTTCAACATATTTTGGTAACGCTTTAGATTACAGCCCTGTGTAAGTAAAGCGAATATTCAACACCTAACTTTCGGTAATTACAGTGTAACTATAAAGTAAGTATGTGTAGGTTTAAGGGAACAATATGTAGGCTAATATTTGGGGAATAATGGGGGAACTATCAGGAAAATTAACTAATTATTTATACTGTAGGCCTAAGTATTTTTAATTAAGGGGTAATTAGGGCCGTGTATCACCAACAATGTCACGATACGATACGCATCACGATACTAAAGTCATGATACGATACGTATCACGATATGGATCAGTTTGGAATTTAAATTTCTTTTGAGTAGAGTTTAGTAACAGTAATCTGTTTATTGAAAAACCAGTGTTATAACAGTTTTGATAACTGAAAAACTATTTTGTTTTTGTCATTAAAAAACAATAAGTTAAATTAAATTAAATTTAAAAAAAGTTTAGAATGGCTCTTCCTTTTGCTTTTAAAGTCTCTGCTTCAATAACTGAAATGACAGTTATAGTAGGGATGGGTATTCACACAAATTTCACAATTTGATTGGATTTCAATTCACAAGCTTGCAATTCGATTGGATTTCGATTCAATATCGATTATTTTGGATATATATCCGTACAATACATGGCAAATTTTCTCAAGGAAAACAAATCTCTTAACTAATGCAGTAAACTATGGGAGTCAGTTGTAACCTACTAGGCTTCATTGGCCTACTATAATAGTCAAGGTAAAATGAATTGATTTACAAAAACTTAAATTACACCCAATTATGTTTTTTTTTTTTTTTTTTTTTTTTACATTATATTAAGTTATAACATTAACTTTACAATTACATAATCATATTTCTACTCCAATTATTATTATTATTATTATTATTATTATTATTATTATTATTATTAAATAGAAACATTTAAATGGTGGCTGTCATAAAAACTGGCCAGATTTATTCGAACATGCATTAAATAGATATAATTAACTAGACACAGCTGGGACAAATTAATTAATGAGGGTAACCATGGACACACATAAAAGGCGGGAAAAAGAACATGTGGAACATGTGACAAATCAAAACACAATAAAGGCAGACAGACAGAAATGTGACAGCGATTACATGAGATGTGATACTGATTTCAGTAAGTTGTACTGTATCTTTTAACACACTTTCAGATGCTGTTTCATGTTTATTTCGCGCTGTAACTGGTATTAAGGCGGAAGAGAAGATCAGTTCACGTGAGTTGCGCGCTGCCGCTTCTCTTGAGCTGAGCTGCTCCAGAGCGATCTCACGCCACAGCGCCAACATGGTATTTATGTTTTTGGGTTTCGGAATAAAATGGGCGAGACTTTGTTTCATATCAATAGTAACAAAGCACAAAGATTATTGCAATTTAATGGATGCGAGGCGTGCTACAATGCTCTGTTCATTCATCAACTGAAAACAGGATTCTCTCATCATTTCTCATCATTTCTTGGGATTTAAGAATCGATATCGGTTTATAAAAATGGGAATCGATTAAAATCGAGAAAATCAATGTTTGTTACCCCGTAACTACATGAAACAAGAGGGGAACAAGAACCACTTTAATTTACAGCCCGTAGATTCACACTTACCCCGTGACTACATGAAACAAGAGGGGAACAAACACCGCTTTAATTTAAAGCCCGTAGATTCACACTTACCCGTAACTACATGAAACAAGAGGGGGACAAACACCGCTTTAATTTACAGCCCGTAGATTCACACTTACCCCGTGACTACATGAAACAAGAGGGGAACAAACACCGCTTTAATTTAAAGCCCGTAGATTCACACTTACCCGTAACTACATGAAACAAGAGGGGGACAAACACCACTTTAATTTAAAGCCCGTAGATTCACACTTACCCTGTGACTACATGAAACAAGAGGGGATCAAACACCACTTTAATTTAAAGCCCGTAGATTCACACTTACCCTGTGACTACATGAAACAAGAGGGGATCAAACACCGCTTTAATTTACAGCCCGTAGATTCACACTTACCCCGTGACTACATGAAACAAGAGGGGAACAAACACCGCTTTAATTTACAGCCCGTAGATTCACACTTACCCGTAACTACATGAAACAAGAGGGGAACAAGAACCACTTTAATTTACAGCCCGTAGATTCACACTTACCCGTAACTACATGAAACAAGAGGGGAACAAACACCGCTTTAATTTACAGCCCGTAGATTCACACTTACCCGTAACTACATGAAACAAGAGGGGAACAAACACCGCTTTAATTTAAAGCCCGTAGATTCACACTTACCCCGTGACTACATGAAACAAGAGGGGAACAAACACCGCTTTAATTTACAGCCCGTAGATTCACACTTACCCGTAACTACATGAAACAAGAGGGGAACAAACACCGCTTTAATTTACAGCCCGTAGATTCACACTTACCCGTAACTACATGAAACAAGAGGGGAACAAACACCGCTTTAATTTACAGCCCGTAGATTCACACTTACCTGTAACTACATGAAACAAGAGGGGAACAAACACCGCTTTAATTTAAAGCCCGTAGATTCACACTTACCCCGTAACTACATGAAACAAGAGGGGAACAAACACCGCTTTAATTTACAGCCCGTAGATTCACACTTACCCTGTAACTATCCTTTTAACAGTTAAGGGTTTTTCCCGTGCCCTGCACTGACAGCTCTAGTCAAACACGTTTCAGTCCTTTCAATATAAAAGTCTTCACCACTGACTGACTCACTCATAAAGACAGGTGTTGCTGCCATCTGATGGTGTAATAATGTAATTTCTGTTGCTGTTCACGGACAGGGACTATTTTTTTCCAGCAGAAGGAAGGCTTTAAGTGATTTTACTTCATGAAAGTTGCATTGATACATATTTTTTGGCTTTAATAGTTGTATTGTGTAGTAACTGTTTTATAAAAGCAATAAGGTACTCGATTGGACAAACATTCATGATGACCCACAGTCTCTGTTCAACTTTCCCTTCATAAATAAATAAATGTAAAATCGTGACTATATGTGTGTCCTGTATGTTTGTGAACAAAAGCCTATTAAATAGCTCATTATCCTTAAAATATGAACATTTAAATTACTGGTAATAGATTATGACAGAATTTTTACGACCCTGTCCATCTAACGCAACCTCTGGTCTGAATCCCCTTTAAAAAGGTGATTTGGCCCACATCACCACTTCTTGATCTCTTGTATAAGGGACTGTTTACATGACACCGGTTTCAACTAAAAAACTGAAAACTTTTTATGTGTTTTGGCCGTTCATTTACAAGACAAAAGCGTTTTTGGGGGTCTGAAAACGCAAACTTTTGAAAACGGGTTTCAGTGCAAGTTGACCGTTATTGTCTGCGTGTAAACTACAAAACATGAAAATCGGGACATTATGGGCATGAGTTTTATGTGTTCAGTCTATAGGCGCGTAGAGTTTCTTTATAAAGTGACATCGCCATCTATTGGCCAGATAGCAGAATAAAGCATTTTTAATAGTTTTCACGGATCTGTGTGAACAGGGATCATTTTGACAATGTTTTCGTCTGTATGCGAAGGAAAAACTTTAGTACATCATTGTTGTATAAACTTACCCTAAGTCGTAATGTCATAATCTGTTGAACTGGGTTTGTTAAAACATAATATTTAGCTGTGTTCCACATTTTTCTGACTGAAATGTTGCCAATTTGAGTCTTCAGATTATCTATCTGTGAGTTAAATTCAATTGCAAAAAAGTTCAAATTGTGTGTTCACTGTCTTTAAGCAGGAATATTATCCTCTAGGCTTACAGTAAATATGGCCAATGAGAAGATGTGAACAAATAAAAAAGACGCACTTTAGAACCTTTCAGGGAGGCAAATGTGAGGTAAGACACATCCACAGTAGCCTAGCTGTTGCATACGGACTCGCGTGTTGCATATGATGATTTTTTTTTTTTTCCTTTTGCATTATACTGCACAGTGCCTGTAAGTAATGCAGTTTTGAGTATATAAACACTCCAATACAACCAGAGAATGATGAGCAACAACAGACTGAGACATCTCTAATCACTATTGCACTGAAGCCCATCAGGATTTCCAGGCAAAAAAAAAAAAAAACATCCCTCAATCTTTAATGGCTTTTATTGAGCAACTGCCAAAGTAAATGGTAAGTGCAAACAAAGCATTCAAAATCTGCTGCACTTGATTCTGAAAAGTGGGATAAATGGCCACAGCTATTGTGTAGATGATAGAAAATAAGGTGCAGGTATCATGCACAGGTCTGTACTGTAATATTTGCTTTCTGTTCCGCCTTACACCCTTCTTCTGCTTCATTCTCAGAATGTCCTGCCCTCTCCATGACCGTTCCCTCCCCTTTTACGTCTTTCAAAAAAACATGGATAACAGTTAGACCTACTAGCTACATTATGCTCACCAAGGCTGTATTCGTTTAAAAAAATAAAAACAGCAATATTGTCAAATATTATTAACATTTTAAATAATAATTTCTATTTTAATATATTTAAAAAATAAAATGTATTCCTGTGATGTCAAAGCTGAATTTTCAGCATCATTACTCCAGTCTTCAGTGTCACATGATCCTTCAGAAATCATTCTAATATGAGGATTTGATGCTCAAGAAACATTATTTAACATCATCAATGTTGAAAACAGTTGTGCTGCTATTTTGTAAACATAAATTTTTTATAGACTTTTTGATAAGAACAGCATTTATCTGAAACAAATATTTTGCTGTAACAATTCAAACGTCTTTACTGTCTCTTATAATCAATTTAATACATGCTTGCTGAATAAAGTATTCATTTCTTTAAAAAAAGAGCACAACAAAAGAAATGTTTATACAGACAAACATTTACCTCCATGTTATTCTCTTACATTACTATTATGCATCCCTTATAATTAAATTAAAGTTTCAAATATTTTAGCAAGTGTACCAAACTAATAGAAAAATTTAATAACAGGCTACCAGAAACTCAGAAGATTGAACTTGAGATCAATTTTACAAGGACAAATAATACGATGTGATCTCAAGTCAAATGCAGTCCTCTGCTCTCCTCAGTGGCATCTACATGTATTTTAATGTAAAAAAGAAGCACTGTATATGTGTAACAGACACTATAATAGACTGCCAAGATTTACTGAAACTAAAAAAAAAACTACATTTCCTTTAACTCTTGTTTAATGCTGCTGTTATAATTTAAATCACAGCACCACACTGCCCACAAGTAGCTGTGTATGAACATTTATTGAGTTTTTCCCAGAATGGTGAGAAAGTACCTCAGAAAACCACAAAGAAACAGCTACCGCATTTTTCACATGACACATGGGAAGCGTGAAAGCTGCGACATTTACTGAAATAGAGGTTAATAAATATGTCTGAAATACTAAATCATTCTTCAACTGTCCTAAAACCTGTCTCACATTTTCCATTAAAATCGAAAAACACTCAAGGCCACTCAAATGACCATTCAGCGCTTTGCAATGTGGTGTATAACGTCATAGAAGTGTTTTTTTCTGCCCATCAGCTTGAAATTATGTTCAGTTAAGCCTATCTTTCAACATACACTCACCTAAAGGATTATTAGGAACACCTGTTCAATTTCTCATTAATGCAATTATCTAATCAACCAATCACATGGCAGTTGCTTCAATGCATTTAGGGGTGTGGTCCTGGTCAAGACAATCTCCTGAACTCCAAACTGAATGTCAGAATGGGAAAGAAAGGTGATTTAAGCAATTTTGAGCGTGGCATGGTTGTTGGTGCCAGACGGGCCGGTCTGAGTATTTCACAATCTGCTCAGTTACTGGGATTTTTATGTACAACCATTTCTAGGGTTTACAAAGAATGGTGTGAAAAGGGAAAAACATCCAGTATGCGGCAGTCCTGTGGGTGAAAATGCCTTGTTGATGCTAGAGGTCAGAGGAGAATGGGCCGACTGATTCAAGCTGATAGAAGAGCAACTTTGACTGAAATAACCACTCGTTACAACCAAGGTATGCAGCAAAGCATTTGTGAAGCCACAACACGCACAACCTTGAGGTGGATGGGCTACAACAGCAGAAGACCCCACCGGGTACCACTCATCTCCACCACAAATAGGAAAATAGGCAATTTGCATGA
This sequence comes from Paracanthobrama guichenoti, assembly GCA_018749465.1. NCBI lineage: Eukaryota > Metazoa > Chordata > Actinopteri > Cypriniformes > Gobionidae > Paracanthobrama > Paracanthobrama guichenoti. The sequence continues at coordinate 53,617,528 of CM031949.1, forward strand.
GCTCACCAAAATTGGACAGTTGAAGACTGGAAAAATGTTGCCTGGTCTGATGAGTCTCGATTTCTGTTGAGACATTCAGATGGTAGAGTCAGAATTTGGCGTAAACAGAATGAGAACATGGATCCATCATGCCTTGTTACCACTGTGCAGGCTGGTGGTGGTGGTGTAATGGTGTGGGGGATGTTTTCTTGGCACACTTTAGGCTCCTTAGTGCCAATTGGGCATCGTTTAAATGCCACGGCCTACCTGAGCATTGTTTCTGACCATGTCCATCCCTTTATGACCACCATGTATCCATTCTCTGATGGCTACTTCCAGCAGGATAATGCACCATGTCACAAAGCTCGAATCATTTTAAATTGGTTTCTTGAACATGACAATGCGTTCACTGTACTAAAATGGCCCCCACAGTCACCAGATCTCAACCCAATAGAGCATCTTCAGGATGTGGTGGAATGGGAGCTTCGTGCCCTGGATGTGCATCCCACAAATCTCCATCAACTGCAAGATGCTATCCTATCAATATGGGCCAACATTTCTAAAGAATGCTTTCAGCACCTTGTTGAATCAATGCCATGTAGAATTAAGGCAGTTCTGAAGGCGAAAGGGGGTCAAACACAGTATTAGTATGGTGTTCCTAATAATCCTTTAGGTGAGTGTATAAACTTAATCTACTAACCCTAAATCTACGAATATTTTAATGAGAGTTAGTTGACATGCAGTTGCAAAGTTACTTATAGTTAGTAGAATGTCGAAACCAGACCATCAAAATAAAGTGTAACTCCAAAAATATTCCTGTGCCATGAACAACAAGGCACTAGGGAATATGCACCAGGTCATCTTGCACAGTAGTATCCCGGTTAAAGATGACTGGAAGTTGAAATCCATGGCTTCGGCCCATTGTGGTATTTAACACATTATTTTACACTATTAGTTAATACTAGAGCATGAATGAATGCATATTAATGCACCCCGTATTGTAAAGTGTCATCATTATAATTAAATGAATTTATTACATATAATAGTTAAATGGGCCATTTATTCATGGCCACTCGCTGAAAAGCTCTGTACTCAATAGACTGAGTTATCTCAAAGCAACAGTCATAATTCTCAGAACATAAATAGCTACTTATCTGAATACCTCCCTATTCCAAGGGTTTGTAGTTTTCTTATAGTCAGCTTTGGGGATGCTGGTTTTGTTGCAAAACTTTCACAGCATTAAGCTGTGAACCGCTGAATATATGTGAGAAATCAGCATGTTTTACCCAGACTCGCGTGATACGTGGAAGTGCACTGTTTCGTTCAGTCTTTGAGATTCACAGTGCACAGCATGTTTCCCCATTCTTATGTTCCTCCATGAGGATTTGGCTCTGCTCCAGCTCTCTAGGAGCAAATTGCACAACATCAATAGAGTCAACATTGCTGAATGCTATTTCTAAAGATGATACAGGAGGCTAATATGCAATTAATGTGTAACATATTGTCATTAAAAGTCATTTGACTTACATTTACATATGCACAGGAATAAAATGGCATACTACCAGAAATTTGAGATAGGACACTCCTTTTACCCAAAAATGACATGTATTCACCATCATCCGTTATTTAAAGAATCGTATGCAGCTCATCTCCATACAAAGCTTCAAAAAAAGGTCAAAAACATCACTGAAGTACCAAAATAGAGGTCTGTATGTTTTGTGCACAATATGAAGCCTTCTGAAGCCATATAGCTTTGTATGAGAACATTTTGTTATTCCCTGAAAATGTTCCTCCAGCTCTCGAATGGCATTCTTCATTCTGCATATTTGAATGCTCAGTTGTAACACATGCAAGAACATGGCACTGGGCTTCAATGATGTCAAACCTGGCTCGCTGTTTTGAAAACAGTTTTGAATGCTTCAGAAACGGGACAATTTTTAGCGTAATAAATGTGCATGTGCTTTAAAAGACTTGGGCTATATGGATTCATTTTATACTACTTTTATGGTAATTTCAGATGTGGTTATCTAACTGTTCTTGTGTGGAAAAGATACATTTTCTTCACATTTCTTCTTTTGTGCTTCACAGGGAAAAAAAAGGAAAGTGACTAAATAATAATTTTTGGGTGAACTATTCCACATAAGGAGAAAATCTTAGTTTGGATGCTAGCATGGACTACTTATTATGATCCTTCTATGGTAGTGAAAGCATTAGTCCTGGAGGGTGAACATCATTTTAACAGGTCAGTGCTAAGCAGAGTACAGAGACACAGGAGTGGCTGCGTCTCTCACATTCTGGTGTAATTGCCACATCTTACCCTTGTGAAAACTTCTATTGTATTAGAAATGTATAAAATACTGTTTTTAAAATAATCTTTTACAAACAGACATAGTCATAAGTCCGGTAGCATTTACATATAGCAGGCTTTTTACCATTGTTGGAGGTAACGCTTTACAAGTACCGCGAGTCGACTCTTGGGTTTTGTTTTTTTTTTTTTTTTTGCATGGTAATGGATATGACAATGGTAATGTATTTGGTCTTGGCGGAATAGATCTGCTACACCACTGCTGTTGATTTTTGCTGTTGTTGTAGATTATTGCTGCTGCTGCAGAGACACACTGCTAGAGAGTTTTAGAGCAACTCTGAAAGAGCGCTGCAAAATGCTATAGTGAATGGTAGCCACTAACCAGCCATTTAAATGTTAAGCAGCAAGCTCATTGGCTGCAGATGCGACATGAAACACTCAGCTTTTAACAAACAACTGTAAATATCATCAGGTGCGTTAAGGACCCTTCAGCCGGTGCCATCTAGCGTTTCATGACAGAACAAGGCATTTACATAATCAGATTACTTTTTTCAAGTAACTAGTAAAGTAATTAATTACTTTTAAATGTACAACAAAATATCTAGTTACTTTTTCAAATAAGTTACGCAAGTTACTTTGTTTACCCATTTATACAAACCCGATTCCAAAAAAGTTGGGACACTGTACAAATTGTGAATAAAAACAGAATGCAATGATGTGGAAGTTTCAAATTTCAATATTTTATTCAGAATACAACATAGATGACATAGAAAATGTATAATTTTAAGGGAAAAATAAGTTGATTTTAAATTTTATGGCATCAACACATCTCAAAAAAGTTGGGACAAGGCCATGTTTCCCACTGTGTGGCATCCCCTCTTCTTTTTCTAACAGTCTGCAAACGTCTGGGGACTGAGGAGACAAGTTGCTCAAGTTTAGGAATAGGAATGTTGTCCCATTCTTGTCTAATACAGGCTTCTAGTTGCTCAACTGTCTTAGGTCTTCTTTGTGGCATCTTCCTCTTTATGATGCGCCAAATGTTTTCTATGGTGAAAGATCTGGACTGCAGGCTGGCCATTTCAGTACCCGGATCCTTCTTCTACACAGCCATGATGTTGTAATTGATGCAGTATGTGGTCTGGCATTGTCATGTTGGAAAATGCGAGGTCTTCCCTGAAAGAGGCGACGTCTGGATGGGAGCATATGTTGTTCTAGAACTTGGATATACCTTTCAGCATTGATGGTGCCTTTCCAGATGTGTAAGCTGCCCATGCCACACGCACTCATGCAACCCCATCCCATCAGAGATGCAGGCTTCTGAACTGAGCGCTGAGAACAACTTGGGTTGTCCTTGTCCTCTTTAGTCCGGATGACATGGCGTCCCAGTTTTCCAAAAAGAACTTCAAATTTTGATTGGTCTGACCACAGAACAGTTTTCCACTTTGCCACAGTCCATTTTAAATGAGCCTTGGCCAGAGAAAACGCCTGCGCTTCTGGATCATGTTTAGATATGGCTTCTTTTTGACCTATAGAGTTTTAGCGGCAGCGGCGCGAATGGCACGGTGTATTGTGTTCACCGACAATGTTTTCTGGAAGTATTCCTGAGCCCATGTTGTGATTTCCATTACAGTAGCATTCCTGTATGTGATGCAGTGCCGTCTAAGGCCCGAAGATCACGGGCATCCAGTATGGTTTTCCGGCCTTGACCCTTACGCACAGAGATTGTTCCAGATTCTCTGAATCTTTGGATGATATTATGCACTGTAGATGATGATAACTTCTCTGAGAAACTCCTTTCTGATATTGCTCCAGTATTTTTGGCCGCAGCATTGGGGGAATTGGTGATCCTCTGCCCATCTTGACTTCTGAGAGACACTGCCACTCTGAGAGGCTCTTTTTATACCCAATTATGTTGCCAATTGACCTAATAAGTTGCAAATTGGTCCTCCAGCTGTTCCTTATATGTACATTTAACTTTTCCGGCCTCTTATTGCTACCTGTCCCAACTTTTTTGGAATGTGTAGCTCTCATGAAATCCAAAATGAGCCAATATTTGACATGACATTTCAAAATGTCTCACTTTCAACATTTGATATGTTATCTACACTGTAAAACCTAACAGTGAAATTCACTAAATGAAATAAGTAAATTTTACTTAATTAAAAAAAAGTTAATTCAACTTAACAAATATGTGTGATGTGTACTCAAAAATGTATTATTTTAAACAGAACTCAATCTACATAAGTTACTAGAACTAATATGTTACTTTATAACTCTAATGGCTTAAATTACAGATATTTATTTAATCTAGCATTTTACATCTATGGCTAATTAACTAAAAGCTGATAAAATAAATAAATAAACAATAACAAATACATGAATCTACTTCATATTAAGCCTATAATCTTACATTAAGCCCTTTTAAAGTAATTACATTTACTCATGTCAAAGTATCATCCCATTGAGTTTCTGAGGCAACGAAAACAGTGCCATTTTCCCTCCTTCAGTCACAGCAGGATGAGCCATCCTGCACCACAGTCAAGAAAAATAACAGGTAAGCATTTCAAACTGATGAAGCATTTCAAACTATTTAGGGCACGTTTGAACGTGTTCCGTTTTTTTGTCATACCTCTTTTATGTGTATCTGAAGATTAACCAGCTCAGTAACCTTGTGTGTAAAGTTAGCTAGCAAACAATCAAGGTGCAAACTCACTATTACATAAAAGTTATCAATGGTAACGTTAACGTTTGGAGTTAAATATGCTGTTTTACACTCCAGTTTGTCAGTGGGAAATTAAAAAATATTTTTTTGTGCTTTCTCACAGTCGGACACAGATAAACACGCCTTTTGTTTTGAGACGGCTGGCCATCTTCCACATCTCTCGCACGCCAAAGTAACTAAAGCAAAAAGTTATGCTAATGCAAACTCACAAATTCACTATATTACAACCGTTATAAAGTTATTGTTAATCATTATTTTACATATGTGATGCTGAATTAATTTGACTAAAGCAGCCGAAGCTCCGGTAAAGAAAGTGGCTCGAGGAGCATTTAAGATGGCTAACATAAGAAGTTTTGCTAACGTTAGTTAACATTTTAGACTGTTATTTGTTCCTCACATTTTCTCATTTGAAACTCACACTAACACATTGTTGCCATGCTTTTTAATCTTTTCAGAGCAAAGACATCGAAAGGTGGTGCAATGGCAGCAACATGGGTAAGCAAAACTATAAGTAGAATTAACATTGAACAAACCAATGGGATTTTGTAGTGCGAAATGCAAATGATCACGTTATGAACAGTTATTAAAATATGTTGTTATTCAATTTAAATTTTTGGATGAATTGCTATTTTTGCAAATGTAATTATGATCAGAAATTTCTTGCAGCACAAATGATAAGTCTTCTGAAACAAGAAGCATTTTTTTCCCCCAATTATTAGAATGAAATTTACATATTGCATATATTACATATATATTTACATATTACTAAACATATTGATCAATGCATACACAGTCCGGATGAAAAGTAACACAAACCTCAACTAACATCAAGCCGTATCGCCTATTAGACCACATGAATGGCATCATGACACCCAAGGACCAATGATGCTTGATGTAATGTAGTGTGCCACCATTTTCTATATTGCCAAGTAAAGAAATAAAGAACTAGTAAAGAACAACTTAAAGTCCAGTCTGTCTGTCTATCATGCAAAGTCATTTTGTATTGCTTCAGGAGAATACCAGTCAAGTCTTGAAAGTTCTGGTTATAGGTGACTTTCCTAATATGAACCGAAAAATGATCTTTTATGTTATATTTTCGCTGGCAGTTATCCTGAAGTTGCCTTGGGTTTGTAAAGGTGTCAGGTAATTGGCAATGCTAGATTTGCAGTGGTTGAAAGTTGTCTTGTCATGAATCATAAAAATAAACTGCCCGATACATGTTGCTTAATTGTGAGTTAAATTACCATAATAATTTTGTATTTTGTCTTCAAGGACAACAACGGCATTGATGTCATTTGAACTACGATCCTGGCAGGTCAAGAGTCAGCAGATGTTTTCAAGACACAAGGTAGGACATGTCAAAACTACATTACATTTATTTAGCAACATGTTAACCTTTTAGCTGGTGTGGGTACAGTGACTGATAGTTGATTGGTCAAGTTGTCTTAAATGGATAGTCCACTTGCCAATTTTTGTCATGAATTACTAACCCTCATGTTGTTCCAAACATACGCAAATTTTATTCATCTTCAGAATTTTTTTTTTTTTATATTTTTGAAATGTCACCATTTTTTATCTATCCACTGAAAATCTAGTCTTTATTTTCAAGTTTCAAAAAGTACTTTAATTTAGGCTTTTATTCGCATATACATTGAGCACAGCAAATATTGTAAATGGAAGCTCAAAGCTTGTTTGACACATAATAAACCAACCTCAGCTCAAGCTTAAAGGGATTGTTCACCATGATTTACTCCCCCTCAAGTCATCATAGGTGTGTATGACTTTCTTCTTTCAGACGAATACAATCTGTGTTATATTAATAAATGTCCTTGGCTCTTCCAAGCTTTAAATTGGCAGTGAATGGCAGCCCAAAATTTGAAGCCCAAAAAAGTGCATCTATCCATTATAAAAGTAATCTACATGGCTCCAGGGGGATAATAAAGGCCTTCTGAAGTGAATCAATGGGTTTGTGTAAGAAAAATATCCTCTCGTGATTCAAAACGCTTATGCAACGCCCAACGTCATCATCACATCATTTACGTTTTTACGCCACGTCCACCACCATCGTCGCATCATTTACGTTTTTTACGCTACGTCCGCCGTCATCGCCATGGCAGTTATGCTTTGTTTACGCTATGTCCGACGTCATCGTTGTGCCAGAAACTAGATCTTTTACTTTATAATGTGTTAAATATGGATATTTTTCTTATACAAACCCATCAGTTCGCTTCAGAAGGACTTTATTAACTCCCTGGAGCCATGTGGATTACTTTTATAATGGATGGATTCACTTTTTTGGCCTTCAAATTTTGGGCAGCCATTTACTACCATTATAATGCCAGGACATTTAATAATACAGCTCTGACTGTATTCATCTGAAAGAAGAATGTCATTTACACCTAGGATGTATTCATGGGGTCATTTTCATTTTTGGGTATCCCTTTAAAATTTGTTAATCAAATCTGTGTCTTGTTTCACCGTGTCTACACCGGATGCGAGCGGCACGACACAAAAAAAGAGCCCATTATAATCATTAATGTTGCCTACACTGGATGTGGCGTGATGCGAGCGATAAATCCCCCCGGCGTTTTCTCTGGGCCAAGGCTCATTTCAAATGGACTGTGGCAAAGTGGAAAACTGTTCTGTGGTCAGACCAATCGAAATTTGAAGTTCTTTTTGGAAAACTGGGACGCCATGTCATCCGGACTAAAGAGGACAAGGACAACCCAAGTTGTTCTCAGAGCTCAGTTCAGAAGCCTGCATCTCTGGTGGGATGGGGTTCATGAGTGCGTGTGGCATGGGCAGCTTACACATCTGGAAAGGCACCATCAATGCTGAAAGGGATATCCAAGTTCTAGAACAACATATGCTCCCATCCAGACGTCGCCTCTTTCAGGGAAGACCTTGCATTTTCCAACATGACAATGCCAGACCACATACTGCATCAATTACAACATCATGGCTGCGTAGAAGAAGGATCCGGGTACTGAAATGGCCAGCCTGCAGTCCAGATCTTTCACCATAGAAAACATTTGGAGCATCATAAAGAGGAAGATGCCACAAAGAAGACCTGAGACAGTTGAGCAACTAGAAGCCTGTATTAGACAAGAATGGGACAACATTCCTATTCCTAAACTTGAGCAACTTGTCTCCTCAGTCCCCAGACGTTTGCAGACTGTTAGAAAAAGAAGAGGGGATGCCACACAGTGGGGAACATGGCCTTGTCCCAACTTTTTTGAGATGTTGATGCCATGAAATTTAAAATCAACTTATTTTTCCCTTAAAATGATACATTTTCTCAGTTTAAACATTTGATGTGTCATCTATGTTGTATTCTGAATAAAATATTGAAATTTGAAACTTCCACATCATTGCATTCTGATTTTATTCACAATTTGTACAGTGTCCCAACTTTTTTGGAATCGGGTTTGTACCTTTGATATATACTGACAACCACCAATCACAGTGAGTCACATGATGAATCAATACTCATCACAAGCAGGTTTTAGGAGGACAATACTAATATATAGAAGGTGCACAGTGTCACTCACACAAACACTAAACACCATCATGGTAACACACATGAAATTTAAAAAATGCAACAAACATTAATTTAACAACATTAAATGTAACATAAAATCTTAATGTACATAACTGATTAGAAAACAAAAAACAGTTATTTCAGCGAAAATACATCAAATGTGAAGTATCACGCAGGGAATTCTGGGAATGTCAATTTACAGTTTTTCACTGTAAATTACACAACAACTTGTTCTTTTTCACTTCCAAAAGCTGTAAATTTAATGGTATTGTATTGTAAAATGACATTAAATGTAAGGTTAGATCTATTAGTTATTCACCCTATATAGTACAGAAACTTTTTGTTAACCAGTTAACTATTTTTAACCGTTGTATGTATATATATATATATATATATATATATATATATATATATATATATGCTAATAATATTTTAAACATATTTTTCTGGTTCTGTTGTACTATCTACTAAAGGACAGAAACGCACTTGGCATTTGAGAGTACAAATCCTCCCATTTCGTGTTTTTGTGGCATTGTGAAAAAAATATTAGAATGATGAGTGGAGACACTACTGTTTCTCTTTACTTACTTTCTTTTATTGTTTCTACTTTTATTCTTGCTAAAACAAGAATATAGAATTTAAAAAGAAATGATATTTTGAGTTACTCACACCAATGACAATTTGTAGGTAAACAAAGAATATTAAAATATCATTGTGAAAGTTGCATCATATTTAATTCGTTTTTTTAAATAGTCATAAAAGTAGTAGCTGTAATAGTAACATAAATAAAACATGATTTAATTTGTTAATTACATTTTATTCTATTGAAATATTGACTTTTTTTTTTTTTTTTTTTTTTTTTTTACATATCCTGACCTATAAAACATTTATATATTTCCTATAAAACATAGGTTAAAGGTCATCAGTAACAACCCATGGTGCTCTGCATCAACAGTAAAATCACACCCTAAATGGTTAAATGGATTTTAAAATCTGTTCACTGTAGGACACCATATATATATCTTCATACAACCTGGCAGATAAACTCACAAAATGCACCAAAAATTGAAACACCACTGAAGGTCAAATTAGGTTAACTATTGGACAGATGAACTAGTACAGTATCAGCAGCATATAAAGAAAGTTATGCTTGTATATTGTTAGTAAGGTTTGTATTTTCTCATTGTCTGCCTGAGTAAGAGACTCAACATAATAATCAAACAATACAGGAAATACTAGGGGACCCTGTCAAGTTCCAGTTTTGTGTCATGATTTTGTGAGGCATCCATTCCTATTAATTCTTGCTATATGGGCAAAACATACAGCCTGAAAACTTCTAATTGAATTTTATTTTTTTATTTTTTTATTTTTCAAAAGACTTTGTGCTGTTTTGATCCTGCAGCATGTGAGGGAAGAAGATAACAGTCGCTTTTATGAAAATAAATAATGGCTCCGCCGCAATAGCCCAGAAGTGCAAGACTGTTTGTTTTTAGGCAAACCACAGCAGTGAAAATAAAATATATACAATAAAATATATACACAGCACCCTAAAATATATACAAATAAAAATACATACATACTTAAAAGGTTCTATACATGAAGTGCCTGACAGAACACTTTAAGTTTCTATATAGAACCTTTTCTTCTATAATAGGGAGTATTACAGATTATTAGATAAAGCAGAATATAATCCATATAATGAAATTAGCTGTTAAAGGTTTTGAGGGAGCCAGCACTTGAAGAAAGTAGCATGGAGAAAATATATTCACTAGATATAATTTAGTTTCATTTAGACATTCAATTTAAATCTGAGCATGACATTGGCAGGCAGTGTCCACCATTCACAATGATCTTAGTAACTCACCGTTGAGTTCTGGCCTAGAACTCACTGCGTTTCAAAGCATGGCATGTGAATGTGAGGGGGCGAAATACAGTCAAAATACATAAATCATATCGGGTGAGAGGAGGCATATAATAAAAGTTGCACCTCAGTGCCTGCAATCATCATTACACTTGCAGTGTTTATAGAGGATTTGATTATTATTGATCAGTGTTACACTATAAACGTACACTATATTACCAAAAGTATTGGGACACCCCATCAAATCATTAAAATCAGGTGTTCAATCACTTCCATGGCCACAGGTCTATAAAATCAAGCACTAGGCATGCAGACGCTTCTACAAACATTTGTGAAAGAATGGGTCGCTCTCAGGAGCTCAGTGAATTCAAGCGTGGTACAGTGATAGGTTGCCACCTGTGCAATAAATCCACTCGTGAAATTTCCTCACTACTAAATATTCCACAGTCAACTGTTAGTGGGATTATAAGAAAGCAGAAGCAATTGGGAACAACAGCAACTCAGCCACGAAGTGGTGGGCCACATCAAATCACAGAGCGGGGTCAGCGCATGCTGAGGCACACAGTGTGCAGAAGTTGACAACTTTCTGTAGTCAATAGCTACAGACCTCCAAACTTTGTGTGTCCTTCAGATTAGCTCAAGAACAGTGCATAAAGAGCTTCACAGAATGGGTTTCCATGGTCGAGCAGCTCATCCAAGCCTTACATCACTAAGTGCAATGCAAAGTGTTAGATGCAGTGGTGTAAAGCATGCCACTACTGGACTCTAGAGCAGTGGAGACGTGTTCTCTGGAGTGACGAAATCATGCTTCCCTGTCTGGCAATCCAATGGACGAGTCTGGGTTTGGTGGTTGCCAGGAGGATGGTACTTGCCTGACTGCACTGTGCCAAGTGTAAAGTTTGGTGGAGGGGGGATTATGTTGTGGGGTTGTTTTTCAGGGGTTGGGCTTGGCCCCTTAGTTCCAGTGAAAGGAGCTCTTAATGCTTCAGCATATCAAGACATTTTGGACAATTTCATGCTCCCAACTTTGTGGGAACAGCTTGGGAATGGCCCCTTCCTGTCCCAACATGACTGCGCACCAGTGCACAAAGCAAGGCCCATAAAGACATGGATGAGCGAGTTTGGTGTGGAGGAACTTGACTGGCCTGCACAGAGTCCTGACCTCAACCCGATAGAACACCTTTGGGATGAATTAGAGCGGAGACTGCGAGCCAGGCCTTCTCGTCCTGAGCCAATCCTTCATCAGTGCCTGACCTCACAAATGTGCTTATAGAAGAATGGTCAAAAATTCTCATAAACACACTCCTAAACCTTGTGGAAAGTTGAAGCTGTTATAGCTGCAAAGGGTGGGCCGACTCCATATTAAACCCTACGGATTAAGAATGGGATGTCATTAAAGTTCATGTGCAGGCAGGCACCCCAAAACTTTTGGCAATATAATGTATGTTATATAGGATTGTTAATAGTATAGGATAAATGGTGTCCTTAAACTGAAAAATGACTAAATATCATGGTAATGTAACATTTATTTAATGAACTAAAAAAGAAAAAATAACCTCCCTCATCATTTCAGAAGTTCACCTCACATTTACCAATTGATTTGTCCAGTTTGTGATAGGGATACCAATATACAAAGGTCTTTCTTTAAAGTCATTTTATTTTTTCAGATAAATTTGGCTGTCCAAAAGTGTACATAGTAATAGTAATTTATCATTGTTAAAGCTAGAGTGCTAGATTATTTCAATCTTGTCACAATAAATTTAGCATTTATAACTTTATTAGATTAAAATATGGTAATATCAAGTTTTGTTATGCTTTACATTAAATTGAAAATATTAATAACCCATGATATTTTTCTCAAACATGCTTTGTGCCAACCGTGTTCATTCAAAATCCTCTGGGAATGAGAGAAACTCTCAGTGCAGAATAAATAGGCCTGCTCAGTAATGGTGTTTATTTGCTCAGCCTTTGTTTCAGAAAGTGCGTGGATGCCACTAGTAAACATCATTGGTTTGTTTTATTGCGATTTATGCCAGCTGATATGATTGTTGTTTGTTCAAACTGGTTTGTTCAAACCATGCAACCCAGAATGTTCCAGGTCTGGTGCTGAAAAGACCTCTGAAAGAAGCTTTGTCCAAGGTCAGTTATGAGACATGAAGACAGACTTTTCATGAGACATGAAATTCCAAGTTTTATTTTATAATCATTGATTTAAAAAAACAGCTCTAAGGTCTGCAAAATTAAATTGTACGTGCATAACAACACTAGCTCAGTAAACAATGTGTAATGTTGCCTTTTCTAACATACATAACTGACAGTGACCTCTTCTTTGAGTGGCTTGTAAAAGCGAAGGTCCTCCACAGACTGCAAAAAAAAAATAAAAAAAATTAATACACTGATCATCTTTCTGAAATCACCACGATCACTGCAGTTTGTCTGTTTTAAGTGTAATGCTAATACTGCACCTTTGCACTCAGATTCGTTTCAAACAATTCTTTCAAAGTCAAGACAGAGAAACTGAGGGTCACACAGAGCTGAAGGGCTGAAAAGATCATCATAGCGACATCCACTCCTTCACGGATCATCTAAAGATAGGAAAGATCAGTCAATGTACTGAAGATATTCTGGGAGATATTTTATTTGTATTAAGAGATAGTGTATCTCTCTTTATCTAGGCTAATGTTAGATGTATAAACCTGAAATGAGAAATGTTTTTTTTTAAAAAAAAAAAAAAAAATAATAATAGTTTATTTAATAACTTTTCTGCTTCCCCTACATAAATATTCATGTTTATTTTTTCCTACTGTTAAAATCTAGTGCTATCAGTAAAATAATCACAAGAAATTAAAATGTATCAGTAATAATTAAGGCTGTCAATTAATGTGATTAATTGCATCTAACATAAAAGTTTGTATTTATATAATATATGTGTGTGTATATATATATATATATATATATATATATATATATATATATATATACAATATGACAACTGACAGGTGAAGTGAATAACACTGATTATCTCTTCATCACGGCTCCTGTTAGTGGGTGGGATATATTAGGCAGCAAGTGAACATTTTGTCCTCAAAGTTGATGTGTTAGAAACAGAAAAAATGGGCAAGCGTAAGGATTTGAGCGAGTTTGACAAGGGCCAAATTGTGATGGCTAGACGACTGGGTCAGAGCATCTCCAAAACTGCAGCTCTTGTGGGGTGTTCCCGGTCTGCAGTGGTCAGTGTCTATCAAAAGTGCTCCAAGGAAGGAACAGTGGTGAACCGGCAACAGGGTCATGGGCGGCCAAGGCTCATTGATGCACGTGGGGAGCGAAGGCTGGCCCGTGTGGTCCGATCAAACAGACGAGCTACTGGAGCTCAAACTGCTCAAGAAGTGAATGCTGGTTCTGATAGAAAGGTGTCAGAATACACAGTGCATTACAGTTTGTTGTGTATGGGGCTGCACCCCTGTCCACCGCTGAAAGCACCAACAGTGGGCACGTGAGCATCACAATTTATGAGACAGTGTTTTTTCATTGGTGTTTTCAAATAAGAAATATAATCGTAAGCTTGGTGAACAGCTTTGAAGAAATTGATGTTTCCCCATTTAAAGAGATGGCAGCTGTGCTGGACTGAAATATCTGCCTGAGAGGTGTTTCAAAGATGACCACAGAGTGAAATGTCTTGCCTTAAAGCGACTTTGATATAACTATTAAAACTTGAGAGTCTGTGTTAGACTTGGAATTATAAATGAAAAAAAGAAAACCAGTTATAACCTTTTAAATATAATAAAGTATAATTACCGTATAATAGTCAATATACTCATAGTGCAGAACTACAGTACTGTGAAAGCTCATCAAGTCCCATGCATACAGTGCTAGGCCTATCATAGCCAGAACAGCACTGACTTTATTCAGCACCACAGCGATGAGACCCTGTGATACACAAATCACAATGAGATGACATCTTTAACAAATCTCTGCAAATCAGAGATGTCTGAATGTAAAATACTATATGTGACTATTAAAGACCTACCAGGAAATTGCTGGGAAACTGAGCTGCAACAATAGACACGATTCCAACTACAAGGAACTAAGACAAAAAGCAAAGAAATGCTTCAAATTTGCCCATCAAACGTTCAGACAAGATGAATTACAGTATTGTAAATCAGCCAACTTCCCATCATCCTGAAAATGATCAAAATGTGAACTTCATGTCAAAAAGGCCTGATTAATCCTGATTAACATTGTGAATGGACTCACAATTTTTTCAATTTAGAAACACAATAATAATCAGAATGAGGCATAATTCTTACCACACCACCAAGCCAAAATGGATCATCAGACATCATAATGTGATCGTGTATCCCAAAGCTTGAAAATAAAATCCCAGTCATGATATTGAGGATTCCGACTATAATCTGCACAATCTATGGAATGAGAGAACAATGTAATTTTTGCATTCATTGCATTGCATTCATAATCATTGCAATCCATTGTTTATATATTTTCTCTAAATTATCATTGAAGCTCAGCAAGTATGAAATTTTACTCAAAAGTGAGTAAACAACATTTGCATTTACAACAAGTAAATAAGTCAGCAGAAAAAACACATATTTTTAACAATATTCAGTCCATAAAGTGTGTGGAAACTGATATACAGTTTAATTACTTGCACTTCAGTGTTGAAATATAAAATCTATGTTTGTCATGTTTAAAAACTTTACTTACATTTATTTGATGCAAATATTTCAGTCAGTTAGTCATCATTTAATAAATAGTCAAGGCTGGAACACACAACATGACTTAAAATCTGAACAGATTTGAAAACACTAGGCATCATACTCTTGCTGACTTTGTAAATGGTTACAGAGCACAACTCTGCATCAAACACTAAACGACAGAGTATCATACACTACCAGATGTCACATCGTTCCAAAAACAACAAATTCGTGCAGAAACATGCACCTCGTTGCTAAGAGATGCGTGACAAATGAAAACAATGTGTGTTCTAAAACTGGCTCAAAATATCAAATGTGTTTTTTTCTCGAGGGTCTTTCTGACCCTCCATTGACAGCTACGCAACTACCATTTTGACGCTCCAAAAAGTTCACAAAGAGATTATAAAACTAATCCATATGAATTGAGCTGTTTAGGACAAATTTTCTGAAGAGACTCGATTCCTTTATATGATGAACTTTATATGATGAAATCTAGCCTAAAGTCATGTAGTGTATTTCAGCCTTTAGTTGTAATGTCTGTTTCAGAGTCTCACCCCAAGCGCCGTAAAGATGCCCATCATCTTTGCTTTCACATGCTGTGATACGGCACACACTGGACTGTAACACAAAGTGCCCAGGATCTGACACAGTATCGGCCATTTGCTGTTGGGGTTTGAAGTGATGGTGATCACTCTCACTCCCTCACCCTGAGACATTGTCACAGACATCCTGCAAATCTGAGTAGATAGAAAAGAGAGAGTTTGACGTTTCCCACAGGTGACAATGGCAAGTCCTCTTGTGAGTTTACTTGAAATCTTAAGGACAACCAAAGTATTACCATTTTAATGGGATAAATGTATCATTACAGGCAAGGGCGCAGGTTTGATTTTAACATTGGTGGAGACATGTAAACACCCTGGGGGAAAAAAACCCTATACCAAAATGTATTTAAAATCCATTTATTTCATACTAAGTATACTACAAACTATTAACATATTTATTGACATATTGCTTGAGACTTAATGGTATAAATATTATAATTAAACCTTATTGGACTATATTTTTATTGCACAATGCACATTTCTTAATGTAATGCCTAAAATGTGTTTTAATATCAATATTAGTAAGGACAGTATGATCACTGTATAAACTCAGTCTTTAAAAGCAAGATATTTAAAGTGTACCTAAAGTATTATCACAATAGTTCCATTTGAGCACTGTTACAGTCACCAGCTGGAGTGCTCTTGAGAGCCACCAGGGGGCACTCCATTAGAGACTATTGCCATTCCCTCATAGACTCCATCTACTATAACCCATAGTCCTTTTGATTTTCTACCTGAATCTTCAGCCAAGATGGCCGCCAGTCCAGCGTTTTCAGCCAAGATGGCCATCATTCCAGAGTCTCGTCTCGTCATGGCCGCCAGAGTATTGTCCCATCATGGTCGCCACACCTGTGTCTTCGGACAAGATGGCCGCCACGCCTGTGTCTTCAGCCACGATTGACACCACGATTGACATTGGCTATATGTGCCATGACTATGTTGTGCATGTGGGCCGAACACACATTGGCTCCAGCCCCTGACCAGAGTCCAGTGAAGGCTCCAGCCCCTGACCAGAGTCCAGTGAAGGCTCCAGCCCCTGACCAGAGTCCAGTGAAGGCTCCAGCCCCTGACCAGAGTCCAGTGAAGGCTCCAGCCCATAAGTCCACTCCAGAGCCCGCTTCAGCCCTTCTTGAACAGCCTGCAGTGCCCTGACAGCCTGCTCTGCCTGCTCCACCCGCTCCACCCTGGCCGTCTACTCAGCCTGCATCTCCTTGGCCACCTGCTCAGTCTCCTCCATCCTGGTCACCTGGCCTGCCTCCGCTCCACCTCCCTCATGGACTTCTCTGACCAGATTAGGAGTGTCTGGAAGCCGCTCCTTAGGAAGGGGGCTATGTTACGATCACCAGCTGGAGTGCTCTTGAGAGCCACCGGGGGCACTCCATCAGAGACTATTTTCATTCCCTCATACACTACATCTCAAAGTCAAAAGTCAAGTCAAAGTCAGCTTTATTGTCAATTCTGCCATACGTACAGAGAATTGAAATTCTATGACTCTCAGACCCTAGGTGCCTAACAACAACAAAACAATAACAATAACAACAAAAGTTTAACAGTAACAACAACAGAAGAAAGATAAAAAAGAGATGGATAAAGTGAATTATAGAGGTAAAGTGGCGATGGCAAATAGTGCAAACAATAGTAACAATAGTGCAATTTCAGATTTAAGTCAGTGCAGGTATAAAATTATAAGAGTGTGTGCAAAAAGAGAGTCTGTAAGAGGGGAGACCAATTCCTCAGAGAGACAATATAATGAGGTAGATGAAGGAGGAGAACTGGGGATTCTGTCCCAGATCAGGTGCGTGGGGCAGAAGAGGGGAGAGTCGGCAGAAGAGGGAGGGAGTTCAATGCCCTGACAGCTTGGGGAATGAAGCTGTCCTTCAGTCTACTGGTCCTTGCTTATAAATGTCCTGGAGGGGTGGGAGAGAGACACCAACGATCTTCTCAGCTGCTCTCACTATGCGCTGAAGTGCTTTACAGCAGGATGCGTTGCAGGCGCCGTACCACACAGTGATGCAGCTGGTCAGAATGCTCTCGATGGTGCCTCTGTAGAAGGTGCACATGATGGGGGCTGGGGCTGGGGCTCCGGCTCTTCTCAGCTTGCGGAGAAAGTAGAGTCGCTGCTGTGCTTTCTTGGTCAGTGCTGTGGTGTTGGCGGTCCAGGAGAGGTCCTCTGTGATATGTACACCCAGAAATTTGGTGCTCCTCACCCTTTCCACGGTCACACCGTTGATGGTCAGAGGAGTGTGCTGGGTGTGCATTCTCCTGAAGTCAACAACAATCTCCTTCGTCTTCTCCACGTTCAGAGAGAGATTGTTGTCGCCACACCACCTGGCCAGGCGGCTCACCTCGCTCCTGAAGTTTGTCTCATCATCGTTGCTAATGAGACCAACTACGGTCGTGTCGTCCGCAAACTTGATGAAGAGATTGCTGTTGTGTATGGGTGTGCAGTCATGTATCAGCAGAGTGAAAAGGAGGGGGCTCAACACACATCCCTGAGGGGCTCCAGTGTTCATGATGATGGAGCTGGATGAGTTACTGCTGACCCGAACTGCCTGAGGTCTTCCCGTCAGGAAGTCCAGCAACCAGTTGCACATCGATGTCCCAGCTGTGACAGTTTTTGAGTGAGCTGTAGAGGGATGATTGTATTGAATGCTGAACTAAAGTCTATGAACAGCATTCTGACATAAGTGGCTTTATTTTCCAGGTGTGTGAGTGCTGAATGGACGGTAGTGGCGATGGCGTCATCAGTCGAGCGTTTAGACCGATATGCAAATTGGTAGGGGTCTAGGGAGGGGGGGAGGACAGACTTAATGTGGTGCATGACTAGCCGCTCAAAGCACTTCATAAGGATGGGGGTAAGTGCGACTGGACGGTAGTCGTTGAAGCAGGATGGAGATGATTTCTTAGGGACTGGAATGATGGTGGTTGCTTTGAAGCATGTGGGGACGACAGCTTGACTCAGTGAGATGTTGAAGATGTCTGTGAAGACATCAGTGAGTTCCTCTGCACAGTCTCTCAATACACGTCCAGGAATGTTGTCAGGACCTGGAGCTTTGCGTGCTGAGGGATCTTCTCACGCTGTCCCTGGGCAGTGACAACATCAGGTCATCAGGAGGAGGTGGTGACTTCTGTGCAGTGGTGCTGTTGTGTGCTTCAAAGCGAGCAAAGAAAGTGTTCAGCTCATTCAGCAGGGGGGTGGAGCTGTCACATGTCCGTGCAGGGGGCTTATAGTCTGTGATGGTCTGAATACCCTGCCACAGGCTCCTTGTGTCTCTGCTGTCGCTGAAACGATGGGCTATCCTCCTGGAGTACTGTCTCTTAGCCTTGCTGATGCCGCGTGACAGGTTGGCCCTTGCTGTCCTCAGGCCCACCTCATCTCCAGCTCTGAAGGCAGCGTTACGCGTCTTCAGAAGTCTGTAGACATTTCCTGTCAGCCACGGTTTTTGGTTGGGCCAGACGGTGATGGTCTTTGTGACTGTTACATCCTCCATGCACTTGGTGATATAAGAAGTAACAGTCTCAGAGTACTCCTGGAGGTCTGTGGTGTTGTGGTAGGTTGCAGCCTGTTTAAACATGTCCCAGTCAGTGGTGTCGAAGCAGTCTTGAAGAGCCTCTGATGACCCTTCAGGCCAGACTTGAATCTGCTTCTGGACTGGTTTGGTGGCTTTCACAAGTGGTCTGTATGCTGGCATTAACATAACAGTGATGTGATCTGAAGCACCAAGGTGGGGGAGGGGAAGGGCTTTGTAAGCTCCTCTCTGTGTAGTGTACACAAAGAGTGTTGTTTCCACGTGTTGGGAAGTCAATGTGTTGATGAATTTTTGGAAGCACACTCTTTAAGTCTGCATGGTTGAAATCTCCAGCCAAGATGAGAAAAGCATCTGGGTGGGCTGTCTGCTGATCACTGATGTGTTTATAAAGATTATTTAGTGCCTCACTCCTGTTGTTGTTGGAGCTGGGGGGGATGTATACAGCAACAAGTATAATAGCTGTAAGTAAAAATCTCTAAAGTAAAATCTCCCATAACCCATTGCCCGGACTCATTATCCCTGATTGCTTTCACCTGTGTGTCATCACCTTGTTTAGCTTACCCTTTATAAGCCTGGTCAATTCAGTCATTTATCGCCAAGTCTTCTTTGTGGCACTGCAATTCTAAACCATAGTATCCTGTTTCTCCTGTGTCCTGGTTCTTTTGATTTTCTGCCTGTTCCCTTGGATTTCATTGTCTGCCTCCACCCTGTACTCAGTTAACATTTGGATTGTGTGTTTGTGTATGACCTTCACCTGTTCTGACTTTGATTATGGATTACTCTTATAATAAATTACTGCACGGATCCTCAGCCTTTGCGTCCCTGTGCATAATGACAAGCACAATCAAATATACTTAAATATATCTTTAGTTGGACTTTAGCACTATTTCTGGATAACTAAAGTGCATTAAGTACAAAATTAGTTGTTCCAATTTATTAGACTTTAAGCCAAGCTAGATATTTTACTTTATAAAGTTTTAAATATGGATATTTTTATTTCACTTCAGAAGGCCTTTATTAAACCCCCGGAGCCGTGTTGAACAGTTTTATGATGGATAGATGCACTCTTAGGGACTTCAAAAACGGAGCAACATTCACTGCCATTATAAAGCTTAGAAGAGCCAGGACATTTTTAATATAACTCTGATTTTATTCGTCTGAAAGAAGAATGTCATATACACCCCAAGGATACACCTTGAGGGTGAGTAAATCATGGGCTAATTTTCATTTTTGGGTGAACTATCCCTTTAAGGGTTAACTGATCAAGAGCAGTGAGTATAGTTATCACTTTGTTTTCACAAATCAGGATAAACTTTACTGGAAACAGACTTTAAAAATGAAGAAACACCGATTTTGGACTGGAGGACTACGTCATCGAATTCACAAATGATGAAGAATGACATGCAATATTATTTGGATGTCTACAACAGCGCACTGCCAATTTATAACCAAATAAAAATCAATATTTTTTAGTATTTTTGAAATGATAGTGGGTTTGATCATCCACCATGACACTCGCTGTGAGAAATGCTAGAAGCAGAGTGATAGAAATAGTGATAATGGTAGAATATCGCATGGCTGGAAAAGCCAATCAGATTCGAGAACCAAAATGTGTGTGTGTGTGTGTGTGTGTATATATATATATATATATATATATATATATATATATATATATATATATAAATATTACAAATAAGACCTTATTGTAAAGTATTTCTTCTCCAGACCATAATATAATACTTATGTATATATACACATAACTAAGGATTATATTATGGTCTGGAGAAAAAATACTTTACAATAATATCTCATTTGTTAATTCATTAACAAACAAAATAACAATGAGAAAACATTTGTTAATACATATTTTCATATTAGTTCACAATGTATTTAACAAATATTACACAGATTGAAATGTTCTTTTAGGGAGTTCTTTTAGGGATCATTAGATGACCAAGATTTGATTCAAACTTTTTCCTGATTTCACCATGACACAATTATTACTCTTTCTCTACATTTACAATAGCATGTAAGTTTTACAGATCATATGAAAAGACAGTGTTAAACTCACCTTGTACACGATTAGTTCAGTTTCACTCTCTTTGTCTCTGACAAATACAGAACTTGTTTTTTTCTTTCTCGACAGAGACACCCCTTTTGATTTTCCAAAAACTGAAAGAGGAATGTTGTTTGTCCAAACATACTAGCAACCCGCAATCTCACAGAGAAGAAGGAAGTTAAGAGAATGAAAATAGATGACTGTATGGGCTGTGTTCAAAATCATTTGCTATGTATACCCTCATTCACTATTCCCTACATTACTCCACTAAAATAGTCCACTTGAAGGAGTGAATGAAAACTTGCCTATGGCAAGACGTTTTAGCTTAAATTGTTCCCAAATTAATTTTGTCTGGGAAACTTTATCATTCTTACTAGTAAGAATTGGATTAAAGAGCTCTCTAAGTGTAATTCGTAATAGTAAAAACTGATTTAGAGAGCTCTGCAGTTGCATTAGAGAGCTCAGCATTTTTATTAGAGATCTCTTTAATAATATTTGTTACTAGTAAGAACTAAATTAGAGAGATCTTTAATGCAATTTCGGCGCTCTCTAATTGGAATTCTTGTAATAATTGAATTAGAGAGCTCTCTAATCATAATTGTTACTAGTAAGAATTGAATTGTAGAGCTCTCTAATTGAATTCTTGCTAGTAAAAATGCAATTACGATGAGTAACGCTGGGAACAATTTAAGCTAAAACGGCTTGCCATATGCGCCAGAAGGGCTGCTGCTTTTGCATAGTTTCTGCTTGCTGTTAAATAATCATTTGAAACTTAGCAAACTAGCAGCTTCAGTAGTAATGAAAATATGTATCTTGAACTCCTTATCTTGAGGAATTTATACCTTAATGATATTACACTACTTCTCTCTGTTTCCGTATATGACGAGTCACGCAGGTACTAGTCCGCAGAAGTTGTCGTCCCCGCTCTTGTCTAAAATAGTCCGATTTTTAAACATCAAGTTATTAGATGTAGCCTACTGTATGACTCAGGACGGGAAAAATACGGGTTAGAGGATGGATTAATTATCTACTCACTCATTATATAAAATACACCACTGATGTGCATCTTGAGACAAAAAATGACACCAACTGTCAGTGACTGACATATTTTGAGATATGTCAGTGCAAGTTGCTTTCAGTTAAAACAGCTCAAACATGCATTTTAGTCTGAGACTGAGCCTTGTCTGTGAAACTAGAGGTTAATGTTAATATTTGTGGAAACCACAATCAATTTTATAAGGATTATAATTTATAAGGAAAGTAAAATTTACTTAAAGCCTTTATGTATAATGCATTATAAAATAATTTGAATGCATTATTATGCCTTATAATGCATGGTATAATGCATTGTATTGCCTAAATAATTGTAACCACAGTTATAATGCACCTTTAGAAAGCACAGTATAATGCATTAAAATGCGACAAACAAACAATTTCAGATGTAACAAAGAATCTGTGAATATTATAATGTATTTTAACTTTGGTTACAATTATGCATGAAAAGATATAATGCATTATGATGTACATTATGAATACCTTTATAATTTTATTTTACACTATAGATAAAGTGTTACAGAATAGCATTTATTTAAAACAGAAATCTTAATGATAATCTTTTGTATCATTATAACCATGCTAAACTTTTCAGACAGTTGTTAGTTTGGACATGTAAAACATTATAGTATAGCGTAGCAAAGTTAGAGCTCAGGGAAGAAGGAGGCAGGAACCAGCGAACATTCAAAAATACATAAATTATAAAATAAACAAACACAAAATGAAAGTAAAGTGGTAGCCCCTCATGGACGACTGCCTCAAAAACATAAACACAAAACAACATAAAGTCCAGGACTGGTCCTCTCTCGACCTTCACTGTCGTAGCTCCTCCTTTGATCCTCCATGAGAAACTTGAGGCCAAGGCCGCTCTGTTCCTGTGGCTCTTGGCCCTGCAATGCTGTATGTTTTTTGTGTTAATAATGTGAGGTAAATGCTGTCCTTAATCTGAAAACTGTGTAAAAACCATGAAAATGGAACAATAATTTATGTTGATCTATAAACAATTTTTGCCTGTGCAGCCGGATTTGCAAATTGATTTGTCCAGTTTGTAACAGGGACCGCACAACCACTGTTTTTTCAATGACCTTTGGACTCCACAGAGAATTCCACATGAAAGGCTGGTGGAGGTGGCCACGGCTGAGCCGATGGAGGAGGCCACAGAGGAAACGGCAGACATTTAACACCTGATGGCGCCGGATGGCTGACAATCCTTTAAAGGCGTGGACCAGGGCAGAGCTAGGGGAATGGAAGACCGAGGTGGAGTCAGGTGGACTGGAGAACAAGGCGAAGACGGAGGGATAGAGAACCAGGGTGACACTGCAGGCTCAGAGGACCAAGGCAGAGCTGGGGGCAAGGAAGAATGAGGTGGAGCCAGTGAGGCCGAGGGGCGAATGAGGACCGGAAGTGAAGGAGGAGCCTAGTGGAGGGCAAAGAAACAGCTTGAGGCCTGGAAGTCTGTGGCTGAGGATAATGGACCAATGTGAAGCCAGAGGGACGAGGGAGCCCGGTGAAGGTGGAGGAATGACAGACCATGGCGGAGCCCAGGGAGCAACAAACCATGGTGGAGCCAATGGGTCAAAGGGGTGATGGGGAAGACTGTAAAGAAGCCATATGGTTGGGAGGCCTTGGGTCCTTCAACCATGGTTGGATGGGCTGGCTTGATGACTGATCACACCAGTGGAGTTGGAGGGCTGAGGAGAGATGGCAAATCAGGAAGATGAGATGGAGCCTGGTGAATGGGGTGAACCAGTGGAGGGGGCGGAGCTAGGGAACCAGACGGAACCAGTGAAGGAGGCAGAGCTAGGGAGCCGGACGGAACCAGTGAGCTGGGTGGAATCAGCTTAGGAGGAACCTCTCTCGTCCTTCACTGTCATCCCTCCTCCTTTTATCCTCCTGGTGTTGCTCCATGAGAAGACCACAGCTTAGGAGGAGGGGCCAGGGAGTAAGGTGGAACCAGTGGAGACAAAGGAGCTAGGAGGCTGGACGGGACCAGCAGAGACATTGGAGCTAGGAGGCTGGACGGAACCAGTGGAGGAGGAACCAGCAAGTCAAATAGCCCAGACGGGACAATTTGGGACAAATCTCTCTCAGATGTGGGGGAATGAGTGGGACTACATGCCATGATGTCGAACTGAATAAATAATCCCTCCGGGATGAACAAGGCGGCTGGCTCTAGCTCTGCAACTGACCTGGCTTGGGCTCTGGGTCTGGAATGAACTTGGCTAAAGGATCTAGTTCCTAGGTGGAACTCTCCACTGGTACAAGGTCCACGGCTGGTGCGGGCTCCGGATCGATGTCTGTAGCAGGCTCTGGCTCTGGGTCCATGGCTGGCAAGTGGCAATCACAGTCTTACTCCAGCTCACCCACAGTGAAAAAGGAGCTACTTATGAGCATTTCATATTTACATTTCACTGCCGGTTGTATATTCTGTATATAACTGTATGTGACAAATAAAACTCTTGAATGAGCACCAGCTCGAATAAATCTGCAAATCTCCCTCAAGGACCATTTACAGAAAAGGGGATCTGTTTTAAATTATTAAGATGTAAAGTGTAAAAGAACAGTATAAAAAAAAAAAAAATATTAACAAGCTGTCAGGATAGTGGTTCTTATGGGTGAAGTCTAAAAAGTCACTGGTGTGGTCCTGGGGGAGGAATGAGGAGGTGGACAGCTGCTAGATCCATTATTTGTGTTCGGTTATTCTGTCACATTCAGGCAGGCAAGGATGAAGAGATAAGGATATATGAGCAGATTTGATACTTTATTTAACAAAACAAAAGCAAGAAAGTACATCCAAAAGGCAAAACAACATAACAGCTTCACAAGCAACATAAAGACAGTAACCGACAAACCAGTATATATGTATATATATAAGAAAACAGGGCTATATATATATATATATATATATATATATATATATATATATATATATATATATATATATATCTCTATCTATCAAGAACTAAATATAAGGACAGCTATAATATATATATATAATATATATATATATCTCTATCTATCAAGAACTAAAAACCAATGCTTGAAAACCAAATAGAAACAAACTGGATACAGGAAAAAAGGAAACAGGAACTAAGGCTCAGGGAAACAGCCACATACAAAGTCCATAAAAATGAATGTTGAATGTTATAAGAGTATCATATTTTGTAAAATGCAACAAAAGTTTAAGGCAAAGAAAAAAAATAATAAACAGCAAGAATAAACAATTAACATGATGATTGTGGTGCTGCAGACACAGGAGATATGCTATCCCTAACTTGGTCGAGGGCCTCCTTAATGTACTCCTCCATGGCCTGTTGCTCCGGGATGGACAGGGGATAGATACGTCCTTTGGGAAGAGATGCCCCAGGCAGCAGGTCTATCGCGCAGTCCCATGGCCGATGAGGGGGAAGTTCGGTGGCCCGTCGTTTACAGAACACGTCCTGGAACGCCCAATACTCAATGGGAATGGCCTGACTGGGAGCAGACATGGGTTCATCCAGGGATGCGGAGGCCAGGGGAAGAGAAGTGTGAGATAGGTTTCTCTTAACGGGGAGTAAGCAGTTTTGCCTGCAGTCCTCACTCCATCGTAGAACCTCCCCAGTAGACCAATCCATGGTGGGTGAGTGAGCAGCGAGCCACGGGTGTCCCAGGACGATATCGGCAGTAGATCCCTCCAGCACCAGTAGGGAGAGTTGCTCTCGATGAAGATAGCCGATCTGCACCGTGATGGGGTCCGTGACGTAGTGAATGCACCTCTGACCCAGCGGCTTTCCCAAGATGGAATGTGCGCGATACCGAGAGGACAGGGGTATATCTTGACGTGGAGCTTGAGGCGCATTTCGGAGGAGATGAAATTTCCAGCCGATCCAGAATCTATAAGGGCTTTCGCTGAAACAGAACCGAACGGGGTAGTTAACATAACGGTGGTAGCAGGAAGGGTCAACATTACCGGGTCAGTGTGAATAGTACTCACCGCTGGGTGCGGGGGTCGGACCGGGCAGGTGGCTCGGTAGTGACCTGATCCCCCGCAGTAGAGACAGAGGTGCAATCGCATACGTCGGTCTCTTTCAGTGGAAGTTAAGCGGTGATGGTCGATTTGCATAGGCTCTGGTGCTGGAGGGGTTGACTCCCTCGGTGGAGGTGGGGAATGCAACGGTTGAACCGGGTTGGAGCTGGCTGCGAGGTTTTGTGAAACTGTGGTGGCTTGCTGTATGAAGTTTTCTAATCCTGAATGGTTGTCATAAATGGCCAGGGCGACTCGGAGTTGTGGGTTCAATCCAGCACGGTAGACTGCTAGTAGGGCAGGCTCATTCCATCCGCTGGGGGCGGCTAGGGTGCGGAAGTAGATGTTATAGTCGTGGAGTGACTGGTTACCTTGTTGGAGTTTCAGCAGTTGGTCGTGTGTGGTAGTGGGTCCGGAGGATCGGCTGAACACCTCACGGAAATGTCGTGTGAAGGCGTCGATGGATTGGGTTACGGGGCCGTTGGCTTCCATGATGGCTCGGGCCCATTGGAGCGCTCGCCCGGTGAGGTGAGTGACGATAAACGCTATTTTTGAACGGTCGGTGGGGAATTGATGAGCCTGCACTTCGAAGTAAAGAGAACATTGCAAAAGAAAACCGTTGCATTCCTCCGCCTCACCGCAGTCAACGAGGAAGATCCCAGATGCATGGCATGGAGAAAGGCTTGGGTGAGATTGGGGAGCGGAAGCAGTGCCGGGGATGAGGGATCACCAGCCACTGCTTCGGCCTGACTGCTGGTCTGGTCTTCTGTCATGACAGACTGGAGGACACAGAGGTTAGTGAGCGGTGACAAGTTTATTGGAGTCAGGCAGTGAAAACAGTGAACTGGTGAAAACACAGGGGAGGTGCGAGGCTTAGCTGGAGTGGCGAAGGCGGATGACAACACGAAGGGACTGGGGAGCGTGGAATCTCGGAGAACCCGGAAGTAGAGCTAGCAAAGGCTTGCAGAAGGCGCAGAGTAGCGGGACAGTCAGACTAGCATGAGCTGAGACCAGACACTGAGTGAGGGGAGAGGGCTGGAGATAAAGGCTTCAGTGATGGGAAACAGGTGCGGGTGCTCAGTACTCAGGTGATTGGGAACGAGTGGGCGGAACGTGGGAGTCTGGAGCAGAGGGCGTGGCTGAGTCCGTGACAACATTATCCCATTAAAGGAAATATTGGTGTTTTTACATATGAATGAAGCAGTGCACTCTGAGGAGAAAATAGATGATGTTTATTCATTAAGAAAAGATGACTACAATGTGTCTTGTGTTGTCAAATATAGGCTAATGATGAAAAGGAAACAAGATTAAAAAGACCTTTATAGACTAAGCCAAAATTTCACGCTATAAAGACAAGCCTGTCGAATGTTGTTTGATTTTTTTCTTGGTAATATTCCTAAATTACCATGAATTAATATATTAGTAAACTTTAACGGTTGATTTTAAAGATACTTTGTGTATTTTTGTACAGTATAAAATCTTGGTGCTGTCGCAACTTGTTCAACATAAAACCTGCTACCTGCTAAACCAGTTGAGACTTTTTCCTTATTTTTGCATGCTCTCTTTCTTTCTTCTTGATCTCTATCTTTATACTATATATACACAGTTGTTGGTCATTTAATTAGAATATCATCAAAAAGTTGATTTATTTCACTAATTCCATTCAAAAAGTGAAACTTGTATATTATATTCATTCATTACACACAGACTGATATATTTCAAATGTTTATTTCTTTTCATTTTGACAACTAAGGAAAGTCCCAAATTCAGTATCTCAGAAAATTAGAATATTACTTAAGACCAATACAAAGAAAGGATTTTTAGAAATCTTGGCCAACTGAGAAGTATGAACATGAAAAGTATGAGCATGTACAGCACTCAATACTTAGCTGAGGCTCCTTTAGCCTGAATTACTGCAGCAATGCGGCGTGGCATGGAGTCCATCAGTCTGTGGCACTGCTCAGGTGTTATGAGAGCCCAGGTTGCTCTGATAGTGGCCTTCAGCTCTTCTGCATTGTTGGGTCTGGCATATCGCATCTTCCTCTTCACAATACCCCACAGATTTTCTATGGGGTTAAGGTCAGGCGAGTTTGCTGGCCAATTAAGAACAGGGATACCATGGTCCTTAAACCAGGTACCGGTTGCTTTGGCACTGTGTGCAGGTGCCAAGTCCTGTTGGAAAATGAAATCTGCACCTCCATAAAGTTGGTCAGCAGCAGGAAGCATGAAGTGCTCTAAAACTTCCTGGTATACGGCTGTGTTGACCTTGGACCTCAGAAAACACAGTGGACCAACACCAGCAGATGACATGGCACCCCAAACCATCACTGACTGTGGAAACTTTACACTGGACCTCAAGCAACGTGGATTGTGTGCCTCTCCTCTCTTCCTCCAGACTCTGGGACCCTGATTGACTTTCATCAGCGAACATAACTTTGGCGCACTCAGCAGCAGTCCAGTCCTTTTTGTCTGACAGACGCTTCTGACGCTGTCTGTTGTTCAAGAGTGACTTGACTCAAGGAATGCGACAGCTGAAACCCATGTCTTGCATACGTCTGTGTGTAGTGGTTCTTGAAGCACTGACTCCAGCTGCAGTCCACTCTTTGTGAATCTTTTTGTTTCACAATCCTCTCCAGGGTGCGGTTATCCCTATTGCTTGTACACTTTTTTTCTACCACATCTTTTCCTTCCCTTCGCCTCTCTATTAATTTGCTTGGACACAGAGCTCTGTGAACAGCCAGCCTCTTTTGCAATGACCTTTCGTGTCTTGCCCTCCTTGTGCAAGGTGTCAATGGTCGTCTTTTGGACAACGGTCAGGTCAGGTCTTCCCCATGATTGTGTAGCCTACAGAACTAGACTGAGAGAGCATTTAAAGGCCTTTGCAGGTGTTTGGAGTTCATCAGCTGATGAGAGTGTGGCACCAGGTGTCTTCAACAGTCAACCTCTTCACAATATTCTAATTTTCTGAGATACTGAATTTGGGATTTTCCTTAGTTGTCAGTTATAATCATCAAAATGAAAAGAAATAAACATTTGAAATATATCAGTCTGTGTGTAATGAATGAATATAATATACAAGTTTCACTTTTTGAATGGAATTAGTGAAATAAATCAACTTTTTGATGATATTCTAATTAAATGACCAACAACTGTGTATATATAGTATAAAGATAGAGAGATCAAGAAAGAAAGAGAGCATGCAAAAATAAGGAAAAAAGTCTCAACTGGTTTAGCAGGTAGCAGGTTTTATGTTGAACAAGTTGCGACAGCACCAAGATTTTATACTGTACAAAAATACACAAAGTATCTTTAAAATCAACCGTTAAAGTTTACTAATATATTAATTCATGGTAATTTAGGAATATTACCAAGAAAAAATCAAACAACATTCGACAGGCTTGTCTTTATAGCGTGAAATTTTGGCTTAGTCTATAAAGGTCTTTTTAATCTTGTTTCCTTTTCATCATTAGCCTATATTTGACAACACAAGACACATTGTAGTCAGCACAACTCAGATTTATCTTTACAGAATTGTAATTTGTATTTAGTGCAATCTTGGTCGTATTTTCAGATATCAAACTACTGTAGAATTTGACCGATCGCAAAGCTATCAGCAACTAAAAATATTGGACATTTCATTTAGCAAAGTGCTCCCACACCAAATGTGAATGATGAATAGATAGCAATGGCACATGACATGCAGGAAAAATGTAGTAGGCTAAATCGTGCGCACGATTTATAAATCGAGGGAATGGATTAGTAAATTGTGTAGATGATTTAGCAAATCAAGGGAACAAAACAGTAAATCGTGCACATGATTTATAGATCAAGGGAATTAATTAGTAAATCGTACGCATAATTTACTTTTTTTTCTTTCATGTCAACCAAGGGCTCCGTAGATATTTATTTGTAATAGAAATCTTTTGTAATAATATAAATGTCTTTACTTTAAGTAATAGACTTACCTTTTTTCTTACTTACCCCAAAATTTTGAATGGTGGTGTATCATGACTTCCACAAAAATATTAAGTAGCACAACTGTTTTCAACATTGATACTGATTTCTGAAAGATCATGCGACACTCAAGATTGGAGCAATGGCTTCTGATTCCTGCCATCACAGGAATCTTTTTTTTTTTAAATGTTAAACTTTTAAATTATCAGCTAAATAAAGAGATACAACCACATTAATACTGATAAAATAATAAATACTGATAAAATAATAAAATATTACAGTTTTTGATCAAATAAATGCAGCCTTGTTAAGCATAAGTGGCTTCTTCCAAAAAAGTCTTTTAAAAATGTGTAATTATTCCCTGCTTTTGACCGGTAGTGTGAATAAAAAGAGAAAGAAGGTATCAGTGGCATCATTCGACATCTTTTATTTCAGAGAACTGATCAAGTTTCTGGTAAACATCCCCTCAACATCGTTAACCTTGTGGCTCCACTTGAGATCAGTGTCTCCCTGGACCTGCGGTCATTCTCACTTCTCTAATCCTGCAGTCCTGAAGCCGTGTGTCAAGATCAGCTCTCTGTAGGCCAATTGACACTCGAAGTATTGAAGTATTGAAGACGAGCCTCTAACTACCCGCTGATATGCTCCGTTATCCTGATCTTATCTCTCTATGCTGTCACTCTCACTTCCTTTCTTGTATAAGTTCTCTGCTTTTGCTGAGTCTCATTAACTTGACAAACCATAAACCAGCATCTCCAGAGCCACATGAATCAAGACGGATGGTTGATTAAGCCATATTCTGTTCGTGACTAAATCTTAACGTCACAGAGGGAGGATAATATATCATTTAGGATGTGGAAAATGGATAAATCTCCATGTATTATGTTAAATTGCATCTTTATGTAACATAGAATACCATGTAATGACAAAAAAAAAAAAAAAAAAAAATCAGAGACTGCTACAGAGAGCAATTAATGGAATCAGCATTGCATCGCATCAGCATTGGTGCTGCATGGCATTTAAGTGTTATTTAGTTAATCTTTGTTCATTTATGATGAAGTATGTCTTTCTTGTGACATTCAGAGTCGGCTTGAAGAATCACATTGTCATTTTAGTGGAACAAATACACAAAACAGATTTGGCCTTATGTAATAAGCCTGGAGAGCAGACTTGACAGCATTTTTCCATCTCTGTGAAAGCAGGAAGTCTTAGCCGGCCCGGGGTATCTCTATTTATTGCGTGCCACAGTTGAGGGTAATAGGATTTGACAGATTATGTGAAAAGTTATAAACTTTATGTATGGGGTTTTGACACCCATCTTTGGGCATTTTGACTTCAGCAGGATCTAATTGTCCTGTTATGTGTGAAAGATCATAAAATCACGCTGGCCATCTGAAACTCTGTAGAAACAGCAATGTTATTCAAC
This sequence comes from Paracanthobrama guichenoti, assembly GCA_018749465.1. NCBI lineage: Eukaryota > Metazoa > Chordata > Actinopteri > Cypriniformes > Gobionidae > Paracanthobrama > Paracanthobrama guichenoti. The sequence continues at coordinate 53,649,275 of CM031949.1, forward strand.
CTTAGGAGGCAGTCTTCTGCATGGCCATAGAAATCATTGTGGAATCGTCAGACAGAGAATGACAGACATTTTTGTGCCCCTTAGTCTTTTATTACCAACAATGATGATAATAGAACAATTCTGAAAACTATGAAAAATTCAGTTGTAGTGCTGAAAGTATTAAAAAAACAGCAGTTCTAGTTTCTTTCATTCAGTTGTTTGCTGAAAAGAAACAAACAAACAAAATTAAAAAAAAAATGCACAAATAAATACACACACGTTGTGGGTTTTGGTAACACTTTACAATAAGGTTCATTAGTTAACGTTAGTTAACTGCATTAGTTAACATGAACTAATAATGAACTGCACTAATAAAACATTTATTTATCTTTGTTAATGTTAATTTCAACATTCACTAATGCATTATTACAATCTTGTTAACATTAGTTAATGCACTGTGATCTAACATGAACAAACCATGAACAGCTGTATTTTTATTAACTAACTTTAACAAAGATTAACTAATGCTGAACAGAGGTGCTGTTCATGGTTAGTTCATGTTAACTAACGTATTAACTAATGTTAACTAATACAACCTTATTGTAAAGTGTTACCATGGTTTTTATACTGTATAAACTGTATATTGTATCCCCTTACACTAACACTACCCCTAAACCTACCCATCATAGTAAACTTTCTGGATTTTTTCATTTTCAAAAAACATCACTTGATTCATAAGATGTTTTCCTCATGGGGACCAAAAATTTTGTTGGGGCAAAATGTTTACCAGGCCACAGGTTTACCAGGCCACACACACACACACACACACACACACACACACACAGACAAAATCCCCATTATTTTTATTTATTATTAATGGGGGTCAAATTGACCTGCAAGGGAAGGATTTGTTAGTATTTAATTACGACCACATAAACTTGCCGAAACCATCCATCCATCCATCCATTATCTTCCGACTGTTCGCGGGGGCAACAGTCTAAGCAGAGACGCCCAGACTTCCCTCTCCCTAGCCACTTCCTCCAGCTCTTCCGGGGGAACCCCGAGGCGTTCCCAGGCCAGCCGGGAGACATAATCCCTCCAGCGTGTCCTAGGTCTTCCCCGGGGCCTCCTCCCGGTGGGACATGCCCGAAACACCTCCCCGGGAAGGCGTCCAGGAGGCACCCGAAATAGATGCCCGAGCCACCTCAACTGGCTCCTCTCGATGTGGAGGAGCAACGGCTCTACTCTGAGCTCCTCCCGAGTAACTGAGCTTCTCACCCTATCTCTAAGGGAGCGCCCAGCAACCCTGTGGAGAAAGCTCATTTCGGCCGCCTGTATCCGGGAGCTTGTCCTTTCGGTCATGACCCACAGCTCATGACCATAGGTGAGAGTAGGAACGTAGATTGACCGGTAAATCGAGAGCTTCGCCTTACAGCTCAGCTCCTTCTTCACCACGACAGACCGGTACATCGACCGCATTACTGCAGAAGCTGCACTGATCCATCTGTCAATCTCCCGTTCCATCCTTCCCTCACTCGTGAACAAGACCCCAAGATACCTGAACTCCTCCACCTGAGGCAAAATCTCTCCACCAACCTGAAGTGGGCAAGCCACCCTTTTCCGACTGAGAACCATAACCAAGACTTGCCGAAACCAGTCAACATTTTTTGGTAACATTTTATTTTGAGGGTCCCTTTTGAACATTCTGTTGACTGTAATTAATTTTGCAACTATATGTCAGGTAACTCTCATTAGAGTATTAGTAGACCGTCTGCTTAATATCTGCTAACTCTTTATTGTGATGTTCCCCAACAGACACTCTACTGACTAGAGTTAACTTTGTAAATACATGTCAACTTATTCTAACCTGAACCCTACCAGTCTACTAATACTCTACTAATACTCTAACGAGAGTTAGTAGACATGTTGGTGCAACGTTACTTATAGTCAACAGAATGTGTTAACGGGACCAAAATAAAGTGAAACCATTTTTATGCATATTCCAAGTTCAAGTGCGACAAAAGCCCTAAAGTTTTAAAATGAGAGGAAAATTAATTTCAGGTCAAAATGACCGGAGTAGAGCATATAGTTTTGTTTAAATCAACTTGTTTTTGTCTTCTTGTACAAACTAACTGCAAAAGTTTTCCTAATTTAATTGTTCACTGGACATACATTTTTCACTGCTCAAAATATATTTAATAAATGTCTTTTGGCAGTATATCCAGTTAAGATGATTTATTATCACAGTTCTTCAGGAAGCAATTAATCTCTGACCTCTGTGGATGATGGTAGCCTTTCAGCTGGAGTGTTGGTCCCAGTACTAATACTAGATGATGCAGATCTGCCAATGTCATCTTTCCCCAGCAACTGCACATAACGTGCCATCTGCTCTGAGGAGTATCAGATTGGAAGAACATTTCTTTGATACTTCTGCTTAGTCATGAAATAAAAACGTACTATCTTCTCTGCAGTGACTCACTCTTCCTTCTCAGCACAATATGTTCTCATGTTAACCTTCCTCTCAGGCTGTCACTCTAAACAAGTTTGATCTGGCAATCGACAGACTTGCACAAGCCTTTAAGTGCCCTTAGAAATACATTGAGGAGGCACATATAGATAAGGCTGAAAACACACAGCCACTCTGTCATAATTAACTGCATATAAGCAGTTCTTTAAAAATAGCCGTCTTTGCCCTTTCATGCTCTCAGTATGCTGGAATATTGGGATAGTGATGGTTCATATAACGAGTGAGCCAGCAGCAAATGAAAAAGCACAGCATTTTAACAGATGAATCATCTGCTGCAATTAGGATAAAGAATTAGAATGTAAGGTGGAAATGAAAATGTTATGCCTCACAGGGTCTGTTCATTTTCTCTGTACAAGGGACAAAACCCTAACATAGGCTAAAAAATTTTGGTGGTCTTTTAATAATAAGACCTGAGAGTCTTGAAAAGAGATGTGCTGTCTATTATTACCAGGATGTAAATTAAGGAAATAGAGAATTACAGACAATAGAGAAGGAATTATTCATTAGGATTCATGAAGAGGTGGACCAGTTATTACATCAGAGAATTTTCCACTGCTTTATCTTCTTTTCTGGTTTTGGGATTTAATTTACCTTTCTCTGACAAAGATTTTGACTGAAATGTACTGTACAAAAGTGACTACAGATATAAGACTGTATCATGATTTAATTATTTATTAAATTGATGTACACTGATCAGGCATAACATTACAACACGGATTATCTCTTCATTACGGCAACAGTTAGTGGGTGGGATATATTAGGCAGCAAGTGAACATTTTGTCCTCAAAGTTGATGTGTTAGAACAAGGGCCAAATTGTGATGGCCAGAGCATCTCCAAAACTGCAGCTCTTGGGGGGTGTTCCCGGTCTACAGTGGTCAGTGTCTATCAAATGTCCTCCAAGGAAGGAACAGTGGTGAACTGGTGACAGGGTCATGGGCGGCCAAGGCTCATTGATGCACGTGGGGAGCGAAAGCTGGCCCGTGTGGTCCGATCAAACAGACCGTAGCTCAAATTGCTCAAGAAGTGAATGCTGGTTCTGATAGAAAGGTGTCAGAATACACAATGCATCTCAGTTTGTTGTGTATGGGGCTGCATAGCCGCAGACCAGTCAGGGTGCCCATGCTGACCCCTGTCCACCGCCGATAGCGCCTAGCGATGTACCACCTACCTAAGCATTGTTGCAGACCATGTACACCCTTTCATGGAAACGGTATTCCCTGGTGGCTGTGGCTCTTTCAGCAGGATAATGCGCCCTGCCACAAAGCAAAAATGGTTCAGGAATGGTTTGAGGAGCACAACAACGAGTTTGAGGTGTTGACTTGGCCTCCAAATTCCCCAGATCTCAATCCAATCGAGCATCTGTGGGATGTGCTAAACAAACAAGTCCGATTCATGGAGGCCCCACCTCGCAACTTACAGGACTTAAATGATCTGCTGCTAACATCTTGGTGCCAGACACCACAGCACATATTAAGGGATCTAGTGGAGTCCATGCCTCGACGGGTCAGAGCTGTATAATATTAGGAATGATCGGTGTATTTATATTCCATTTATAGATATTTTTCATATAAATATATATTGTTTTTTTATACAATGATTGATGATTCTGTTATAATAGGGAGTGAAATATTTTTGTGTGCATTTACTGCTTAATTGTAATATTGTCAGTTGAGTTTTGAATGAACACAATGATGAGGCATCATTCAGTCTAGTTCTTTAGTTCTAGGGAACTAAATGGGAACATTTTATAATTAAGTTGTTATTGCAAATCAAAACACATTTTGAAAAAGGGCCATTTTGTCAGCTTATTGGGTAAAATAACCTTGTTTTCTGATCTAGCGTTCTAATAAATGGCATCATATTTAATGAATATTGTTGGCTCTCTAACGAATTGCTTATGTTCCACTATTTGGGTGTCTATTAAATGCATAAATGTAAAACATGTCAAATGTAACTGAATAAATACAGACAAATCAAATACCAGAATCTGTCAATGAGATAAGAGATAACTCAATAATATTATGTAATTCTATCATGTATACAGACTTATATTTGTAATGCTACGGCATAATAGCAATATGGGTAAAACTTTATAATAACTGCATGCTATGAATCATTAGTCAAGCATTAGTAATTAGTCAATTCATCATTTATAAAGCATTAATAGACATTAAAAGCAGTTTATAAATACAATTATAAATGCTTTATGCTTGATTTATAAACATATATATTTCTATAATCTGTATAATAATTGTATTTTCATACTTTATTAATGATCAATTTATAATTTCTAAATTAAGTATTGCATTATTTAGGAGTCATAAGATAATTTAAAAGCAAATAATTAATAAACTATTTAAATGAAAACTATTTAATACACCTTATTATTTACACATATAGTAATAGTTACTTAGTGTGTTATACATGCTTTATTAACATGTATATCTACTGTAATTCATGATTAATTCCACAATATGAATTATGAACTATGATATGAATTCACATTGAATTCTCACATTAATTCCACTCAAATGGTATAATGATGTTTGAATTGTATATGCAATTATTAAATAACTTGTACATGTATTATAATCATTATTAAATTAAATGATGAAGCAAGATGAACAACATGCCACTGGCAGACGTTTGCCCCAATTCTGAGGGGTTTGTCATCTTACCTCAATATTCTGATCTTAAAGGTGATGATACACGGGGCAACTTTTTGAGCATTGTTGCTAGGCAATGTTGCCGTCAAAGGGGCAACCAAATGAGACGCAGGGCCCACAACTGATCTAAAGTATCCAGATAGAAATTTGTTGCCCATTCTCAATGGGAAAAGTGCCTAAGCAACATCTCCCAGCAACACTGCCCAGCTACATTGCTCAAAAAGTTGGCCCGTGTATCATCACCTTAATAATCTTAAAATGTTAATGCATCCACTAATATCCCTGTTACAAGCATGCCAGACTCCACCCTCTCCCAATCACAGCACACTCCCTCACCAGAATACTGATCACACACACCTGCACATCATCATCACCAGCAATCACCACCAGTACTTAAACCCCATGCTTTCATTCATTCACTGTCCGGTCTTGTTCACACATAGCACTGCTAAAGCTTTGTAGCGAGATCTAGCCCCAGGGGAAATGGTGCGGGATTTATGCATGCGTCTAATCGTGTTACAATCAAACATGCATAAATCGGCACAGAGGGGAATTTGGGTATTAACAGTTGATTATAACGGATTATAACAATTATTAATATCTAGGGCTTGATTCAACTTTTAGAATTTTCTTTGATTCTAGAATTGAGCTCAAAGGACGGATAATTGTCCACCAACTATCTCCCTTTTAATAACTCTTAGACAAGGCTTCTCTGGCCAGAAGAAGTATCTTTCTTTTAATTTGTAACAGGGTCGGTTCACCGTAAAAGGGACCTATGGATGAGCAATTCAGGCACAATCACGTGTGAATATATATATATATTTTAATAAATCAACAAACAATAAACAAACATACACAAATTAACTGAAAGCAGGAAGGAGAGAGAGAGAGAGAGAGAGAGAGAGAGAGAGAGAGACAAGGAAACGGTGGTATTACCGATACAACCTATTGAGCACATCAAGAAATCAGTCCAACTTATTGGTGTAAGCTCAAGACTTTATAACAACAGCTTAAGGGATACTTGCATATGTTTCCTTCGTGGCTTGCCCAAAATCCGCGTCGAATAGGCAAAAGGGGGTGAAAAGCAAGCGAGAGCGGAAGAGCACGAGAGAGAAAGAGTGAGAGAGAGCGAGTCACGAGAACAAGAAGCGGCAAGAAGAGAGCCGGAAAAACGGAAGAGGGTGAAGAGAAAGGAGGAGCGCTTGTAGGCCTTCTTAAAAGGCCATCACGGGGCACGCCTCTTTTGTCGGAACAGCCAATCAGAGCGAAGGAACTCAGAAGCGGGAAATCTACCTTTGTCTTCGCGTCTCACCTCATTAACATGTTTATGGCTTTCTTAGGTATGCAGACTTTGGGGTTTTGGCATAAAAGAAAGAGTTTGATGCATCATAGTACCACACAACGCACCTAGCCGGCCTACAAATTGCGAGACAAAGATTTTGAGACCAAGCACGGGGAGTTTAACTTATGAATTAAAGGAGCGGCGAGGATTGACGTCATTCTTCCTTAAGCATTCACTGGCTATAAGTTTCTAACCTATCAAACACATCTAAAATGGTTATAACAAAAAGCATGCATACATACAGGGAACACAGCACATCTAAAATGAAAAATAACTAAGTTAAAAGTCATATAACCCCCCCCCTTTGGGTGTTTTATGGTGTCCGTGGAATGCAGGAGGCTGGTTTGTGTCATTTTTAGAACCGTTAACCTGTCAGTCTGTAGACTTCACGGCGCCGGGTCCCCTATTCATTTTGAATAATCAAAGTATTGGTCCGTTGATCATTTATGAGCACCGTCCATACGCTACAGCTTACCTCAAGGACTCCCCCGTGATACCTACCTGCATTCTCCTCGTTCCTCAAGTCTCCAGTGTTCTCCGTGTCCAGTCTCCAAGTTTCCGTGTCTCCTGTGTTCCGCTGTTTCCTCTGTGTCTCCTCCGGTTGTGATTCCCAGCGTCATCTGCATACAGAAAGTATCATCCAGTTATCTGCTACATTCATCTGCTAACATCTTCCATTGCACTTACCTGCCCCGCTCATTCTGGTTGTTCAAATAAAGACTCTGTTCACTTGCCATCTGTTCTCCGTGTCAAGCCTGTTTGTAACAATCCCCTTAAGGAATAAACTTTTATATAGGAAAAAAACGTCAGTGGGGTTCTATATAGAACCCCAAGGTTCTTGACTCAATTTGAATGAATTTGAAAGGTTCTATAAAAGAAGCACTTGACAGAACCTATATAGAACATTTTCTTCTATGAGTGTAAATGAGCAGATCATTACTTCCAATACTGATATCTTTTATGACAATTTTTTATATCAGTAGGGGACTCATCTAGGGCCCCACAATCCTACAGGTGTCCCATTAAGAGCCTACAACTTTAAATCAGTGCAGTCAGAGAGGAGCTGCTGAGTTTCCACTTTACCACCTAAAGCGAAAGACACTTAAACCTAGCAGGACTGTCAATGCAGTAAGAGTTCTACACGCGGCTTTGGATGAAAAACCTCTGCTAAGTACCTAAATATGTAGGTCAGTAGCGATGAACTCTTTCCTCATTATTTTGAACAAAAAGCTGAGTCTTTTTTTCGAAGCCTAAAATGTGCATAAGTAATGCTTTTATTGCTTGTTTCTGCTCCTTTTTTTTCCTTGTGTGCTTCAGATGATGTGTAATAGCGCCCCCTACCCTATGTGAAAACACAGAAAGTCAGAAAATTCCAAGTATAGGTCTCTGCAGGTTAGTAATAGGAGTTACCAGATCAGTGGGCGTGGCCATAAACAGAGGGACGTTTTCCACCGTGTTACCTGATTTGCCCATGTCACAGTGTGGGTAGGGTTTAGGGGTGGGGTCAGGGGAAGGGGATATTTTTCTTTGCGTGATTTATAAACAAGATGGCGCCGCCGTGTTCGGTCATCTTTCAGGTCGCTCTGCGAAGACTGCTTTTATTTACTATTTTACCTTCTTTTGCTCTCAATTTTTACAAACTTATCAACTGCATTGATCTGCTATGACAGCAAAACTCTTTTGGACATTGGTTACCTCTACACTGGACTGTTTCAGGACACTTTCACCGATCCTCTGTGGCCATCTGAGATTCTTTGGAACGCTGAGTTGAACAATGGACAGACGAGTCAACGGCGAAGAATCAAGAAAACACCGCGGGAAACACGCTGGGATCTGCAACAGACTGAGGAAAAGGGCATTTAGCCCTCCTCTCCCGAGCATTCTGCTCGCAAATGTCCAATCCTTGGAAAATAAGATGGACGATCTTAGAGCCAGGATAAGTTTTCAACGGGACATGAGAGACTGTAACATCTATTGTTTGTCCGAAACATGGCTCACGCCCACGGTCCCAGACACAGCTGTGACGCCGTCGGAGAACTTCTCTGTTTTTCGGATGGACAGAAAAGGCTGGTAAATCCAATGGTGGTGGAGTATGCTTCATGATCAACAAGAAATGGTGCGACCCCAGGAACATCACCATTCTTTTGCGGTCCTGCTCGCCTCATCTGGAACATTTAACAATCATCTGCCGCCCATTCTATCTGCAGAGGGAGTTTACCTCTGTCATCGCCACTGCCGTTTACATTCCACCACAGGCAGACACAGTGCTGGCTTTATCTGGCCTTCATGATGTTGCCAGCGGCGTCATAAACAAACACAACAAACAAACATCATGCTGCGTTCATCGTCGCGGGCGATTTTAACAAAGCAAACCTAAAGAAAGTCTTGCCAAACTTTCACCAGCATGTCTCCTGTCGTACACGAGGAGCAAACACACTGGATCATTGCTACTCTCCGTTTAAGAATGCCTATAAAGCGCGGTCACTTCCAGCTTTCGGCAAATCGGTTCATGCCGCCATTTGCCTCACACCCGAATACAAACAAAGGCTCATTCAGGAACCCCCAGTGAGGCGGGAAGTTAAGCGTTGGTCACCCCATTCAGAGACCGCGCTACAGGCAGCTCTTGATGACGTCGACTGGGACATGTTCCGGGCGAGTTCAGCTGACGTCAGCGAGTTCACGGATGTGGCGCTTTGCTTCATCAACATGCTTACAGAGCAAGCCACGCAAACAATAACAATAACGTCCTTCTCAAATCAGAAACCGTGGGTGGACGATTCAATCCGCGCTGCAGTGAACACACACACTGCTGCTTACAACGCCAGTCTCCTATCGGGGAACATGACTGAATACAGATCGTCCTGCTATGCTCTGCGACATGCAATTAAAGCCGCAAAGCTCCGTTATAGGGATCGAGTGGAGTCTCATTTCCAACTCAAGACTCGCGGCGCATGTGGCAAGGTCTGAGGTCCATCTGCTCTTTTGGATCTAAATCCTCTGCAGAGGTCAGAGCTGATCCGTTACTTGTGGATGAGTAAAACTCTTTCTACGCTCGCTTTGACTGTAATTGCGGCAGCACGACTCCGCCAAGTGGCGCGTCAGAGGGAATTACTCAGAGCAGCAACAACCACGTGATCTCTGTCTCGGAGGATGAAGTTCGGAGGGCACTCAAGCGTGTGGACGTCAGGAAAGCTGCTGGGCCGGATGGTATTTCAGGCCGTGTTCTGCGGTCCTGTGCTGATCAGCTCGCCGGGTTGTTTACATCTATCTTTAATGAGTCCCTCGCTACATCTGTAGTCCCCACCTCCTTCAAAAAATCCACCATCATCCCTGTCCCTAAGAACAGTAAGCCCTCTTGCCTAAATGACTATCGTCCAGTGGCTCTCACGTCTATAGTCATGAAGGTCTTTGAGAGACTCATTAAAAACACCATTTGCTCCTTCATTCCTGACACTTTGGACCCTCTTCAGTTTGCCTATCGTCCCAATAGATCGACTGAAGATGCCATCTCTCATGTCCTCCACTCCTCCCTCACTCACATCGACAGCAAAAGTGGGAACTACGTAAGGCTGCTATTTATTGACTATAGCTCAGCCTTTAACACCATAGTTCCCATTAAGCTAACCGTCAAACTCCTGGATCTCGGCCTGAATTCTTCTCTCTGCCACTGGATTGAGGACTTCCTCACTGGCAGGCCTCAGGTGGTGAGAATAGGCCAGTCCACCTCCACCTCCATCACCCTGAGTGTGGGAGCTCCACAGGGCTGTGTCCTGAGTCCCCTGCTCTACTCTCTCTACACACATGACTGTTTGTCCACACACAGCTCCACCTCTATCATCAAATTTGCTGATGATACTGTTGTCCTGGGCCTCATTTTCAACAACAATGAGACGGCATACTTGGACGAGGTGGAGCATCTAACATCATGGTGCCAGGACAACTGTCTCTCTCTGAATGTTGGCAAGACCAAAGAAATGATTGTGGACTTCAGGAAGAGACAGCAATGGACATACTCCCCTCTCATGATCAGCGGGTCACCAGTAGAGAGAGTGCGCAGCTTCAAGTACCTGGGTGTAAACATCTCCGAGGACCTGACCTGGACTGCTCACATTCAGACACAGGTGAAAAAAGCCAGGCAAAGACTGTACCACCTGCGCCAGCTGAGGAAATTCAGGATTTCACCAGCTATCCTGAAAACTTTCTATTTAGGGGCGATAGAAAGTGTACTAACTCAGTGCATCACAGCGTGGTATGGGAACAGCACCAGTCATGACTGCAAAGCCCTGCAAAGAGTTGTGCGCTTATCCGAGTGTATCTCAGGGTCAGCTCTCCCGTCTCTGCAGGACATCTACACCAAACGCTGCAAAGGTAGAGCTACTAAAATCATCAAGGACTCTAATCACCCTGCAAACCCTCATTTCACGCTGCTGCCATCTGGTAAGCGCTTCCGAAGCCTGATGGCCAAAACCGAGAGACTCAGGAGGAGCTTCTTCCCTCAGGCCATCAGACTCCTGAACTCAGTCATTTAACATCACGTGACCATCGATATACTGTCATTGCACTGCACTTTCTGTTCTCGTTGTTACTGTGTAACAACCTGTTATAAGCCTGTTTGCACATTATACTCTTTGTACATTTGTTAACCACATATTTATGTCTACAGTTTACTCACTGCACAGTTTACTTCACTTATTTTATTCCACTTCTTTATTTTTATTTATTTTATTTTTTTTCTACTTGACTTGATTTATTTATAATTCTACAGATTTCCCCCTTGTGATTTTAACTGTGAATTTGCACTGTCCATGCAGCGGACCTGTTTATATTTCACTGCCGGGTTGTATATTCTGTATATAACTGTGTATGTGACAAATAAAACTCTTGAATCTTGAATCTTGAAACACCCATCATACTCGAAAATTCCATCAATGGCGGGAGAAAGAGTTAACATGCAGGAGGTGGGTGTTCTACACTGATTGGTAAAATAAACATTGTGCAATTTCAGATGTTTTTCTGCCAAACATGGTCAATAAATTAGACACTCTATTCCTTCAAATTCATGCATTCTCTATAAAACCCTACCCAATCAAATATTTTTCTTATCGGCTACATGTTTTTGCTGCTCTTTAACATATACTCAGAGTGGAAATGATTGAGAAATTCCCTAAGATGGTATACAGGGCCTTAACCACCATAGACAGTGAGGGGGACAAGTCCCTCCGAATAATTAGAAATGGCCAAATTGTCCCCCCCAATATTTAATATTCTTGATGCTGCTCTACTGTACTCTATTACACACCGCTCAGTTTGTTGCTAGGATGACAAAAGTAAAATGTTACATATTTAGGGTTGGTCTGCCTCAGCAGTCTAACAGCATCTGTCAGAATGAGTGAGAATCAAATCAAAGAAGGCGGGGCTTACTGTTTAGTTATAGCAGTGAAAGTGTGCGTAAGATGTAAGGAGGTTTTTGACACATAGTAATGTACGTTTTACGAATGGAAAAATTTACATCACAACTGAATTTGACAGACGAAAATAAGAGTGCAAAAAAAATATTTGCAAATAGTTTACTACATAACTACAATATAACTGGAACTTTTACCGTTTTGATTTATTTTGATTTATTTCCTTAAATCCCTTTTAATCCTTTAAAGTTTAAAAAGTTTTTAAAAGCCATAGAATGCATTGATGCAATATTTTAAATTTTTCTCTGATATCTACATAGAAAGTATGTGGCTTAGGTAAGGGCAAAAATTCTCCAGATACAGTTTTACATGTCCATTTACAACCCTAGGATTTGTCCCTAGAATGAAATTATGTTATTACCTTATTTGAAAGGGTCATGAACAATAATGTTGAGCTCTGCTCTGATTGGCTGTTTCACAGCAAGGCTCATTTCAGTAGCTCACACAAGTGCAGGTATTCAGCAAACATAATTGCAAATAGTCGAGAGATCCATGCTTGGATTTATTGCAGTTCATCACTGAGAAGGTTTGATGTCAGTATATATAGTCGCACAAACAGCACAAGCTGCTCGTGAGTCATGACAGAACACAGGCCGAATGAATGACACTTTAATTTAAGCAGAAAATCTCAAATGGAGATTGCTGAAATGCAGCTTACTTGTTTATTGGTGTTTTCAGATTATCCATGCATGAGAGAGAGAGCTCACGTAAACATGGTTGCCAGATTGCAAAATTTAAGTAAAACCCCGGATAGAATATGTGTTCTTTTAACAGAAAAGCTCTGATTGGGTGATTTAAATAATTGAAATCTGGCAACCACAAGTGTGAACGTACATCTGCCTGGCCTTGAACATGGGATGGTATATGCAAATTTGGGGAGGTGTAAATATTAATGATCTCGACTGTTATGTCACAGTCTGTGTTATGTTGGGATTCTTCAGTGGTCTTTTGCACGGACAAGATTTACATATGAAGGAGGAAACAATGGTGTTTGAGGCTCATGGTATGTCGTTCCATGTACAGAACTCTTATTATTCAACTAGTTTTCCATTCTATGGCACTTTTACTTATTTAATTCCCTCCCCACCCTTCCCCATGCAAAAAACAACTTTGGTTCCCCCCAATGTCTAAGACATGGTTATGGCCTTGTATGGATGAGCAGTCAAAAGTGTGTATTCATATTACAGAAGGTAAAGACCTGTGTCTGTTCTATTACTTCATTAAAGGAAACCAAGTTTAAAGAGAGTTCAAATCAAGAGTTATGCAACTCCGGTATATTAAGTTTTTGCTTGATATGTCAGTTCCCTTCTAGAATAGTAATTGTCTGTCATTAAGCTAAAGCACAGTAAAAACATCACCATGGAAACCAGTAAAGAATATAAAGCATATTGAGGGGGGAAAAAATCTTTGTAAAACAGGCATTGGCCTGCCTTGCTACACAATGTTTCATTCAAAGATACAAAACAATTTTGATAGAGGAAAGAAATGTGACCTGCTCAATTATTTGGAGCCACTATGACCCAGAAACACATTTTAAGGTTTATGCACTGAAGTATTTAAATGATTATATTTCAGCAATGGTGCAGAAATATGCAAAGTTAATATAAACCGCAGGAGCTATACATAGAAGTCAGTATAATCACATTTGTAAAAGACAAGATAACATTTCATAAATAAGTTCACTAATAAATATGATGTTTTTAATTATGTTAGGGCTTGATTAAATTCTGAAAAAAAACTAACTTAAATGGATCACACAAAAGTCATTAATTCCTCACCCTCATGCCATTCCCAACCCGTAAGACTTTTGTTCATCTTCGGAACACAAATGAAGATCTTTTTGATGAAATCTGAGAGAATTCATACTTTTGAATGTTCTCTGATCAAAAAAGTATTTTAAAAATTAAAAAATGTTAGACGGAGGATGTTTAACTAAAATTCCATGAATGATGTATAAATAACATTTTTGTGCTATCATTTTGAGAACATTATTAAAGACCAGATAACCTTGAAAGAATGTTCTATTAACGTTACTGGAAGGACTTTTGCACATTAGCCAAAGTTCTAAAGAACGTTCCTTGCTAGCTGGGATGGTCAAAGATGCTGCTCATTAGATTGTAAACATGCTAAGGACAAAAATACAGGGACAAGGTTCAAAACAAGACAACCAGCCAAACACTACATGAAAAGATACAACATTAAGGACCTTATCATACACCTGGCGCAATGCGACGCCAGGCACGACGCAAGTGCCTTTTTGCTAGTTCCAGCCTAACGCAGTTATCATTTTCACGTCCAGCGCCACGTTGTTTAAATAGCAAATGCACTCACATCCATCTGTTCACCCATGGTTGTGCTGGTCTGAAAACGAGGTGTGTTCAGGCGCACTGTTGGCGTGTTGCTATTTTGAGGCAACTGAAAACGACTGCGCCACTGACCAACAAAAACCTAGTCTAAAGTCAATAGCGCAGTATTTTTTGCACATTACGCCAAAAACACACCCATCATTAAGAGACTAGCAAAAGTGGAATTGGACACGCCCTAAGTTCACCTGCTTTCAGACCTCGGGGCCCTAATATATTTTAGTCTGTTTTTAAGATTTACAATTGACACTTAAGTAATCTTTAAATTGTACATATTATAAATTCAGAATAAATGTGCAGCATTCAATTGAAAATAAAAGTGTGAACTTTTAGAACTTATAATCAAAACTAAAATGTTTTAAATAGTATAGTCAACTAGTTTAAACTAGGCATATTTAAATATTGTTTAAGTATTAATTTTGGCAGGGAAATTATTTGTTTTATGAGTGAAAGTATGCATTTGTTGTACATTAACTACCCAGCAATAGCCATCATTTCACAGTTTTGGTTGACTATAGACCCGATATAGTCCGGCTATTAGTAACCCACTTCTAGCCAAAATAACCTTGAATTTGGTTATATGTCGTTTTCGCCAAAATAACTTATCGTATAGAAAAGTCTGTATGATATTCCATCATGTAAGCAAAGTCAACAGTGATTACAAGGTGTTTGGTTTCATTTATGTGCCATGTTCATGTTCTAGACGACTAGTCTATTCTTGAGCTATGGTTAGACATCAATTAAATGTTCACTGACAGCCCAAATTTTGCCTTGTTTTAGCGTAGACATCAGGGCTGTTTTGGGACAGCTATTAGACATCTTTTAAACGCAAAATTGCTTGCTGGGTCTTTACAGACTCTACTGAAACATTTAAAAAGGGAAAGCAGTCTTTTGAGTTTGTAGGATGTGACAGTTTTTTTTTATCTAGAGGACACCATTTTTCCCTCTTCGGCTCATTTTGAGGTCTTCAACACAGCATGGTTTCATAATAAAAACTGGGTATCTGAATAGATAAAAGTAAAGACTCACACATTGTACTAAGTCAGCAAACACCCTCATTAAGAAACTTGTCTGCATTCTAGACTGTGGAAAGCAGAAAGAATTAGAGAGTAGGTGAAAAGATGCTGGAGCTATTCTTCATTTAGACACTTTCAGGGTAATTTTAGGTAATAATAAACAAAAGAAGACTTTTTTATTGCTCTTTTATCTCAGTGTAAATGTCCTCTCATGCCCCAGCTCATGTCATTATGACACTCATCATCAAAGTCATCTACAAATATGGATGGAAAATTACCTAAAGACATACTGAGTATGAAACATTTCAACTCATCAAATGTGTGTCTGTCCATAATCAACCTGTCATGTCTTTTCAAGAGGTCATATGCCCCCATGTCATGGTTTCATTAAGCATGCACTGCATTGATATAACATTTTTGATGAACAGTGTTTCCATCCAACTATTTTTATGTGCATTTTAGGATATTGCATAAAATACTGCAGCTTTTTTTATCCGATAAGAAAACATGCATAAACTATGATGGAAACACATTTACTGAATAAATTCCTTGATGCATAAAAAAAAAATCAAATCATGTGACTGCGTGATGGGACGGCATATAATCAGTCAGGTGATCTTTTTGCATAGCATCTGAAATACCTGAGCAAAGTCTGTCATCAAAGTGGTTCAGTATAATTACCTCCCAGGACTGTCTTACACGATTGTGTTCCCAAACAGCAATTTTGCACATAAGTTAAATTCACAACTTTGGATGGAAACATAGCTAGTGACCCACGGTGGCCACACTGAAACTTCAGTCTAGTTGTGGGAAATGAGCAGCTCTCTATCCTTTATTATCTTCCACTTATTTATTCCTAACACTGCACTTAATCCACCAGGACATCAATGACGTCTTCAGTGAGGTCAACAGTGGATCGGCATGAATGCTCCAGCAAGGACAATCAGTCAGAGAGGAGACAGGAAATGAAATGGAGGAAGAAATGGGATCAGGGCCAATGGCCCTGTCCCAAATGGCACACTTAAAGGGTTAGTTCACCCAAAAATGAAAATTCTGTCATTAATTACTCACCCTTATGTCGGTCCAAACCCGTAAGACATTTGTACATATTTGGAACACAAATGAAGAACTTTTGGGTTCCATATGGGACAGGGCCAATGTCACATTGCCAAGAGGGCACTGCCAACCAAGTGGCCTGCAAAACTGTAAAATTACAGATAATTTATTATTGTTGTAGGTGGAATGGAACAGCTGTGCACCACATGATGGAAAACAAATAACTATGGATCTATTTAGCTACCCGGTCATGAAAAGACCAAGGGCCTCATTTTAAAAACATGTGTATAACAATCCTAAATTTGAATGTACGAGTTTCCGAAATGTTACTATGAACAATTTATAAAACAATGATATGCGCAAAAAGGTTCCTTATGGTTCAGAAGAAGTATGACACTCATCATCATTTGGCAAGGACATTCAAGCTATATTTCTCATAAAATATATTTCATGAGTTCACACTTACAAATCATCAGATAGAATAAAGGTGTATTTTGGCCCGAACCTAGAGTACTCCCCACGTATTCCTGGCTGAGATAGGAACCAGTGAGGAGTCGGGTGGAGGAGGGATACACGGGATGTTGAGGAACATAGGTGAGTCAACTCCATATATATATATATATATCGGAATATTCAAAGATCATCACGCCAGAGACAGGTTTATTGAGGGTGTCGTGTCGATGAGGCACCTATTAGATAGGAATATTCAAAAGATCGGAGTCATCATGTCAGAGACGGGTTTATTGAGGATGTTGTGTTGATGAGGCAATTTCAGGGAGGAGTCTAATTGACACAGTCTCTTCTGACACTTCAGGGATGCGTCGGTCATACGGCCCGGATCCGGTTGACTGCAGTAGACCTCGGGATAAACAGAGAGACTAACATTAGCGTAGATGCCATTCTTTTTATGATGTAGCAGTATGTTATGGGAAGTGTTCCCGGTTCTGGCTGATCTGGTTAATGCAGCCTAACAATCATTTAACTGATTTGAATAACATAAATTAAAAAGGTTCTATGTGTATGCCATAGTAAAGAGATGTGTTTTTAGTCTAGATTTAAACTGACAAGAGTGTGTCTGCTTCCCGAACAATGCTAGGAAGACTGTTCCAGAGTCTAGGTGCTAAATAGGAAAAGGATCGACTGCATGCAGGTGATTTTGATATTCTAGGTATTATCAACTGGCCAGAATTTTGAGACCGCAATAGACATAATGGAGTATAATGCGTTAAGAGCTCGCCCAAGTACTGGGAATACTAAGAATACTAAATATTCCACGGTCAACTGTTAGTGGTATTGTGAGTCTGGGTTTGGCAGTTGCCAGGAAAACGGTACCTGACTGCATTGTGCCAAGTATAAAGTTTGATGGAGGGGGGATTATGCTGTGGTGTTATTTTTCAGGGGTTGGGCTTGGTCCCTTATTTCCGGTTAAAGGAACTCTTAATGCTTCAGCATATCAAGACATTTTGGACAATTTCATGCTCCCAAATTTGTGGGAACAGTTTGGGGATGGCCCCTTCCTGTCCCAACATGACTGCGCACCAGTGCTCATAGCAAGGTCCATAAAGACATGGATGAGCGAGTTTGGTGTGGAGGAACTTGACTGGCCTGCACAGAGTCCTGACCTCAACCCGACAGAACACCTTTGGAATGAATTAGAGCGGAGACTGTGAGCCAGGCCTTCTCGTCCAACATCAGTGCCTGACCTCACAAATGCGCTTCTAGAAGAATGGTCAAAAATTCCCATAAACGCACTCCTAAACCTTGTGGAAAGCCTTCCCAGAAGAGTTGAAGCTGTTATAGCTGAAAAGTGTGGCCCAACTCCATATTAAATGCTACGGATTAAGAATGGGATATCATTAAAACTCATGTGTATATATATATATATATATATATATATATATATATATATATATATATATATATATATATATATATATATATATATACACCTAATGCCTCCTCTGATTGCTGACTGGAATGACATGTTGATTGGATGAATCATTTGAGCCATGTGTTTCAACTTCATGTATGGTAGACATGGTCTGGTTTCTGTACAATGTGTATATAGGTATATACTATTATTATTTTCAGGAAATTAATCACATATGTAAATTTTACTTTTCCAATTTTTTTTTATTTATTTATTTATTTATTTATTTATTTATTTATTTATTTATTTATTTATTTATTTATTTATTTATTTATTTATTTTTAAAGATGTGAGTGTTATAATGGCTCCCAATAGCCAGATAGCGCTATTACAACAAGCATCTACACAGATAGGGGCCCATCGGAGATGAGTGTCTTTCTTCAGCAAGCAGAAACAACATTCAGCATTGCATTCTGGGGCTCAACACATTGTCCTCTTCATTAAAAGTGGTGAATGCTAAATTCTCTTACAAGTGCTGCTGATGCTCTCTGTCCTATTGCAGTCTTTGATCTGATAATAAATCAAATGAAGTGCATATCTGTTGCTTTTGTTGACATGAACTGAACATTTATATTCGGCTTGTGGAGACACATTTATGTGGCCAAATGTAAATAGAACAGCTTTAACAAATCAGATAGCTATCTAAACGGATGAAGTGACAAATCTAATAGGTCTCAAGAGTCTTTAAATATGCACAAACTGACAAGCTTCAGTTTTGTGGTGCGTGCTTGGCATAAGTCACCATGACTCCTGGTAAGAGGTCAAAATATGGCCTAAAGCAGGGATTCAAAAGCCTTTTTTTTAGTCTAACAAAAATATTTACTTGCAGTACCTGAGATCTTTTTAAAAAAGTGTTTTATTTAGTTTTTATTTAAAAAAATGCAGCTTGTTAGAATCAGCGAAATATATACTTTCTGAAACCATACTTTCTGAAGTCAAGCCAAAAATGGTAGCATGCATTGCTTGCTATTCAATTGTTTTGACCCTGGATTATTTAGGAGAACTTGTCAGTGAAATAGCTGGGAAGGATATATGACTGCACCAGACTCAATGTTCTGCCCTCATTAGGAAGGAAATTGGGCCACACATTCAACAGGAAAAACTAAAGGATATACAGAATTAAATATAGCACTGATGCACAAACATCTAGCAAACATTTGTTTGGTTTTCACACAGTACCCTACGTCAGCATCTAATGCAGTGATTAATGCTGGAGAAGCACCCTTAAAACCCTCCAACTTTCAGACATCAGATGGTTAGCTGTCAGTGCGTGTCTCAATGGTGTGCTCGACTAATATGAAGAGATGAGATTACACTTCCAGCTAAAGGATAAGGATCAAAACTACAGTGCGGAGATCCTATTTCAGATATACTCAGATCCAATCAAGCTGCAGCCCATTGTTCAAGTGGCAAATAGAGTAAACAAGATGGAAAGAACAAACCCATGCAAGCTTTTCCATGAACTGAGCCAATTAAAAAGAGTAAAAAAAAAAAATCAACCCATAGCAATGATTGCCACAGATTAATAACTTGACATGGCTACCTATGGCATCCAGTTCTAGCTAGAGATGCAAATCTCCCCGTATCAGCTGGAGAGAATGTCAATTCGTTAGGCAAATAACGAGCGTCTTCCCACCAGTATGCAGTGACTATATTCTCTTCCCACACAGTTGCTCAAGTAGGAAAAAAAAATAAAAATCTACTTGCATCATATATACAAATATACACAGAAGGCTTTGGAAAGCTTGATCAACAGTAGAGAATGGCCAAAGCAGTTGAAATTGAAATTATAAATTGTAAAAACTGGCCTGACTGGGCAAGCAGAAAATAAATTCCTTATTGTTGAGCCTTGTCCTGGACACACTTGCATGGGAAAACACAGCTGAGCAGTTCTGGACTGAGATGAAACCAGTCAGATTTGTATTATGATCGTCTATTCTGCTCTTTCACTGTTGGCACTGCCATTCAGTAAAGCAGTGGTTGAATGCATTTTCTCAAGATGGAGATGAACTTGATAAAAATCTATCTGCGCAGAAGGATGAAAGACATTCTTCTGGACAATATCTTATGCATTTGAGCTTTGCAAAGCTGCTGTTGTCATTTCGACCATCCAAAGAGAAACTAGCCTTGTTCAATACATGTACAGACCTTGAAAATGTAAATGGCTCCATTAAAAGGATTACTGCTCTGTGGAACGCTGTTCAGCCAATCAAATTAGAGGACAGGAACTATCTGTTATAAAGCATTTTATATAATTTCCCATCCAATGTAATGTGTTATTTTTGCAATGGAGAGATGTGACATCCGTGACCAGATCTGCAAACTCACAAGAGGTGAAAAAGGTGATGTTCACGTATTAAATCCCTGTAGGGGGGTCTGGTCTTTTTACAGTCATAAATTTACAATGTATGCTGTAAATTTGCTTTACTTACGCAGTACTTCCGGGCCATAATCTAAAGCGTTACCTTATTTTTTTGTGATATTAACATATATATGAAACATTATAGTGCACTCTGACAAGAAAATAAATGGAAAAGAAATTTGCTTCAAGTTAATAAAAAAAAAAAAAAATGTATGGACACTACTGAAAATCCAGCAAAAGATATGTTTTGCATGCTGGGACCAGCTTGGGATGCTGGTGTGCTGAACCAGCATATGTTGTCTTTTGAGTGCTGGTATGACAACACAAGTCAAGGATGTGTGACATATCAAATTTCTTAGTGTGTGCTCATAGTTAGATAAAGACCAAGACAATTTTCCAATTCATATAAAAAAGATAATATTAAATAAAAAAATAAATAAAAAATAATAAAGAATAATGCATATTGCATGTTAAATGTTACACAGTAAAATCGTTTTAGAAGAACACTGCTCTGTTTTCATATGGTCCCAATCTATAGAAAGCAAAAGTAAAACTGAAGCAGTGTTGCAGTTAGTGAAATAAAGTAGATTCACTAGACAATTGATGATGACCATTAATGATGACACCTGCGGTTAATCACTGAAGATAAGAGGAACAAGAACAGAAAAAGAAGAGAGATGAGCAGAAACACAACAACTACAACTGACTTACAGCCACACAGCCTTAGATTAAATCAAATGCAAATAAAATCAATGATAACTCACCATTATGGGGATTAGTGTTCCCTTTAGTTGGGTGCTTGTTCCTTGACTTTGGTTAAATTTATTATTTTAGCAATTGTTGAATCTCATGGCCAAGAGAAATAGATGTCATCCCCTCAACATAATTAATTGTGGCCACAAGGAAAAAATATGTTGTTTCCTCAGGATCTGAAGGCCACGACTGACAATAATATAAGGATAACGTTACCTTGACAAAATCATGTTCCCACAAGTGAATATGCCTTGGCGACGACAAAACTAAGTGAACTGAACATGTCCCCTCCTGGTCACTGTAGAAAAATGTGCCACAGCACATTTACTTGATTATTTAAGTAACTTGATTTGGCAAGTTAACATTACTGAAGCAACTCGCTACCTAAGGTTACGTTAGTTAAAAGCTTTACATCATTGACAGCAAACTTACCTCAGAATTGTTGTAGTACTGCTAAATGAATGGGGAAAAAAACAGTGCCATTATCTTTATTCTGATTGGCCAAAATGCTTGATGTGCCGCACCGAAGATGTTTTATTGGAAAAACGTTTGCGACAGCTCAAAATATGTCTGTGGTCTCCAGTCTATGGGAAATTAGCCTATTTCCGATTCTTGTGAGGTATATTGTGCTTGCAATTTCACCTTATTTCACCCCATTTTCACCTGGCTATTATGTTTTCAGAATTGTGCAGTTCCCTACAAAGAATAGCTGAAATAAAATGTGATGTTCTCAAAAAAAAAGTAATGTTTTTAATGTCTGGACTCTACCTTCAGGGTTTAGGATTATACATACAAATGGTTCGATATATACTGGTATCGAGTACTTTCTCTGAGGTGTAACATTTCATACTTTCTCTTTAAATGTCACATTCGTAACCCTGGAATTGCACTTATATCTTCTGTTGTGGTGCATTGGGTTGCCAACTTTAGAAGAGAAAAATAAGTGACAAAATATAAGGGTCTCCATTTCTTAATACCACATTTGCCATTTCAGATGCCTTTGTATAAAAGTACAATATCAGACAAAATTAGGGCTTAATAGCTCAAGGTATTGTTCTTTCAGTATAATTGCTTTTCGGGTCTATAGTTGTTAAAAATATAAAAATAAAAAAAAATAAACAACTACTCACTGTCAGTGTAACTGACACAATATATAAACATCTGTTGTGTGTTTGCTTTTAATTGGTATCAAGATGCGAGAAATACAGGGGTTATTTTGTGATCTCTAGTAACAACCACAATAAGTTTAACAATCACAGTATCTTTCATATATATTCATATCATATATTCACTTACAAGAGTTGAAATTCATTCAAGCCCTTTTTCGGCCTGTCACATGGAACAGTAATTGATCCTGATGCTGGTGACACCCTGAGCAATATCAGCACCTCTGTCCTTTCTGAACTCCTCTGATAAGATCATAAAACTGCTCACAAACTCATTTAATATTTAGGTGTTATATTTTATGACTTGTTTAAATAGCTTTATGTCAGTAGTGAAACATATTGTTCTTAGTTAAAATATGAAATGTTAGTGCTTGCAAGGCAGCACTCTATTGATATTCCGCAGATATTCTGGTTCAGAATTCATGAGCCTAGCTATGAAAATCAACCTGAAATGCTGTTTGCAATCATTTTTACCTATGACGTAGATCCAATATTCATGCAATGTAGGGCAAAAATTGATTTCGTCTATTGGGAATTGACTGGACTGAAGAGTCTCCATGCTTCTAAATGAATCTGGTACAGGTGAATCATATATTGAAATATAATGAAATACAATATATATATATATATATATATATATATATATATATATATATATATATATATATATATATATATATATATATATATATATATATATATATATACTCACCTAAAGGATTATTAGGAACACCTGTTCAATTTCTCATTAATGCAATTATCTAATCAACCAATCACATGGCAGTTGCTTCAATGCATTTAGGGGTGTGGTCCTGGTCAAGACAATCTCCTGAACTCCAAACTGAATGTCAGAATGGGAAAGAAAGGTGATTTAAGCAATTTTGAGCGTGGCATGGTTGTTGGTGCCAGACGGGCCGGTCTGAGTATTTCACAATCTGCTCAGTTACTGGGATTTTCACGCACAACCATTTCTAGGGTTTACAAAGAATGGTGTGAAAAAGGAAAAACATCCAGTATGCGGCAGTCCTGTGGGCGAAAATGCCTTGTTGATGCTAGAGGTCAGAGGAGAATGGGCCGACTGATTCAAGCTGATAGAAGAGCAACTTTGACTGAAATAACCACTCGTTACAACCGAGGTATGCAGCAAAGCATTTGTGAAGCCACAACACGCACAACCTTGAGGCGGATGGGCTACAACAGCAGAAGACCCCACTGGGTACCACTCCTCTCCACTACAAATAGGAAAAAGAGGCTACAATTTGCACGAGCTCACCAAAATTGGACAGTTGAAGACTGGAAAAATGTTGCCTGGTCTGATGAGTCTCGATTTCTGTTGAGACATTCAGATGGTAGAGTCAGAATTTGGCGTAAACAGAATGAGAACATGGATCCATCATGCCTTGTTACCACTGTGCAGGCTGGTGGTGGTGGTGTAATGGTGTGGGGGATGTTTTCTTGGCACACTTTAGGCCCCTTAGTGCCAATTGGGCATCGTTTAAATGCCACAGCCTACCTGAGCATTGTTTCTGACCATGTCCATCCCTTTATGACCACCATGTACCCATTCTCTGATGGCTACTTCCAGCAGGATAATGCACCATGTCACAAAGCTCGAATCATTTCAAATCTTCATCAACTGCAAGATGCTATCCTATCAATATGGGCCAACATTTCTAAAAAATGCTTTCAGCACCTTGTTGAATCAATGCCACGTAGAATTAAGGCAGTTCTGAAGGCGAAAGGGGGTCAAACACAGTATTACTAAGGTGTTGCTAATAATCCTTTAGGTGAGTGTATATTTAATCAAATCATATATCTATTTAGAATAGAATAGCTACTTTAACAAAACACACTTTTACCTTATTGACGAAGGACATGAATTAGTGGTCATGATACTGGAATTTCTAACTTCAATACGATAACTTGAAAAATATTTATATTATTTTCAATACTATTTCAAAATGCCACATACTGTATACTTCCATATAAATATTTTGATATTGCAGTTTTTGTCCATCCATTTTGTCAAGGCAATCATTATTTTCAAGCTTCAAAAGCACTAGACTCACTATAAAACTAATTTAATTTCAAGTCTTCTGAGACACGTCTGTTTTATACGATGAACAAATTTTAATTTAGGCTTTTGTTTACATATTTAAACATTGATCAACTAACCATTACAATGATCTCACTTAAACACTTGTGTAGTGTCTTTACAATAGGGTAACTTTGTTGCAATAGCTTACACGCAGCAAAAAGATGCTCGATTTCAAACTGAACTGAATTTACAAAAAAGACAAGTAAACAGTCAGTAATAAAATAAGAACAAATAAAACAAATGAACTCAATTCTGTTGAGGTATTCGGAATGACAAGAGCTTAAGAGCCATAGGATATGTTGTTTATTTAGATCAGTCGAACAGAGCGGTTTGACCTGTAATGGCTGTAGAATGTAGTGAAGCAGTTAGACAGACTAGGTTATTTATATGTACAAATCATACAAATGCCCCATTCCAAACATTTCTAACATACATTTACATTATAAAGACATTAAAGGTCCACCTTTGATTGTTGAAAGACTTCCTGGTGCATTTCATTTATAGCATTTTCAATGGTCAGGCGTGGTCTATTTTTATATAGAGGTCTATTCTGATTGGTTGATAACTTTTGACAATGTTTAATCCAGGAGAAAAGAGAATTAAAGGGATAGTTCACCCAAAGACTATCTGAGATGTAGGTGACTTTTTTCTTTAGTAGAACAGTAAAGAAGGTTTTAAGCTGAAACCGTGGACCTTGCTGATTCATATAATGGTTCATGGGTGCCATCATTTTGAGAGTCAAAAAAAAAAAACATATACATATGCATAAAAGTAACGAAGTAGATTATTTAACTTAATTTGTACTTAAGTACAAGTAAAATTACACATTTAAAATGTACTCAAAAAAGTACAAAAAACAGAAAAAAATCTAGTTAATTACTGTAACGTGAGTGGTTGTAATCTGTTACTTCCACCTCTGTATATTTGGCAGCAAGTGAACATTTGGTTCTCAGTTTTGATGTGTCAGAAGCAGAAAAATGGGCAAGTGTAAGGATTTGAGTGAGTTTGACAAGGGCCAAATTGTGATGGCTAGATGACTGGGTCAGAGCATCTCCAAAACTGCAGCTCTTGGGGGGTGTTCCCGGTCTGCAGTGGTCAGTGTCTATCAAAAGTGCTCCAAGGAAGGAACAGTGGTGAACCGGCAACAGGGTCATGGGCGGCCAAGGCTCATTGATGCACGTGGGGAGCGAAGGCTGGCCCGTGAGGTCCGATCAAACAGACAAGCTACTGGAGCTCAAATTGCTCAAGAAGTTAATGCTGGTTCTGATAGAAAGGTGTCAGAATACACAGAGCATCTCAGTTTGTTGCGTATGGGGCGGCATAGGCGCAGACCAGTCAGGGTCAGACCAGTCAGACCAGAACTGGACCATGGAAGAAGGTGGCCTGATCTGATGAATCACATTTTCCTTTTACATCACATGGATGTAAACATTACTTTTATTTTTTATATTCCCCATCCGATATAAATGAAAGTAAATTGGTTTTATATGAGTAAGACAAGTAAATCTGGAAAAACATACCTTTTTAAAGGAATAGTTCATCACAAAATGAACATTCTGTCATTATTTTCTCATCCTCTTGTCATTTCAAACATACATAATTTTCCTTTCTCTGCTTAGTGCTCTACATATAGGCACTTCATGGCTTTGAGAATGACTCAACACTGGCTTGATGTCACCAGCCTGCCTAATGGAAGGTCTATTAAGCCAAATAGATCCATGATGATAGCTAAACAGTGGTTATACAACAGGCAGCAGTGAATATGTCTGCCAAGAAGCACATTAGTAAATAAGGTTGCAACAACTATGTACTATGCTATTTGTTCTTTATTTCTAATTGTGGCACAATTAGTGCCAATTCATCAGCCCACATCGTTTTGATAAATAACCAGCAAATTAGTTTCATTAAGTCATAAATACTTAAGTTAAATCTTACTGACCTTGAATTATTACCACTTGTTCCTTTCATTCCAATGTCAAAGTAATCTTGGACCCATAAAGCACTGAGAGCTGTGGAAAATACCATTCGGCACCTCCATTTTCCCTGATGTAACATCCCGTCTTGTGTAATGAGTCTTGAGTCTCCACTTTGGCATGCCATTAACTCTGTAATCAGACCACATATTGAGCTGGAAAGAGGGCAGAGACTGACAGTCAAGTCTTTACTGAAGATACTCAGACTGGAAAGCTCTGTAGTTGGAACCTTTTGTGTCCTTAAGCACAATATTCTCATCTACATCTGCTTGCACACCACAAAACCATCTTTAAATGCTATTTGCAAACAGTGGACCTGATTTTGTGGTAGTTTTAGTAACATCAGCATCTACTGCAGGTAATCACAGCTGATATTCAGAACTTCAACAGACAAGAGTACCTTAAATCTTTAGACACAAGCTCCTTTAACTAAAAAAAGTCAAAACAAAATCAACCGTTGAGTGTCTCAGAGCAACATAACCCTAACCCTAACCCTAACCCTAACCCATTCAATCAGTGTTTCTGAATGAATCGTATGAATGAATGTTTCAATGATTGACTCACAAAAGACTTATCTAAGTCTTATCGCCATCTACTGGCGTAGTGGTGCAGCCTGCAGAAATAGTCACTGAAAAATCCTCACCACTAAAGACAGAAGTATAATTTTAAATGGGTGGTTGATTATGATTTCACTTTTTAACTTTAGTTAGTGTGTAATGTTACCGTTTGAGCATAAACAACATCTGCAAAGATGCTCAAAGTTCAAAGAAAAGGGAAATATTTTATTTTAAAGAAATCTCTTTTTAAGGACTACAACAAACGGCTGGTAGGGACTACAACGAGCTTATTCTTGGGTTAGTGACATCACAAACCCTAAAATTTACATAAACCCCGCCCCCAGTAATACAACAAAGGCCATGTTGAGAAGAGGAAGGGTTTTTGTAGTAGAGCACATTTGTGAGTCTGCTCAAGCTGTCACATCCGTCTTTTCACATTTATTGCAATACAGTACATAACACAAATGGTGCAAAGTGGCAACATAAGTTATAACTGTAATTAAACTAAACTATACCTGTTCTGTCTTCATGCAGCAGATATTCTCTGGCTCTGTGCATCTTACAACAGTTCCCACACGAGCGATTTATAGATTATCATGACAGAATATGCTAATCAATGAAGATCGTAACTCTACACCAGCTACATAAATTCAACAACTAACCATTCAGAGACGTCCTGTCTTATTCTACATGTTGTCACTTCTTCTTGAGTCTCTCCATCATTGTCTGACTCCGGTTTGAACATAAAAGGCTGATCTGTTTCTGATATTTTCAGTGCGTGTTTGCATGAGATAATCGGAGCTGCTAACATGAGCTCTTGAAGCTGCGCCCTCTTCTTGAAGCTCATTTGCATTTAAAGGGACACAAAAAACAGCAAGTTTTTGCTCACTCTCAAAAAGTGACAATTTTAACATGCTATAAAAAAATGGTCTGTGGGGCATTTTGAGCTAAAACTTCAGAGACATCAGAGACTTATTTTACATCTTTTAAAAAGGGGCATTATAAGACTCCTTTAACATGCACACAGTTGAATGCATTGCCTTTCAAAGTATACTCCATTTGTTAACATGCACGTTCGACACATGCACACTAGAAAGTGTGCACATGCACAGTGTTTGTGCTATTTTTCTCCAGAAGTTATGAGTAATAAAAAAGTATTTGTTTTGTACTGTAGGCTACTAGCAAACAGTTCTTTTCATGTGCTCAAATCAGTTGCACATGCACTGTTGAATGATGTGGGCGGACATCAGTGGAAAATACTGGTATACATTTACATGAGAAGAGGCAAAGAAAATCACTTTACCGTGATTGGCGGATTTCAGTGTCTACGTATGCTATAAAGCCCATCTAGTTTGCAAGCGCTCCGCAGATTGGACAAACTAGAGGAAATGGATAAAATTCTTAGAAAGTACAAACCCGATTCCAAAAAAGTTGGGACACTGTACAAATTGTGAATAAAAACAGAATGCAATGATGTGGAAGTTTTAAATTTCAATATTTTGAAATATATTGATATATGACATATCAAATGTTTAAACTGAGAAAATGTATCATTTTAAGGCACAAATAAGTTGATTTTAAATTTCATGGCATCAACACATCTCAAAAAAGTTGGGACAAGGCCATGTTTCCCACTGTGTGGCATCCCCTCTTCTTTTTCTAACAGTCTGCAAACGTCTGGGGACTGAGGAGACAAGTTGCTCCAGTTTAGGAATAGGAATGTTGTCCCATTCTTGTCTAATACAGGCTTCTAGTTGCTCAACTGTCTGTTCTTTGTGGCATCTTCCTCTTTATGATGCGCCAAATGTTTTCTATGAGTGAAAGATCTGGACTGCAGGCTGGCCATTTCAGTATCCGGATCCTCCTTCTACGCAGCCATGATGTTGTAATTGATGCAGTATGTGGTCTGGTATTGTCATGTTGGAAAATGCAAGGTGTTCCCTGAAAGAGATGACGTCTGGATGGGAGCATATGTTGTTCTAGAACTTGGATATACCTTTCAGCATTGATGGTGCCTTTCCAGATGTGTAAGCTGCCCATGCCACACGCACTCATGCAACCCCATCCCACCAGAGATGCAGGCTTCTGAACTGAGCGCTGAGAACAACTTGGGTTGTCCTTGTCCTCTTTAGTCCGGATGACATGGCGTCCCAGTTTTCCAAAAAGAACATCAAATTTTGATTGGTCTGACCACAGAACAGTTTTCCACTTTGCCACAGTCCATTTTAAATGAGCCTTGGCCCAGAGAAAACGCCTGCGCTTCTGGATCATGTTTAGATATGGCTTCTTTTTGACCTATAGAGTTTTAGCCGGCAGCGGCGAATGGCACGGTGGATTGTGTTCACCGACAATGTTTTCTGGAAGTATTCCTGAGCCCATGTTGTGATCTCCATTACAGTAGCATTCCTGTATGTGATGCAGTGCCGTCTAAGGGCCCGAAGATCACGGGCATCCAGTATGGTTTTCGGCCTTGACCCTTACGCACAGAGATTGTTCCAGATTCTCTGAATCTTTGGATGATATTATGCACTGTAGATGATGATAACTTCAAACTCTTTGCAGTTTTTCTCTGAGAAACTCCTTTCTGATATTGCTCCAGTATTTTTGGCCGCAGCATTGGGGAATTGGTGAGCCTCTGCCCATCTTGACTTCTGAGAGACACTGCCACTCTGAGAGGCTCTTTTTATACCCAATCATGTTGCCAATTGACCTAATAAGTTGCACATTGGTCCTCCAGCTGTTCCTTATATGTACATTTAACTTTTCCGGTCTCTTATTGCTCCCTGTCCCAACTTTTTTTGAATGTGTAGCTCTCATGAAATCCAAAATGAGCCAATATTTGACATGACATTTCAAAATGTCTCACTTTCAACATTTGATATGTTATCTATATTATATTGTGAATAAAATATAAGTTTATGAGATTTGTAAATTATTGCATTCCTTTTTTATTCACAATTTGTACAGTGTCCCAACTTTTTTTGGAATCGGGTTTGTATAAACTCACCCACTCAGATATCACCACTTTTTAATGGATCCAAATATAAATGAACTGGTAAAGATGACTGAGGCAGTTTTTAGTACGCACTTAGAGCTTGGTGAGATGAAGCGCACATTCATGCTGAGACCATCCTGACTCCTGCAGTGTTTACTAAGAACTAGCTGACCCATAATCTGTAAAGGAAAAGGCAATTATTTCAGTGAATTAACAGTTCAGAAATAAAATATAGAGACTGAAGAACCATTTTTATCAAATATAGAAGAACCATGTTGGGTTCAATAAGGAACCTTTCAGTGAACAGTTCTTAAAATAACCCCCTTTTTTGTGTGAAGAACATTTTAATAATCTAAATAATATTTTTCCACTATAAAGAACCTTTTATTTTCCATGAATGTTAAACATTTTTCATGGAACTATTGAACTTTATTTTTATGAGTCAATGACATGGTGTGTCAATTCTGGAGTCCAAAGCATATTCATAATAATACAAATATATAAATTTTTAAATACACTACATTAAATGACTTGACTTCCCCCTCTTAATTACTTATGTATTCATGAGTATTGAATATAAATAATTATATTATTTATATATTCATTATAATTAATTAATCTTTAAGGAACCGTTGAGCTCAAAAATCCCAAAATGTAATTCCGGGTAAAATCTGATTACAAAATACGACAAAAATAAAAAAGATACGAATAAAAGTATTTAGAATCATAATTGTACTGATGTTTTTCAATGATACCTACAAATATAGTGACAATACTAAGCTTATTTATATTGTTATGACAGAAGACCAATTTGTCTCCAAATTGGGATTCTCTAATGTCATTCCTGGATAACAGACATCAATGACCATTTTGGACCATAATGCATTTTGGTAAGTCATGTAACATAATATTGTACCAAAAGAAGACCCTGAAGGAGCCCCAAAACATGTGCGTCTCTTGAAATGTTTATATTTTGACCTTTTCGGTCAATGGTGCACTTTGTAGCAATATCATGTGTCATTTTGGATAACACTAATTAAACATTTATAACGTTTTCATATTGAAAAACTACCTATTTGACCTAAAAGATTATCTTAAAGGGATGATAGCTAAGTTGTAGTTTTCCACATGTGGTTAAGTTAGTGCCTGACTATATATATATATATATATATATATATATATATATATATATATATATATATATATATATATATATATATATTTGTTCTGTCATTCCTGGATAACCAAAAAAAAAAAAAAACTCTGTTAGCCAGGACATGGTATCCGTTATCCAGAATGACATATGCATAACAATCTAGTTTAATGTTTGTAAACCTTTAGGCATAGTTATTATAAGGGATGTGCGAGATTAGCTGACTAGTCGACTTGGAAAATACTAGTCATTTACAATTTTTGGAATTTTGAGTTATCAGCAGCCAAAAATGAGCCCATATCTATATGAAATCCCAACCTGATTGTATTAATTGTGATTAAAATGTAGTATTCTGAGGACTAATTGTTTGTTGAGCTCCAATTATGGATATCAGTGCATTGGTAGAAATGTAATACATTTGTTTTAATTCATTACCGTTACCCAGGAATGACATTTCTGTGGGGAAAAAGATCGGATTCACAAAAAATGGTTTACACGAGTGAGTACACGTCATTGCATTACATACACAACACTAAAAAGTATAGAAAGTCCTAACATTTTCTTTTCTTTTTTTTTTTCTTCAAATTTTAAATCCTTATCCGTCATCAAATGATTGCATCTCTTGCATGTTCATAGATAAAACACTTAATTTGCCTCCTCATTTTAGAAGACCATAGACCACTGGACTGTTACAAAGACATGGACAGAGAAGGCCTATTTTCACACAAGTGCTGATTTTACATTCAGGATCTGAATATCGATTCTGGCTTCTGCCTCTGGTATAATCAGTCATTGACCATTGGCAGTGCAAGCTCAGGTTAATGTTGCCTTCCTCAAGCTGTCTTGTATAGCCCAGTGGTTAAAAAGCTCTTAAAATGAAGCTGCAGACAGAATATCTGCTGTAACAAATGAGAAAACACACTGAAAAGTGAGTTTTGTTTTATAAAAGCAGTTCAACATTTCAAAGACTTTAACATATACGTTTTTAGAATTTTATTTCAGTCATGACAACTCTCAAGTAGTTTTGGCATGTTAATGAATATGACAATGTTATGCTGCTGCTGCAGTGCAAGAGTTGACTTGCAACTGTCAGTAGATACACATAAATGCTGCTGTGAGCATGTAAGATATTCTGCTGCTGCTTAAATAGACATACATAAATCCCACATCAGATCTAGACAGGTGGAGCTGGGGGAGGTGGACGGTTTCAGAGGAACTACAGCAAACACTGAACCAGACTATTTAAATGTTGAGCAAGCTATCTCATTGGCTGAAGAATCAGCAGAGGCCATTCAGCTTGTGCCATGTAGTAAATGATGTGATTGTTAGCAGATTGCATCTAAATGACCTGTCTGCCTGCGCCATCTAGAGTTTCATGACTCAACTAGATATTTGTATTCCTCTAAATTAACCTTGACAGGTGTAACTGCAGTATGGCATGTTCTCAAACCTCTAAGACAATTTAAAGGGAAAAACTGAAACTGTCATCATTTACTGACACTTATATTGTTCTAAACCTGCAAGTTTAGGGTGTGGGTCAGGGTTAGGTTACAAAATGTACAACTGTCTGTATATAAAAAACAATAGAAGTATATGCAATGTCCTCATTTAGAAAGTAAATTATTATTCATAAATCATACAGAATGAGTTTTTTTGGGAGAAAGTAAAAATGTGCAGTTTCCTGTGATGGGTAGGTTTAGGGGTAAGGGTAATGTAGGGGGATAGAAAAAATGGTTTGTATGGTATAAAAACCATTACACCTATGGAATGCCCCCACACTTCACAAAAACAAACGTGTGTGTGTGTGTGTGTGTGTGTGTGTGTGTGTGTGTGCGTCTCTGCATGTGTGTGTGTGTGTGTGTGTGTGTGTGTGTGTGTGTGTGTGTGTGTGTGTGTGTGTGTGTGAAGCTGCAAACGTGTGTGTGTGTGTGTGTGTGTGTGTGTGTGTGTGTGTGTGTGTGTGTGTGTGTGTGTGTGTGTGTGTGCGTGTGTGTGTGTGTGTGTGTGTGTGTGTGTGTGTGTGTGTGTGTGTGTGTGTGTGTGTGTGTGTGTGTGTGTGTGTGTTCCACAGACGAAATAAAGTCTTTGGAAAGACATGAAAGTGAGTAAATTATTTTTGGGTCAACTATCCCATTAATTAGATTTAAAATAAGTCTAGTTTAAATTCAGTTCTGCACACATTTACATTAAAACATTTTATCCCAATTTAATGTCAAATGGTAAACATATTAATTCAAAACAGCAGATCAAATCATATTATAACCCAGAAATTAGAAACTCAAAATAGTTTTTATTGTGTAAATAACTGGAAGTGTTGTATTTTTTCTGTGGTTGACAGATAGACAAGGTACACGGCAGTATGCTATAACCCACTGTACAGACTGTATGCCTATCCCTCACAGCCTTGTTTTCATTCATGTCAAACTGAATATGCCATCGACCCTAAGGTCCCTTGCAGATCATAAGATCCAGTTCCTGTTCTGACAGTGCCCTGACCCTGGACTGACCTCTACTCTGAATCTCACTGGACACTTCAGCTGATCAGTTTTGTCAGCTCAATCAGAGATCTGCCCTGTAAAACTCTTCCAGTCCAGTTTAGCCTGAAGCTCAGTGTCTCTCAGCAGGTGTGGACTCTGACAGCAACATGAGGCATGTCACACTGCTCTCAGCTGGTCTGGATAGATGGCTGTATTGACCTTTCATCTTCACCAGAGGGCTGCTTTGTGACAGGTCAAACCAGCATATCATTTACAGCGATACTGAATTTGTACAATTTATTCACTGACTTAAAGCGATAGTTCAGCCAAAAATTAAAATTACGCCATGATTTACTCACCCTCAAGCCATCATAGGTGTACATGACTTTCTTCTTTCAGACGAATGCAATCAGAGTTATATTAAAAAATGTCCTGGCTCTTCCAAGCATTACAATGGCAGTTTAACGAATTTGTTTGCTTATATAATCTTAAAATATTTAGGTTAAGCTTATTTATCTTGCTGTCGATGAAGCAGGTTCAACTCGAGCTGTGATATACCCCACAGTGACTAAATGATTAAGTAGCGCAAGGTACCTAAGATAAAGGTGGAGTTTGGGGAGGTGGTGGGATGCTGAAAAATCTGAGACTGAGGAGAGGTAAGCAGCTGCTTATATACTCTGGCTGTTGATTGGAAGATTAGATCTCCTCCCTAAATTTTATTTAGAACTGCCCAGAAAAGTGTATCCATCCATTATAAATGTAATCCATATGGCTCCAGGGGTTTAATAAAACCCTTCTGAAGTGAATCGATGGGTTTTTGTAAGAAAAAATATCCATATCTAACACGTTATAAAGTAAAAGATCTAGCTTCCGGCGGACCGCCTTCCGTATTCATCTTACGAAGAAATTGTAACTGAGGTGACGATGACGTTGGACGTAGCATAAGTGTTGTGAACTGCGTGAGCAACTTGCACTGCTATCTTACAATATGTCAGTGCCATTGTTTTTGACTCAAGATGCACACCAGTAATGTTTTTTTCTAAGGCACGTTTATAAAAGCTACTTAAATGGTCCTAATTGAACTGAGGCCTAATCCTGTTTGTGAAACTTAATATGGTAAAAACTCTTACTGATGCTGCAAACATTTTTAATATTCTTTTAAAAAGGCAGGTATAATAAGGAAAAACAAATAAACCAACAACAGATAGGGGCTCTCTAGACGTTTCATGAACATTTGCAGGCCAGTTAATCTCTCTAGATTGTTGCCTTTCCTTCCTGTTTACAAATGCTTACACAGAGTGTGCTATCGTTTTCCACGTGGGATTTAAAAAAAAAAAATTATTTTATGAATTTTATGCAACTTAAAGAAGCATTTTCATATTTTCCCCTTTTTCTGGTATGTTTATAGTTGTAATTTTCCTGATGTGCAGGAAATACTTGTTTGATCTCTGAAAAAAATAAAATAAATAATAATAATAATAATGATCCAGATATATATTCTAAAAACAACAACAACAAAACTGGTTGAAAAGAGAAATAAATAAATTCTGCATTACATGATTGGCCAATCACATGCATTTGAAAATAAAAACATGTTTTCCACGTTATTGTCTCCACTTCATGATTTCATATTAGTCACGTAACACCATGTGACCATGATGGCTCCAGAAGGGAATTAAATCTTATGCTGACCATCCGCTTCACAGAGGTGTCTGCAGCCAGCAGCAGAGCCAATGACCATGAAATGGTCACACGGTAACAGCCTGACCCCAATTTTAGCTGTAAATTGCAGAGAGCACTTGGAGTTTTAATTGGTCTATTACATGAGCAGAGGAATAGTGCAAGATAATGAACAGAGCTGCACTTTCAAACCTTTTCATGGCAGAGAAAAATGAGGCTCTGGATTAGTAGCTGGACTAAAATTATAAAAACAGGGCTCAGTCCAGATGAAAAGGCTTTAAAAGTTTTCATGTCCAGTGCATCCTGAAAAACTGACCCACTTAAACCCAGAGTGAAAAATACCGCCTTTCAGTAAATCATGCGTATCCAAATGGGACACTCATTCAGAACTGAATAATCAATAAGTTAATTTATTTATTTATAACATTCATGATTTCTCAGCCTCAGATGCCCACGATGGACCATCCACAGTCCGCTCACTGACCATTTGATGTTCAATTCATGTTATTTACAATTAAATTAAAGTGTATTAAAGTTTAAATTCATATCAAACACAATTAGTTGAACTTAAGAGCGATTTTTGAGGAAGTTGCAATCTAGTACATTTAAAATATCAAAATGTAGATGCATGACAAAATATTAGTAAATTATATGATTTCAAATGTACTTTAAAGTAAAATGTTAACATTGTAACATTATTACAATGTGCACTTTTTAAAACTGTACTTAAGTGTGCTTATTTTATTTATTTTTTTATTTTTTTATTTGTAGATTCAATAGGCTACAATTAAATGAACTCTTTTTCCAATATGGTCAGTCAGATTGATCAACTTCCAGCGAGTCCGCACTCGACAGACTTTTGTCAGTCAAAGGAAATTTTTGCATCTGTGAGGAAGAACTAATCACTGGATTTGTCT
The DNA here is from genome assembly GCA_018749465.1 of Paracanthobrama guichenoti. NCBI lineage: Eukaryota > Metazoa > Chordata > Actinopteri > Cypriniformes > Gobionidae > Paracanthobrama > Paracanthobrama guichenoti. The sequence goes on from CM031949.1 coordinate 53,685,751, forward strand.
AAGTTTACCAGGTTAGTGGCTTCTTTAAAATGTCTATAAGTCATTCAGAGTTTAGTTTGATAGAGCTGTTGTTCCGAATATGATTTAGCCACTATAGCATTGATATTTGGAAACAGCACAATAGCCTGATTGCTGTTATACAACAGTTCAATAAACAAGAAGTTACTGAGTAACTTACATTTTAGGCACAATATTGTCGGGTAGTCTATTATTGCTTTACCAACAAAAAGAGTTCCAAAAGAAGCCAACAGTAATCGCTGCACGGAGCCGCCGTTTATTTAGTTCCTGAAGGATTGGTTTTTGAACTAATCGGTTGAGGGATTTATTCCTTTGCCGCCACCTACTGGCTTGTTTATTAAACTTAAAGGGGACCTATTATGCAAAATTCACTTTTACATAATGTGTTAAATAAATGTGTTGACAGTGTGTGTACACAACCACCCTACAATGGTAAAAATGTAATCCCCATAAATCATAAGCAGGGTCTCCAAATAAGCCATTTGCAGATTCTAGCAGTGTGACATCACATATGCTTAGGCCCCGCCCACAACTGCTGACAGAATCTGCCCTATTAGCATAAACCTGTAGATGTACACAGTCCGCCATGTTTATCTCCTCGCCAGAGCATTTAACAGCAGCATTCAAGTTAGAAATGTATTTGTATTAAAGCTAATAAAGTTAATTCAGTTAAGAGCAGTGAGTGATTTCCTGATTTTCTTTTGTTGTTGTTTAATTCATATTAACAGCATATACAGCAGTAGGTACTGTATATTACGCTGCTTTCACTTTAATACACAGATCTAATATATACATGCAATTTCTTTACTTGCAGTTTACAAACCCGATTCCAAAAAGGTTGGGACACTAGAAATTGTGAATAAAAAAGGAATGCAATAATTTACAAATCATAAACTTATATTTAATAGAATATAGATAACATATCAAATGTTGAAAGTGAGACATTTTGAAATGTCATGCCAAATATTGGCTCATTTTGGATTTCATGAGAGCTACACATTCCAAAAAAGTTGGGACAGGTAGCAATAAGAGGCCGGAAAAGTTAAATGTACATATAAGGAACAGCTGGAGGACCAATTTGCAACTTATTAGGTCAATTGGCAACATGATTGGGTATAAAAAGAGCCTCTCAGAGTGGCAGTGTCTCTCAGAAGTCAAGATGGGCAGAGGATCACCAATTCCCCCAATGCTGCGGCCAAAAATACTGGAGCAATATCAGAAAGGAGTTTCTCAGAGAAAAACTGCAAAGAGTTTGAAGCTATCATCATCTACAGTGCATAATATCATCCAAAGATTCAGAGAATCTGGAACAATCTCTGTGCGTAAGGGTCAAGGCCGGAAAACCATACTGGATGCCCGTGATCTTTGGGCCCTTAGACGGCACTGCATCACATACAGGAATGCTACTGTAATGGAGATCACAACATGGGCTCAGGAATACTTCCAGAAAACATTGTCGGTGAACACAATCCACCGTGCCATTCGCCGTTGCCGGCTAAAACTCCATAGGTCAAAAAAGAAGCCATATCTAAACATGATCTAGAAGCGCAGGCGTTTTCTCTGGGCCAAGGCTCATTTAAAATGGACTGTGGCAAAGTGGAAAACTGTTCTGTGGTCAGACCAATCAAAATTTGAAGTTCTTTTTGGAAAACTGGGACGCCATGTCATCCGGACTAAAGAGGACAAGGACAACCCAAGTTGTTCTCAGCGCTCAGTTCAGAAGCCTGCATCTCTGATGGGATGGGGTTCATGAGTGCGTGTGGCATGGGCAGCTTACACATCTGGAAAGGCACCATCAATGCTGAAAGGTATATCCAAGTTCTAGAACAACATCTGCTCCCATCCAGACGTCATCTCTTTCAGGGAACACCTTGCATTTTACAACATGACAATGCCAGACCACATACTGCATCAATTACAACATCATGGCTGTGTAGAAGAAGGATCCGGGGACTGAAATGGCCAGCCTGCAGTCCAGATCTTTCACCCATAGAAAACATTTGGTGCATCATAAAGAGGAAGATGCCACAAAGAAGACCTGAGACAGTTGAGCAACTAGAAGCCTGTATTAGACAAGAATGGGACAACATTCCTATTCCTAAACTTGAGCAACTTGTCTCCTCAGTCCCCAGACGTTTGCAGACTGTTAGAAAAAGATGCCACACAGTGGGAAACATGGCCTTGTCCCAACTTTTGTGAGATGTGTTGATGCCATGAAATTTAAAATCAACTTATTTTTTCCCTTAAAATTATAAATGTTCTCAGTTTAAACATTTGATATGTCATCTGTGTTGTATTCTGAATAAAATATTGAAATTTGAAACTTCCACATCATTGCATTCTGATTTTATTCACAATTTGTACAGTGTCCCAACTTTTATGGAATCGGGTTTGTACATTCACAGACATAACCGACTGTGTTTATGTGAACTTTGTGTGTTTTTAACATAACCTTGTGTGTATTTGACGGTTTAAGCACAATAAGACGTGAAAGAGAACTTTAGTTTAATACTTGCGGGACTCTCTGTCTGGCATGCAGCTTTCTGTGCGTGTGCTTCGGATGTATGCGCTCAGAAAACCATATATTGGAAGTTTAGACTGATTATGGCTTTAAAACGCATGCAGATAATAAACGTTGAGGATGATGAAGAACTACAATGTAGGGCTGGGCCGATAAACGATATCATATCGAATCGCGATAAACTCATATGGATTAATGTAATAACCAATCACACAACAGAAATAAACATGACAACAACCAGTCCGCGTGCAGCTTAGCTTGCACGTCAAAGTACACGCTCTACTGGCAAAGAAAAGTCCACACGAGAAGGAAAAAAATTAGTTGAACGTTACATTGAAAGTGAAACTAACCTTGCGTTATGATCAAAAGATGATGAAATTGTACGTTGTAGCAAGGAAGTAAACACATGACAACGCTGTTCGGCTCTGCAAACCAGTTTGTTAAATGCTCATTCATACTTAACGTTATCCAACAAACACCAAACGTTACAAACTTTTTTTTAAATCTCAACAGCGAACTTGGAATTAGTGTAAATTATTCTTTGATTAGAGCTTTTATGTATTGTTTATCTACAGGCTAAACATGGTTCTGATTTGATTTGGCTACTATAGTGAAGCCAATGTTTAGTGTTCGTTTTGGGGTTAATAGTTCTTGTGACAGATATTTGCCTATAATCGTTCTAAAAATATAAAAGTAACAGTGCCATTCAGTAGCGATCACTATAAAAGATCACTATAAAAGTCAGATTCTGGCTCAAATTGGTATGGTTTTATTGACGCCATTGTTTCTAATACTACCAAAGCACAGACTACCGGTAAAGGTAAGGGGCGTGACGTTTCCGAAAAATGTGCACTAGGCGGTTAGCGAATCACAGCACACTAGGCCAGCTAACCGATCTGAGCCCATTGTGGATTTCTGAGGGACCGGCTTCATAGAACATACTATGCCCCCCACAAACACAATCAAGCCCTCGAAAGATTGTGTTTTACCACCTCTTTAATGTAGACATATATTAAAGGAGTAATGGGATATTATTACAGTATTTTTTTTTTTTTAGCTATAGAATTTGTTAATTTATACTAAATGTATTTAGGCTAGGCCTACTGTTACCATAGATTGTAACCATAGTTACAATTTTTTTTATTGAGATCACTTTTTGGCCATATCGCCCAGACCTACTGCAATGTCACGTGAGTGTGACCGCGTTAGAGATGATAATCAAAACCAAAGTATCAGAGGCACAAGGGGTAAAGGCTCCGCGCTCTTCTGGAAAGCGGGGTGTATGGCAAGCCTTTTTTACTTTTATTCATTCATGGGATATGAATTCTTGATATCAACAATTCAGTTTTCACTATATTTAAAATGCTATTTCTTGATATTAACAAATTAATTTAGTAAAAACTAATTCTTGATATCAGTATTTTCACTAGTGAAATGTCACCATAGGCTGCCATTCAAATTCAGTTCTTGATATCAACAATTCAATTCCAGATAGCAAAAATTTAATTGTTGATATCAAGAATTCAATTATTGATATCAAAATTATTTTAGATATCTAAAATGGCTTTCTTACTAGTAACGATCACATTCATGGCATCATAAATTAATATTGTCACTAGTAGCAATTCAGTTCCTGATATCAACAACTGAATTTGCCTATGGTGACATTTCACTAGTGAAAATACAATCACTGATATCAAGAATGAACATTTTAACTAGTGAAAATTCAATTGTTGATATCAAGAATTTATATCCTGGGAATGAATAAAAGTCAAAATGGCTTGCCATAGGGGTGGAGAGCAGCAGCAGCAGCAGCAGCAACATGGTATAATAAATTATCTGTGGGGTATTTTGAACTGAAACTTTACAGATGCATGTAAAAAGGGGCATAATAGGTCCCCTTTAATGCCACTTGAAGTCATGTTGAGGAAATAATTTCACTGCTGGAGCCAAATTGCACTAGACCATTGAAGACACGATTATCCATCTTGAGCCTTTATATTCAAACCACATCATTTCTTTGGTCTTTGTGCATCTTGAGTGTGTTCACATGGTTGTACCTGTGATAATCCCCCTGGGTGCTATTTTTCGACATGGTTGCCTGTCTGATCTTGGTCTTGAGGGGGTGGGGGTTTAAATGAGGTGTCTAAGTTGTTTTACCCAGCCTGCAAATGTCACAGGAAAATGGAAAAGACAGATCTGCTCTTGGCTTGAGGGCTTAAGCTGCAGCTGACAGATGAGACTGACTGCTTGCTGATTCATTGGCTAATGGTGTTTTCTTTAGGTCCAGCCAAGAAGCACGAATGACGAACATGGCTCGTAATGCTGGAAAGCAGTGACTTCATTTGGTATTCTGTTAACATTATGTTCCTTGATGAAGCGTGGCTTCCGGAAAGAGAGTTATTAACCTGTCTGAACACCATTCATTCTGTGACAATCCCCAAACAACATGTGCTATATTGATCCAGACCTTTAATGGCATAGAACTCATGATGTTATTTTGATGAATGAAGACATCTGATTCAGTGAACAAACAACAGGGTGGTGGTTGTGCATCCTCATCCCTGAAGATACAACAGTATTATGCAGCAAGCACACCTGATTAGTTCTGTAAGAAAAAGAAAATATTTGTAATGCACCTGTCAGAATTTCCAGATGCCCAGAACTTTCACACAACCTTAATCCTCTTCGTCCCGTGTAAGACACTTTCACACAAGGGAGTGATTATTTTTGTAAATGGATAGTTCACCAAAACATGAATATTCTGTAATTTTTTGGACCCACGTCTACCGAGGTGGCACGCTGTCTTAAATTGTGGGGCTCGCAAGTGGAGATTGCAGAGGAGGTGGAGACGGCTTTGCCTTCATCTGCTGGTTCCAGCAGATGAAAAATTCTCTGCCTTCATCTGCTGGTTCCAGCTCTTACATTCAGGATATGGAGGCCCGCTCTGGAGCTTCTTCCACCCCAAGCGAGAGACATCCAATGACATAAAGAGCTATGTCGGGCTGAACCTGTCTCTCCGTGCCACCAAGGAGAAGGCCGAAGCTCATGAAGAGGTTTCAGGAGGCAATCAGCAGCATTCAATAGCCGCATCCTTGCCGCTCTTGGTCCTCTGGAGCTGCTGCCAATGGCTTCAGTGCTGGAGTTCCTTCAAGATCATTTCTCTGGGGGTCTTTCCCCATCCACATTTAAGGTTTACGTGGTGGCCCTAGCTGCCTTCCATGCACGTTAATCAGTGGACTGTTGGGGAGACACCACTTGGTTGTTCGTTTCCTTCATAGTGCTCTGAGAATGAGACCTGCCACTCTGGAAGGGTTACCCTGGCACCCTTCAAACCCACTTAGTCTGTGTCAGAGAAGTTCCTTACACTAAAGGTGGCTTTCTTACTGGCAATAACGTCCCTTAAGAGAGTTGTGCACTTACAAGCCCTGTCCGTCGCTCCTTCCTGTTTGGAGTTCGCTCCTGGGATAGCTAAAGCCATTCTCTACCCTAGACCGGGTTGCCCAAGGTGCCAAATAATGTCTTATAATAAAGACCTTCCATTCTCCACCGCATGTGTCGGCAGACCAAGAAAGGCTTCTCCTTGTGTGCCCAGCTAGGGCTCTGGAGGCCTACATACATAGGTCCTCCTCATGGAGGAAGTCTGACCAGCTGTTAGTGTGCTTTGGGAAGAAGGAGTCCCCAGTGTCAAGGCAGACTATCAGTAAATCGATTGTCGAGGCAATCTCTACAGTGTATGAGGCACGTGGCATGCCTTGGCCTCTATTGATAAGGGAACACTCTATGAGGGCTGTGGCGTCCTCGAAGGCTCTATTTTCTGGCGTTTCCTTTCAAGATATCTTTGATGCTGTGGGTTGGGTCTCCCCACACACATATATGAGATTTTATAGTCTGGACCTTTCTTTAACGCCAGGTTCTGAGTGCTCGTCCTGAGTTGTGCACGGACAGGTTTCACACCACGGTAGGCATTATTCAGTGAGGTGCAGTGGGTATTTTGCTCCCCCAAAGTGTCGTTATATGATGCAGCGCAAGTTCCATTGAAAGGGAATGTCTCTGGTTACAAATGTAACCATTTTTCCCTGAGAAGGAAATGAGATACTGCATCCCTTTGCCACACTGAGATCTCAATTCCTGAGAGCCTATTAGAAGCTGACACTATTGTGGTGGCTTCCCTTTGTAGCTTCCGTGGTGCGTCGTCACACACTATGTGATGACACAATGCCAATCAGAATTGGACTAGATTCACACATGCTTCAGACGCTGTCACGCTGGCGGTGTTCCCCAAAGTGTCGTTATGCGTCACAGCGGCTTGTTCCCATCTCAGGAAACAATGGTTACATTCATAACCTGACACGATTTGTAATGTTATCAGGAAATCTGGTCAAAATATATTAGAAAGAGCTTCTACTGATAGGTGCTACTGGGAGAATAGTTGTCTTTATGAGTGTAGATTGCTGCATTGAACTGCTCAGAAAGATGCACAAGCTCATTAAAGTATCACTGCAATTCTTAATGAGTGAAGCACAAGACGCCAAACCGCATATGCCTCTGTGCCCAACGGGGCTGTGATTGCATGGAAAGAGGCCTTTCATTCCAATTGATTTCCCTTTTCTTCTGATTTAATTAAATAAGATCCCAGTCTGGGAGGTTCTCTGACTCCTTCTCTCATTTTCTTTCCCTGGTGCTTTGAAGTGCAAATCACATCTTAGTGATGTATAAGAGAATCTCTCAGATAAGGCTTAGGAGACCTTTAAAGCATAAAGGGCACTCACAAGTTTGGCGAAGTCAGCTGATGCTGTATTTTATTTAACTCTGCGGTCTGAAGGACCAAAATAAGGCCAGAGGAATATGACAGCAGATACTTTGACATTTATATATTTACCCTAAACATATTTAATTTACACAAATGCTTTATTTTTTACGTCTATATATATATATATATATATATATATATATATATATATATATTTTTTTTTTTTTTCTTTTCAATACATACACTACCGATCAAATGTTTGTAAACATTTTTAGGGTAACCATGATACATTGCATTTAAAAGGTTTTTATTTGGCAAAGATTTATTAATTGATCAAAAGGACAGTAAAGACATTTACAACGTTACAAAAGATTTATTTTTCAAATAAATGCTGTTCTTTTGAACTTCAAAGAATCCTGAAAAAATTTAATAAATTATCATGGTTTTCAACACATAATTTAGCAATAATAAAAATAGTTTAGCACCAATAATAATGTATAATAATTAAGTAGCAAAACAGCATATTAGAATGATTTCTGAAGGATCATGTGACACTGAAGACTGGAGTAATGATGCTGAAAATCACAGGTTTTGCATCACAGGAATAAATTAGATTTTAAAATAGAAGAAAAAAAAAAAAAAACATGTTTCTACATTGACGGCCATTTAAAAGTTGCTGTGTAAAAAACCCCACCAGGATTTGAAACATTTCTGGCTAAAACAAATGACATCTTAGCCTTGTGGCCTTCAAGAGATCGCCTTGAAATTCAATCCAGTGTTTTTAACGCAAAAAGACAGTATAGTTTACAGCTTCACTCCCAGTGTAGTGCATTAGCTGAAATTATATTTGTATTGCTAATGGACGGTGACAAAGCAGATCACACAAGCATTTAAAGATGGACTTCACCTCCCATCTCCAGCACAATTGGGCTGACTGAAACACATTAATAATTCATAGTCACTTAACCTTTTCTAAAGACAGATGCACTCATGCTTTGACTGGCAGATCTCACTGTTTGATTGACAGCAGAAACATGAAGATTTCAATGTCACAAATCAGTCAAACATCAAGCGGGGGGATGATTTTATTCACTTTTTTAGGATGACATGCCAGTACTCTTAAAATGTCATAACAATTTCCAATAAAACACACTCCTGCTGCTTTCCATCACTCACTGATTTATTCTAGCTATAAAGTTAGCTAGTCTATTCTAGCCACAGCAAGCGCTGAAGATTCAGAACCCCATAAGAACAAAAATATCGAACTTAGGGGCTCCAATTTTTTTATTTAAATAAAAATGTATAGTCAAATTATTGCCCTAATATGACTTCTTCAGGATAGCTTTTCATGAGTGATTAGTGATTTCTGTGAGAATAAACTGTTAATTTATGATCGTTCTTATACTTAAATGACGCCATCTCAGAGTTGACCATTGTGCTGAACATTCACAATTACAATGTAGGTATTTAGGTAAGATTAACAGTACTCAGTGTAAAATTAGGTTCAAGTAATAATGTCACAGAAAATGATGAGCTCACAGCTTTGAGGTCAAGGTATGCCAAGTTCACACTGCACAATTTTCAAACTCAGAGGTAAATAATTTTGCAATGTGCTGCTTGTTACGGAACAGAGACTCAAAACCAGAAAATGTTTAAATAAGAGTTTAACAACAGAAGGGAATGTACAGGTGCTGGTCATATAATTAGAATATCATCAAAAAGTTGATTTATTTCACTAATTCCATTCAAAAAGTGAAACTTGTATATTATATTCATTCATTACACACAGACTGATATATTTCAAATGTTTATTTCTTTTCATTTTGACAACTAAGGAAAATTAGAATATTACTTAAGACCAATACAAAGAAAGGATTTTTAGAAATCTTGGCCAACTGAGAAGTATGAACATGAAAAGTATGAGCATGTACAGCACTCAATACTGAGTTGGGGCTCCTTTAGCCTGAATTACTGCAGCAATGCGGCGTGGCATGGAGTCCATCAGTCTGTGGCACTGCTCAGGTGTTATGAGAGCCCAGGTTGCTCTGATAGTGGCCTTCAGCTCTTCTGCATTGTTGGGTCTGGCATATCGCATCTTCCTTTTCACAATACCCCATAGATTTTCTATGGGGTTAAGGTCAGGCGAGTTTGCTGGCCAATTAAGAACAGGGATACCATGGTCCTTAAACCAGGTACCGGTTGCTTTGGCGCTGTGTGCAGGTGCCAAGTCCTGTTGGAAAATGAAATCTGCACCTCCATAAAGTTGGTCAGCAGCAGGAAGCATGAAGTGCTCTAAAACTTCCTGGTATACGGCTGCGTTGACCTTGGACCTCAGAAAACACAGTGGACCAACACCAGCAGATGACATGGCACCCCAAACCATCACTGACTGTGGAAACTTTACACTAGACCTCAAGCAACGTGGATTGTGTGCCTCTCCTCTCTTCCTCCAGACTCTGGGACCCTGATTTCCAAAGGAAATGCAAAATTTACTTTCATAAGCGAACATAAGTTTGGCGCACTCAGCAGCAGTCCAGTCCTTTTTGTCTTTAGCCCAGGCGAGACGCTTCTGACGCTGTCTGTTGTTCAAGAGTGACTTGACTCAAGGAATGCGACAGCTGAAACCCATGTCTTGCATACGTCTGTGTGTAGTGGTTCTTGAAGCACTGACTGCAGCTGCAGTCCACTCTTTGTGAATCTCCCCCACATTTTTATATGGGTTTTGTTTCACAATCCTCTCCAGGGTGCGGTTATCCCTATTGCGTGTACACTTTTTTCTACCACATCTTTTCCATCCCTTCGCCTCTCTATTAATTTGCTTGGACACAGAGCTCTGTGAACAGCCAGCCTCTTTTGCAATGACCTTTTGTGTCTTGCCCTCCTTGTGCAAGGTGTCAATGGTCGTCTTTTGGACAACTGTCAAGTCAGCAGTCTTCCCCATGATTGTGTAGCCTACAGAACTAGACTGAGAGAGCATTTAAAGGCCTTTGCAGGTGTTTTGAGTTCATCAGCTGATGAGAGTGTGGCACCAGGTGTCTTCAGTATTCAACCTCTTCACAATATTCTAATTTTCTGAGATACTGAATTTGGGATTTTCCTTAGTTGTCAGTTATAATCATCAAAATTAAAAGAAATAAACATTTGAAATATATCAGTCTGTGTGTAATGAATTAATATAATATACAAGTTTCACTTTTTGAATGGAATTAGTGAAATAAATCAACTTTTTGATGATATTCTAATTATATGACCAGGACCTGTATATGAGAAGGTACGCATTTCAGATATGATGAATGGAGAATGGGAATACTGACAGTCTCTGTGGTTGTAGATGGATGAGGAGGTTGTCGATGGTGGTGAAGAGAGAAGCGGGTGCACACACCTCGGTGACAGAATGGCAGACTGGTTTGGAGAAGGAGACGATGATCAGACATGGAGGACCAGGCAGACGAAGGAGACACGGAGGAACAGGAGATACGATGGAGAACAGTAATCAAGTAGGTAAGATCAGGTAGGTGAGTCCTTACTCATGAACGAGACCAGACAATGCGACTGTGTGAGGTGTGTGCTTAAATAGGTCAGTGAGAGATGAGATGCAGGTGATTAGAACTCGGGTGACACTGAACGCTGTGATTGGGTGATGGTGGAGCTTGACTGATCTCTGACAGTACTACAGGTGAGTGGAAAGGCTTGAGTAGTGAAACATGGAAGGTAGGATGAATTCTGTAGTGTGGGGGTAACTGAAGGTGATAGGTGACCGGGTTGATCTGCTGGATGATGGTGAAGGGACTAACATATCGGGGACTCAGCTTCTTGCAGGGCAGGTGCAGCTTGATATCCCGTGTGCAGAGCCAAACCCGGCTGGAAGATGGGTGTCTTGGATCTCCGAGCATCCACCTGGGTTCTTTTGCACTGCACACTGTCCTCTGAAGATGAGGAGCATCGTCCCAGACCCTCTCACTCTCTCGGAACCAATAGTCGACAGAAGGGACATCGGAGGATTCCCTGGACCATGGGAACAGTGGAGACTGGTAGCCGAGCACGCACTGGAAGGGAGTGAGTCCAGTGGCAGGCTGACAGAGAGATTTCTGCGCATACTCGGCACAGCCTAGGAATTGGTTCCAAGAGTTCTGGTGGCCCTGACAGAAGGGTCGCAGGAAGTGCCCAATCTCCTGAATCTTCCTCTTCGTTTGCCCGTTTCACTGAGGGTGGTACTCCAATGATAGACTGATGGCCGCACCTAGGAGCTTGATGAAGGCCTTCCATACCTGCGAGATGAATTGTGGTCAGACACAATATCCTCAGGGATACCATAGTACTGGAAAACGTGATTGAAGAGAAGTTCTGCAGGCTGTGGGTAAACCTTTCAAGAGGATCAAACAACAGAATTTAGAGAATCGTTCAACAATGATAAACATGCAGGTGTTACCATCAGAGGAAGGCAGGTCTGTGGCGAAATCTACTCCTAGGTGTGACCAGGGGCGTTGTGGAACGGGCAACGGAAGAAGCTTGCCAGATGGAAGATGATGTGGATTCATGGAGATGGCGCAATCTGGACATCCATGTTGGGCCACCAGAAGCGATCTTGTAGCAGTGAGAGTTGGTGCGGTTGGCCAGTTGGCCTGGGTGGCCAGTGAAGGCACGTCACAGGAATCAGGTAGGTGACTCCTTACTCATGAACGAGACCAGGCAATGTGACTGTGTGAGGTGTGTGCTTAAATAGGTCAGTGCTGATGGGGAGATGAGGTGCAGGTGCGGGTGATTAGAACTCGGGTGACATTGAACGCTGTGATTGGGTGATGGTGGCGCCTGACTGATCTCTGACACTGCTACTGTGGCTGGTCAAGCAAATGTTTATACGTTTCTGTTTGATATAATTGTAAAGCTTATGTGTAATAATGATATTCTGGTCTATAACTCCTCCCCGAACTTCCCGCTGCCCTGTATCTTGCACTCTCGTTGGCTGTAGGTCATCGCCGATGTTATTTTCAGTCAGAACTCAGAACACATTTCACACAGCAGGATTTTGAATCGCCGACAGGTCCAGATATTTAGCATGCCAAATATCTCACAGGCGTCGGCGACCCGTCAACAATTCTCTCTGGTTGTGTCTTTGATAATTCACACTGTGTGATTGTCACTCACGTTAACAAGCACCGATTTGCCTATTATTTTGGGCATTTGTTGGCAATTTCGCAAAACCTGCCGGCGAGACAAAACCAGGCCTAAAAATCGTGCGGTGTGAACTTAGAATTAGTCAGGTCAGTGAAATCACAAAAAAACTAAATTACTTTTAATTCTTTTGAATACATCCACTGACATAAAGTTGCAATTTGTTCTTAAACAAATGTATCCTTTTTTAATAATTCATTACACCAAGTGGATTAAACCCTGGTCATTTTGCATAGTGGTTTTGTTTCAGGACCCAAAAGTAGTGACTACAACAAAATACCAAAATGATTTGTTGTATAAATGTCCAGATTCAAATCAATTTTGAATTAGTCCATTAAAGTGGCCCATCGTTCACCCATCTCATACTAACTGCCTCTTTGACATCTCTTTGTGACACCACAAGTGCCATAAAGATGTCTTCTCTATTTAGGACTCAATTTCCTGTCCCCCAGGAGGATCATGACTTTCTTCTGAGCTATATTGTTTGGTGACCTCAGTTTGCACTGCTCATATCAGAAATGCTCTCATCCTTTCATCACTGCTGCAGGTTTTGACTTGAATCCCAAATTAAACTGAACAATGCGAGGCAATCTGTTTGCTTGTACGTCTCTGAAACGATGATTCCTGTCTAACTGATCAGGGTCTAAAGGCACACCTTAAGAAAAATGTGCTTTTCACTACACCCATAATGTATGATTGCAGAAAAAAAAAAAATATGCATGTTTTTATTGAACATTGATGGAGCAACAGATTTTGCGTGAAATAAAAAAACCTTTTAGCCTCACCAGCAAGCAAAAGGCACACTGTTAAACATTTTAGTGTGAAATTACAGTAGGCTACTATGTACTTACATCAACAAATAAGTACATGTAAAAACATGTATACAAATAAAAGTGTATTGTATCAAATTATTAATTTAAATGTAAGTACATAGTAGTTAAAGCCACCTAATATAAAGTGGGACCAATTTTTTAAATTAAAATATCTAAAAGCCACTAGAACAATATTATATATTTTGTTGACTTGTGCACTTACATTATCCCAGATGTTTCCAAGAATGTCTAAATCTAATTTTTTTAATTTTAACTAGGACACGCACAGTGTGCATGCGTCGCCTATCAATCTTATACCCTCGATTTATATCTTTAGTAAATCCTGACAGTAGTTTTTTAACGCCAAAAGAGGGTTTACACTAGTGTAAGCTGTTAGTAAATCTGGCCCCTAATATATGATATTTCCAACACGATCACATGAGAATGCGTATCAGTAGTACAAGTGTGCAATGTCATGGAATGTACACACCAAAATGAGATCTGGCGTTCAAATGGTACGCAGTTTTTCGCGTGCATATGATACGCACTTTATAATACGGCATAAAGTGCCTATCATATGCACGTGAAAAACTGTGTACATTTTGCACGCCAAAACTCATTTTGCCGTATACATTCCACAAGATTGCACACGCGTATTATTTATACGCATTTTTGTGAGATCTGGCTCAATATTTCCCATCTGAATCTAACCATGTCATGTCACCAACTGGAAAAGTCAGCCAGATGTTTATTATCATGCTCATTATTGTGCTTTTCACCCCAACAGCAAATGCGTCTTTTACCCCAAATACCATAATTTTACATATTCTTCCATTATTGAAACACCATTGCTTTATTTACCTTGAACAAACTGAAAATCATTAACAAGACATTTGTCTCAAAATATAGATAATAATTTTATTTATTCTCATTAGCTACTTAACATAACTACAACTACAACATAAAAAAATAAAATAATAATAATTATATAATATAAATATACACTCACCTAAAGGATTATTAGGAACACCTGTTCAATTTCTCATTAATGCAATTATCTAATCAACCAATCACATGGCAGTTGCTTCAATGCATTTAGGGGTGTGGTCCTGGTCAAGACAATCTCCTGAACTCCAAACTGAATGTCAGAATGGGAAAGAAAGGTGATTTAAGCAATTTTGAGCGTGGCATGGTTGTTGGTGCCAGACGGGCTGGTCTGAGTATTTCACAATCTGCTCAGTTACTGGGACTTTCACACGCAACCATTTCTAGGGTTTACAAAGAATGGTGTGAAAAGGGAAAAACATCCAGTATGCGGCAGTCCGTGGGCGAAAATGCCTTGTTGATGCTAGAGGTCAGAGGAGAATGGGCCGACTGATTCAAGCTGATAGAAGAGCAACTTTGACTGAAATAACCACTCGTTACAACCGAGGTATGCAGCAAAGCATTTGTGAAGCCACAACACACACAACCTTGAGGCAGATGGGCTACAACAGCAGAAGACCCCACCGGGTACCACTTATCTCCACTACAAATAGGAAAAAGAGGCTACAATTTGCACAAGCTTACCAAAATTGGACAGTTGAAAAATGTTGCCTGGTCTGATGAGTCTCGATTTCTGTTGAGACATTCAGATGGTAGAGTCAGAATTTGGCGTAAACAGAATAAGAACAGGATCCATCATGCCTTGTTACCACTGTGCAGGCTGGTGGTGGTGGTGTAATGGTGTGGGGGATGTTTTCTTGGCACACTTTAGGCTCCTTAGTGCCAATTGGGCATCGTTTAAATGCCATGGCCTACCTGAGCATTGTTTCTGACCATGTCCATCCCTTTATGACCACCATGTACCCATTCTCTGATGGCTACTTCCAGCAGGATAATGCACCATGTCACAAAGCTCAAATCATTTCAAATTGGTTTCTTGAACATGACAATGAGTTCACTGTACTAAAATGGCCCCCACAGTCACCAGATCTCAACCCAATAGAGCATCTTTGGGATGTGGTGGAACGAAAGCTTCGTGCCCTGGATGTGCATCCCACAAATCTCCATCAAATGCAAGATGCTATCCTATCAATATGGGCCAACATTTCTAAAGAATGCTTTCAGCACCTTGTTGAATCAATGCCACGTAGAATTAAGGCAGTTCTGAAGGCGAAAGGGGGTCAAACACAGTATTAGTGTCATGATAAACAGGCGGACGCGGACGTAAGTGAATCCAGATATGTTTATTAGTAGCAAACCACTGAAGAGGCACGGAAGGGACTGAAGAGAGACAGAAAAGGGCTTAACTGTAGCGGAGATCCAGGTGGTGTTGTCCAGGTGGAAGAAAGCGATCACGGAGATAATACTTGAACACAGGCAAGACGGAATAGGAACCACAAGCGTGGGAGTCGGGTTGTCTGAGGCGAGACGGACAGTGAGTGCAGGCTGAGGGCAACATTTAAGGGTGTTGGTGATTAGTGACAGGTGTTTCAGAACTCGGGTGATTGGGACCGTGTGGGAGGAGTGATTGAGTCTGGTGTGAGGACATGGTTGGATCTGTGACAGTACCCCCTCCACGGGCAGCTCCGGAGGACCGCGGCGGACGATGACGGGGCCGGCCTCGACCTCGGGTGCAGGATGAGAGGATTGTTGGCGTGGAATTCCCGTAGAAGGTCTGGGTCTAGGATATCGTCGCGGTTGACCCATGAACGCTCTTCAGGGCCAAGCCCTTCCCAGTCCACTAGATACTGTAGTGTGTCGGCCCGTCGTCGAGAGTCCAAGATAGAAGCAACTTTGTAGATGTCCTGGTCCGCCGGGTCCATGGGAGGAGGAGGAGGTACGGCCTCAGCACCAGACTCTGTGGAAGAAGGAAGAAGAGGTTTAGTGAAGGGCTTGAGAAGGGAAACGTGGAATGTTGGTGCAATTCTGTAGTGTTGTTCAGTAGTTGTAACCGGTATGTGACCTCATTAATCTGCCTCACCACCTTGAAAGGCCCTATAAAGCGGGGACTCAGCTTGCGACTGGGCAGCCGTAGGCGAATGTCCCTCGTCGACAACCAAACGAGTTGGCCGGGATGGTATTGAGGTGCCTGGCGACGTCGGCGGTCGGCTTGAGTCTTCTGCCTACGGACTGCCCTTTGCAGATGGACGTGAGCTGAGTTCCATACCCTCTCGCTCTCCTGGAACCAGTGATGGACCGATGGCACTTCCGTGGGCTCGCCTGACCAAGGGAACAACGGGGGCTGAAAACCTAGCAGACACTGAAAAGGTGTGAGGTGTGTGGAATCCTGCCGGAGTGAGTTTTGGGCATATTCTGCCCACGGAAGGAACCGGTTCCAGGTGTTCTGTTGGTGGCTACAATAGGACCTCAGATATCTCCCGATTTCTGGATCTTTCGTTCCGTCTGGCCGTTGGTCTGGGGATGGTAACCAGAACTAAGACTCACGGAGACTCCCAGAAAGGCGGAAGAAGGCTTTCCAAACCCTGAAATGAACTGGGGCCCCGGTCGGAAATGATGTCTTCGGGAGGCCAAAGTGACGGAAGACTTGGTGGAACAGGGTCTCCGCCGTTTCCAGAGCCGTGGGCAACCCTTTGAGAGGGATCAATTTGCAGGTCTTCGAGAACCGGTCAACAACCACGAGGATGCAGGTATGACCTTCAGATGGAGGCAGATCCGTCAAGAAATCCACCGCAATGTGGGACCAGGGCCGGCGAGGATGGGTAGTGGCTGTAGCTTGCCTTCTGGGAGGTGGCGTGGAGTCTTGGAAGTGGCACAGACGGAACAGCCTTTGATGTAGCGGGAGACATCACGGTCCATCCTGGGCCACCAGTAGCGGCCCCGTAGGAGCGAGAGGGTCCGCTAGCTGCCTGGATGTCCAGAGCCCGGAGAGATGTGGACTTGTTCCAAGAGGGGCAGACGGAGTCGAGATGGTACATAGACCTGCCCCTCAGGAGCCCCCGGCGGAGCCGGTTCCTCGCGAGTTGCTTCAGCAATCTGATGGTCCAGGGCCCATTGGATGGGGCTCACAATCAAGGCTGGAGGAGCACGGGTTCTGGAGGTTGTGGATCATGGTCAGGGGAGAATTGTCGAGAGAGCGTCGGCCTTCTGGTTCTTGTCGCCTGGTCTGTAGGTCACTGTGAAATTGAATCGGGTAAAGAAGAGTGCCCAACGAGCTTGACGTGGGTTTAGCCTTCGTGCTTCCCGTAGGTACTGCAGGTTTTGATGGTCTGTTATCACCTGGAATGGGTGAACTGCCCCCTCCAGCCAATGCCTCCACTCTTCTAAGGCCAGCTTGATGGCCAGCAACTCGCGGTTTCCGATGTCATAGTTCCGCTCCGCCGGGGACAACTTTTTGGAAAAGTAGGCACATGGATGGAGTTTGGGAGGCTCACCCTGCCGCTGGGACAGCACGGCTTCTACCCGGTACAAGATGCATCCACCTCGACGACGAAGGGCAACTGGGGATCCGGATGGCTGAGGGTAGGAGCCGTACAGAAGGAATGCTTGAGGGTCTGGAAAGCTTGGTTGGCTTCTGGTGTCCAGGACAGAGACTTGGGCCCGTTTCGTAGCAGAGATGTCAATGGTGCGCTGATGATACTGAAATTTCTTATAAACCGGCGATAGAAGTTGGCAAATCCTAAGAAGCGTTGAAGTTCCTTGATGGAGGTGGGTTTGGGCCAGTTCCGCATCACGCGCTCACCTTCCCCTGGTCCATCTTGACGCGCGCTCTGGGTGATGATATAACCGAGGAACTGGATGCTGCTGCGGAGGAACTCGCATTTCTCCAGCTTCAGGAAGAGGTGGTATTGGCGGAGCTTGGTCAGGACCTGTTTGACGTGTTGATGGTGTTCAGTGATGTTCTTTGAATAGACAAGAATGTCATCCAGGTACACGATGACGAAGAGCGTTGAGGAATTCTCTGAAGATCTCGTTCATGAAACCTTGGAATACTGCAGGAGCATTTGCCAGACCGAATGGCATGACGAGGTATTCGTAGTGTCCTGAGGGTGTAATGAACGCTGTTTTCCACTCATCTCCTCTTCTGATCCGGATTAGATTGTAGGCGCTGCGTAGATCTAGTTTAGTGAAAATGCGAGCCCCCCGCAGCTGCTCCAGGCGGCGGGGACCAGGGGCAGTGGATACCGGAATTTGACCGTGAGCATGTTCAGGTGTCGGTGTCGATACAGGGCCTCAAGCCTCCGTCCTTCTTGCCCACGAAGAAGAAGCTTGAAGCGGCAGGGAAGTAGATGGGCGAATGAACTTTTGTTGAAGAGCCTCCTTGATATATTCATCCATGGCCTGTTGCTCCGGGATGGACAGGGCGTAGATTCGTCCACGAGGGAAGGTGGCCCCAGGCAGCAGGTCGATGGCACAGTCCCATGGCCGGTGAGGTGGAAGTTCCGTGGCCCGTTGTTTACTAAACACGTCCTGGAACGCCCGGTATTCGGCAGGGATCTCAGGAGGCGACGAAGAATTCTGTGGGCTCTCAATGGATGTGGAAGCGAGCGGGAGTTGAGTGATTCTGTCGGAGGTCTCAGCGGGTTGGGACTTCCTGACGATGGTTGAAAGACAGTTTGTTAAGCAGAAAGAGCTCCATTTTAACACTTCACCTGAGTCCCAGCAGATCATCGGGGAATGTTTGGACATCCACGGGCGCCCAGGGCGATGTCCGTAGTGGCTCCTTCCAGCACCAGAAAAGTAAGTTCCTCTAGGTGGAGCCAGCCGATTTGGAGCTGAATAGGGGAGGAGACGACCCGAATGCATCCATGGCCCAGGGGTTTTCCTAGGATGTTATGGGCTCGGAAGGGACGGTCAAGGCGGGTCTTGCGGGCTTTCAGTCTGTTAAGTAGGTTGGTGGATATGAAATTCCCCGCCGAGCCAGAATCCATCAACGCCGAGGCTGAAACGGAGAGGTCATTGACAGTGACTAGAACCTTCGTTAGGGACATCTTGTGGATCACCGGCATAGTGTGAATCGTACTCACCCCTGGGCGTGGTGGTCGGGTCGGACACTGCCTTGTCGTAAACTGAGAAGTTGGTCGTTAGTGGAGATTGTGTCAGTAGCGTGACCGAACACATCCTTGAAGTGACTGATGAATACAGTTAGTGATTGCGTGACAGGGCTGTTGGAGTCCCAGATAGCGCGCGTCCGTTAAGTAGAGAGATGATAAAAGCGATCTTGGCTCGTTCGGTCTCAAACTGACGTGCATTAATCTCGAAATATAACTGACACTGCAAAAGAAACCCGCTGCATTCTTCCGCCTTACCACCGAAGGGCGCTGGCCGAGCCATGGGACTGGGTGAGGCAGATGTAGAAGAAGCACTCTGCAGGACATGGTGGAAGGCTTGCATTAAGTCGAATAATGGGTTTCGTTCTGGAGCGGCTGCTGGAGCTGCCGCTCCGCCAGTTATATCTTCGGTCTGCTGAGGGGTCCGGTCTTCTGTCATGATAAACAGGCGGACGCGGACGTAAGTGAATCCAGATATGTTTATTAGTAGCAAACCACTGAAGAGGCACGGAAGGGACTGAAGAGAGACAGAAAAGGGCTTAACTGTAGCGGAGATCCAGGTGGTGTTGTCCAGGTGGAAGAAAGCGATCACGGAGATAATACTTGAACACAGGCAAGACGGAATAGGAACCACAAGCGTGGGAGTCGGGTTGTCTGAGACGAGACCAGACAGTGAGTGCAGGCTGAGGGCAACATTTAAGGGTGTTGGTGATTAGTGACAGGTGTCTCTCGGGTGATTGGGACCGTGTGGGAGGAGTGATTGAGTCTGGTGTGAGGGACATGGTTGGATCTGTGACAATTAGTATGGTGTTCCTAATAATCCTTTAGGTGAGTATATATATATATATATATATATATATATATATATATATATATATATATATATATATATATATATATATATATATATATATATATATATATTAGTGCAGAATAAACTCTGCACTGCTGCCCACAATTGTGTCAAGGATCAGCCAAATTACCACGTGCATCTTGAAAAGTGGATGTTTTGGAAAGTGCTGCAACAAGTTTTTGTGCCATCTAGTGGTTTAGAGGAGAATAAAATCAAAGGAGTCTTTTATCCCAGTGCACCTTTGGCCCCTGTGTACCCTATTGTACATTGTTTGTCTTGTGAATGCATTCATTCATTCATTCTTGTCCGGTTGTACTTTTGTTTCTTTTTACTTTTCTAACCTAAAGTTGACCATCAAAAATAAAGTGCAACCGAAAATTGAAGCAACCGCCCATGTCCACGCAGCTCAGGAGATTTACAAATGTAGTATTACATGACTGGAAATACTCCTGGTGCATATGGGAACCTTATATTTAAACTAAAGCTAGAAACGGCAATACTTTTGGTCACATAGCAAACTAAAAACAATATTCAAGCCTTTGGAAGGTCATTCTTCAGGTCTTAATAATTCAGGGTGTCCAAGAGTAGGACTGCATTATTAAAGTACAGAGAGTCAGAACTCTGGTACCTGCCACTTGATTTTCTTTTCTGTAACCTACTACTGCTACTCCTGGGCTTTGCTACTCAGATCCTATTAAATTATCTTAGAGCATCATGGTGTACTGTTCCATCTAACTTAACAACGTCATTATTAAGTCATTAAGTCATTATTTGATAGCCTTTGCCTTTAATTTGATTCACCTTAGTCTGCTAAAGCTAAATAGAGATCTGGTTATCGAGGGATCAGGGTTCTGTCTTGTTTTGTCTTTTTATTGGGTCGGGGAAGGATCTAGTTACATAGACGCATTAGTCAGCATGAACAGAAGGATCATTTACAGGTCAAAGTTATAGCATGAGGTACAGAACGAAGAGATTTTCTGAAATTCATCAAAGCAGTTTACACAAAAGTTGTGTCATTATTTAATCACTCTCCAAAACTTATAATTGTCTCTCTGTCAGCTGGTGGTGACAGAATGGCTCATTATAATGCAACTGTGTCAGCATTCTTTAAAATGGCTAATTTTGGGGCCATATGTAACAGTCTTCTAGAAGGAAAAATCCCATTCATTTTCTCCATAGAGGAATTGATTTTGAATGACAACTTATAAACCTTTAAAGACAGACCTACTGTGAGCGACAAGGTTGTTAAAGGGTACATAACACACACCAGTTTCTGCCAATCTCATGTTAATCTTGAGTACCTATAGAATAATATTGCATCCTTCATATCTCTGAAGAGTCTTTAATTTTATCAGATTCATAAAAGACTCTACCGACTGTGAAAACAGCCAAACTTGTGTAGGCATGCAGTGGACGGAGCTTAAGAGTCTCACACACACACACACACACACACACACACACACACACACACATCATTGCATTATCCCTGGGAGGTATTCCAGAAAGCAGGTTATGTGACGTATACCCAGGTATGTTTAAGAGCAAGTAAGCGGATAACCTCAGCTTTCGGTTCCAAAACCGGCCGTAACTTTCAGGGTATGTAAGTAGCCATAGCAACTCGCTCTCTGAACATAACCTATATATAATCCATATTCTCAATAAATAAAGATTACTTATTAAATTAAAAGGTCGAAAAAATGATTGCATAACCACCAAATAGTTGGCGATGTGCATTAATTAGGTTATGTAAATCGCCATTAAACAAACGAAGAAGAGGAAGTAGAATGGCGCACTCTTTCTCAGTGTCTGTTTCCATGGTGAATCATCGATTCGTCGCTCTGTTGAGAATGTCTTGTGTGTTAACCGGGAACATACTCTGAGTTGTCTGAACTTACTCCCGGACTTGTTTTTGGAGCCAGCACACCTAGAGGAAGCAAGGTTTGGGTTAATCAACCGAGAGTTCAAGGTATATTGGTAAGTTAACCTTGCTCTCTGGAATACCCCCCAGAAATTTTTTTTTCCAGCTAATGAATAATAATAAAAAAAATATAAAAAAATTGACAACCAATCAGAATCCACCTGACTTTGAAGAGCTCGAGCATTTAAAGTCACAGATGACATAACTGCAGGGCATGCTTATAATAAATCAAATATTATTGTTGGTGTGGACACTAATATAGTTATCATTCTTGTGTGAACGGGACATAATTCTTTAACAAAGACTTTTTTTTAAAAAGCCCTGTGGGGAAAAAAGGAAAAATAATGTGACAAATACTTTTGGAACCAAAAAGTGGGCGGGCACTACTACACTAATTTTTGCACTTATAAACACAAGATGCAGGGTTGTAGAATGAAAACAAAGGTCTAGAGACATGTTTTTTAAAAGTCAAACTTCTTTTATTGTGACTTATATCCGAGTCAAACGGCATCTGGAATAAGAAAAAAAAAAAAAAGTAGATTTTGTCCATGGGGAATTGATTGGATGGCTGTGGTTGGCTATTGGTCGATCTCATGTGAGTGACAGGCTGCCCCACCTTCGCGGCAGTAAACACACCATCTCGGGGGTATTCCAGAAAGCAAGGTTAACTTACCGTCACATCCTGAACTCTCGGTTGATTAACCCAAACCTTGCTTACTCGAGGTATGCTGGTTCCAAAAACGCACCTGTGGGTAAGTTCAGACAACTCAGAGTATGTTCCCGGTTAAGACATTCTCAACAGAGCGACAAATCGATGATTCACCATGGAAACAGACGCTAAGAAAGAACGCGCCATTCTGCTTCCTTCTTCTTCTGTTGTTTTTGCTGATTTACATAACCTACTTAGTGCACATCGCCATCTACTGGGTGGTTGTGCAATCATTTATTTAATCTTTTCGTTTAATAAGTAATCTTTATTCACGGAGAATATGGATTATATTGTTTGTTTGATGCTAATTCATTGAATGCAGATCCATGTGTGAGATGACAATAAAACTGAACCAACATTTAAACATTACCTTATAATAGTGCTTTAGTATTAATATATAATATTAATATTGTATTGTATATTATAGATTAGTCACTACATAACACATTTAGTTATATTAATATAACTATATTAATTATGTAACACATGTGCTCTAGAGCAGGTTATGTTCAGAGAGCGAGTTGCTATGGCTACTTACATGCCCTGAAAGTTACCTCCATTTTGGAACCGAAAGCTGAGGTTATCCGCTTACTTGCTCTTAAACATACCCGGGTATACGTTACATAACCTGCTTTCTGGAATACCCCCCTGAAAGAGAAGAGATGTCGCTGCAAGAGGGAGGGGAGGTTATTCTGAATAAACATTACAAGGGCTCATGAAAAATGTATATAATAAATACTACAATATTCCATAAAAATAAGAATAGCCCATTTTGATTTCATGGTGACCTTAACTTGACCGCTGCATTTTTGGAATGCTGTATAATGTATGAGATGTTGGGAAAGACACAAGATGTGAGCGCAACGGTCAAGCACATCCATCTAGTGCAGTTCCTGGAGATTTACCTTCCTACAACCCTGATCAAACACTGAAGCAGCTAATTAATTTTCAGCTGCACTTGATAATTACAGACTGGTGTGCTGGATCAGGGTTGGATCTGTACTCCTCAAGTAGGTATATCTCCAGGAACAGGACTGGGAACCCCTGATCTAGTGCATGCTTACATAGTAAATGGTGACTGAATTTTGACACATTTTCACATTCCCCATGTCACAGTGGAATCTACTGTGCTCTTGAGAGCAGTTCTCACAGAAAGCCACAACCTGAAGACAGATGGATACTTGAACACATTTACTCTGGACTGTTTACATTCTGAGTATCAAAACACATTCATAACTTAACATTAGAGAGGCAGCCTTGGGTCTTCACCTAAGCAGTACATTTGTCAAAGGTTCTTTGATTTATTTGTGTTCCCTGTGCTTTTGATTTGTGATTTTTTTTTTTTTTTTTTTAGGGGGCGTTTACACCTAAAAGCTGAATTTTTGTATGCTTTTTCTATGTTCATTTACAAGACAACAGCCTTGTGATAAAATTCCAAATTGATCCGAAAACCACTTGCACCCACAGTATGATATATTTATTGTAGTTGTGTGCTTACATTATCCCTATTCCTATAGATTATCATTATTTGGGGGCCTGAAAATGTAAACTTTTGAAAACGATACCGTTATTGTCTCGGTGTAAACTACAAACATGGCAATTTGTGAAAACATTTACACCATGTGCATGCGTTTTACGTCTAGGCGTGTAGTGTTTCTTTACAAAGTGTCATCGCCACCTACTGGCCTGGCAGCAGAATGCAGCGTTTTTGGTCATCTTCATGGATTCGTGTGAACAGGGATTGTTTTGACAAAGTTGTTGTCTGCACGTGGAAAAAAACACAAAGAATAAACCTTTCCGTTTTTAGTACATCGTTGTCGTGTAAATGCACTCTAAGTTTGACTTTTGGTTTCCTGTTTCCTATTTTGTAGTCCAGTTAGTTTTCCCGTTGATTAGTTCCCTGATTGTTTCCAGATGTTCCTTGTTAGTCTCATTAAGCTGTGAGTAAACCCCTCTGTTTTCAGCATTCATTGTCAGGTCTTGAATGTGTTTCACTGAAAGTGTATAGCCCTGTTTCCATCAAAATTATCCAGAGCAATTTGTCCCAGGAACTTTTTTGCCCCCAGACCTGTTCCTGTCTGTGTTTCCATCGCTGTCTAAAGCTCGACTTTCCAATTCCCACTGGATTACGTCCTCTGCATGTAAGCTTAATAAAACTGAACCTGAACCTCATCATCGGTCCATCTGTAGTATTTTTTTAAAGCAGAGCAGTTTTTAAACCTAACCCTACCCAATAAATACTTTATTATTATTAAACATTTCGTTAGGCACTTTATAAATGTTTAATTTTTATTGAAAGTAAATTCCAATGTGATATGTGATGGGAAAAGGGATAAGAGCGAGCTCGGCAAAATGCAGATTCGAACCTGGGTTGCACTTGGTGTAATTAGACACTCTGAATTTTTTTGATTTTTAACTCCATTGTTGATTTGAATAGCAAACAACTCTTAGTGCACGTACGCAACAGACTTTTAAAAATGGTGGTTGAAATAAAATGCTGCGTGGAGTCTGCCAATCAAAATGCTGCGTGAACTAAACCAATCAGTATGTTCAGTGCCAAAGTCCAACCCCCAAAATTTCCTGAACACTGAAAAAGTACTACCTTACATGCAAGAACCTTCTAAGGAGAACTTTATTTAGACCCGGTCCCTGTGGTCGAAACACACGAGTACCACCCCAAAGCCCCTAGTTCCTGGGGAAAGTTCCTGCGGTGGAAACACGCTTATGTTATCACGATTATGTACCGCTGTCTCATTTCTGTTCTCCATTCTTCTCCTTGTATTCCTTGTGTTCCTTGTTTCCCCAGTGTTTTGTGCATATTTTTTTCTGCTTTTGATTAATAAACTCACTACATATAGATTCTACTCTCCCTCTTCCTCTGAGTTCACTTAATGTTTCAATATTGATTTAGGTGGTTATTGTCTCATAAAATATTTGAGTCTTTAAAAGGTGAACTGAGCACAAACCCTCAGTGACTCAGCGCAGTCAGTTTATTAACTCATCCTGAAGGAATAGCCAAGACTACTGACTAAGCCTTTCATATCCAAGTTTGTGATGGGCTTTCAATCTGAAGGAATTTAACTGAACTGCACATCTCACCTCTTTCTGATGGTCACTTCCTCTTTCAAGCAGTCTTATAGTTAAGCATTACCGTGTATCTATTCTTTGAAAGACTGTTTCTGGAAAATGCCAATGAATTTCATTCACTACTATACATAGTCATACTTTTAATGTTATGACATGACTGAAATATACAGCCTTTTCACATCCCCATCTTCATGGGGGTAATTATGGAGAAATATTCGTCAGAGTCCGTATCATAAAAAGCAACACTGGATATGGAAGAGTTGATAAATTAATAAAAATGTAAAGCATTTCACAATGGTGATTTAAGGACATTTCTGTAAAACTTAACTTAAAGCCTATACTATAATACTACAACTATAATGCATTATAAAAGTATTTTTAATGCATAAATTATCTTTGTTATGCACCTTATAATGCATTGCATGGTCTCATAAATAACTGTAACCTCTATAGTACTTATCTATTCATTGTTACACCTTTAGAAAGTCTAATGCATTAAAACACATAACAAAATTGCAGATATTATAATGGTGGCTCGACATGCTTCAGGGAAGCATTTACACAGTGAAATATAATTTAGTCACAATTGCATTTAGTCTTATGAATAAGTGGCAACATCGAAGACTGCATGAAAAAAAAATTCCCTTGAGCATATTGTTGTCTGACTCTAGAGCTCCTACATCACAAGGCGTCAAAATCTGAAGCATGGTCAAGTGCCTTCCACGTCACAATGAAGACACTAAAATTACTATATCGACGCACAGGTACTCCATTGATTTCAGTTGTTTGCTCAATGCGTCAGATCAAGACGCATTGTAATACAGTAACAAAAACAGTAAAAGTATTAACTGAAGTCTCCTGAAGTCATACGATATCTTCATGTAAAGAACAGAGTTGATCTTAATGTTTAATCGCTGAAATGATCCCGTTCATATCTCATTCAAATGATACACCCGACTCTTTAGCATGACGCAATCGGTCACAAGACACACGAGAGCCAATGACATTTTACAATCAAAGCTGATGTAATGACACGATTAGTCACGAGACATACGAGAGCCATTGCAATATGAAATCTGATGTAACGTTTCTTCAGGCAGCAATTTTTATGAAATTTGAATGTGTTCATGATCTTCGGCGGATGGAGACGCTGATCGCGTTTGAGGATTTTCTTCACACAAATCAATCGTTTAGCCTCGGAACACTTGAACTATTTGTACTTTATGAATAAATTGTGCATGCAGTCATATCTGCCTGTTATATCCTGTATTTTATATCATATAATACACAAATAGGTAGGTTTAGGGATGGGACATGTTTAAACGTGTCTAAATAGCGTTAATAAAATAAATGTAAATAAAATGATGCTGGCTGATTAAATTGAGAATCACACTCCATCATTGTGACGCCGAAGGCACTTGACCATGCTTCAGATTTTGACGCTTTGGGTTGCAATACAGGCAACACCTCTACCTCCAGAATCTCATTAATCCTGTTACATTCCAAATTTCCCGTGACATCACAGATCATTCTGCTCATATATTCATGTCGAGACATCAAAACCATTAAGTTATTTCACACGGATCTGGATTCATCGGAAAACCTTGCAATCAACACATCTGTTTGTGGTCTCCCAAGAAGTGTAACAAGAGGATGTTAATGTACGACTCGCTGATTTTCTCATAAGATAATGTCTGGGTTTCCTCTGGGTTACAGAGCAGTATGACAGGTGCACTGATTATTAAGGGGCCTCACAGCTAAATCCTTCTTATCCATCATAATATGTAAATGCCAGAAAACGTTTTTAGACTGGGGGCATTTAATATGCATGGCAACTGTTGTAAATATAGCTCTTTTTTATTATTATACAGTACTGTTCAAAAGTTTTAGGCACGTTGGTATTTTCACACGAAAAATTGTTTTAAGCCAGGTTATTTATATCTTTTACTGCAAGTGTGTCAGTAGGAAATATCAGTTTACATTTCCAAACATTCATTTTGCAATTAATTGTAATAATCCAGGGAGTTTTTTTGTTTTTGTTTTTATGCACAAGAAGTCTGCCAGCAGCCGGTATGATCTGATCTCACCATCATCGAGTCTGTCTGTGATCACATGAAGAAACAGAAAAAACTGAGACTAAATCCAGAAGAACTGAGACAACGTCTCCCAGACACTTGAGGAAACCTTCCTGCAGAACTTCAGTACTGTGAAAAGATTAGGCACTTGTCAGAATGCTGCCAAAAATAATAACATAAATAGCTTTTATTTATGAATGAACTTCTATTGACTAAATCAAATGGATATTTGGGGTGAGCACCTCATCTATTCCTACACCTGTTCCTGTAATTCTGCAGGAAGGTTTCCTCAAGTGTCTTGGAGACGTCGCCACAGTTCTTCTGGATTTAGTCCATCTCAGTTTTTTCTGTTTCTTCATGTAATCACAGACAGACTCGATGAAGATGAGAGCAGATCTCCATGTGGAGAAAGAGACTATTGTCAGACTCTTTATGCATACAACAATCCCACTGGATTATTAAAATTAATGGCAATTAATTTATAAATGAAACTTATATTTCCTACTGACACACTACAGCAAAAGATATAAATAACTGGCTTAAACCCACTTTTTGTGTGTAAAAATACTAGTGAGCCTAAGACTTTTAGGCACAGTACTGTCAATTTTGTATGGTTAGACAGATTTGACCATCACATTTTGTTGTGTGTTTAATATGCATTTCACGTACATCTTGTTTTATTATTATTATATTTATTTATTTTATTTGTTGTAATTTATGCATTATTTAAGACTCAAATGAAATCTTTATGGGCAGCAGAATATAAATGCATAAATAATTGGCTTGCTCTCAAAGGTTTGCAACTATGCTGTTAATTATGTTTAATATTATGTTTTATTATGCACTTGCCGAGTTCACATATTCATATAATCCCTCAGTGAAATGAAGGTAAACAGATTTGGGTTGCTCTCCGTGATGGAGGGCTTCAGCATGAGATCCCCCCTAGACTACTTAATTAATAAAGTTAATCATATATATAATAGGATGCCAGAGGAATTGTCACAAGAGTGAGATGAGCAGCCATTATATTGCCTTGAATTGTTATTCAATTAGATGAGCATGCTACCTACTCCCAATTCTTCTTTAAAGAAGCATCTAATATTATATATAAAAATATAATACACAGCCACATTTTCTAAGAACATCGGTGGATAAAGAAGCTTCTGGCTGCTAGATTGTGTGGATTCAATAACTACCAGCAAGGACTAACAGAGCCATGCTAACTAATTAAGTTCTGGTTCTTTGAGCAAAACCAGTTGAGAAACACTCAGGTTTTCAGAAATATTATTTAATATGACTGAATAAATTTTGAACCAAACAAATACATCCTAATCGTCAGAACACATAGAAACAGCTCCTGCTGCACAGTTTCCTCAGCTAAAAAAAAAAAAAGTGTAACCCCTACGGTACTACTCGTACTGTTCCAAACAGGATTTGAACCAGTGTTTTCGCAGCCTCTAGCGCGCCCTTTCTGAGGCCAGGGGAATGAGATTTATACCTACAGCTCTTATTAGCTGGCCTCCATTACACTCACCCCCTAAACCTCACACCCATCCAGGCCACGGCACCAATGCAACCCCTCTGGTTCTACTTGCCCTGCTCCGAGCGGGATTCGAATGGGTGTTTCTGGTATGGGAGGAGGGCGTGCTAACAAGTATGCAGCCTCTAGCATCAGATGCTAGTGCACCTTTTGAGGCCAGGTAAGTAGAGTTTACCCACAAAGCTCTTATTAGCTGGCCTCCATTACATTCACTCCCCCATACCTCCAAATCCGGGTCACGTCACCAGTGTAAACCCTCCAGTTCTACTAGCCCCACTCAGATTTGAACTGGTGTTTCTGGAATGGGAGGTGGCCACGCTAACAAAGACACAGCCTCTGATGTCAGATGCTAAGTGCATCTCTTGAGGCCAGGGAAGTAGAATTTGCCCTCACAGCTCTTACTAGCTGGCCTCCATTACATTCACCACCCAAACCTCACTCCCATCCAGGTCACGACACCAATGCAACCCCTCCAGTTCTACTCACCCCGCTCCGAGTAGGATTCAAACTGGTGTTTCATGCATGGGAGGCGTGCATGCTAACAAGTACGCAGCTTCTAATGTCAGATGCTAGTGCGCCTCTTGAGGCCATGGAAGTGAGGTTTGCCCGCACTGCTCTTACTAGCTGGCCTCCATTACATTTACCCCCCTAAACCTCCCTCCCATCTGGGTCATGGCACCAATGTAAACCCTCCAGTTCTACTCGCCTTGCTTCAAGCAGGATTTAAACAAGTGTTTCTGACTTGGGAGGCGGGTGTGCTAACAAGGATGCAACCTCTAGCCTCAGATGCTAGTGTGCCTCTTGAGGCCAAGGGAAGTAGAGTTTACCCGCACAGCTCTTCCTAGCTAGCCTCCGTAACACTCACCCCCCTAAACCTCACTCCCATCTGGGTCACGGCCCCAGTGTAATCCCTCCAGTTCAACTCACACCGCTCCGGGTAGGATTCAAGCCAATGTTTCGGGCATGGGAGATGGGCATGCCCGAAACATTGGTGTGAATCCTGCTAGGAGCGGGGCGAGTTGAACTGGAGGGTTTACATTGGTGAAGACTGCAATCTTTATCATCACTAGCATGCCTCTTGAGGCCAGGGTAGTGAGGTTTATTCACACAGCTGGTGGTTATGCAAATGTTACAGGAACATTCCATTCTATCATGCTGCAAACATTATGGGAATGTTACTTTTGAATGTTCTCTGAACATTCTGAAACAAGTAATATTTTTAAAAAAACATTAGATGAATGTCTGAATGAACTAAAATGTTTTAGGAAAAAACCATGAATGGTGTATAAATAATGCTTTTGTGCTAATGTTTTGAGAAAATACCACATAATTTTGAAAGAACGTTCTGTTATTACTGAGAAAAGAAAAAAAAACAACCTTTGGTTCATAACCATGCCAGAATATTATCCAATGTATGTTCTGAGAACATCCCCTGTTTGATCGGTCAACACAATTTCACAGTTTCAGCTTTTTACAATGTATCTGTGTGTCCTTAAAGACCAACACTAAACACTCATGGACCTTCTTAGCCCTTACGGCTGCCTCACAAATCTCTTTAAAGGTGTTAGGGAGGATTTGAAATGAATTAGTAAAGTCTGCCTCATGCCTGTTCTGTAATCCCACAACATACAGTCAGCATCTGTTTCTGCTCTGCTAAGATCTCCAGACAGTGATCCTCCATGATGCCATTAGCATGAAATGTTTAGCACGACCTCTGATGGCTCTCGTGAGGATTTCCTATAATGCGCACAAGGCTCATTTAAGGATTGATCTTGTCACGTCTATATGTTTCCTATACTATTAGGTGTGACATCTCAGAATATTTTACAACACAATGCAAAAAGACATGAAAGCAATATTAGCATGAGGTTCTACCATGTATGTTTTTGCTTAGAAAGTGATACGTACAATATAATTTTATTGACTGCAACCAAAACAGAGATGTAGGCTTGTGGAATATTGCATTAATAATAGGTATTATTTGTAGGTTACTGGTATTATTGTTTTCTTTGTATTTATAAATTAGATTAAATGTTTAATCCCCCCACATATGTTTCTTCAAAGGGTTAGTTCACCCAAAAATGAAAATTCTGTCATTAATGACTCACCTTCATGTCGTTCGACACCCGTAAGACCGCCATTCATCTTCAGAACACAAATGAAGATATTTCTGTTGAAATCCGATGGCTCAGAAAGGCCTCCATTGGCAGCAATGACATGTCCTCTCTCAAGACCCATAGAAGGCAGTAAAGACGTCGTTACAAAGTCCATCTCACTACAGTGATTCTACAATCATTTTATGAAGCGGCGAGGAGGCCTTTCTGAGCCATCGGATTTCAACAGAAATATCTTCATTTGTGTTCTGAAGATGAACAAAGGTCTTAGGGTGTCAAACGACATGAGGGTGAGTCATTAATGACAGAATATTCATTTTTGGGTGAACTAATCTTAAATGTATTCATCTGATTTTCCTTATAATGGTAAACAAATGATGGTTCCTTTAGAGATTGTGAGAGGAAACCAAATTTTTTCAGCAATTTGTGTCAACGAATTTGTAGGTATTTCTTCAACTTTAGGCACTTTTATGTTAAAAAAATTTATTTGGAAGCACTTTAAAACTCTCTTTGTATGCATTTTATTGTTTAAACCAGGTCCATCACTTTATAAATATTAGAATAATTGTTTTGTATTTTACAAATTATATACAAAAAAAAAAAAAAAAAAATATATATATATATATATATATATATATATATATATATATATATATATATATATATATATATATATATATATATATATAAATATTATCATAGTTTACTACATTACCATAGTTTAAAAGGGAGTTATATTTATTGTACACATTTAAAATGTATACCGATCAGGCATAAAATTATGAAGTGAATAACATTGATTATCTCTTCATCACGGCTCCTGTTAGTGGGTGGGATATATTAGGCAGCAAGAGAACATTTCGTCTTAGAAACAGGAAAAATAGGCAAGCGTGAGGATTTGAGCGAGTTTGACAAGGGCCAAATTGTGATGGCTAGACGACTGGGTCAGAGCATCTCCAAAACTGCAGCTCTTGTGGGGTGTTCCCGGTCTACAGTGGTCAGGATCTATCAAAAGTGCTCCAAGGAAGGAACAGTGGTGAACCGGCCACAGGGTCATGGGCGGCCAAGGCTCATTGAGGAGTGCACGTGGAGTGCGAAGGCTGGCCCATGTGATCAATCTAACAGACGAGCTACTGGAGCTCAAATTGCTCAAGAAGTTAATGCTGGTTCTGATAGAAAGGTGTCAGAATACACAGAGCATCTCAGTTTGTTGTGTATGGGGCTGCATAGCCGCAGACCAGTCAGGGTGCCCATGCTGACCCCTGTCCACCACCGAAAGCGCCAACAGGAGCAATGGAAAAAGGTGGCCTGATCTGATGAATCATGTTTTCTTTTACAGCACGTGGACGGCTGGGTGTGTGTGCGTCTCTTACCTGGGGAACACATGGCACCAGGATGCACTATGGGAAGAAGGCAAGCCGGCAGAGGCAGTGTGATGCTTTGGCCAATGTTCTGCTGAGAAACCTTGGGTCCTGCCATCCATGTGGATGTTACTTTGACACGTACCACCTACCTAAGCATTGTTGCAGACCATGTACACCCCTTCATGGAAAGGTATTCCCTGGTGGCTGTAGCTCTCTCAGCAGGATAATGAGCCCTGCCACAAAGCAAAAATGATTCAGGAATATTAGGAAGGTGGTCACAATGTTATGCCTGATCAGTGTATAATTATGGCTACCATGTTATTTTCATTTGGAAGCTTGTTTCCGCCATGGAATAAAAATGATAATTGTTTCTTTTTATCTTGCAATTCTGATTTGTAGTGTGACATATAAACTTACAAGCTTCTGCAATTTCCACCACAATAAACAATTTAGTCTCTCTTTTTTTTTTTTTTTTTTTTTTTTTTTTTTTTTTTAGTTAGTGTACTTATAGTGTCAGTGAAGAGCATGTTTGAGATGAAATATGATGTACTGTATGTCATATGATGCTATTTTAAAAAAAAAAAAGACAAATTAAGGTAGCAGAATTCTTCACAAGTTATATATACATTCCTTTTGCACATGTGCTCTATACATTGCTACTATATATTTCAGTAGCTATCCAAACATATAATACCGTACATGTACACTTTACATAACTCAGAACACAAATTAGATCACTGTGATGGATGAGATAGGCTATGCATTAATCTGTCTGCCCTCTCTCTTCCATCCTCTCTGTGAATATTTAAGCATCAGGCAATTTCAATGAGGGGGAAGGAAAAGCAAACTGTTTCCTGTAATACACCCTTCACTGTGGTGTGGCCCATCCCATCACCATGTTTATTCCGATGGGTCCACAGAAACTTGGTGCACAGCCATAAAAATATCAGTGTTACAGACATACTTAGGATGTCCCAGCCGAGAGGGAGACAGCGGCCAGATCAAAAAACCATTAGCATTTATTCTCACTAGACAAGAGAAGACATGCATTCTGTGAAATGTTTATCAACTCATGAATTCAAAAATGAGGCCCTATTTTCATAGTTCTTTCATTAAATCATAACTTAATTTGTGTGTGCAAGTCATATATAATTCATATTTAGCCTTGTGAAGGCCATGCATTTAAAGCTGAAGTGTTTTTTTTTTTTAGATTAATACTTCAGGCAATAAAATAGCTTCTCATATCTCTTGTAAAACTCTGCAATTAATTTAGCGGAGTGTCTATTTACACCAAGTGCAAATAGCGTGCCTGGTTGGCAAGTGCTATTTGCACTAGCTCTGCCTAACAACGCCTGGCTGTGACAAACAACATTTAAAAAAAAAAAAAAAAAAACACTGGTAATTCATTGTCTTCAGTGGTGAAATCAGAAAAGTGTATGGCTAATGAATTATTGTTTTGACGCGATCAACACAGGTTCAAATCCGCCTTTTGCAGAGCTCGCTCTTCTCTCTTTTCTCATCACAAATCACAGCGGAAAGGCATTTACTTTCAACAAAAATTAAGAAAATGTTCTAAATGTGGAACTAAAGTGCCTAACGAAATCATATATAAATCATATTAAATCATATAAAAGCATTTATTGGGTAGGGTCAGGGGTAGGTGTAGGGAGGGCTTTTATTGTCCCTTTAAGTCGGCATCCATTTAATAATTTTGATAAATATAATCATTTACACTGTTGCATTATTGCATCCTGTTAATGTACAACAATACTGAGGTGCAAAATGTATCTGTCAAAATAAAGTATAACTTAACATAACATAACTTAACATACTATTTACACATTGCAAAGAACTGATACTTGGTGTAAATATAATATATCACTATTTCCACTTAGTAAATAGCATCTACAGCTATTTGCACTTAGTGTAAAATCATCTATCACTAAGAAAATGTTATTTTCAATTAGTGTAAATAGAAGCTAGTTGTTATTTAAACTTGGTGTAAATAGCATCTATCGCTATTTTCACCAATTATTTCCTTAATTTAGATGCATGTCAAATTGTAAGTAAATTTGACGATCATACTCAAGACAAGAAATATTCCCTGAGATTTTGAGCCAACTTAAACTATATTTTGCATCTTTGATAATTAAAGGTGTAGTGTGTAGTATTTAGGAGGATCTATTGACAGAATTGCAATATAATATACATAACTATGTTTTCAGTGGTGTATAAAGACCTTACAGAATGTACTGTTATGTTTTTATTACCTTAGAATGAGCCATTTCCATCTACATACACCACGGGTCCCCTTACAGTGAAGTCGCCATTTTACGCCGTCATGTTTCTAAACGACAAACTGCTCTACAGAACGCCAACTACTCTCTGCTGTCCTGTGTCGGCCATCGTAGCTTCTCTGTGTGTTTCGAAAGGGAGCGGTGAGTGGTGGGCGGTTGCAATTTGCAACATCACCGCTAGATGCCGCTACACACATTTACACACTGAACCTTTTGTTGTATTGTATTGTAGCTGTACTATATTGCCAACAATTTTGGGATGCCTGCCTTTACATGGACATAAACTTTGATGACGTCCCATTCTTAATCTGTAGGGTTTAATATGGAGTTGGCCTACCCTTTGCAGCTCTAACAGCTTCAACTCTTCTGGGAAGGCTTTCCACAAGGTTTAGGAGTGCGTTTATGGGGGTTTTTGACCGTTCTTCTAGAAGCGCTTTTATAAGCCCTGGTGAGAAAAAAAGTATACTTTATTGTATTTCAAATTCTGCAGTCCGTAGTTTTTCCTCTTTGTCACCATCTCTGTTCGAAATCTGCAATTGCAGTTATTCGCGGAATTATCAACTTTATGTGAATTGTGCCTCGCGGAACAGCGTGGATGAATCCAATGTTTTGAGGAGAATGTCCGGCTGACAGTCACCGCGCCGGTGTGGATGCTGTCATTCGGAATCACAGATTCTACTTCTCGAAAGTATGAAAATAAGAATTTTCACCCGGAAAATGTCATCTGAAGTTCAGTGAGCCACTTTTGTTCTGACCAACTAAGGGGAAAAAAGCATTGCAATAAATCACGATGATTAAATCTAACAATCGCTTATATCACGTCAAACCGTGCAAATTATACTTTGTTTTCAAACTGTTAATGTTAACAACATCAGCATTACGTGACTACATTTAATGTGTATTAGGGCTACCTGTAGATCAGTTTCCATTTCTGTGCAGT
This sequence comes from Paracanthobrama guichenoti, assembly GCA_018749465.1. NCBI lineage: Eukaryota > Metazoa > Chordata > Actinopteri > Cypriniformes > Gobionidae > Paracanthobrama > Paracanthobrama guichenoti. Next base: position 53,721,917 of record CM031949.1, read on the forward strand.
CTAATTTCTAATCGTCATATACCAACAAATGAATGTGGAGTAGAGGTGAATTGCTCCCTCTCATAGCTAGCAAATAATAGATATTTACCATAATGCACATAGCAAAACGAGAAAGGCACAACAAAGAAAAAGTGTACTACTCTTACATAATTGAACCATTGAAATATCTTAACGTCACCTGTCCAGCAGAAAAAAAGCTGGGGGGAAAAATCCTACAAGCTTACCGTTGAAAATTGAGCTAAGGTATAAGCAGATAGTTTTGAATATTGGCTGGTTATGTACTTGCTCAAAAATGTATTTTGTTACTGCAGCTTTAAATATATAAAAGTGTATTAGCATCCTTATTTTCACAATACAACTTTTAACACACTTTAAAATAATTGTATTTTAGTATATTTTCTAAAAATATATTTCAGAAAAATATACTTAATAAAATGAAAGTTCTGTGTACTTTTTAAGTGTACTTATTTGAACATTACTTTAAGTATATTTTAAACTGTATGCTCAAAATTGTCATTGTAATAATGCACTGAAAGTATATTTTAAAAATACATTATTTAATATCCTGAAGTTGTGGTATATTTAAAGTTAAATTTGAGTATATATTTTTTTAAGTTTATTTATTCATGCTTTGAATTCACTTCAGTACTTTATTGTATATTATAGAATGTGTTCTATGACTAATGCATTAAAAGCCCATTTTTAAATATATGCAGTGTACAAACCCTACTGTAGTTGTGATTTAAGTATAAATATGTTTAATAAGTTTACACTGCAGAGAAGAATCCTATTACAATCATACACACAAATCTATATTAAAACAACAGCACGCTTTAAAATACAGATACACGCAAGAAAATATGAGTTGAGTTATCCTTATCGGAATTCAAATGTCTCTTCAACTTGGTCTGTGACCAATCAGATTTTATTGATCACTTCCAGCAGCCAATCAGAGGCAGAGTCGCGGGAGGTAAAACATTGAAAGCGGAAAGTACACTGCTCGGACCAGTTCAATCAAGTGACATCACAGCCTGACCTTGATGGCGACGATAACCAGCTCGGAATAAAAGGGCCATAAAAAAGGGAATAACATTTTACTGCCAAACTGCTGACTCCACTGAAGTCTAATAAAAACTTGCCAAATTTGACGTTTGCTGATATTTTTATCTACCTCGTCCACAATCCCTCTCCATACACCGGCAAAGCTCTCAAGGCATTTAAAAGCACTGAAGCCTACCGCTACTTCACCTCAGAGGGGTGGGTGTGACTCTCGTACATTTCATTTGTACAGAGAGTCTGGCCACTCTCTATTGACAAGCGTTAACTTCCTTGAAGGCGGGTACTCTGTTGAAGTTTAAAACTATTGGATCTGCCCAGAGCCACTCTGGATCTGCCATAACCAATCGCGACGCATGTCATTTCAAAACGTAGACTGTAAAAAAATATGGATGTAGTATCTGTGACGTCACCCATAGGATTCTGAAGAGCAGTAAAGTAGGTTTGAGCTGGCTGTTGCTATCTTGTCAGCGTGTCACGCCTGGATAATAGAAAATGGGCAAAGAGGTGGGATGTGGCTGGAGCTGAGGTGACGTGATGACTAACAGACAGCAGACAAACGGCCCCCACAGTTGTCATGAAGGGCAAAATTAGCTGTTAGAGTACTGAAGGAAAATGAAAAATTGAGCGGAAGTACATAGGAGGGCGGAGCCAGGCTAGGTTAACGATGCCAAAATGTATCATCTGAAGAAAGAAAAGGGTAACTAAAGTTACTCATGTAAATATACCTATCTAATGCTAGCTGTCTAGAACAAAGTTATATGTGTTCCAATTGCACTGCAAAAATAAAATAAAAAGGCTTATCTCATGTAGAAATGTTGTCTTGTTTCCAGTAAAAATATCTAACAATTCTTAATCAAGATGTATTTACTAGATAAGCAAAATGATGTAAGATATTTAGTCTTGTTTCATGGTGGGAATTATTATTATTATTATTATTATTATTTTAATTAAGTGAATTTTGCTTAAACAAGTAAAATGATCTGCCAGTGGGGTAAGACAAAAACCCTTGTTTTAAGAGTATTTACTTAAGATGCCATGATGAAGTGAGTTTTGTCCAAAATGGCAGCTATGGGGCAAAGTGAGCCAGATGGTGTGGGGTAAATTGAGCCAGCATTTTAACTTACCCTACCGTAAGGCACTGTAGTTAAGTTAAATCTGGTATAATTTCAATCTAATGTTTCAAAACTGATTTAGTTTATAATTGTATTAAAACATTTTTGTTTGAATTTATTTAAAAGGAACAAAAGGAACTTTTTACAGTCTACAGTATATGTATATATAATAAAGTGGCCTAACTGCCCCAAACATGTTCGACATTGCAGAAAAACTACTATGCCAAGAACCTTTTGACTAAAATGTTCATTGGTTTCAGTGACATTTATTCATTCATTCTAATTCAGATTTAATTTAATTTAATTTAATTTTTATTTAATTTTACTTAACAAATGATGCTGTTTTTGGGAAGGTTACAACTTTGGTGTTCAACATATGTTGTTTCAGAAATGCAAACAATTAAAGACATTGAAATTTTAACTTAATTTGCTTGGTTTTATGTTAAGTTAGCTTTAAGAAAATAAATATGACTGTTTGTAAAAGGAAATTGGATTATTGAAGGTATTGAAATTATCTTTGCAATTTCACATGGGTTTGATTCAGATTCAGTTAGATGGTTCGTTTACACCCATTGTCCCTAACCTGGGGTAAATTGAGCCACATGCACACTTTTTTTTTTTTTTTTTTATAAGAAGCCATATTTGTCATAGATGTATTTTCATAGATAAAGCGACCCATTCTTTCACAAATGTTTGTAGAAGCATCTGTATGCTTGATTTTATAGACCTGTGGCCATGGAAGTGATTGAAACAATACTTATGGAAATATTGTGTATGAACGTGTTTGCTGTGGCAAAAATCTCACCTTTACATGTCTCAGTTTGGTCGGTCCAAACAAGCTGTACCTTCCACAGATAATTTGCTTTAAACTGTCTGTTCTTTATCATCTATAAATACCAATATTGATCCTTGTGACTTTTTCCCAATGGAACAAAGTGTCAGAACTTCTTATTTACATACAAAACATTATACAACCATGATGCTTTAGTCATTTTTGTTAGTGGAGCCAATTAAGTCCTGCCAATTATGTGTCTGTAATATTAATTGAAAATGAGTTTGAAACTGACAGCTATATGCGTAGGCTGAATACAACCCTTTTGATGTTGGTTTTATCAAAGTGTATTTTGTGTGATTTATGATGTCTTAAATCTAGAAAGATCCAAACCATGATTGCCACATCCATCATAATTGACATACAGTGACCCTTTATGAAAAACTGCAAAGTACACTATAAGCTAATATAAAAAGACTAAACAGCGTTCAAAACACACAACACACTCAGAATCCAGAATATTGCACTGGGGCCTATCAAATTACAACGATCATGTGGCACACGGGGGTTTCTGACTTCTTTCGGCACACACCCATGAGGCATTAGAAAGTAATGGCCATCTGGCTTAGCATTTCCAGAGAGAGAGAGAGAGAGAGAGAGAGAGAGAGAGAGAGAGAGAGAGAGAGAGAGAGAGAGAGAGAGAGAGAGAGAGAGAGAGAGAGAGAGAGAGAGAGAGAGAGAGAGAGAGAGAGAGAGAGAGAGAGAGAGAGAGAGAGAGAGAGACAGAGAGAGAGAGAGAGAGAGAGAGAGAGAGAGAGAGAGAGAGAGAGAGAGAGACACAGAGAGAGAGAGAGAGAGAGAGAGAGAGAGAGAGAGAGAGAGAGAGAGAGAGACAGAGAGACAGAGAGAGAGAGAGAGAGAGAGAGAGAGAGAGAGAGAGAGAGAGAGAGAGAGAGAGAGAGAGAGAGAGAGAGAGAGAGAGAGAGAGAGAGAGAGAGAGAGAGAGAGAGAGAGAGAGAGAGAGAGAGAGAGAGAGAGAGAGAGAGAGAGAGAGAGAGAGAGAGAGAGAGAGAGAGAGAGAGAGAGAGAGAGAGAGAGAGAGAGAGAGAGAGAGAGAGAGAGAGAGAGAGAGAGAGAGAGAGACAGAGAGAGAGAGAGAGAGAGAGAGAGAGAGAGAGAGAGAGAGAGAGAGAGAGAGAGAGAGAGAGAGAGAGAGAGAGAGAGAGAGAGAGAGAGAGAGAGAGAGAGAGAGAGAGAGAGAGAGAGAGAGAGAGAGAGAGAGAGAGAGAGAGAGAGAGAGAGAGAGAGAGAGAGAGAGAGAGAGAGAGAGAGAGAGAGAGAGAGAGAGAGAGAGAGAGAGAGAGAGAGAGAGAGAGAGAGAGAGAGAGAGAGAGAGAGAGAGAGAGAGAGAGAGAGAGAGAGAGAGAGAGAGAGAGAGAGAGAGAGAGAGAGAGAGAGAGAGAGAGAGAGAGAGAGAGAGAGAGAGAGAGAGAGAGAGAGACAGAGAGAGAGAGAGAGAGAGAGAGAGAGAGAGAGAGAGAGAGAGAGAGAGAGAGAGAGAGAGAGAGAGAGAGAGAGAGAGAGAGAGAGAGAGAGAGAGAGAGAGAGAGAGAGAGAGAGAGAGAGAGAGAGAGAGAGAGAGAGAGAGAGAGAGAGAGAGAGAGAGAGAGAGAGAGAGAGAGAGAGAGAGAGAGAGAGAGAGAGAGAGAGAGAGAGAGAGAGAGAGAGAGAGAGAGAGAGAGAGAGAGAGAGAGAGAGAGAGAGAGAGAGAGAGAGAGAGAGAGAGAGAGAGAGAGAGAGAGAGAGAGAGAGAGAGAGAGAGAGAGAGAGAGAGAGAGAGAGAGAGAGAGAGAGAGAGAGAGAGAGAGAGAGAGAGAGAGAGAGAGAGAGAGAGAGAGAGAGAGAGAGAGAGAGAGAGAGAGAGAGAGAGAGAGAGAGAGAGAGAGAGAGAGAGAGAGAGAGAGAGAGAGAGAGAGAGAGAGAGAGAGAGAGAGAGAGAGAGAGAGAGAGAGAGAGAGAGAGAGAGAGAGAGAGAGAGAGAGAGAGAGAGAGAGAGAGAGAGAGAGAGAGAGAGAGAGAGAGAGAGAGAGAGAGAGAGAGAGAGAGAGAGAGAGAGAGAGAGAGAGAGAGAGAGAGAGAGAGAGAGAGAGAGAGAGAGAGAGAGAGAGAGAGAGAGAGAGAGAGAGAGAGAGAGAGAGAGAGAGAGAGAGAGAGACAGAGAGAGAGAGAGAGAGAGAGAGAGAGAGAGACAGAGAGAGAGAGAGAGAGAGAGAGAGAGAGAGAGAGAGAGAGAGAGAGAGAGAGAGAGAGAGAGAGAGAGAGAGAGAGAGAGAGAGAGAGAGAGAGAGAGAGAGAGAGAGAGAGAGAGAGAGAGAGAGAGAGAGACAGAGAGAGAGAGAGAGACAGAGAGAGAGAGAGAGAGAGAGAGAGAGAGAGAGAGAGAGAGAGAGAGAGAGAGAGAGAGAGAGAGAGAGAGAGAGAGAGAGAGAGAGAGAGAGAGAGAGAGAGAGAGAGAGAGAGAGAGAGAGAGAGAGAGAGAGAGAGAGAGAGAGACACAGAGAGAGAGACAGAGAGAGAGAGAGAGAGAGAGAGAGACAGAGAGAGAGAGAGAGAGAGAGAGAGAAAATTCTTTCTTTTTTCTTCGAGTCTGTTATGTTTTGTTTGATAAAGCAGTGAATTAAAAATAAATAAATACAATTATTTGAGAAAGAATTAGGTAACTCGAGCAATATATTTTATTTAAGACTCTGGATTTCATAAAGCAGTATATTTTTAGCAAAGTTTTAAAATAAAGTTTTTCAGAAGATTTGGACCCATTACTATGCGTCTTAATTCCCCATGGAAAATCATAAGCCGACAGATACCAGTTCTTTCTTTCTTTTTTTTTCCCTCTGTGGTGTAAAATTTGACATTCACATATTCACTGAAGTGCACTTGAGCAAAAACCTGATTATTTTTAAATCAATCTCTGGACATGAATCATTCGGCAGCCACTTGTAGCAATAATTTCTCTAAATTATTAAATTTCGCCATGACTGGCATCCCCAACAGATATATTCATCAGAAAATAACCCCAAGAGATTTAAGCCTCATCCTGAGGTTGCACAAAATTAACCAGAACAGCTTCAGACCTCATTAAATAAATGCATTAATTTAATAAAATCTGCTAATACCCATATTCGCAATAACTGTTAGACATTTATCATTATATAGCACATCAGTCATTTTACTTAAAATAAACTGCTGTTTGGCATCACATCCCTACCGTGCCCCTATAGTTGCCTCCCCCGCAGTGTAAATCAGTGAGCCGGTGCGGTGGGTGAGCCATCTTGCCTCGAGGAATGGACTGACCTGGCTTGCATCGATCAACTAGTCTGAATCATTCTCCCACACGCTGCTGAGAGAGAAATCGAGATGGACGGACTGATAAGGCCGGTGGACATTTGTCTTCCTGAAAGTGGAGGTCGTGTTGAGAGGGGGGCTGGAGAGCAGGGCGGACACTTTATTTCTCTTCAGACAACCATGGCCATAGATTTTCTCATCACTCCAAGGACTGAAGTCACTAGTTCATATATAAAGTTTCATTATTGTAGTGATTTGTTATATCTAGGTAGTTGATGTCTGTGAGTTATAATCAATAACAAGGGTTAAAATAAAATAAAAAAATAACAAAATAACATTGGGAAAAGGGGAAAAACACATATGCTGGTACAAACTACTGCAGTTTCAAGGTTAAGTTTCCAATCCAGACTTTAATTTTCTCAAATACAGGTGAGAATGAATAGGATAAAAATCCAGCCATGCATTTACATAACCCCTAAGCCTGTCCCTCTTTGTACTTTTACATCCAAAATTTAACATCAAAAGATATTACAGCAGTAGTTCTCAAACCTCCCAGGGGGTTCAGGATGACTTAAAAGTATTTAAATTAATAAATTAGTATTAGGATGTGTTCACACTTGGCATGTTTGGTTCGATTAAACCTGGTGCGGTTGTGAATGTATCCCTATGTCTTTAAGTCTTCCAAAGGCTCTGTTTACACCTGTTATTAAGATGCGTTTGGTCGACCGGATCACAGGTGAACAACGCTAAATACAGGTGTTAAAGGGGTGTAAAACATTTTGAGCTTGTCCATTTTTGGCCACTTCCAGTGGAAAATGCAATGGACCGGATTGCTTTCTTAGTGTAGATGCTCATGTGGTCGAATGTGTTCAAACAGCCACAAAAGACTGCCTTCTCTCCGTCTACTGACCTAATGCGTGAACATTACGGGAAGAGCGCAAGCCAGGCAGGATTTAAACTTCATCGGCTGGAGACCCAAGTTTGCTTTGAAGACAAAAAACATACCACTTTTCCCGCTGTATTCTTAATTTCGAACACAATCTTGAGTCTATCAGGGCAGAAACGAAAGCTGCTGTTCTCCGTGTGTTTTTCAGTCGTCTCCGGGCACGTTCATATGTAAATTAAGTGAGCTTTCTTACATTAGATCAAAAGATCTGAAAAAAAAAGCCCAAAACATTTACTCACCCATAGACCCTCCCCCCCTTGAAGAAATCAGGACAGAAGTGGTTAAAATTGGACAAAAGAGATGGATTATAACACCAGGTGTAAACGGGAATGTCTCCCTCATCTACTTGTGATCTGATCGACCAAAATGCATCTTAATACCAGGTGTAAACAGAGCCTTTAGGTTTGGTGTTAAAATGCCAATGTGAACGTTAAATGGACCAGGACTAAATGTCAACGCCAAACGGACCAAGCGAACCGAACTACAAGTGTGAACACACCCTTAATCTATAACTCTAACTATAATTTAAATTAAAATGTTAAACAAACAAAATTAAGACACAAATCAAAGCTATATTTCTGCCCCCCTTTCTACTGGACTTCAGTGAACTTGTCAATTAATATATTTTATTCCCAGTTTCTGTTAATAAATACTGTTTGAAAACCAGCAGTGTTTTTCTAAGTACAGCAGAAATGCATATGTAGCCGGATGGTAATTGTTTCTCATTAACATTTGTTTTTTTAATCATTTACAGGGGCTAGTCTGTGATTTTATTGCCGTCCGAATCAAGAATGTCAGTGTTTTTCTCCCACCACCCGCGTAAATATCCCCGGCCGAATTACCTACTGTTTTTTGACAAACACCATGGATGTGTGGTCATTTAATTGCCATCCGAATCCACATCTCTGAGTTCTCAAGAATATATCGCTTCAAAATTCACTGTTTAAATGCTTTTTGACCACTGCGGATCACCGTATGGTTGCGCTTTGCGGTTATTGGAATGTATTTTAAAGATATAGCCTACACTTTAATTACTGAAGTGCTGGAAAGTATTTACAATATATTATATTATTTTTCTATTATTTAATCAAATATAAATGTATTCTTAGTATTCCAAGCATATGACTTTTTATTTACAGCAGACAAACATGCTACTGACCACGTGAGCAGCATGTTCCCAGGTTTGTAGGATCACAAAACTCGCTCTTCCACCGTGAATAAATCGCCATTCGAATGCACAAGTTTTATCACTGAGGTGGCATGCAAATACATTTTTACGGATGTCCACAAATTACCAAAACAATTACCGTCCGAATAGGGTTTATGTGTGACATACGTCATTGAGGCTGCCTCATTTCAGTAAAGTAACCATTACTTTCCAAAGTTGCTACTCTGAAATAAGGCATCCTTGAAGGCGTATGACGTATGCTGCTGACAAATGCAACCTTCAGAGGACGTAACCTTTAAAATGAGACACACTTATGTTGTGTTGAACAGTAAAGGACCTTTGAGTCAAAAAGTTGGGATTCATTGGACTACAATATTTCATGATGCATTTAATGCACTGATATTGAACATGAAGGGACATTTGTGTTGAATCCATGTCCTTGCCACTGCTAGTAACACACTGTAAAAAGAAATAACTTAAGGAGCTGTTTCTACCTGATGTATAGTTTTTGGTGTAACCTAATGTATTTATGTTGATTCAGAGATGTTAATTAATATTTTTACCTTAATAAAATAAAATAAAATCAATTAATGTAGATGTTCATTAATTAATGAATCACCTTTTTTTCTAGGTTAACATGATTTTTTCCAGTGCATGCTCCACCGGTAGATCTACAAGAAAACCTTGTTTGTTTTAGGATACAGTTAAAAACCTGTCATCACACTCCATAAAACTTCTGTACACTGTATTTCAAGTACTCCTAAGCCGTAGCTTTATGTCAGGAACAGACCAAAAAGTCACTATTGCCTGAAAATACCCCTAGTATTGATCTCTATGGAAATAAAAGTTGTACCTTTAGTGATCATTTCAATTTTGTACCTGCAGCAACAGACACTCACCTAAAGGATTATTAGGAGCACCATACTAATACTGTGTTTGACCCCCTTTCGCCTTCAGAACTGCCTTAATTCTACGTAGCATTGATTCAACAAGGTGCTGAAAGCATTCTTTAGAAATGTTGGCCCATATTGATAGGATAGCATCTTGCAGTTGATGGAGATTTGTGGGATGCACATCCAGGACACAAAGCTCCCGTTCCACCACATCCCAAAGATGCTCTATTGGGTTGAGATCTGGTGACTGTGGGGGCCATTTTAGTACAGTGAACTCATTGTCATGTTCAAGAAACCAGTTTGAAATGATTCGAGCTTTGTGACATGGTGCATTATCCTGCTGGAAGTAGCCATCAGAGAATGGGTACATGGTGGTCATAAAGGGATGGACATGGTCAGAAATAATGCTCAGGTAGGCCGTGGCATTTAAACGATGCCCAATTGGCACTAAGGGGCCTAAAGTGTGCCAAGAAACCATCCCCCACACCATTACACCACCACCACCAGCCTGCACAGTGGTAACAAGGCAAGATGGATCCATGTTCTCATTCTTTTTTTTTTACGCCAAATTCTGACTCTACCATCTGAATGTCTCAACAGAAATCGAGACTCATCAGACCAGGCAACATTTTTCCAGTCTTCAACTGTCCAATTTTGGTGAGCTTGTGCAAATTGTAGCCTCTTTTTCCTATTTGTAGTGGAGATGAGTGGTACCCGGTGGGGTCTTCTGCTGTTGTAGCCCATCCGCCTCAAGGTTGTGCGTGTTGTGGCTTCACCTGGAAAGGCATAAGCCGAAAAGGAAGTAAAAACGACATGATTTGCAATGGATGCAGATGAAATAATAATACAAGCAAACTTAAGGCAGAGAAAAAAAGAGGACAGCCCTTGTTGCAGCCTGGGCGAATGTAGTCTCTTGATGACTGATGGCAGAAGGTCTGCACTTCATAGTAGAAACCTGCACTCCCGCGGGACCCAATGCAACGGATTGTGGCGCGAGACTAGATTTAATGGCGTGATAACTGGCACGGGCGGTAAGGTACTCATGTGCGGGTTGCAGGAATAAAGCGATTTGAGGGACTCCTGCAAAATAGAAATATCTACAAATAAAACATCTAAAAACAAATTAATTGTTATTCATCTATTGCACAAAGGCAACAAGAACAACTATGACAAAATAAAAAAAGATTTACAGGTGCAAGCATTAGGCAGAGTTTATATTTACATGTTTTTGCAACAATAGCCAATCACAGACATATGTTGATTTCTTGAAAGCAATGGCCAATCAGATGCATTTAAGATAGGAAACGTCTGAGTTTTGTTCAGTGCTGAATTCTGCATGATGATTATAACAAAGAAAGTGTAGACATTATGAAAGATTCATTGTGCATTCAGCTTCATTGATAACGGAGCTTTGTGAGATCATGCTGAACTGAGATCTCAGCTTCTTAGGAATTAAGAGAGCACACTTTGCGCTCATTCTGCCATGCCAAACCATGCACACTCTTGCTTTTATGTTAAATAACTTGAAACGATTTTATGGACATACAGAAAAAAAATCTATTTATACTTTCATGCGAGCGGGCGGGAGCGGGACAAAACATGAATGTTGTGGGCGGGAGCGGGAGAAAGTAATGTATATTTTTGCGGAGTGGGACAGAATCCTGCAGGAGTGGGACTGAAAAATCTGTGTAGGTCTGCACTTTATAGCAGCTTTCATTGGCCATCGATGTCCCTACAATAACAGACCGGTGTGTAAAACTCTCGGACGTATTTTAAAGAGTCTATGACGCAGACTTTACATACTTTACTACATAGTTGATCCTGATAAGCACTCATTGTCACAGTTGTAAACACGATGGTTTGCTTCTTCGATGAGGGGCATCACAGCATTGTTTCCAAATGGACCATTAAAGAATGTGACACACATGTCTCAGAATTCTAGAATTCAACCAATCAGATGACGACTTCGAAATTCCTGAAGTGTTTCTAGTTTAGTGTGCCATATGCATCAGACATTCAGCCAGCGGTCCGTGGGTGTGGCGTCTGATGCTGATACTAGGGCGAATATAGCAATGAACGCTGCTGTAATCGCTGTGGTTGGTGTCAACCTGAGTTGACGGCATTCGCCACGTCGCTTTTTCAATGACGTACGACTTGCATTGACGGGAATATCTGGTCTGTCTGCTTATATGGCAGACGCAAATGCACATATCTGATTCATATCAGATTTATTTCCACATATGAATGAGGCCTGAAACCGATAATATCGGAATCCATGTGTTTTTTTTCCTGCTTACACGTTCGTGAGTCATATCTGATCTGTGCCACATGGAAGGAAAAATATCAGAATTGTGTCATCATGTAATGTACATTTTTATTGTCCTTTATTTATTATAATTAAATGGAAATGTCTAAAATAACTTTAGTGTATAAAGAAACTCATGCGGGTTTGGAACAACATGATGATGAGTAAGTAATGTAAATAGGTGGACTATCCCTTTAATTCAATGAGGTTGGTAGAATGAGGGATTGTGGGCACCCTCGAGAGAAAGATGGTAAGAGGCCAGTCATGCTATAAATACATATGCTCATAATTCTTAAGCACAGTGGCAGAGGGAAGATTTGTCATAATTAGGCTTATTTAATTCCGCACAGAGAACTTAACCAGCCTGCTGGGGCAACTCTTTCTTTTTACGTCTCTTCTTTTCCCCTCTGTAGCTCCACATTTTTCATTTTACTCTGGCATTCATCATATTTCTGGCCTCAGTGCTGTTACCTTTGTGTGAGGGTTATGATGAAGAAGGGCCCATAAACCACCCAGTGTCTCTCAAATGAGATTAGAATGGTTTGGCTCACAGGGGAAACCCTCCGCTGCACAATGTGCTCGAGTTTCAATTTCTGCCTTACAGGAGGAGCTTGTGGTGACAGGAAACTGGCACTGTGAAAACCGATATTATGCTTGGAGTTCAATTAAACAAAAGGAAATACAGTAATGACAAGTGATCCTGCCCAACTTTAAATAAGGGTGTGGTGTAATGTTTGCGTAAATGGGATTCTCAAGTTTCAAGTTTTTGTCGATAAGGAATAACCAAAAACAAGCATTTAGAATAGCTGCTATTTGGATCTCCTACTGGATAAACTGGATGAAGGGAATGTTATGGGTTTAATGTGTACGTAATGCATTTACAAAGTCTAGTGTAGGCCTACAGCTGTGAAAAAAAATAAAAATAAATTTGGATGTTTAATTAATTTAATCTTAAATTACATTAAACTGACTTAAAAAATGAGTGGCACATTTAGTGCAAAATAGTGGCACGTTAATGACGTCAAACATCCTTGGTTCTAGCCATATTTGATTTGGGCATGACTATACACGAGTAGTATTTCTTTTGAGAATTTCAGTTCCACTCTGTCCATCATACAAAATTATTGGGTTGCTAGAACACTGAAGAGTTGTATGGATTGTTTTGTCCTTTTGGAACATGATATCCCCATTAACTGTTATAGCATGGACAAAACAGCCAAAAGAGTCTTCAAATATCTTCTTTCATGGTGCACAGAAGAAAGAAAAACATGAGTTTGGAGCAGGTGAGTAAATGATGAAACCACATCATCTACAGGAGCAGCTTGATTCCTATTTGAATATGATTTTTTTTTTAAAATTGTTTTGTTTTTTTGAAGGGAATGAATAATACAGAAATCAGCCAAAGGCATGATCTTCAGTAACAGTATGTTAAGCTCTTATCACAATCTGTAAAAAAGTACACTAGATTATTTTACAAACTCAACCTCATATGAATGTTTTTGGCTCACAACTAAGTGGCAGATGTATGTTCCTAACTGTAAATACAGTAGCTGAACACGACCAAAAGGAGTGTATACTATCTAGCTTGCTTCATTTTCACACTTGAATTTTTCATACACATGCATGAAAAAGCACAGAACTGACATGTTGAGTTAAATAGTATAAATAGTGAAGCACTGGTGAGTCTCCGACCCCCTTTAGGGCTTGGCACTTATATTTCAGTAGTATTCTGTACATCACAGCACATTTACTGGCATCAATCTTTTGCGCCACCCACTTCAAGGCTGTAGACAAGGCCTGATGCTTGTTCCCCTGCGGTGGGGAAAACGCCAACACGCATTTACTGCTGCAGAGTGTCACATATCAGCTACAACACAAAGAAGGGGGAGATCAGTGTCATTCTGAATCAGACTGCAACATTTCTGCCACAGTCAAAGTCATAAAGAGCTTTTATGAAAACATTGTTCTCTCTGGCTTTATAAAAATGTACTTTTCGTAATATTTAAGGGTGTATGCTAGGTGTATGCAATGCTTGTATTGCTCTTGCTCAATCAAGCCTGTCAGAAACTGAAGCCTACGCGCCTCGATCGCCCCCCCAGGTGGTTGGTCCCAGTATAGGTCATAACCCCAGACCCTCCGTGTATTCTAATGGACACGAGACAAACTAAACAATCAAATTACACTTCAAATAATTTTTTCTTTGTCATTTTCTGTCATTTTAGACAGTTTTTATCACGATGATTTCATTTCAAGTGTTGGTTTATTTTTTTAATAAGTTTAGTTTTAGTTAGTTATTTGATGCTATAAAAATGGGGGGTGTGACGTCATGATTGACAGCTTCTCTGAGTGAAGTTGTCACTGAGGCACCAACAGACTTTTTTGGGGGATTTTCATAAAGAGATTGGAGCTTTAGCTTTAATTTCTACATTTCCAGAACTGTTTATTTCACACCAACATAATGAATTGTTCTGCATCTGCGAGAGTGTGGGCGGACTTTTGATATCGCGCCTCTACTTCCTGCTCTCTACTGTGCAGACTCTGTCCCAAATCTGTGCAATCGGTGCAAGCTGTGCAACCTGTGTGTCAGCGCCATATTTGGACCTCCAGAGGCTTCACTTTTCTTCAGGAAGCGAATGAAGTCGCGTCGTCCACATTTTTTACGGTCTATGTGCTCAATGTGTTACTTGTCCTGTGTAACCGGTCCTACTCGACCCGCTCAGAGCGGAATTTGAACCGGGGTTGCATTGGCATTGGAGGAGGGTGTTTTAACATGGACACTAAAGACCAGTCGCTAGCACGCCTCTTGATGGCAGGGGAGGTTTACACACACTGCTACTGGCCTACTTCTGTTACATTCACCCCCCTAAACCAAACTCCCATCTGGGTCACAGCACCAAATGTAACTAGTCCTACTCAACCTGCTGCAAGTGGGATTAAATCCAGGGTCTCCGTTGTGGGAGGCAGGTGCGTTAACAAGGACCTCTAGAGCACCTCTTGTGGCCAGGGGTGTGATGTTTACACGCACAGCTCTTACTGGCCTACGTCTGTTACATTTGAACCGGGGTTGCTGCGGCGTGGAAGGCGAGCACTAACAAGGATGCTAAAGACCGCAGCCGCTAGCGTCAGTTGCTAGTGTGCCTCTTGAGGGCAGGGGAGTGAGGTTTACACACACTCCTCTGGCCTACATCAATTACACTCACCCCTTAAACCTCACTCCCATCTGAGTCACGGCTTCAAATGTAACTAGTCCTACTCAACCCACTCCAAACTGGATTGGAACCAGGGGCTACATCATGGGAGGCAGGCGTGCTAACAAGGACGCTATAGACCATAGCATTAGTTGCTAGCGTGCCTCTTGAGGGCAGGGGAGTGAAGTTTACACACACTCTTACTGGCCTACATCTGTTACACTCACCCCCCTAAATCTCACTGCCATCTAGGTCACGGCACCAAATGTGACTGGTCCTACTCGACACATTCCCGATGGGATTCGAACCAGAGTCTCCGGCGTGGGAGGCAGGCATGCTATCAAGGCATACTAAAGACAGCAGCCTCTAGAGTCTGTCGCTAGCACGCCTCTTGATGCCAGGGGAGTGAGGTTTACCCGCACAGCTCTTACTGGCCTACATCCGTTACGCCTGCACTTTTATAGGTGATCAGGCACTTTTCACCTGGCTGATGATAAAAAAAGGCAAATCCTGCTTACATTGAAGGAGGAACCTGAGCCAGATCTAGAGACGAGAATGTCATGTAGACTTGGGGGTGGACTCTATTGACTTGCTAGGAATATTCACCTGAGCTGTTTAGTCCAAACTTTCAGAAGAGACACGATTGCTTTATATGATGAACAGATTGAATTTATATAGTTCATTTTCATGTTCCTATGTCTTAACATTTTGGATACAATATTAAACTCTTTTTTTTAACTCTTTTTTTTAAACTTCAACTAAATATAAAACTTAATATTAAACTCACAAAAAACACAGCCATCCAACGATTCAATCAATTACATTTTAAGAAAAAGCTTTACAAGAGAATATTTATGAAAATCTAATATATACTCTTAAATAAACTTTTCCCAAAATTGAAAACGTTTCCAAAGCAGTTTTAAACAAAAAGAGTAACTATTTGCAAGGCTCTTCCAATATACTTTCAGTATACTTCAGTTTTTTAAAGAAGGAATAACGTTTTGCTGATTGATTTATAGAGTAGAGATCCTGGGCCGCAGCAGGCCCTCTGTGAAACACTCCATCTGTTGACTGCTGATTAAAACATTGATCGTAAAAGCAACATTCGGTTTAGTGCTGTGAAGCCTGGGTCGCACCACCAAAAGTGGAAGTGTACTATGCAACTAGAACTTATGTCTTATATATAGATTCTTCATACATTTCTTGTTGTTGCTATTTAGAGGTCAAGTTAGCCTTTTTTTAGTTGCTTACATTGATATTGCAAATGTTGAATTGCCTATGCTTTCATTAATTTGAAGCTATTTGTGGCACAGGCACCACTATTCATGTCCCAGTTGAATCAAACATTATTTGCTCACATGTGTGTATGGGATTTATATAATGAGATAACATCCATATTGTTTCTTTGTGAGTTTCCTGAGATTGAACCCATGGGGTGAACATAAAATACAGGTTTATGAGGGGTCTTTATTACTTTATGCCTCCCGCACATTTTTTGCTTCTGCTGAGAGCTTTGGCCACATGCATAATTCTCTCAAAACAAGAATGGAAGCATGGAAAATTTAATTCTTAAATCTAAATAATATGACAAAATCGCATTCCATAAATGGTCACACTTTATGGTCCAATTCTCAGTAAATAACTACTAACTAGGACTTTTGGCTCAATAAATTCCTAATTACTGCTTATTAATAGTTATGGTAGTTAAGTTTAGGTAGTTAAGTTTAGGTATTGGGTAGGATTAAGGGATGTAGAATATGGTTATGTAGAATAAGGCATTAATATGTGCTTTATAAACCGCCAATATCCTAGTAATATGCATGCTAATAAACAACTAGTTAATAGTGAGAATTGGACTCTAAACTAAAGTGCTACCCCATAAATATGGGCAAGATCTAAACAAAAAGCTAATGCTAATGGCCTCTATACAGACAATTACGTGCATTGTTGCTTACAAGTGAGCACTGTGTGAACTTGAGCTTGGCTTCTTGTACAAATAATGATTTCCTTCATCCCAACACTTCCTAAGTGCCAGAATCCTGTTTGTTATATGATTATGTTCCCTCTGTTGTGCAATGTTGTTATGTAAGTAACACTCGTGTTTTGTTTCAGTATCTGAACTCAGTATTTTTTGTGATGTGTCTCAAGCGTTGAGATAATATTCATATATTTATTAGCTACATCAGTCTACAAGAAATCTTCAGCTTGTTCTTAAACTGTAAATTAATGCCAAGCATAAAGACTGCTGTTGTTACAGCCTAAAACATGCAATTTTGTTGGAATACCTACAAGATTTATTGTTTATTCAAATTTTTAAACATTTTTTTATTTTGTAGTAATCAAATTGTCATCCTCAGTGTTGTTTCATTCCTGAAAAAATTGTGTTTTATTTGAAGAGGAGTGAATGATTCAGTGACTCGCTCATCATTATTGCCACCTGCTGGAGTAATGATGTAACCTGCAGAGAGAGAGAAAGAGAAAGTCACAATCCCAGCCACTCATGCACAGATGTTACAAGAAGACAAAAGCAGCAGAATAAATGATCAAGGACAAGCACAGAACAGAACACAGAAGCACAGTTACCATTAACGATGACGAACACAAGGGCGTTTGGTAGCGCTTTATTTGACAGTGTCCTTGTTAAACGCTACATGTAGTTACTATAGTAATAACTATAAATTATGCTCAATTAACTAGCCCACAAATCAACCCCTATTACTAACCCTATAGTAAGTACTTGTAGTTAGTTAATATTACTCAGTACTTAAATATATACTTACACTGTAACACGGACACCATAAAATAAAAGGTTACACTTTATTTTAAGGTGTCATTGTTAAAGTGTAATTATATATTTAAGTACTGAGTAGTAATATTAACTAACTACAAATACTTACTATAGATATTATATATATATATATATATATATATATATATATATATATATATATATATATATATATATATATATATATATATATATATATATATATATATATATATATATATATATATATATATATAAAACTGCAAGTAATGTAATAAGTATTACATGATTATTGTAATAACATTTTCATAATATAATAATTTTCTTAAAACACAATACAATCTTGAGCGCATAATGTAATAACAATTTTACATTATGAGAAATGTATTACATTATAAACTCACAAAAATTTTGTTATAATTATAATAGCTTTTAAAACATAAAAATATGATTCCGTTACAGTACATTTTTAAAGATCCAAATCCAGTCTTAAACTACCAAGTAAAGGAACAGATTTAAATATTCATTTACAGTACTTTTTTTTTTTTTAATCCAGTCCTCATCTGCCTACAGAATCCACCAGTTTACTGATACTACTACTACTAGTAGTAGCCAGATTAAATGTGCAAAAGTATTTTATTTATTTATCTATCGTTCTTAATTTTTACATAAACAAACAGTTTTAGCAGGGGTGTGTAGACGTTTTATAACCACTTTATGATTGTAAGTTGTACTGTATATTTCAACATGCCCTCTGATGTATGTTCATGCTTGACAAAATGTTTGCTTAACTTGTGCTCTCTGTGCTGCCATTGGCACACACGCACACCTCATTGCTATACTGATACTGTGAGTTTTTTTTTTTTTTTTTTTACAACATTTGTAGTGTTGGTATTTAACAGTTCATTCAACAGTCATTTAGCAGTAAGTATACTGTATGTATAAAATAAGTAGTAATATATGTGTGTTTGTGTGTGTATGTGTGTGTGTGTGTGTGTGTGTGTGTGTGTGTGTGTGTGTTTGTGTTTGGACTTTCTGTTTGTATTCTTATTCGTTCATGTGCTCCTTTGTTCAGTTTCCCGCCACTCATTTGTTACCATGCTTACCTTCATTATTAGTTAATTCTGTTCAGCTGCCTTTGCTCATTATCTTGTTTTTGTTACTCTATAAGTTCTTAATTTTCAGTCACTCCTTGTCCATTCACAGTCTTTGGTAGTGTGTTGCTGCCTGATTGTCTGTGTGCTGTGAATACCATTAAACCTGTTCATTTGATTTAATTTGGATTTATTATATATTGTCTGTATCTGCCTTCCTATATATATATATATATATATATATATATATATATATATATATATATACACACACAAACCCGATTCCAAAAAAGTTGGGACACTGTACAAATTGTGAATAAAATCAGAACGTAATGATGTGGAAGTTTCAAATTTCAATATTTTATTCAGAATACAACACAGATGACATATCAAATGTTTAAACTGAGAAAATTTATCATTTTAAGGGAAAAATAAGTTGATTTTAAATTTCATGGCATCAACACATCTCAAAAAAGTTGGGACAAGGCCATGTTTCCCACTGTGTGGCATCTTTTTCTAACAGTCTGCAAACGTCTGGGGACTGAGGAGACAAGCTGCTCAAGTTTAGGAATAGGAATGTTGTCCCATTCTTGTCTAATACAGGCTTCTAGTTGCTCAACTGTCTTAGGTCTTCTTTGTGGCATCTTCCTCTTTATGATGCTCCAAATGTTTTCTATGGTGAAAGATCTGGACTGCAGGCTGGCCATTTCAGTACCCGGATCCTTCTTCTACGCAGCCATGATGTTGTAATTGATGCAGTATGTGGTCTGGCATTGTCATGTTGGAAAATGCAAGGTCTTCCCTGAAAGAGACGACGTCTGGATGGGAGCACATGTTGTTCTAGAACTTGGATATCCCTTTCAGCATTGATGGTGCCTTTCCAGATGTGTAAGCTGCCCATGCCACACGCACTCATGAACCCCATCCCATCAGAGATGCAGGCTTCTGAACTGAGCGCTGAGAACAACTTGGGTTGTCCTTGTCCTCTTTAGTCCGGATGACATGGCGTCCCATTTTTCCAAAAAGAACTATCCAAAATGAGCCAATATTTGGCATGACATTTCAAAATGTCTCACTTTCAACATTTGATATGTTATCTATATTCTATTGTGAATAAAATATAAGTTTATGAGATTTGTAAATTATTGCATTCCTTTTTCCGCAAAAAGCAGCGACGAAATCATGTGGTTCCCAAACCGGACACTCTCCAGCCCTTGGCTGCGCCTAGAAATTCTGTCCATAAAAATTATGAACAGAAACGGTGAAAAGGATTTTTGCTTTTTGGGGATGACGTTGTCGTGATGGCCTCCTCAGACCAGGAGCTTCAGCATGCACTGGGAAGGTTTGCACCCGAGTGTGAAGCAACTGGGATGAGAATCAGCACCTCCAAATCCGAGGCCATGGTTCTCAGTTGGAAAAGGGTGCCTTGCCCACTTCAGGTTGGTGGAGAGTTTCTGCTTCAAGTGGAGGAGTTCAGGTATCTTGGGGTCTTGTTCACGAGTGAGGGAAGGATGGAACGGGAGATTGACAGATGGATCAGTGCAGCTTCTGCAGTAATGCGGTCGATGTACCGGTCTGTCGTGGTGAAGAAGGAGCTGAGCTGTAAGGCGAAGGGAGGAGCTCAGAGTAGAGCCGTTGCTCCTCCACATCGAGAGGAGCCAGTTGAGGTGGCTCGGGCATCTATTTCGGATGCCTCCATGACGCCTTCCCGGGGAGGTGTTTCGGGCATGTCCCACCGGGAGGAGGCCCCGGGGAAGACCTAGGACACGCTGGAGGGATTATGTCTCCCGGCTGCCTGGGAACGCCTCGGGGTTCCCCCGGAAGAGCTGGAGGAAGTGGCTAGGGAAGAGCTGGAGGAAGTGCTTAGACTGTTGCCCCCACGACCCGGCCCCGGATAAGCGGAAGATGATGGATGGATGGATGGATGGATGGATGGATGGATGGATTCCTTTTTTATTCACAATTTCTACAGTGTCCCAACTTTTTTGGAATCGGGTTTGTATGTGTGTGTGTGTGTGTGTGTGTGTGTGTGTGTGTGTGTATATATATATAAAATGTGACAAATGACAGCTTATATTAAGTGTCTTTAACAACTATGCACTTGCACATTTTTTATTTTTTATTTTTTAGGCACAATATATTTGTGTTCATATTGCAAAACTTGCATATTGAGGTGGGATACAGGTTGGGAGAGGTTTGTTGGCATGCTTAAGGGTGGGTTAAGGTGTATGGGAGATTGGGAAGGGTAAACAGCGTAATAGATGTAAGTACAGAAATTAATTAGGGTACAGCTAAATTGCATGCAGGCATTTTATATTCATATATATATATATATATATATATATATATATATATATATATATATATATATATATATATATACTACACGCATGTAGCTGCACAATAAGTCCATTGTGTGAAATGATTAATTTAAATGTTAGTAGTAGCATAGTAAATATAAAGTGGAACCATATAGCCATATTTTTTATGAAACATTGGGAGCTTCTGTCTTCATAAAGCACCTCCTTACTGTTAGTGGATCATTGTGCAATTGGTCCCATAGATTACAGCTCATCTCATTGGTCAGCAGGCTCAGGATCAAATCACACACACACTCGCGCACCTTCACTCTCCTTTCTATACCGCTGCAGATGGAGGACGCGGCGTGTCGTGTTGGAACAAGACGATAGTTGCACATTTCAAGTCGTTGGAATCTGTGGCAAAATGAAGCACGGACTGTAGTGTTTGCGTCAGGCGCGAGGATTCTCCATCGGAGCGCACACAGAGTTGAGGACAGGCGCACTTGTCCGCTGTGTCTCGGACTCTATATGGAGGGATGTCGGAATGGCTTGCACCAGGAGAACCAAAACTTTGGTGTCTACGTGTGTGATACTAAGTGGCATGACCAACATAGTGTGTCTTTTGTACGTCGGATGGGTGACTAATTACATCGCTAATGTGTACATCAAAGTGCCGAAGCCTGTCCCAGCCAAAAAGTTGGAAGGCGACAGGAAAGGAGAAACTCTGCGGATTATAGAGCGACTGGATCGACTGGAGAATGTAGTTAATCAGCACATACAAGGTAAGACGAATGCCTGTTTAATAAGTGTGCATTCGGACGTGACGTCTAAAATGTTCACTCTAACTATGAGAAGCTGACAACCACACATTCAGAATTTTTTTTTTTCTTCCATAAATAAGTTATATGCCACTTTCCACGAATAGAGCAGCTTAAACGTTTATTTAGCAAATGGGTGTTTAGATAAACATTAGAATAAACTAGATCAAATGTATATAAAAATAAATACAAATAAAAAATGCATACGCAAACTAAATGAATCTGTCTCAGGGGCTAGCTAGTTTTGGACTAAATAGCCTCTCTCTCTCTCTCTCTCTCTCTCTCTCTCTCTCTCTCTCTCTCTCTCTCTCTCTCTCTCTCTCTCTTAATAATCAGGGTAATATGAGTGAATGGTTGAGCTCGATTAATGTAGTCAACACTACAGGTTATGTAAAAACTGAGAAAATGTTATGACATTGTTTATTTGTCTTTAGATATCTATAGATATCCAAGCTATAGAACTGGCATTAATAATCAAAGACTTCTGAGGTGAGACTGGCCAAAATGCTCATAGACTAAAAATTATTTTCACATTATTAAACACAGTATCCCATCTTATCTCCCTTTTGTGAATTCTTTTCCTATGAGAAAATGTAATACAGCTGAGGCCAAAAATTCAGCAAATAATTATATTATGTAACTAATGATAATAACTAGATGGATAGATAGATAGGTAGATATATAGATAGATTGATTGATAACTAATATTCGATTGCCAATGCAGAGGCACAAATTGTTGTGAATAGAAAAACCTTTCATGTAAATGATCACCCTTACAAAGACTTACCATGGTAAGCACAGTTACCTGTTAAATGTCTTGTACTAAAACAGTGTATGAAACTTTCAGGGGCCTTTTGTTCAGTTTTTAAGCAGCATTTGTTCTTTGAAACAAGTTAGTAGCCTTAATTTCATCAAAATGATTTAGTAACGCTGGATTAGCAGGCACTCTCACTACAAAAATAAATTCTATACATTGACAAATATACTTATATATGAGAAGCTTGTAAACATACTATACAGTAGTGGCATATCGTTTTTGTTGTACCAACCTGTAACTATAGTAACTTCTGTATTTTGGTAGACACTGTGGTTACCATAGTACATGTTTGTCTGGAGAGAGGGGTTGCTCTGAAATAGCAGTCCATTGTGGAGAGTGTCTTCCTCTCAGGTGATAAACAGAAGAATCTGTAGAATCCTGACCTGAATACCAATTGAACATTTGTCCTGTCCTGTTCAGATCAGGTTGATTGCACCTTGCCTCATTGTTAATGGAACTTTTATGCAGGTGTGACCTCCACTTGTGATCTGGCAGCTTCACAAAGACCACTGATGATTGCGAACTCCTCTCCTTCTCTCTTCAGAGACTCTTGTTTAATGAACTTGGCACTGGCTGAACATTAATTATGAAAAGTCACTGATTGCTTCTGTCTGTACAGGTAGTTTAGATCTTGCAGCATTTCTCAGCACACAAGAATTCAGTTTTTTATTCAACATCATCAATGCCTTTGTTTATTTGTTACACTCTTACAATTAAAAGTTCTTAATTAGCATTTATGGTACAACGAAGAACCTTTAAGCTCAACGGAACCTATCCATTGCACTTTATATGGTCTTTTGTTCAGTTTTGACCAAAACATTGTGCTTTTTTTTTTTTTGTTTGTTTGTCTTTTTACTTCATCGGAATGGTACGGAACTTGCCAAAGGTTTTGGCACTTGCTGTGTGAACACACACAAAATCATGGATATGATTTGAAAAAGTTAAATGGTTAAAAGGAAAAGGTTAACTCGTAGTGTTCGCGGTCAAAAATGAGCGCATTGGAAATGAATGGGAGACAAATTTCATCTAGTGGAAATGTTTGGTACTGCACCCAAACAAAATCTTACTAAAAACTAATTTCTTTGAAATATCATCCTCAAATTCGGAACACAACTTGTTTAGATTTATGGCTTTGGTTTTCTCAGAGTTTTCAAGTTAACTAAAAAAAAAAAAGAAAAAAAGAAAAAGAAAAAAGACCAAATTTAAGTCTGTGCTCCAAAGCATTTAAGTGGGAAATTTCATTTTCAGGTCCATGCTCAAATATTTGAATACATTGATTATAACTACTGCATAGATATAATTTAGTACCATAAAATCCCCTAAAAATACAAAATATTAAAGGTGCACTATGTAACATTTTTGCAGTAAAATATCCAAAAACCACTAAGCCAGTGGTATATATTTTGTTCAGTTGAGTAGTTACAATATCCTAAATGCTTTTCAAATCGTGAGAAAATTGCTATTTAAACCAAGGAACCGAGGGCGTGTGAGGGCGTCGCCTGTCAATTGCGTCATATCTGCGTTCCGAACTTTCGAACCCTCGGTTTCTGCTTTACTCTCACTGCAGTGTGAACAAGTGTCATGGCAGCCGCGAGCGAATGCACAGAGTAACATAACATCATTCTCAACACACTCAGATGTGTCTAATATGATAAACAGAGCTGCGTTACCTCATACTCATGGCCAGAAAAGAGGAAATGGCACCGGCGACTGTGGCATAATAAAAGTCCCGCTGTTTGCGGGGCGTGTGTTGCGTTCATCTTATTAACAATCGCTCCAGCGGCCTTGCTCAGCTCCACAACACTTGGTCCTGCTCTGTTTCACACTACAGTAACGTTAATAATCGCATCCATGAGCTTTATTTCTGCCTGAGTCCTATCCCGATTCTTTTCCACCGGCTGTGAGGTGAAGACCACATGTCCCAAGATTCTGTGCTCAAACTTTGCGTCATCAAACTACGCCTTTCTTTTGAATAGGCAAACTCTAGCGGACGGAAAAGTTACATAGTGCACCTTTAAATAATAAAAAAAAAAAATTCTGACTAAAATATAGTGCAATAATTTTATTGAAATAATAATTTTTTTTTTTTTTTTTTTTTTTTTTACCAACATGCGAACAGGGTTAAATAATCTTCACACTAAGAAAAAAGTTTTTACCCTTTATTTTTAAGAGTGTAGGATACTTCAATTAAGATCAAAATTTGGTTGTTTGTGAATATATTGCTGGATCTTTATAATTTTCTTGCAAAAGCAAGGTTTTTCACCAAGATGGCGCCGCCGTGTTCGGTTGCCGTTCAGGTCGCTCCGCGAAGACTGTGCTTTTATTTACTATTTTACTTTCTTTTGCTCTCAATTTTTACAAACTCATCATCTGCATTGATCTGTTCCGTTATAAGGATCGAGTGGAGTCTCTTTTCCAACTCAATGACTCGCGGCGCATGTGGCAGGGTCTGAGGTCCATCTGCTCTTTTGGATCTAAATCCTCTGCAGAGGTGAGAGCTGATCCATTACTTGTGAATGAGTTAAACTCTTTCTACGCTCGCTTTGACTGTAATCGTGGCAGCGCGACTCCGCCAAGTGGCGCGTCAGAGGGAATCACTCAGAGCAGCAACAACCACGTGATTTCTGTCTCGGAGGATGAAGTTCGGAGGGCACTCAAGCGTGTGGATGTCAGGAAAGCTGCTGGGCGGGATGGTATTTCAGGCCGTGTTCTGCGGTCCTGTGCTGATCAGCTCGCCGGGTTGTTTACATCTATCTTTAATGAGTCCCTCGCTACATCTGTGGTCCCCATCTCCTTCAAAAAATCCACCATCATCCCTGTCCCTAAGAACAGTAAACCCTCTTGCCTAAATGACTATCGTCCAGTGGCTCTAACATCTATAGTCATGAAGGTCTTTGAGAGACTCATTAAAAACACCATTTGCTCCTTCATTCCTGACACTTTGGACCCTCTTCAGTTTGCCTATCGTCCCAATAGATCGACTGAAGATGCCATCTCTCATGTCCTCCACTCCTCCCTCACTCACATCGACAGCAAAAGTGGGAACTACGTAAGGCTGCTATTTATTGACTATAGCTCAGCCTTTAACACCATAGTTCCCATTAAGCTAACCTCCAAACTCCTGGATCTCGGCCTGAATCCTTCTCTCTGCCACTGGATTGAAGACTTCCTCACTGGCAGGCCTCAGGTGGTGAGAGTAGGCCAGTCCACCTCCACCTCCATCACCCTGAGTATGGGAGCTCCACAGGGCTGTGTCCTGAGTCCCCTGCTCTACTCGCTCTACACGCATGACTGTTTGTCCACACACAGCTCCACCTCTATCATCAAATTTGCTGATGATACTGTTGTCCTGGGCCTCATTTCCAACAACAATGCGGACGAGGTGGAGCATCTAACATCATGGTGCCAGGACAACTGTCTCTCTCTGAATGTTGACAAGACCAAAGAAATGATTGTGGACTTCAGGAAGAGACAGCTACGGACATACTCCCCCCTCATGATCAGCTGGTCACCAGTAGAGAGAGTGAGCAGCTTCAAGTACCTGGGTGTAAACATCTCCGAGGACCTGACGTGGACTGTTCACATTCAGACACAGGTGAAAAAAGCCAGGCAAAGACTGTACCACCTGCGCCAGCTGAGGAAATTCAGGGTTTCACCAGCTATCCTGAAAACTTTCTATTTAGGGGCGATAGAAAGTGTATTAACTCAGTGCATCACAGCGTGGTATGGGAACAGCACCAGTCATGACTGCAAAGCCCTGCAAAGAGTAGTGCGCTTATCCGAGCGTATCTCAGGGTCAGCTCTCCGTCTCTGCAGGACGCCCACACCAAACGCTGTAAAGGTAGAGCTACTAAGATCATCAAGGACTCTAATCACCCTGCAAACCCTCATTTCACGCTGCTGCCATCTGGTAAGCGCTTCCAAGCCTGATGGCCAAAACCGAGAGACTCAGGAGGAGCTTCTTCCCCAGGCCATCAGACTCCTGAACTCAGTCACTTAACATCACGTGACTTCACTTCAGGATAAACATCGATACACTGACATTGCACTGCACTTTCTGTTCTCGTTGTTACTGTGTAACAACCTGTTATAAACCTGTTTGCACATTATACTCTTTATACATTTGTTAACCACATATTTATAAGTCTACAGTTTACTCACTGCACAGTTTACTCCACTTATTTTATTCCACTTCTTTATTTTTATTTTTTACTTTTTCTTCTACTTGACTTGATTATTTATAATTCTACAGATATATATATATATATATATATATATATATATATATATATATATATATATATATATATATATAGTACTTTTTTATTCTATTTCTATTATAATTTCCTCCTTGTGTTTTAACTGTGAATTTGCACTGTCCATGGAGCGGACCTGTTTACATTTCACTGCCGGTTGTATATTCTGTATATAACTGTGTATGTGACAAATAAAACTCTTGAATCTTGAATCTTGAAGCAGATGGTGGATTCTTTCCCTTGCAATAAGTACAGCCTAACCCACCTTCCCCGTAAAGCATCTGCCAAATAAACAATACAGCGTTTGTAGTTTCTCACTGTTGCGCAAGCTTTATCCCGGATTCGTTTTCAGCTACTTCGGAAAGCACTAATTTGTTGCAGATCTGAGAGAACACAAGCAATTTGCTGTTCTGTTTCTGGTTTATTAGTCTACAACATGCACAGCATGATTTGTCTGCGTCACTGAATATCTTAGGAATATAAATATTGTGTTGTTCAAGAAAGTCTGTAATATAATTTTATTCTTTATTCTTTATTCCTTATTTTGTGCTTTGTTACTTCATTGTTAGAGAGCTGATTCAGTCGTAGTTGCTAACTGTTGATATGGGTTGCAGACAGCCAGTGTAGCGCTCAAACTGAATCAAGGGTGCAAACAAACCTCGCTGAGCTGAGAGGCAGCTACAGACGATTACTTGAGCAAACATTCCCGAGCTACAGCCGCAGACATGTTGTGCTGTTTGGCAACGGCTGTGGGCTTCAGGAATGGGCTTGGAGAGAGCATTAGGGAGCATTTTTTTGCGTTCAACACTTGATTTCTTTTTTTTTTTTTTTTTTTTTGCATGGCATGGATTGTTGTGGTTTATCTGAGATATCTTTGCAGTTTAGCAATGATTTTTCATAATGGAAGTGAATGGGTCACCATGAAATCAAAATGTACTATTCTTATTTTTATGGAATATTGCAGTATTTATTATAAATATCCATGCACACCATTATTGTTTTTTTATTCATGCACCCTCATAATCTTTAAACAAAATAACTTCCCTCCTTCTTGCAGCGACATCTCTTCTCTAATGATGTGTTTACTGGCGTGACAACCTGTCACTCACATGAGATCCACCAATAGCAAACCACAACCATCCACCCATTCAATGAATAGTGCGCTACAGAGATGATGACAAATTCACCAGTGGTTCCCTTAAGATTTTCCTATGGGGTTTGTCAGTTTATGAGTAAAATAAAGTCTTGTGGTACTTACAACGTAAACTTTGCACACTCACAAATTCGTGTTGGTTGTGTTTAATTTATGTTTTAGAACAAAAATGTCAAAGCATCGTCAAGTTATGCTTATCACAGGTCTTATTTCACTCAAAGGCTCTGTTTACTCCGTTTTGGTCGATCAGATCACAAGTAGACGAGGGAGACACATTCCTGTTTACACCTGTCTCTTTTGTCCACTTTCAACCACTTCTGTCCTGATTTCCTCTAGGGGAGCGTCTATAGGCGAGTAAATGTATGGGCTTTTTCAGATCTTTCAATCTAATGGACGAAATAAGCTCACGCAATTTACATATGAACTCACCAAAAACAAACGGAGAGCAGCAGCTTTCGTTTCTGCTCTGACAGCTGCAAGACCAGCCGAACGCTGTGAGTGTGAGTTAGAAAGCAGGAAGGAGAACTTCCTTCCTTTTCTTCAAACCAAACTTAGGTCTCCAGCCGGCAAAGTTTAAATCCCTTGTGGCTAGCGCGCTTCCCATGATGTTTATGCATTAGATGCATTAGGCGGAGAGAAGACGGTCTATTGAGGCTGTTTGAACACATTCGACCACATTAGCGTCTACACTACGAAAGCAATCCGGTCCAGTGTGACTACCTCTGGAAGTGCTCAAAAGTGGACAAGCTAAAAAAAATGTAGACCCTGTTTACACATTTACTATTACTACATTTACTCTTGTGATCAGATCGACCAAAACGCATCTTAATACCAGGTGTAAACAGGACCATAAACTGAAAAACCCCATTATAAAATCCCATAGGAAAATCTCGAGGGAACCACTGGCGTATTAATCTTCAGAGATTTGACGTCATCCCTGCAGCACCCTATTCCCCATGGACAAAATCAATTCCTGCCCTGCATTTATATTTTGTTTGAAAAGCTGTTTCACTAAGATTTCCACTCAGATATACGTGCTAATAGGGAAGAAAAGACTATTACAACTTCGCAACTTCAATGTTGAAATCCTCACTCGTTAAATATTTTTCACATATATTTACACTTATGTTTTACCAGACATTTTATAAATTTTTGTCAGTTTTTTTTTTTTTTTTTTATCATGCATTTCCTGGGAATCAAACCTTTATATGACCTTGCCGTTGCTAGCACATTGCTCTACTATTTGAGCTACTTAAATCATTTACTGATGTTTTCTATGTAAAGTCATATCCACTTTTACAACTTCTTTGCTATGACAATGGAACGCCTAAACCCCTAAAAAAACTAAAAATGTCAAGAGCAACTTTACAGCTCAAACAATGCACACATTTTCACAAAATAATTACATTTGCCTTGATCTTGTCACATATAAGAGGTCTTTGTACCATTTAAACATCCTGCAAGTTTCAGAGCTTAAAAAGTCGTTATAAACAAAGCATTTATTTAATCTAGAGTTGTTCCGATTCTGAAATATCACCGATACCACAACAAATTCTGGCATCAGCGAGTTGGCGAGTACTTGAACCCATGTACCGATTTTCTTAAACAAGACCTAGTTATTATGACCGCTAGCTTTGCCTAACCTCTTCTTCGCTGCTCAGAATGCATTGCAAACACAGGAAGTTGTGCTGTGTTGCAACAAGCAACCACTGTTTAGAGCAGCGAAGAAGAAATGAAAACGTGTTAGCAGTATGTCCGCCGTTTAGCAGTAGTTCACACTGGACCAACCAGCCAGTAAAACGGCAACTAGGGATGTCACAAGTACCGGTACTTCAGTACCAAGTCAGTACTGAAAATTTAAAAGTGCGATGATACTAGCATTTCTGTAGTACCGTTAGTACCGACTCCCGAGTATATCCGGTACCCGCAGCTGCGTTCAGTCGCTTCCATGTGTTTATCCAAGCGCAGGGCTCCAGACTGCAGCCGAATATATACTAGTGTCTGTGAATATTAAACTGCAAAACACTATTTAAATATTACTCCTGCAAATTCTGCCTCTCTGTGTGGAT
The DNA here is from genome assembly GCA_018749465.1 of Paracanthobrama guichenoti. Taxonomy (NCBI): domain Eukaryota; kingdom Metazoa; phylum Chordata; class Actinopteri; order Cypriniformes; family Gobionidae; genus Paracanthobrama; species Paracanthobrama guichenoti. Next base: position 53,751,976 of record CM031949.1, read on the forward strand.
GCGCGCGAGTGACGCTTGCTGTCTTTGTAGTCTCTGCCGTGTGTCACTATATGAGAACACAAATGCATAAACCGTCACTTCATGAGAATTTACCGTTTCATTTGAGAAAACTTTTCACTTTTAACAAATAAAAGTTCAGTTTAACGTGAAGAAATTGACAGAATATATCAGGCTACTGTTGTACAGTACATTTAGCTACGTCTCTATGTAATAATAATAATACGTCTCTACTAATAATAATAATTATGCCTGGATGGTTGCTTATTTTTCACTTGTTTTGTTGTAAAGATATTTTCTGATTAATATATAATTTTTATATTTCCTAGTTTTTATACAGTTATATTGTAAAACTAAAATACCCTTTTCAGTTTGCGGTGTTAGATTTGTGGCTGCATTTGAAGTTCTTTTTCACTTAAGAAAAATAAATAATATTACTGTCAAATGCATGTCAGATAATAAAAATACTGTAATAAATACATTAGTTCACTGTATGTATTTGTTCATGTTTTATTAAGGGATAAGTCTGAAGCACACCATAAAATAATTCTAGCAATTCATACAGGGCTAGTAGTAGATACAGCTGTAAAGATTCAAGATTCAAGATCAAGAGTTTTATTTGTCACATACACAGTTATATACAGAATATACAACCGGCAGTGAAATGTAAACAGGTCCGCTCCATGGACAGTGCAAATTCACAGTTAAAAACACAAGGAAGAAATTATAATAGAAATAGGATATAAAAAAAGTACTATCTATATATATATATATATATATATGTCTATATCTGTAGAATTATAAATAATCAAGTCAAGAGAAAAAAAGGTAACAAATAAGGATAAAGTGGAATAAAATAATTGAAGTAGACTTTGCAGTGAGTAAACTGTAGACTTATAAATATGTGGTTAACAAATGTATAAAGAGTATAATGTGCAAACAGGTTTATGACAGGTTGTTACACAGTAACAACGAGAACAGAAAGTGCAGTGCAATGTCAGTGTATCGATGTTTATCCTGAAGTGAAGTCACGTGATGTTAAGTGACTGAGTTCAGGAGTCTGATGGCCTGGGGGAAGAAGCTCCTCCTGAGTCTCTCAGTTTTGGCCATCAGGCTTCGGAAGCGCTTACCAGATGGCAGCAGCGTGAAATGAGGGTTTGCAGGGTGATTAGAATCCTTGATGATCTTGGTAGCTCTACCTTTGCAGCGTTTGGTGTAGACGTCCTGCAGAGACGGGAGAGCTGACCCTGAGATACGCTCGGATAAGCGCACTACTCTTTGCAGGGCTTTGCGGTCATGACTGGTGCTGTTCCCATACCACGCTGTGATGCACTGAGTTAAAACACTTTCTATCGCCCCTAAATAGAAAGTTTTCAGGATAGCTGGTGAAACCCTGAATTTCCTCAGGTGGTACAGTCTTTGCCTGGCTTTTTTCACCTGTGTCTGAATGTGAGCAGTCCAGGTCAGGTCCTCGGAGATGTTTACTCCCAGGTACTTGAAGCTGCTCACTTCACTAAATACAGATACACACCCGGGTATCGGATCAGTACTCGGTATCGGCCGATACCCTGAGCCCAGGTATCAGAATTGGTATCGGGAAGGGAAAAAGGGTATCGGATATTGTTCCGTTTTGATATTGTGGGATTTATGACATCACACAGGTAAAAGCATTTGCATATGTCAGCCTCCAGAGCAAGACATCGACAAATAGACTGAATGTGAGCGTCGCCTCAAAAGCAAACCCATTACTGCATACAGTTTCTGTAATATTCCACACACTTGAGTCAAAATGGACGAGTTTGCAAAGAAATTTTTGTTAACAGATGAAGCAGTCAGCTGTATTGGATCTGACAGCAGCTGCATCACAAACCATAAGTAAATGGTTTCATAAAGCTTTGTCAGTAAATGACAGTTTTCTATGCAAATGTTTTCTAAGCACTTACTCGCATGCAATAGCGAGTTGGCTTTAATACTGTTTCCTATGCAATGACGTTAGCCCATCATATCAAGCCTTAAAGGAGCCGCCCCTTAAAAACAGATCATTTCAGATAGAGGGTCAGAATGAAGTATATATTACATATTTGCATACTAATACTGCTACTGATGTCTCTATGAAATAGATTTTTTTAAAACATTAATGATAGACATTCAACATTACAGTATAATTGAAAGCTACCAATTTCAACATTTATTAGGCTTTTAAAAAATACCTTAAAACAATCTTCACATAATTTCATTTACCCGTGGCCTTCCTACCTGTTAGACATATACAGAAATTGAATAAAGTTATCAAACACCTTTTTTAACTGCATAAGTATTAAATGAAATATAGATGAATCCTTATTAAAGCTAAAATGTTCTATGTTACTTTTGTTCTTTGATTAACTGACAGATACTTCAGTTACTGGTTTATTAGGCTGCTGTCACTTTAAGATCTGACGCTGCCGAACATGACGTGGATCTGACACGCTGTCACGCAATGCAATGTAATATACATAACTATGTTTTCACTGGTGTATAAAGACCTTACATAATGAACCGTTATGTTTTTATTACCTTAGAACGAGCCATTTCTATCTACACACACCGCGGGTCCCCTTACAGTGATGTTTCTACAGTGGCCCTAAACGGACAAACTGCTCTATAGAGCACTAGCTACTCTCTGCTCTCTCCGACAACAACATTTTTGTCCTGTGTCGGCCACCGTAGCATCTTTATGTGCTTCGAGGGGTGAGCGGTAGGTGATTTCAATTCACAACCTCACCACTAGATGCCGCTAAAATTCACAAACTGCACCTTTAAATGAGTTAAATAACAACATTAAATTAACTTAACACACTAATTTTGACAGCACTAATAAAGGCGAATACAGTTCCATACAAATAGCAAGCAGACAAGAATTAGCACAACACATCTACACATATCGGTGACCGGACACGGAGTGCAGGGGAACAACTAAGTAGCGACACAAACGAGGATGACAGATAGACTATTTTTTATAAAAAAAAAAAAAAAAACATGCCATGATCTTTAATTTAAGCGAAATTAAAATGATATGATTTTTGCTTCTTTGTTTTAAATTAGGGATGAGTTGAGCTTAACTGCAGAATATCACTTTATCTGCATTCATCTTCCAAAGGGCAGAATGACTTTAGTACACTTTTAAGTGCAAAATCTGTATCTTACAACTGTGGCTCTCAACTGGTTTGGCCATGGGACCCCCATTTTGAAGAGTGTGTGCCGCAAACACAGTTTAACGGCTGACAGGACAGGAAAGTTAGTTTTTCTGAGGTCAAGTTACGAAAATAACGTTAGAATAATGACAGCCTGACAACATCTCATCTGACAGAGCAGATACTGAATTAGGACAGCACGTTTTTCTCAGCCGCACGTCTTTCAAAATAAAAAGTATTGCATTAGAAAAACATAGAATTGCCTTGTACATTGTTTTTTGTCTGCACACTCAAAACGGTCTTGCGACCCACTCTTGGGTCGCGACCCACCAGTTGAGAAACACTGTCTTGCAAAACAGTGCTGACCAAGGTTGCTCTAAACTTCATGGTCCCAGACTTTACACGGCTTCTCTCTCTCTGTAGCATACAAGTGTTTTCCAGAATGAATGATTTATGTGGAAGAGGTACATGCCAGCTGTGGCTCTACCACCTGGTACAAACAGCCTGGAGGATGGCCTGCCTGATCTCCCTGTCATCCTCAAGTTGATGAAAATGCAGCACGTTTCAGCACAGCAGCTCTTTAGCGCTGCAGTGGCTTTTCTGCTGAAAGCCAAAGAGAAAGAACAACAGAATCATTTAGTCCCTCTTTCAATTGTGTAGTTACATTGTGTAGAGGAGCGAAGTGAAGGGAACAGATTTTCAGCTCATAACATTCTGTTTATCTGCTCTCATACCATTTGCATTTAGCTTTTATGCAAAGTACTGCACCACGTTCAAAAACAAATCAAGAAAACAGCATTTCATTGGAGCTGAAGGATAAAATTCTGCATAAGAATAAGAAGCAGGAATAGGATGTGCTGCTGTGGAATAGGATTTGAAATTTTTCTAGATCCCGATATTGATTATGACAAACACTCTTTGAAATAGAACAGAAAAGTATTCACTTTTGAACTGTGATGTTGGAGTCAACATGAAATTCCATAATGTGACATGTATTGTGAAAATTGGATTTTCAAGAGAAAACGCAGAGCAGGACAGGTTTTATCTAGAGGTGGACAGTAACTAAGTAAATTTACTTGAGTACTGTACTTAAGTACACTTTTTGAGTATCTGTACTTTACTTGTGTATTATTATTTTTCTGGAAACTTACGACTTCAACTTCACTACATTTGAAAGACAAGTATTGTTCTTGTTACTCCACTACATTTCTATCAAGGTCCTCAAAGTCGAAAGTGGTTTCTGTAGCGGCTTTGAAAGTCAGTGGATGATTTTTTTCTTCTTTAAGTTTGCTCAGTAATCACTCGTGTAGGGTCGTGTGAAGTTTCTCAACAATTTTTGAACACTGATCAGTTTATAGCGAAATGGAAGAAGACGGTTCCTCGGCACAGTGTGCGCACTCATGGCCATACTTAGAACGTATGTTTCAGTTTTCTGAAAAGATTAAAGATTAGTTAATTTGGCTTGTACACTTGATGCATGTCTCATAAAAGGTAAACGTCTGGGAGAAAGAGAAGAGTATAGTGTATCAGAGTATAGGGTCCGTGCATTGGGCCTTAAAGTGACAGCAGCTTTGTAAAGAGCTTTATAACTTTTATTGAAATGAGTTTAAAGGGTTACACCCAAAAAAAATGAAAATTATGTCATTAACGACTCTAATTATGTCATTAATCCCTCATGTCGTTCCACACCCGTAAGATCTCCGTTCATCTTCGGAACACAGTTTAAGATATTTTAGATTTAGCCCGAGAGCTTTCTGTCCCTCCATTGAAAATTTATGTACGGTATACTGTCCATGTCCAGAAAGGTAATAAAAACATCATCAAAAAGTAATCCAAAAGTAGTCAGATTATATTACCTTAAATATTTAAGGTAATGGATTACGTTACTAACTACATTTAAAAAAATTTTTTTATAGAAGAAATCAATGTTTTATTAGTATTTATATTTAGTCTAGGGCTGTCAAACAATTAATCATGATTAATCGCATGTTTGTGTTTGCATATGTGTGTGTGTACTGTGTATAATTATTATGGATATATAAACACACACACACACACATATATATATATTTAAGAGAAATGTTGTGTCTATATATATATATATATATATATATATATATATATAATAAATTTAAATATATATACAGTATATACATGCAAATATTTCTGTATATGTGTGTACTGTGTATAATTATTATGTATACATTTCTGTGTGTGTGTGTATTTATACATAATAATTATACACAGTACACACACACACACACATATGCAAACACAAACTTGTATTTTGGATGTGATTAATCACGATTAATAGTTTGACAGCCCTCATCAGTAATAATATTAACCCCAACACCAAGAAAAATTCCTTGCATATTTGTACTTGGTGAGTGAACTTTAGTCCACTTGTTCAGACAGTTTGTTGGCTAGATGATGAATTCCCACCATTGTGTTTATTCTTCATTCATTGTTTCATATTTCCGGTTCATCTGTTCTGATTTCAAGTGCACATAATGTATGAACACAATGGATAGAATTTGTCTAGAAGTTAGTTATGGTATTAGCACTTGTCTCTTTAAAAACACCCACACCAAAGCAGTAAATAGTAAGCAAATGACAAAAAAAGAAGCTATTATTAAAAGATTTTTGTCATTATTTACTCACCCAATGTTGTTCCAAACCTGTATGAGTTTCTTTCTTCTGTTGAACACAAAAGATATTTTACCCATAGTATCTTTTTTCCTACTATGGAAGTCAATGGGTTTTGTCAGCTGTCCTTTTGGGTGAGCTATCCCTTTAATTCAAGTCTTTCTTAGACTATGAACAAGTTTGTAAGCTAGGTTAGTTTGTTTGGCTATCAGAAACACATTTTTAAAACACATACTATTATTTTTACATTTTGCTCATTAAAAAAAAAAAGCCTCGTTACAACATAAATATAACAGACATGAGCGCAAGCAGAAAAGCTGCAGGTCTCGTTGGAACTCATTTGTGATGTGATGGTAATGACAAGCAGGCTAGTGCTAGTTTTTCTCTGACCTTATTGACATTTTAAATATGAATATTTATGCAGTCAGTATTATTATTGAGGTTAATGTAAAAGTGTGTTGACAATATGTATGAAACTGACTGGAAACTTTAGATGAGAAATGCTGAGGTATATGACCTATTTCTGAATGTTACCGAACTGCTATGTAGTCAGAAGGAATATATGTTTTGGAATATTTGGTTTGAAGGCGGTGTGATCTGTGAAGAGTCAAACGGATGACACCGTCTCCAAGGACTGCGTTTGCTTTTTCAAGAAGCTGTGATTTCTCATTTCCTCTCATCCTCCGCTCCCTATGAGTCTCCTCTAATAAGCAGTGGGTTGGGGTTAATTACCTCAACAGAAAGGCATGGAAACACAGTTGTACTTGGCACACCTCGGAAGAGACTCAAAATTTTTCTGGTTGCCCTCAACTGCCCTTTTGACTGACAGATGGCTGTGTGCGTGAGGAGCCTCGGCAGGGCTGATTTATGGCCTTGCTAGAGGGTTTATCCTGTAATAATCACAATGAGCTCTGTTAAACAAAGACACGGCAAAGCCTCTGATCCAGAAAGACAGGCTATTAATCAGTACAGCTCACATACGACATGCATTTAGTGCTTTAACTCACTTGGCACTTGGAAAAAACTAGTTAGGTAGTAACTAAGTTCTATACTGTGGTCTCTCAATGTGTTCTGTGTAGTCACTGTTCTGTAACTTAGCATGATGAAGTAGGCCTACCACAGGCTTATTCAGTGTAATAAAGTGTCGCTGTTCCTCTGGACACTGGTCACTGTGCAATGCTGGTTTTGTGGACTCAGCAGGCATTGTGCCAGACTTTGGCCATTATGCCGCATCTAACGCTATTTGAAAATATTTATTCGACCCTCACTGGATGTAGTGCCCCTAGACACAAGTCCAAATGCCCATATTTGGTAAATCTGGCCTTGTTAAATGACACTGTGTCAGATGCATTGACAGCAAAATATTTGAAAACTCAATTTCTTTTAAATGGGATGCAAAATTCACTTTTATAAGGTGATTGAACACAGATGTGTGTCCACAGTGTGTAAACAACCAGAATATAATGGTAAAAATCCAGCCAATATTACAATGTCTGCACCAAAAAACATTATAAATGTTCTGTTGTTAGAGGTACCAACGCACACACAAGTCTCCATAGAATCCCAGCATCCGAGCCACTGAGGACACCGTGGTTGAAAGGAAATGTGCCGAAGATTGTCAGTAAAATGTTATATATTTGAGCAAATCATTTTACGCATGATTGCTTCACCAACGAGGGTCAGTACTGTACAATGCTGGATTTGCGAAAAGGTTGTTTCTGAAGGATGGGTCAATACCAATGCTTCATAAACTTCATATCCAGTACAAGTAAGGACATGCAAGACGATGAGTCAGAGGTGGGCACTCGAGTTAGTGAGTTGTTTCGCATTTTATGAGACTTCAGACTTGACTCGGGACTCGACAAAAAAAGACTCGTGAAATTTTATAAACAACTCAAATCTCAAATTTCTCTATCGTAAATGAAATTTTGAATGTTATAATACCTGCTTCACATGTACGTGACGAGATCGGACCCTTGTCATAGAATTTTGATTACGGATGTCCGTGTATTGCGCAAGAGGTGCATAAGAGTCCCAAGTAACATGACAGGATCTGTTCTCACATTTGGATGCATTACCGTGTCAGATCGGCTGGATGCAAAGAATGTGTGAAAAACAATTAAAAACACCGGAACATCATTTTATTAGACGTCGCATCCACAAAGGTTCTCTTGTTAATCCATTTATTTCTTAAAGCGCATATTTTAATGTATCGCAATCAGCATGCGTACAGTTTTCTATTGACCAGAAACAACTAGAAATGTTCGGCGGTTTTATATTTTCTGATAATGTCTGTCGTCACTAACAACGCTGTATAACAAACGTGACTGGCGCCATCTTGTGTCCACTCAGCGACTGTATTGAAAATGACTACTCCAGGACAATTGTTTTTTTATTTTACATTATAATGGATTATAACGTAGCAGGCTGGATGTATCCCTTATATCTTAGGATCTTTATTACAAACAAAACAGATGACAGAAATGTCATATATTTTGTATTAAAAAAACAAATAAAAAAAAATTAAATAAAAAAAAACATTTTTTTTGTAAGACATAACATGACTTGAGACTCGACTCGGACTTGTGAAAAAAGACTCCAGACTTGACTCGGACTCTAGATGAAAGGCTTATGAACATCTCTGCGATGAGTTGAATTAGCATAACTCCACAACAGCTAACGTTACATAAATGTATCCACTAACCACTCAGAAACGTCCAGATGCAGTCTAAAAGTTGCAACCTCTTCCTGAGTCTCTCATCTGTGTACGATTCCGATTCAAACATGTAAGGCTGCACTCCACAACTGTTTATTTCTGACATTTTGGCTGAGTGAGATTCGCCTGTTTTATTGTTGACAGAGTATCCGAAGCTTGTGTAAAGGGGTCCATGAGCAGCAGCTCATTTGCATTTAAAGGGACACACACAAAAATGGCACGTTTTTGCTCACACCCAAATAAGGGCAAATTTCACAAGCTATAATACATGATCTGGGGGGTATTTTGGACTGAAACTTCACAGACACATTCTGGGGACACCAGAGGCTTATATTACATTTTGTGAAAAGGGGCATAATATGTCCCCTAGAAAATCTTTAAAATCTGATATAAAATATAAGCTATAAACTTGCAATTGCAAGAAAAAGTTTATATCTTGCAATTCTGACTTTATTTCTCGCAATTGCATAGAAAGTAAACTCGCAATTGTGAGAAGTCGCAATTATGTTTTAAAACGTTTGATTCTGTGGCGGAAACAAGCTTCCATAGTTAATTGATGCTACTCTGTACTTAAATGTATAATTACAGTGTAACTTTTTTTTAATTTTTTATATTACCTTTCATGCAGTGTGTAATATAGCTGTTTGTGAATGTAAAATGTCTGCAAAGTTTTAAAGATCAAAGTGCACGACAAATAAAGTTATTGTCTCCTAAAAAAAAGTATTGATTCTGTTTGTGAACTGCCGATCTACGTATAGATTTGTAAAGAAAATGCATAATGCTCGCTTTTGGTCTTCATTGGCTGCCCGTGAACAACGTCTACTTTGACCCGCCCTCAAACATTGTAGCTGTAGCTGAGGCCTGAGGACTCATGCTGGAATTGATGCAGTAAAACCAATGCCAACGTTACTGTTTGCTCGTATCACTGTGTATAGAAGTACTGAGGAAGATCCTTAGCCTAAATTCAGATATGGTAATTGTCTTGGTAGACCAGTCACAACGGACTGGGCCATCTGACCAATCAGAGGAGAGAACATTCTCTTATCCAGCCGTTTCAGTCACTGTAAGAAAAGAGGTGATGTGCAATGTATATTATGAAATTAAAGTGTTTTTGACCTAAGGCATGTAAACCTGTTGTACGAGACCTCTAAAACAACCTTTAAAATAGCATGATAGGGGCAAATTAAAATAAAGACATAACACCTTTAGTTCTGATAAATAACACCTTAAGTCAAGACACAATACAAAACATTCCAGTTGTATTATTGTCTATATTCTGAAGGTTTTTACAGAGGGCTTTGCTCCTATATCATTCACCAGATTTAGATTTAATTAATTAATTCATTTTATTTTTATTATTATTATTATTTTTTTTTTCCTGGCTGTTGACAGTGTTTTTTGATTTAGGGAGTGATAAAACGAGATATCCAAAATAAAACATTTGTGTGTAAAAACATTTAACTCTAATATGTTAACAAAATAAACAAGAATGTTGAGCCTGGCTTTATCCAGAGTTTATTCCATACTGGAAATCTATGCAAATTAATGCATATTTAATTAGATAATGCATCATTTGCATATTTAAACATAACATTTCAGAAATCATGTAATTGAAAATAATTGTCCCAGTTTATTGTGATTAATGCACTGGGAGAATATGGTTATATCTATTAGTTAAAATTGCACCTGTAGTGTCTTGATTGATATTTACTTCTGTTAGCTGCAAGCGTGCAAACTATGCTTGTACTTTGCATTGTTTGTTTGAAACTTAAAAGTTATGAATGATAAAATAAAAAAAATAAAAACATTAATATCCAGTATTGTATATCTAATATAATCAGAAGGCACTCTTGGCTGTAATTGGGTGTTAGATTGACACATTAAGACTTCATGAATAGAATTTGCTCGCTTCATTTCCTCTGTCTGTGTTGGCTGCCTTGAATTTTGCAGTAAAAAAATCAAACCAACCATTTCATCCGGCTGATCTGTTACCCTTTTAAAACAGGTCATCCGGGGTATAAGACTTAAATGGGTTTTTGTATCTGCAGCCATAAGTACAGCAGTAATACTGTTTGGTTTTGATTGTATTGTGTAAGACAAATGCTTTTAGCCTGCTTGTCTTCTTGATTCAGTTCTGTAAAGACACTAGACACACTGTATTCCTGCTCTTCATGCCGAGTGCACACTCATGCACAATGGAAGGTTATGCTACAGTATCTCAAAAGCTTTCATGCTGAGATGATTTGAATAGGTTAGAATTAAAGCAGCACAATACGAATGCCTGCTTGTTTTGTGCCATGCATCTGATTTTCATGGAATAAGCACTTTGACCGAGCTACAAAAAATAGGACAGGGTAAACATACCTTGATGTAAACTATAGTGTATATAATGTAATTATAGTGCTCTAGTGTAAGTGGATTTGCATGTCTGTTCAAGCCAGAATTAACACAGTTGTGTAGACAAAAAAAACCAAAAATAAAATCCAGTTCATTAAATATTTATCCATGTGCAAAACCTTCATTGATGTTATGCTTGGAAAGCTTAAAGGGAGTCAAAACATGGTATCACAGTAGTCAACCTTATTTTGCGATGTCGACTGAATCTCTAATAGAGAAAGTAACCTGCAGATATCAGGGTCCGCCACACTGCGAAAAATGCACAAGTGCAAATTTTCCTATTTAGGAATTTGTATCTGAACTCTCAAAGGAGCAGGAGGAACAGTTGGCACGCTGGTGCAAATTGAGGTCATGTTTCACTATATAGCACAGTCACCGCCTGCCTGCCTTTGAGAGCTTTGAGGAAAGACATCATAACTATAAATATTTTGCTTGTCATGGCACTGTGACAGATGATTAAAGTCGTTTTTATCAGCATCAGGCTAGATCCACTTGTCCCTTAAAAGGAAAGGGTCACTGCAAATAAAGAGATGTGATCATCTCAATGGAACCATGATGGAACATTTCTCTGTTTATGGGCCAGATTTACTAAACATGGCAAATTAGCGTGAAATCACATTTCCAAAAAAGCTCAGATAGGCGTGGACCATTCTTCGTGTGATCTACTGACGACACGCAAATGAAGGAACACAGACGCAGCCGGATCATTTCCATAATGACCAACACAATCTACCAAGAGCAGCGCAAATTAGCGTCTGGTTTAAGACATGCTTTTTTGGGGGCGATAATTAATGACACAAATATCAGTAAATTGACGAGCACAAACCTTAGTAAATCACCTCGCATGATTCCTTTAAATACTCTCCTCCCACAAATTTTGTGTCTGAAAGGGAAACTCCTACATATGCATATGCAATAAGATCAGCCGCAAAAATAACCCTGTCCACGCCTTTTCAGCGATAATTTATCACCGCGTCTTTAGTAAATCCTGACAGTAGTTTTTTTAACGCCAAAAGAGGGTTTGCAGGCGCAAGATGTTAGTAAATCTGGCACTATATGTGTGAAATATTATTAGAATTTAAAATGACTACTGTAATGTCAAAAGCCACGTTTCCACCAAAATTACCTGGAGCAATTTGTCCCAGATACCTTTTTCCCCCCAGACTTTTCCATTGTTGTCTAAAGTACTGTGAAGATTAGTCCGGTGACGTAGGACTGTGCGCGACTTTCCAGTTCCCTCTGGATTTCGTCCTCCACATATAAACGAATACAGCCTGAACCTTGTCGTCGGCCATTTTTTAAACTCAATTGTTGATTTGAATAGCAAACAACTCTTACTGCAATGCAACAGACTTAAAAATGGTGGTTGAAACAAAAAGCTGCGTGAACCATCAGCGTGTTCAGCGCCCAAGTCCCACCCGTGAAAGTTATTGAACTTTGAAAAAGTACTACCTCGCGAGCAGGGAGACATTTTTACCCAGAACTTCATTTAGACCCTGGTCTCTGTGGTCGAAACACACCGAGTACCACCCCAAAGTCCCTAGTTCCTGGGGAACCAGGGTTTTTTGATTCTAGTTTACTGTTTTGTGTTACTTTTGACTAGACTGGGTAAACCCAACCTAATCTGCCTGCGATTTGATTTCGTCCTGCAACTCAGTCTGGAAACCTGTACATTAATTTATTCTGCTTCTGTTACACATGTGTGGGAACCGATCACAGACTGTCTTATCCACATATTGGCGGGTTTAACACAATGACAGATACGATATGACAGAAGCGATGGATTGATGCCCGTTGATCACGCCTCTTGTGGTCTGATTGGTTGAAGGACTATCCAATTGCGTACAGTCATTTGAATTATGCCCGTTGATCACGCCTCTTGTGGTCTGATTGGTTGAAGGACTATCCAATTGCGTACAGTCATTTGAATTATGCCCGTTGATCTCGCCTCTTGTGGTCTGATTGGTTGAAGGACTATCCAATTGCGTACAGTCATTTGAACTATGCCCGTTGATCACGCCTCTTGTGCAGTAGAAAATACAGAGCAGACTCCCCAGACTAATGCTCAATCTTAAATTGAGCTTGGTCTGGTGATAGCCAGACACACTTTTGACTGCATTAGACTTTTAATAGGTCTTGAAGAAAAAATCCTACCAAATTAAAAATGTGAACCATGAAATGTATTTGGTTTTTCTTCCAATTTTAGTCAACCCATTATTATCATTAGGCTGACACACATGACTGAAAGTCTTCTATAATAAAGCAAGGCAGGCAATTTTATTTTATTTTTGATATTAAAAATAGGAACAAAGAAGCAGATAAAAATATACACAAAAAGTTTTTCTGTTACAGTAGCCTAGTTTTTAACATGTAAGAAATACTACAGAAATTGAATAATCAAATGTAAAAATAAAACACTGTATAGTCTTCACTGTATAAATTATATATAAATTGATTCATATTAAAGATACAAAAGTGATTCAGTCAAAAGCAGTGAATATTTTTATTTTTATTTTTTATTAACATTAATGAATCGATTTTCCCTCACCCCTAATGTTACAAACGATTTCTATTTCAGAAATGCTTTTCTTTTGAACTTTCGGTAACACTTTACAATATGTATTAACAAATGTATTAACTAACATGAGCTAACCATGAGCAATACATTTGTTACAATATTTATTAATCTTTGTTAATGTTAGTTAAAGGGATAGTTCACCCAAAAATGAAAATTAGTCATCCTAGGTGTATATGACATTCTTATTTCAGATGAATAAAATCAGGGTTATATTAAAAAAGTCCTGGATCTTCCAAGCTTTATAATGGCAGTGACTGTTGGGTCATTTTTGAAGTCCATAAAAGTGCATCTGTCTGTCATAAAACTGTTCCACACGGCTCCAGGGGGTTACTAAATGCCTTCTGAAACGAAGCAATGTGTTTGTGTAAGAAAAATATCCATATTTAAAACTTTATAAAGTAAATTATCTAGCTTCCGGTGAATCGCCTTCCGTATTCAACTTACGGAAAAAGTGTAGCGCCCACGTCTCTTGCAGTTCAAAATGCTTAAGCTACGTCTGACGAGCGTGCAATGTCATCAGACGTAGCGCAAGCAAATTGAATATATACATATACACCTAAGATGACTTTAGGGTGAGTAAATCATGGGATCATTTTTGGGTGAACTAACCCTTTAATAAAAATCCAGCTGTAAATGTGTTTGTTCGTGTTAGTTCACAGTGCATTAACAAATACATATGTATATGTATAATGTAAATGTTTAAATTAACATAAGGTTAATAAATGCTGTAGAAATATTGTTTATTCTTAGTTCATGTTAACTAAAGTAGTTAAATAATGTTAACTAATGAAACCTTATTTTTAACGTGTAACCAAACTTTCTATTCATCAGGGAATCCTGAAAAAATTATCCTGATTTCCACAAAATATTAAGCAGCAAAACAATGTTTTCAACACTGATAATAAGAACCATTATTAATAACTGAGTTCAAATAACTGAGCAGCAAATCAGCACATTAGAATGATTTCTAAAGGATCACGTGACTGAAGACTGGAGTTGAATGATCCACAGTCTTTAAATATACTTCTCTTGTTGCTGTTTTATGAACGCTATTAGAAACTGTGTGTAACCGTGACTTTACCACGGCTTAAGGGTGTTGCTAAGCATGACACAAAGTGCCTGAAACCATCTCAGCCTAGAAAAATGTTGGTAACGCTTGCCTGGAGTGGCCTATTCTTTTGTTATTTTATAATGTAAAGAATTGTATTATTTTCAATTACCTTTTTATAATTTCGTCTTTAAAAAATGTTTAGTCCTGAATTTATCTTCTGGCATTGACAAAACGAGAAAAAAGGAGATTAGCATGTAACACGTTTTTCTGCCCATGTCTTATTTTAGTATGAGAAAGAAAAAGAGGAGAGGCAGATGATGCCTGTGATTCAGACTCGCTTTCTGTCCTCGGCACTCTTGAATTTGTGATTCTAATTAGAAGCAATGGGATGTAATTAGTCATTAATTAAAACAGAGCCAAGCGGAGCGCAGTATCTCCGAGTAAGCACAGCTAAAGGAAGTCAGTCACTCTTTGAACTTAAGAGACATACGCATGGAATGAGCTCACTGTCTGTTACACAGGCTCATGTGGCGCTATTCACCGCTGTGCAGCTGGAAGGGAAGAAATGCACTCGATACAGATCTGCTTGATTATCAGCTTGTCTCTTTTTATTTTTAGCTAGTGATTTTATGTGTAATAACTGATTATCATCACTGATCTGTATGCCACCCAACTGCATTTTTTAACGCTTAAAGCATCCATCCGTCCATCCGTCCATCCATCCATCCATCCATCCATCCATCCATCCATCCATCCATCCATCCATCCATCCATCCATCCATCCATCCATCCATCCATCCATCCATCCATCCATCCATCCAGTCCTAGAGCTATCCCCCCCATAATGTATTTAAAAATCTAAATTTAGAATGTCTGATCTGTGGCAAGAAAGTATTGTTGGTGAATATTATCTATTAACAACAAATTACCAGTTTTAGACAGTGATGAGTTTAGTCAAACTTTTTTCTTTATGATGATGAAAACTATATCACCTGATAATGTTTGTTTATGGCTTCCTTTACAGCAAATTATGTGCTTTGTTAACACTGTTACAAAAAACCATAAACTCACATAAAAAGTGAAGTCAAACTGCCCAACAAAAGAAAACGTTGATCACCATAATGGTGACCAAACATTTTCAATAAAACATCCATTTCAGGATTGGAGCCAGACTCTGCAGGACAAGGGCTCTCTAGGACTGGACTTGCCTACCCTTGCTCTAAATAGAGGAAAACAATGGTATAATTGTACCCTAAGAACCAATTGTGTACCTTTTAAAGGTACAGTTATACGATACCTATCCATCTATCTATCATCTCTAAGGTTTATTATACATACATTTCTTTCCTCTATCCTCTATCCTCTGTCTGTCTGTCTGTCTGTCTGTCTGTCTATCTATCTATCTATCTATCTATCTATCTATCTATCTATCTATCTATCTATCTATCTATCTATCTATCTATCTATCTATCTATCTATCTATCTATCTATCTATCTATCTGTCTATCTGTCTATCTGTCTGTCTGTCTGTCTGTCTGTCTGTCATCTCTAAGGTACAGATATACATACATTTCTGTCTGTCTGGCTATCATTTTTTTGTGGATAAAATAGTAGCAATTAGACAGTCCATTGCACCTTCAACTGATGATCCTTCCTTCTGATTTCCACCAAGTTATTACTATTAGCCGTTTACTATTCCTTGTATATGGTTGCTCAGCTGAAGCCTACCATATCTTCTCTTGATATTGTTTTTACCCACATATTTGATAGTGTTGGGACATGGATCCTATCGATTGTAAACAAGAGCCTTCTCTCTGAGTCTGTTCTAGCTCATTGTAATCATACTGAGTCTGCTCTATTAAGAGTATTAAATTACATCTTGCTATTTGTCAACTCTGGGGTTCAGTTATTTTAGTCATTTTAGTGCTTTTAGATTTGAGTGCAGCCTTCAACACTGTAGTCCACTGCATTTTTAGTTTGCACTTTGAACAGTGTGTGGACATCTGAGAAAGTGCACTTAGCTGGTTTAAATCCTACAGTATCTAGTAACAGAACTTTTTCAGTAGGCATTGGACACTCTGTTTCATCCGTAGCCTGTGGTATTCCTCAAGGCTCCATTTTGGGTCCTATTAGTGTGAGTGCAATTCCAGAAAAGCGCCAATGGGAGTGGACAGTTCTGCGTGTGATCTACTGACGACACGCAAATTAATGAACACAGACGCAGCCGGATCATTTCCATAATGACCAGCACAATCTACCATTTGTTAGCATCTGGTTTAAGACATGCTTTTTTGGCCGGTAAATAATGGTGAAAACATCAGTAAACTGACGAGCCCAAACCTTAGTAAATCACCTCGCATGATTCATTTAAATACTCTCCTCCCATAAATTTTGCGCCTGAAAGGGAAACTCCTACAAATGCATATGCAATAAGATCAGCCGCAAAAATAACCCTGTCCACGCCTTTTCAACAGTATTTTTCACTGCGTGTCTTTAGAAAATCCTGACGGTAGTTTTTTAACACCAAAAGAGGGTTTGCGCTGGAGCAAGATGTTAGTAAATCTGGACCATAATGAAAAGAAAGGTTTAGAAACCTCGCATGCATGTTTAGCTGATAAAAGATGTCGGTAACACTTTACAATAAGGATTCATTAGTTAACATTAGTTAATTTTTAGTTAACATTTTAATTTTTATTATATTAAACATTTATTACTGTATTTGTTAATCTTTGTTAACACTAGTTAATAAAAATACA
Organism: Paracanthobrama guichenoti; assembly: GCA_018749465.1. Lineage (NCBI taxonomy): Eukaryota > Metazoa > Chordata > Actinopteri > Cypriniformes > Gobionidae > Paracanthobrama > Paracanthobrama guichenoti. The sequence goes on from CM031949.1 coordinate 53,769,290, forward strand.
GTTAAAAAAAAAGCTGTTCATGATTTGCTCATGTTAGTTCACAGTGCATTAACTTAATAATGCATATTAAGATTTTAATAATGTATTAGTAAATGTTGAAATTAACATTAACAAAGATAAATAAATGCTTTATTAGTGCAGTTCATTATTAGTTCATGTTAACTAATGCAGTTAACTAATGTTAACTAATGAACCCTATTGTAAAGTGTTACCAAGATGTCTTTGAACTTTTACATTCAAATGAGAGTTTTTTCAAATGAGAATTTTTTTCAAATGAGATTTTTGCCCTCTCTGGGTAAAGAAAAACTCATTTTAATTTAGGCAACTTAAATTCTTACATCCAACCGACTGTGAAAAATATGGGAGTTATTTTTGATTCCTCCTTATGTTTGACCAAAATATTAATATAGCAAGTCAAGCTTATTCCATTTTTAAACTTCTGTCTAAAGTTTAGTCTTCCTTATCTCTGAAAGATCGTGAGAGTGTCATGCATGCTTTCGTCTTATCTCGATTGGACTATTGTAATTCCTTATATATTGGAATTTCCAAGTCCTTTATCAAACACCTTCAAATCTTTTAAAATGCAGCTGCCAGATATTATTATTATTATTATTTTATATATATATTTAGGACTTCTCTTCTGTACAGCAACAGTGGTCAACAATTTTTTTTTTTGTGTGTGTGTGTGTTTATTTGTGCTTTATAAACAAATGTTTATGGGCCAGATTTACTAACAGCTTGCGCCATCACAAACCCTTTATTAAAGACACGCAGTGATAAATTAGCACTGAAAAGGCGTGGACAGGGTTATTTTTGATCTTATTGCATATGCATTTGTTGGAGTTTTCTTTTCAGGCACAAAATTTATGGGAGGAGAGTATTTAAATGAATCATGTGAGGTGATTTACAAAGGTTTGCGCTCATCAATTTACTGATATTTGCACCATTATTTACAACCCCAAAAAGATGCTAACTTGTAGATAGCGCTGGTCATTATGGAAATGATCCGGCTGCATCTGTGTTCATTAATTTGCGTGTCGTCAGTAGATCACACGCAGAACTGTCCACTCCCATCTGCGCTTTTCTGGAATTGCGCTCTCACGCTAATTTGCCCTGTTTCGTAAATCTGGTTTCGTAAATCTGGTTTCGTAATTCTGGTAAAAAAGGTTTTTTTTTGTTTGTTTTTTTACGGTTACATGCATAGATTATGCACACAAACATTTAGTCGCCACGGTAAATACTGCCATTTAGATGGCAGTATTTAAGGAATTGTCATCTTTTACTATCTATTCCACCTGTATGATGTTCTTTCTTCTGTGTAAAATATATGGAGCAATTTTGAAGAATATACTGGTCACTCTTTTCCATCTAATGGAAATTAATGGGGATCTGGGCCGCCAAGGTCAGAGATGACAAGAAAATGCACCATGTCTTCTCCATGTACCATACGGTCATTTTGTGTGTGGAACAGAAGGAAATTTATGTTGTTATTTACAGAAATCCTTTAAAGCTGTCTTTCATTTTAAGTTTTTATGCTTTAACATTTAAAACTATTGTGCTTTATCACACATTTTCCTCAGAGGCATGTCACTTTATGGCTGTTTTGGCAGCTTATGCCTTTAAATGAAAGTGAAGATAAGGTTTGTCTTGTGACTCAACAGGAAAGACTATGAAAGCTGTAAATAGGCGTGATGATCACCCACAGGTTTACACTGTTTGATGACAATTGAACTGCCTGTTTTGAAATTACAGTGAAGGCGTTGAACATCCTGGAGCATGAAATATACTCAATTTCCAAAAACCCACATTACAGGATTTCATGATGTTTTCTGTCCTGTTTGATTTAGTTCATGAAACAATAGGAGGGTTCAAGTGCATTCAACAAAAATCCATCCATCCATCCATCCATCCATCCATCCATCCATCCATCCATCCATCCATCCATCCATCCATCCATCCATCCATCCATCCATCCATCCATCCATCCACCCATACATACATACATCCATCCATCCATCCATCCACCCATACATACATACATCCATCGCAGTTAAAGGGATAGTTCACCCAAAAATGAAAATCTGCTTACCCCCAGGGCATCCAAGATATAAGTTTCTTCAGTACAACACAAATTAAGATTTTTAACCGTTGCATATAAAAAAAAAAAAAGCATATAATGCATGTGAATGGTAACAAAATCTATGAGAGTAAAAAAGAAAAAAAAAACATGCACAGACATTGATGTCTTAAGACACGTAACGATCGGTTTGTGTGAGAAGTCGAACAGTATTTATATACTTTTATACCTCTAATACACCACTTTACTATGCCAGATCATGTACAGACCTCACTCACCAGAAGTGATCGCACACTCAAGGCTGTTCGACATGCATAAACATCAAATTTTCATTTTTGGGTGAACTATCCCTTTAAAGGGCTTTGTTATGTAATGGCTGTGTTTCTCATCTTTTCTTAATTTGTTCTTGATATTTGTGAATGATGACAGTTTCATAGTGAAGCGTCTGTACCTCTTAATGTCTTGTTAAATCTTGAAGTGTTCAGTAAAGCACCTAAAAAGACAAATAAACGTTTTAGGCATGGGGATGTTTACCTACAGAGAATACAACCTAATCGCTTGAGACCTTTATCTGGTTTTCCACAAGGTGTGTTCACCAAACAGAATGATGCCAATCTCTCTGAGCATCTCTGTTTTGAGTCCAAGTGGGAATTGCTTCATAGAACGTTTTCCAACCTCATTACAGCTGTTTGTGAGATATCTAGGAGGCTCTTGGTAATTCAGGGATGAATGTGCTTTAGTAATTGTGCCTTAAAAATATTTGTGTTTTAAATAAAAACTGATACTTCACTGCAAAAAATAAATAAATAAATATAAAATTAAACTTAACCAAAATAAAAATAACCAAATATTAACTAATATATATATATATATATATATATATATATATATATATATATATATATATATATATATATATATATATATATATATATATATTTATTTATTTATTTATTTATTTTTTTGCCATTTATAATCACTATACAGTGTAAACAATTTTTGGTATATTTTTGGAGTTATGCATCTCAATATAGCTTTTCTTTAAGGATATCCTCAGATTTTTTTAAAAAGGGACCTGTAATAAAAGTGTGTTCTCAGGTGTCCCCAGAATGTGTCTGTAAAGTTTCAGCTCAAAATACCCCACAGATAATTTATTATACCATGTTGTAAATATCTGTCAGGCTACTAAATCAGGAAACACAGAAGATCCAATAGCGAGTTCACAGAGCAGGTTTATTGAACAGATAAACTCAGAACTGTAGCAAGCGAAAGTCACTGAAAGCCAAGGACTGGTTGGTGGTGGGCTTGGTAGCGCAGGGCTGCAATGGGCACAGAGACCTCCGGATAATCCTTCCCAGAAACCAGGACATCCACAAAAGAAAGCAGAGAACAGAGTCCAGGAACAGAGAGACCTGACTAAAACCACCACACCCCAGTAGGACCTGCAACGAACTGACAAACAGGACACGTAGACACACACATAAAATAGGCAACCAACACAAGGCACAGCTGGCGCTGATTGCAATCAACCACCAACAAGGCAACGCCCACACTCATACTCACGCACACAATCCAACCCACAATGAGAGGACGAGTCAGTGAACCTATAAACCATGACAATACCCAAAACGTGCTGTTTCATGTATGTATCTTTAAATGCAAATGAGCTGCTGCTCCCCACTCCACTTTCCAGAAGATGCTTGTGCATCGGATACTCTGCCAAACACCCAGACCCCCTGATAAAAGATCTGATAACAGATACTTTGACATGGAAGCATGTGAAATTATTTATGTTCAAACACCATGTGAATTTTGCATAACGTCCCCTTTAAATTCAAAACAACAAGCAGAGAAGTTGAGTTGGATGAAAGTATTTTTTTGAGTTACGCCTACACTGTAAAAAACAGCTTTGTGCTTCAGCCTCATTAGCTCTCATCCCAGCAGACAAGATGAAGCATGTAATACTGAACAACCTAAAACCATAAAAATGAACAAGTTGCATAGAATTTGTTTCATTTACACATGCTGTATTAAAACTAATCTACATAGGTAATTGCAGTGGTGTAAAATATTTGCGTAAATGTAATTAGTTACTGTACTTAAGTATCTTTTTGGCTACTTTGTAGTTGTACTGAGTATCAAAGATATTAGCAACTTTTACTCTCTACTTGACTACATTTTTAAACAAGTAAATGTACTTTTTACTCCGATACATTTGTGTTGAATAATGCAGTTACACATTACATTTTGCATGGCACCTAACTTTTTCTGCAGCAGTTTGTTTCTGCTATAAAGAAGCAAGCCATCTAAGGACATTGAAGGTACTATATCTTGTGTGTTTCGCCTGTGTTACTGTGTGTTACTCACCCAAGCATGTCAACAAGGTTACTTTTCATGAATGCGAGTGCATTAGCAGGTAGTTGATGAATCTCAGGTGTTTGATTTAGAAAGTGAGGTCATGACTGCAGCCGGTGATGAGGCTGAAACCAGCACATCCAGTGCAAGAAGGCTTTGACGATTTCATTTTTACTTAACATTATTTTATTTATCCACTATATTGACAAGACCTTTCTGAAGGATATTGGTTTACTTATGGCCTTTTCGTGCACTTGAGCTTAACTGAGACTTGAGAGTTTGTAGATGTTTAAGAGGCTGTTGTGTCGACCTTGATTTATTGCAATATTGAGGTGTTCAGTTTTATTTAGATTTTAGAAAATGAACATGATTTCTCATCTTACAAATCCATTGTTTCTTATTTTCACTGGTATGCCTCAGGTGTCGAGGACTAGTGCATCGTTGAGCCTATATTTAGTATGAGTAAAATACTGAAGTACTGTTAAAATTAGATACTTTAGATACTTTGAGTATACTTTACTCAAGTTGTATTGTAATTGTTGACTTGTAACCATAGACTGTAAACAAAATAATGACGTAGTGTCCGTGACGTCACCCATAAGATTCAAAAGAGCAGTTTTGAAGTGTAAAGTAGGGTCACGCTGACTGTTGCCATCTTGGCAGCGCATCATCGTGCATCATGCCCGGATAACAGAAAATTGGCAAAGAGGCGGGATGTGGGCGGAGCTGAGGTGATGCAATAACTAACAGATAGCGGATAAATGGCTATCCACCTGTCACTCAAAGTGGCCACACCCTTAATTATGCAGAACTTTAAGGCTTTATATAATGTAAACGAGGGAGTTTACATTATATAAAGACAAAAAATCACCCCCCTCACAGTTGTCATGAAGGGCAAAATTAGCCGTATAGACCAAAAACACAATTTGTACCAGACTGTAAACATGTTTTTTTCTGCTGTAAAGTTGGGCGTTTTAACATGGAGATCAATGACATTCTGCTCTCTTTTGGAGCCTGTCCCTAGCGGCCAGTCGATGAATTGCAGTTTAAGTCACTTCCGTATTGGCTTCAACAGAAACTGGGGGAGGTTGCCACTTGCTTGTAACTTGTAATGGAGTAATTTTCGCTGTAAGGAATCTGTACTTTTACTCAAGTATGGTTTTCAGGTACTCTTTATACCTCTGGGTAATTGTTACATTTATGGCAGGTTTTAAAATACAGTAGTTTTAAGATCTACGAATGCCTGTTTTATCATCCATTTGAATCTTTTTTCCAAATTGATTTTTTTCCTCAGATTTTGAAGTGATTTTCATGTGAACGCTCTGTTATTTAGCACTGCAGAGCATCTGTCCATCATGTCCATCCTGGACACACTAATAGTTGAGTGACAGATGTTGGCTTGGCATGGAATGTTATCAAAGAGGCAATTATTTAATACATTTATAAGTGCCAAACTATTAAGTGAGGAGCTGATAAACAGCCTTTTGAAGCCACAACGTTTCACTTTAGTTGCATCAGTTCCACTTGGAGTGCGAGCGTGTTTGCATAATCACATTTATAAGTGTGAAATATTGCACGACTGTTACTGAGACTTTCTGGAGATATTTTCTGAGAGCAGCTGAAAATACAACTCATGCATCTTAGATTTTAATTTGAACAGATTTATGTTGTATGATCCGTTTCCTATTATTATTATGAATGTGCATGCAAGTGAGTGCATGGCCAGTATAAAATTTCCCTTACTGATGCTCTCTAGAAATGAATGAAAGAAAAAATTAACTGCCAATCTGTGACTAGCAACCAGTTGTCCTACACCTCAGTATATCCCGGATTTGTCTCCACGCATAACATCTCCAATGGCAGGTATCCAAGTGATCCGTCAATTCCCCTAAGCCTCCTTGACTGACACAGACCATTTACATTGAATAAGGGATGAGGTTGAAACAAGCTCTTTTCTATAATCTTTTCTAATAATCTGTCTAAATGCAGTGTTGCATTAGCCTACCTCATAAGAAAATACCAGAATGCCAAATTGAAAAAAAGGTGGACAGATAAACAGTGACTCCAAACATATTGATATTGAAAGCTAAACAATATTGTTCAAAAAATCTCATTTAAACTGCACAAAATTCATCCATTGTGTAATATATCTGTGTATTTTGCTTGCATGGCATTGATAGCTTAGCAACGTATGCTAACAGTAAACTATTAGAATCCGTTATAAGAGTTGATTTTCTTATGAATTTCATGTGAGTGTGTCGTGGAAAGCATTTCAAATCAGTCTCTAATGAGCTTTTTTTCTTCTTAATGCTGCTTTGGAAACCAGCTACCTATAGACAGCAGATAGCAAGACTGCTTGTTTTTTCAATGGGTTTGTAATGCAGCACAAATGTTTTTATGCATCAACATCTTGTAGGCAAACCGATACACCCACAACATCACAATCTTTAACTTTACTTACAAGGGCTTCTGTTTTCATCGTTCTTTCTCTTTACTTTTGCTTTTACATATAGCCGGTAGCTCTACTTTACGCTCATGCTTGACTCAGAAAGGTCACTGCAGTAGAAGTCAAGGCAGGCAGCAGGTCCATGTGGAATCGACGCCTCCAACAACCCTCTCTGCCCTTAGAATGCAAATATAAACATAAAAATAGACCTCATTTAATGTTTCTGATGCCGTGAGTGGAGTACATTTGGAATTCACCGAAAAGATGCTTAAATGCTGTTTGTTTTTGCACCGCAGCACCTCCGCTGAAACGCAGAGACCTCTAAAATAAACAGTTTTAGCATTGGGGATACTATCAGTGCTTGTGTTTCTGTTCAGAAAATTGGCCTCATTTTTCGTGCGAGCAAATTTGGAGAAACAGCTGACATATATTTGCAGAGCGAACTGACATCTGTGATACATCTTTCATGCTTAATTACATCTGAACTCAGAAGCTGCCACCTCTTTTCTTCAACAAAACCATGAATCACCAACTTATACCTCACACAAAACTCCGCCTCACTTGTTTGTCCTTTATTTCCTAGGATTCTTAAATACAAAACCGATTCCAAAAAAGTTGGAACACTGTACAAACTGTGAATAAATAAGGGATGCAATAATTTACAAATCTCATAAACTTATATTTTATTCACAATAGAATATAGATAACATATCAAATGTTGAAAGTGAGACATTTTGAAATGTCATGTCAAATATTGGCTCATTTTGGATTTCATGAGAGCTACACATTCCAAAAAAGTTGGGACAGGTAGCAATAAGAGGCCGGAAAAGTTAAATGTACATATAAGGAACAGCTGGAGGACCAATTTGCAACTTATTAGGTCAATTGGCAACATGATTGGGTATAAAAAGAGCCTCTCAGAGTGGCAGTGTCTCTCAGAAGTCAAGATAGGCAGAGGATCACCAATTCCCCCAATGCTGCGGCCAAAAATACTGGAGCAATATCAGAAAGGAGTTTCTCAGAGAAAAACTGCAAAAAGTTCTCATCATCTACAGTGCATAATATCATCCAAAGATTCAGAGAATCTGGAACAATCTCTGTGCGTAAGGGTCAAGGCCGGAAAACCATACTGGATGCCCGTGATCTTCAGCCCTTAGACGGCACTGCATCACATACAGGAATGCTACTGTAATGGAAATCACAACATGGTGTAGCGAATATCTAGCCCCAGGGGAAATGGTGCAGGATTTATGCATGCGTTTAATCGTGTTACGGTCAAACATGCACAGATCCGCACAGAGGGGAATTTGGATATTAATAGTTGATTATAACGGATTATAACAATTATTAATATCTAGGGCTTGATTCAACTTTTAGAAATTTCTTTGATTCTAGAATTGAGTTCAAAGGACGGATAATTGTCCACCAACTATCTCCCTTTTAATAACTCTTAGACAAGGCTTCTCTGGCCAGGAGAAATATCTTTCGTTTAATTTGTAACAGGGTCGGTTCAACGTAAAAGGGACCTATGGATGAGCAACTCAAGCGCAATCACGTGTGAATATATATATTTTAATAAATCAACAAACAATAAACAAACATACACAAATTAACTGAAAGAAGGAAGGAGAGAGAGGGAGAGAGAGAGAGAGAGAGAGAGAGAGAAGGCAACGGTGATACTATCAACACAACTATTGAGCACAAGCAAGAAATCGGTCCAACTTATTGGTATAAGCTCAAGACTTTATAACGACAGCTTAAGGGATACTTGCATATGTTTCCTTGGTCGTGAGTTAAATGCGTTTAGGGAATTCCGCGATCCGGTCCGTGTTTCAATCTTGCCGGGTGGTTCCTTGGAGTCCGCGGAAAATTCAACTTTGGTTCCTTTGTGTGATGAGATCCGTTGGAAGATGGTGAAGAGGAAAAAGAAGAAGAGAGCTGGCAACAGGAAGCAAAACGAAGAGAGGAGAGAAGAGAGCGAGAAGCGTTTGTGGCCCATCTTTAAAGGGCGCGGACGGGCACGCCTCTTTTGTCGGAACAGCCAATCAGAGCGAAGGAACTCAGAAGCGGGAAATCTCCCTTTGTCTTGGGTCTCGCCTCATTAACATGTTTTATGGCTCTCTTAGAGAAGCAGACTTGGGGGTTTTGGTACGCAGACTTTGGGGTTTTGGCATGAAAAAAAAAGTTTGATGCATCATAGTACCACACAACACACCTAGCCGGCCTACAAATTGCGAGACAAAGATTTCGAGACCAAGCATGGGGAGTTTAACTTAAGAGTTAAAGGAACGGCGAGGATTGACGTCATTCTTCCTTACGTATTCACTGGCTATAAGTTTCTAACCTATCAAACACATCTAAAATGGTTATAACAAAAAGCATGCATACATACAGGGACCACAACACACCTAAAATGAAACATAACTAAGTTAAAAGTCATATAATCTGTTCGGATGTCCTTTGGTATGTGTGAGGTCCCCTCCTGTTGTTTGAGCCCCTCCTGTTGTTTATGACGGTGAGCTGCACGAGGCATGGTTTGTGTCCTTTTAGCACCGTTAACCTGTCAGTCTGTAGACTTCACGGCGCCGGTCTTGTTTGAGTCATTATAAATAATCAAAGTATTGGTCCGTTGATCATTTATGAGCACCGTCCATATGCTACAATGTGCTCAGGAATACTTCCAGGAAACATTGTCGGTGAACACAATCCACCGTGCCATTCGCCGTTGCCGGCTAAAACTCTATAGGTCAAAAAAGAAGCCATATCTAAACATGATCCAGAAGCGCAGGCATTTTTGAGATGTGTTGATGCCATGAAATTTAAAATCAACTTATTTTTCCCTTAGGCTTTTGAGGAAAGTCCATTTGTTTAATAATCATTGTATTGTATTGCATTACATTATATGTTTTGCTCCCACAATAAAAACTACAGAGCTTTGATCATAAAACTAAGCATTTACATATCATCTTACTAGGATATTATTGGGAGATATAGAGTGGCAACTGATATTTATATGCATTTTATTTAAGTAGTCTGCTGTACTGGTGTATATTCAGTGAGGACCATTACATGTCCCAGATGAGCTGCTGTCAGTCTCACAGTTGGACCATCACACAATATTTGAGGGGTACGTAGGTTTGCTTCAGGCTGATACAGTGTACTCTTCAGAGGAAAAAAGTTTTGTGAGGTTTGTGGAATTAAATATTTGACAGATATTTTATTTAAATAGAATAAATGAGACATAATTGCAACACAGGCTCATTGGAAACGTTTGTGGCGACATTTATACAAAATGCAAAAAACTACCAATAGATGATGATCAATAGATACAGTAAAACAGCAAGCACTTTTAATCCTTTTTATACACAATTATGAATACAAGGGCAGATTATGGATTAATAAAGACTTATTTTCACGCGGCTCCTTACACAATTTTATAGTCTGTCTTTTAAAACACTATTTATCATAGTGCGTGATTTGTAAACAAATACATTTTGGAGTTTGCATCACATAACCAGAGCCATATTATAGCTTTTCTGACATAGTAAACTTGCTCAGTAGCTTAGCTGGTACAGAATTTCTTTTGTTATGTGAAGCGCACGGTTACGAATCCCGTTAAACACGAGCCACGACAAAAGAGCTCAAACTATTGTAGAAACCAGCTAAAATGGCATGGTTGCTTTAGCAATTGTGTTTTTATGTCACATTTGCTTTTGCTAGCAGTTTTTGTTAACCTTTTAGCGCCACTCACTGGATATTTCACTTCAGAACTATGGTGATGTGTACAACAACCAACATAATAAAACATTGCCAGATTAACATTCATCTGTTTCGGATTAAACTGAACACGCTTTTAGCACCACTCACTGGACATTTCACTTTGAAACTGTTGCGAAACATGCACGACACTCATTTTGCAGAAATGTTGCCACAGGTATGTTTTTCTAATGGGTTGTATAATTTTTTATAGATTCTTTGGTTTCACCTTATTTAAGGTGTCCTTGTTACTGTATACTGAACTTAATACATTCAGTACTTAATACATTTAAGTACTGAATAATATTAATTAACAGTTTGGCGGTTTGACACGCGATTCAAACTGAATCAATACGCTGATTCATAACGCTCCGGAGCTTCATGAAGCAGTGTTTTGAAATCGGCCATCTCCATATAAGTCATTATTTAGTTTTTTTTTCGCACAAAAACTATTCTCGACGCTTCATAAAATGATTGTAGAATCACTGTAGTGAGATGGACTTTGTAACGACGTCTTTACTGCCTTCTATGGGTCTTGAAAGAGGACATGTCATTGCTGCCAATGGAGGCCTTTCTGAGCCATCGGATTTCAACAGAAATATCTTCATTTGTGTTCTGAAGATGAACGGGGTCTGGAACGGCATCAGGGTGTGCAATTAATGACAGAATTTTCATTTTTGGGTGAGTTAACCCTTTAACTATGGCCTGGTTTCACAGACAGGGATTAGATTAAACCAGGATTAGGCCTCAGTTCATATAGGACATTTAAATAGCTTTTATAAATGTGCCTTAGAAAGAAAGAAAGAAAAAAAAACATTATTGTGTGCATCGAGACAAAACAATGGCACTGACATATTTTAAGATATATCAGTGCAAGTTGCTTTCAGTTAAAACAGCTCAAACATGCATTTTAGTCTGAGACTGAGCCTTGTCTGTGAAACTAGGCAAATATGTACTTACTATAGGGCTAGGGTAGGATTAGGGTTTGGTTTGGGGTTAGTTTATAGTTATTACTATAGTTACTACATGTAACAAGGGCACTGTAAAATAAAGTCTTGCTGTTTTTTGTAAGGGACTTGCATGTACGGTATTAAACATGAATGTTACAATTTGATGCATTGTAGCACAGTTTACAGATGGTGAATTTGCATCTGCAGTGCCGCTAATTTTGATAGAATTGCTATTGCACTTGCTTTGTTATCATTAGACAAGACCCTTTAAGTGACAGGAAACTATCGAGGAGAGAGGGAGGATAAAAACTTGTGCATGTCTGTTGGTTACACACATTCACATCCACATGGTGCCATCTAATGTTTGACTTGCGAAACTTGATTGGGCCAACTTAGAAAATATATTGTAAAAAATCCCACATATTGGCCAATTCATCAGCATCACCGATATAGTTGACCATATTTTAGAATAAGGCTTATGTGTACATTTAGGGCTGCAGATTAGGGTTGGGAATAGCGGTTGGGCTATAATTATTCAATATGATTGTTGTCACAGGAACAACAAATGATTTTGATACAGGAACATGTCCTACTCGGCTAATCACATTGTGCACATAGCAAGTCTCATAGCAGAGCGAAAACAAGCTGGTAATAATGTTAAGGGAAGGACTTGCTTAAATGAATAGCTCCAGGGTGTGCGGCACATTATTTTTCAAAGTACTAAAAGGATTCTCTCTGGATTTCTTTCATAGAAACATAATGTATTGGGTCTGTGAGGCAGGAGCGTGAGAGAACGCAGAGCTTTGTAGGTGTGCAGGCTCCAAGCTGTGTTTTATTTCTTTTTTTTAACCTGGCAGTGCGGTTTGCAAAGCCGTGATCATGACTGTGTTACATGGTTTGGTGATTCCACACTGGTGGATTAAAGCTGCTCTGACTACAGTGTAAATGTTTCCTGTCAGTTCTCCACTGTCCTCTAAACAATGTTCTCTAAAGTCCAACAATTTTGTCATTTTGAAAAGAACAAAAAAAAAAAAAAAAAAAAAAAAAAAAAATATATATATATATATATATATATATATATATATATATATATAATATTGTTCAGAATAGCTACAGAATAGCTCCAAAAGGAATAGGAGTTCTACCATATGGTATGAATGGAGTGGGCATGTGTGAAATATTGTGCGATATACAATCCTTTACGGACGTGAAAAGCACGAAGACAGGATAACCATTTTAGCAAAAGTGACCACACCCACTTTGAATGTTTTGGTGTCTAATTTTAGATAATTTAATCCAAAATACCTGAAAATGACACATTGAGCCAAGGATTCCAATGATATAAGACACCTGAGCCTGCCATGAACAGTTTAGGAGTTATGAGCCATAATGTACTTTGATTGCTGTAGCGCGACCATCAGGCTGATTGGGCCGAGCTTTGGTGATGTTGTAGACGGGTTGAGTACTACCATCCCTCAAAGTTTCAAGTCTCTACCACTTACGGTTTGGTCTGCCTGATCACTATTAGGGGAGAATGCTGATCCTTGGAAATTCTAACAATTACAATAGCTCTATGCTTGAAGCCTTAAAAATATCACAAGATCCACTTCATCAAATGAACAGAAAACAAAGTCTTCAAGGGATACTTCTTTATCTGCATTTAATGTCTAAATACCAACAAACTCATTGTTGAGCACACATGAAAATATAAAAAAAAAAATTAAAATAAAAAAAAATATATATACACAGGTGCTGGTCTTTTAATTATAATATCATTATAATATCATCTAATTATACTAATACTATACTAATTATAATATCATCAAAAGTTGATTTATTTCACTAATTCCATTCAAAAAGTGAAACTTGTATATTATATTAATTCATTACACACAGACTGATATATTTCAAATGTTTATTTCTTTTCATTTTGATGATTATAACTGACAAATAAGGAAAATCCCAAATTCAGTATCTCAGAAAATTAGAATATTACTTAAGACCAATACAAAGAAAGGATTTTTAGAAATCTTGGCCAACTGAGAAGTATGAACATGAAAAGTATGAGCATGTACAGCACTCAATACTTCGCTGAGGCTCCTTTTGCCTGAATTACTGCAGCAATGCGGCGTGGCATGGAGTCCATCAGTCTGTGGCACTGCTCAGGTGTTATGAGAGCCCAGGTTGCTCTGATAGTGGCCTTCAGCTCTTCTGCATTATTGGGTCTGCCATATCACATCTTCCTCTTCACAATACCCCACAGATTTTCTATGGGGTTAAGGTCAGGCGAGTTTGCTGGCCAATTAAGAACAGGGATACCATGGTCCTTAAACCAGGTACCGGTTGCTTTGGCGCTGTGTGCAGGTGCCAAGTCCTGTTGGAAAATGAAATCTGCACCTCCATAAAGTTGGTCAGCAACAGGAAGCATGAAGTGCTCTAAAACTTCCTGGTATACGGCTGCGTTGACCTTGGACCTCAGAAAACACAGTGGACCAACACCAGCAGATGACATGGCACCCCAAACCATCACTGACTGTGGAAACTTTACACTAGACCTCAAGCAACGTGGATTGTGTGCCTCTCCTCTCTTCCTCCAGACTCTGGGACCCCGATTGACTTTCATCAGCGAACATAACTTTGGAGCACTCAGCAGCAGTCCAGTCCTTTCTGTCTTTAGCCCAGGCGAGACGCTTCTGACGCTGTCTGTTGTTCAAGAGTGACTTGACTCAAGGAATGCGACAGCTGAAACCCATGTCTTGCATACGTCTGTGTGTAGTGGTTCTTGAAGCACTGACTCCAGCTGCAGTCCACTCTTTGTGAATCTTTTTGTTTCACAATCCTCTCCAGGGTGCGGTTATCCCTATTGCTTGTACACTTTTTTCTACCACATCTTTTCCTTCCCTTCGCCTCTCTATTAATTTGCTTGGACACAGAGCTCTGTGAACAGCCAGCCTCTTTTGCAATGACCTTTTGTGTCTTGCCCTCCTTGTGCAAGGTGTCAATGGTCGTCTTTTGGACAACTGTCAAGTCAGCAGTCTTCCCCATGATTGTGTAGCCTACAGAACTAGACTGAGAGAGCATTTAAAGGCCTTTGCAGGTGTTTGGAGTTCATCAGCTGATGAGAGTGTGGCACCAGGTGTCTTCAATAGTCAACCTCTTCACAATATTCTAATTTTCTGAGATACTGAATTTGGGATTTTCCTTAGTTGTCAGTTATAATCATCAAAATGAAAAGAAATAAACATTTGAAATATATCAGTCTGTGTGTAATGAATGAATATAATATACAAGTTTCACTTTTTGAATGAAATTAGTGAAATAAATAAACTTTTGATGATATTCTAATTATATGACCAGCAACTGTGTATATATATATATATATATATATATATATATATATATATATATATATATATATATATATATATATATATATATATATTTCTCCAAGAGTAAAACAGTTTTAATAAGCAAAAATTACTGAGTACTCCTTTAAATTTATTTACTCCCATCCACTTAGCCAATGGAAATCTGACGCACTTCCAATCCTCTGTCTCAATATGTCGATTTTAATTCGTCAAATCTAAGCCACTTAAGTTTTTTTCTGCAGAATCCAGCATTTCTTTTTTTTTTTTTACTTCAGATCTAACCTTAGACATTGACTTTCTATTTCTGTGCCAAGAAGAAAAAGAATATTAGTAGAATATTTCTGTCATCCTAGCATAATCCAGTGTTTTCATTCATCTTTCACTCAAACTGTGCTCTATAGTGCTGATAGACAACTTGTCTGATATGCAATCAGCACTATCAGCATTTATGATGTGCTGGAAGAAAAACTACATGTGTCTGTGAAACTGTCAAAAAGCACTGTAAGAACATTTTAAATAAGTCGAAAGTGCTTGGCAGATTGATAGGAGGCTTACTTATCGAACACTGAAATGTCCCACGGTTGCATTCTCCATGGTTCACCAGAACTGTCCCTTGCTAACTGCATTCAGCACTTGCGTGCATTTGTGGCATTATCTGATTTGCATCATTCTAATAAAGGGGCAATAGAGTAATCCTAATTATGAAGATATATTATAATATTTCAATGAACGATTTATACAACATCCATGTGCATGGAAATTGTTCCTAAGTTCATCACACTTATTTTAAACAACAGCATGCACATACATAATGTTTGTGAGATCTTTTAAGAAAGCGAGTCCAGCTATCTGTTTAATCCAAGTCTTGAAGAGATCAAATATGGTATATGAAAGCTGAAGCTCAAACATTCTGGCATGACTTGAGGACAAACTTCAATGTTTTTCGCGTGTCAAGCAAGCACCTTTGAACTTGCATTTACCATAGGATGAGCTCCATGTATGTGCATTGATCAATGTTGGTTTGTGAATGCAGGCCTAAATGTAATACATTTATCTAAAGATCAGCAGAAGTCTTATAGGTTTGGAACAACATGAGTAATTGATGGGTGTCCTATCCCTTTGAGATTTCCTGGTTTCTATCCATTTATACATGAACCCATTATGAATTTATTAACCTAATTAATTCTTTGGCATCAGTTGAATGGACACCATTTTCTGACCAACATTCATATTTTTATTAAACCTTTATTCCAATGACGATAATTAGAAAATGTAGGCCAATAAAAATTTTTAATCTTTTAACTCAAAGTTTATATCTAAAGTAAACTCGCAATTGCATGTTATAAAATCCGAATTGCAGACTCTATAACTTGTAATTTGCGAGTTTAAATCTCACAAATCTGATGTTATTTCCTGCCATTCAAAGTTTATAACTCACAATTCTGACTTTTTTTTCTCACAATTGCAAGTATATCTATATCTAAATTTATATCTAAACCGACAATTGCCCGTTATAAAATCCAAACTGCGGGATATAAATCCACAATTCTGAGAAAAAAAGTTGCAATTAACTGTTGTAAAAATAAATAAAAAAATCATTTAATTCTGTGCTGGAGCCTCAACAATTTTTATCATCTCACACTTTTTTTTGCTAAGATGAATGCTGCAGTTTGCTGATGCTAAATCTGTGGGCCGCGTAATGGTAGAGGTTTGGTGTGTGCGGACATCTCCAGACTGCTCAAGCAAGGAAAAGCATATGAGGTTCTGCCACATCGAGCATGCTCAGTGAGCTCTGCATTAAGCTTCAGTAATGCCCATCCTTAACAACTCCTCAGCCCACCGTCACTGGCCACCGAGTTAATGGCCTCTCATAGTGCAGATAGCGGACTCATTGAGAAAGCGGGAGGCTTCATCTGGGAAAATGGAAGTGCTCATGGGCCCTCCCAGGGGAGCATCCACAGCCACGAGAGCGTTTCCTTCAAGCTCAATGTGACATTGGGAGGGTGGAAGGCTCATTTAGAGGGCTAAGATTTCCTACTCACTTCAAGATCCATTTGGTAGACTTAGACAGCCTTTCAGTGCTCAAGCCGAGGAATTAGATTTACACGATTGCAAACTTCATACCTGTTCAAGGTTATTTTGGAGGGCCTCCTTGTTCCTGTACTTGGGGAGAAGAAAGCTCAAAGATTAAATCTGAGTGGATCTTTCATTCTTGTGGTAAATGAGGCTAATCAGCGCAATTCATCCATATAAAACGGCTTTCAAAGTGGCATCGGTACTGATAAGTGCTCGATTCTAAGGACTAAATGAGGTAAAACCCATCTGTAGATAAAGAAAGAAATAGCTGCTGCAACCTTCTACAGGAGCAGGTTGAAAAGTACGTCTCGCCATCTCCTCTGTCTCATTTAATGTGTTTGAGGTGATTCATGGCCAAGGGTGCATTGCACAGGGAGAGGCTTATTTCATAAATGTGACACTTGCATCTTCAGCTCCGACTGACCTGAGAATCTCACCAGCTCTCTCCCTCATAAAGGTTGAAGCGGTCTCTGCTCGTGAATTATTTATGGGAGGCAGTACAAGTTGAAATAACTGCTCTGTGATGAGCGTTCCCATTCTGGACACTTACTCTCCACAGCCATCAAGATTTTCAGTAGTGAAGGACACTGCATGTCCACATACAGTACAATAGATTTACGCTAGGGATGAACAAAAAACAACATATATTCAAATCGACTAGTCTGTGGTTTGGCCGTTTATGTGTTCTTGCGGTCGGTAAACAGCTAGATGAAATGGATTTTAATCAACTTTCTGTTCAACTTGAGATTTTTATGCAGAACTCGTGCCAGGACACTTAAAAAACAAGAGAGAGGCAACAGCCAAATATGCTTTAAAGGGGATGAATCTAAAGATGAAACTTTTCTGAGATGGTTTTACCATGTAAACTGTCTAACAGTTAAAGCTGAGCTCACTGTTTGCATGCCAATGAAAGCATCAAAACATCAAAGCTACATATATTAGAAAAACAAGTTATGTAAATGTATATTAGTCAATGCATTAACTAACATTTTAAAACTAACAATGAGCAACTCATTTGTTACAGTATTTATTAGTTATTATTTATTTGTTACAGTATTTATTAGTCTTTCAAGTGTTAGTTAGCTAACACCGTTGACGCATTTCTTTTGTCGCGTCGACAACGTCACTGATTATGATGGGTTATATTGTCTTTTGTCGTGTTGCGTCCAGTGTAGACAACGTCACTGATTATGATGGGTTATATTGTCTTTTGTCAGCGTCCAGTGTAGACAACGTCACTGATTATGATGGGTTATACGGTGTTGCGTCCAGTGTAGACAACGTCACTGATTATAATGGGTTATATTGTCTTTTGTCGCGTTGCGTCCAGTGTAGACAACGTCACTGATTATAATGGGTTATATTGTCTTTTGTCGCGTTGCGTCCAGTGTAGACAACGTCACTGATTATAATGGGTTATATTGTCTTTTGTCGCGCCGCATCGTCACTGATTATGATGGGTTATATTGTCTTTTGTCACGTCGCATCCAGCGTAGACAACAACGTCACTGATTATAATGGGTTATATTGTTTTTGTGTAGACAACATCACTGATTATAATGGGTTATATTGTTTTTGTGTAGACAACGTCACTGATTATAATGGGTTATATTGTCTTTTGTCACGCCACATCCAGCGTGACACAAGCGTCACTGATTATGATGGGTTATATTGTCTTTTGTCGCCGCATCGTCACTGATTATGATGGGTTATATTGTCTTTTGTCGTGTCGCATCCAGCGTGAGACAACAACGTCACTGATTATAATGGGTTATATTGTTTTGTGTAGACAACATCACTGATTATAATGGGTTATATTGTTTTTGTGTAGACAACGTCACTGATTATAATGGGTTATATTGTCTTTTGTCGCGCCGCATCGTCACTGATTATGATGGGTTATATTGTCTTTTGTCGCGTCGCATCCAGCGTAGACAACAACGTCACTGATTATAATGGGTTATATTGTTTTTGTGTAGACAACATCACTGATTATAATGGGTTATATTGTTTTTGTGTAGACAACGTCACTGATTATAATGGGTTATATTGTCTTTTGTCACGCCACATCCAGCGTGACAAGCGTCACTGATTATGATGGGTTATATTGTCTTTTGTCGCGTTGCGTCCAGTGTAGACAACGTCACTGATTATAATGGGTTATATTGTCTTTTGTCGCGCGCATCGTCACTGATTATGATGGGTTATATTGTCTTTTGTCGCGTCGCATCCAGCGTAGACAACAACGTCACTGATTATAATGGGTTATATTGTTTTTGTGTAGACAACATCACTGATTATAATGGGTTATATTGTTTTTGTGTAGACAACGTCACTGATTATAATGGGTTATATTGTCTTTTGTCACGCCACATCCAGCGTAGACAACGTCACTGATTATGATGGGTTATATTGTCTTTTGTCGTGTTGCGTCCAGTGTAGACAACGTCACTGATTATAATGGGTTATATTGTCTTTTGTCGCGTTGCGTCCAGTGTAGACAACGTCACTGATTATAATGGGTTATATTGTCTTTTGTCGCGCCGCATCGTCACTGATTATGATGGGTTATATTGTCTTTTGTCGCGTCGCATCCAGCGTAGACAACAACGTCACTGATTATAATAGGTTATATTGTTTTTGTGTAGACAACATCACTGATTATAATGGGTTATATTGTTTTTGTGTAGACAACGTCACTGATTATGATGGGTTATATTGTCTTTTGTCACGCCACATCCAGCGTAGACAACGTCACTGATTATGATGGGTTATATTGTCTTTTGTCGCGTCGCATCCAGCGTAGACAACGTCACTGATTATAATGGGTTATATTGTTTTTGTGTAGACAACATCACTGATTATAATGGGTTATATTGTTTTTGTGTGAGACAACGTCACTGATTATAATGGGTTATATTGTCTTTTGTCACGCCACATCCAGCGTGAACAACGTCACTGATTATGATGGGTTATATTGTCTTTTGTGTTATTTGCGTCCAGTGTAGACAACGTCACTGATTATAATGGGTTATATTGTCTTTTGTCGCGTTGCGTCCAGTGTAGACAACGTCACTGATTATAATGGGTTATATTGTCTTTTGTCGCGCATCGTCACTGATTATGATGGGTTATATTGTCTTTTGTCGCGTCGCATCCAGCGTAGACAACAACGTCACTGATTATAATAGGTTATATTGTTTTTGTGTAGACAACATCACTGATTATAATGGGTTATATTGTTTTTGTGTAGACAACGTCACTGATTATGATGGGTTATATTGTCTTTTGTCACGCCACATCCAGCGTAGACAACGTCACTGATTATGATGGGTTATATTGTCTTTTGTCGCGTTGCGTCCAGCGTAGACAACGTCACTGATTATAATGGGTTATATTGTCTTTTGTCGCGCCGCATCCAGTGTAGACAACGTCACTGATTATGATGGGTTATATTGTCTTTTGTCGAGCCGCATCCAGTGTAGACAACGTCACTGATTATAATGGGTTATATTGTTTTTGTGTAGACAACATCACTGATTATAATGGGTTATATTGTTTTTGTGTAGACAACGTCACTGATTATGATGGGTTATATTGTCTTTTGTCGCGCCACATCCAGCGTAGACAACGTCACTGATTATGATGGGTTATATTGTCTTTTGTCGCGCCGCATCCAGCGTAGACAACAACTTCACTGATTATGATGGGTTATATTGTCTTTTGTCGCGCCGCATCGTCACTGATTATGATGGGTTATATTGTCTTTTGTCGCGTCGCATCCAGCGTAGACAACGTCACTGATTATAATGGGTTATATTGTCTTTATGTAGACAACGTCACTGATTATAATGGGTTATATTGTCTTTGTGTAGACAACGTCACTGATTATAATGGGTTATATTGTCTTTGTGTAGACAACGTCACTGATTATGATGGGTTATATTGTCTTTTGTCGCGTCGCATCCAGCGTAGACAACGTCACTGATTATAATGGGTTATATTGTCTTTTGTCGCGTTGCATCCAGCGTAGACAATGTCACTGATTATAATGGGTTATATTGTTTTTGTGTAGACAACGTCACTGATTATAATGGGTTATATTGTTTTTGTGTAGACAACGTCACTGATTATAATGGGTTATATTGTCTTTGTGTATACAACGTCACTGATTATAATGGGTTATATTGTCTTTTGTCGCGTCGCATCCAGCGTAGACAACGTCACTGATTATAATGGGTTATATTGTTTTTGTGTAGACAACGTCACTGATTATAATGGGTTATATTGTTTTTGTGTAGACAATGTCACTGATTATAATGGGTTATATTGTTTTTGTGTAGACAACGTCACTGATTATGATGGGTTATATTGTCTTTTGTCGCGTCGCATCCAGTGTAGACAACGTCACTGATTATAATGGGTTATATTGTCTTTTGTCACGTCGCATCCAGCGTAGATAATGTCACTGATTATGATGAGTTATATTGTCTTTTGTCACGCCGCATCCAGCGTAGACAACGTCACTGATTATGATGGGTTATATTGTCTTTTGTCGCATTGCGTCCAGCGTAGACAACGTCACTGATTATAATGGGTTATATTGTCTTTTGTCGCATCGCATCCAGCGTAGATAACGTCACTGATTATGATGGGTTATATTGTCTTTTGTCGCGCCACATCCAGCGTAGACAACGTCACTGATTATGATGGGTTATATTGTCTTTTGTCGCACTGCTCGTGTCCAGTGTAGACACGGGGTAAGGCTAACAGATGGAAGCTTATTGCAAAGTGTTACCCCCCAAAAAAACGTCTCGGTTACGTATGGTAACCCTCGTTCCCTGAAGGAGGGAACGGAGACGTACGTCGGACGTCACCGATGAATTGGGATCACTTCAGGGAGCCCCTAACAGCTTCGAGATATAGAGAACAGGCCAATGAGAATTGGCGTGCGAGATTTGCATCTCGCGCTCTGCCCCGCGTCGCGGTATAAAGCGGAAGTGAAATGCCGCGACGTTTGTTTTTCACTGAGGAACCGAACTACTGACTCGGCCTGCAGTGATGGTACAGCAATTGTGGCGACGGGCGACGTCTCCGTTCCCTCCTTCAGGAACGCGAGGGTTACCATACGTAACCGAGGCGTTCCCTTTCAGTCGGTCACGTTCGGCGCACGTCGGACGTCACCGGCAATTGGGATCCCTTTGGAACGCGCCACAGTTGCTACCACTTCCAGCA
Organism: Paracanthobrama guichenoti; assembly: GCA_018749465.1. Classification (NCBI taxonomy): domain Eukaryota; kingdom Metazoa; phylum Chordata; class Actinopteri; order Cypriniformes; family Gobionidae; genus Paracanthobrama; species Paracanthobrama guichenoti. The sequence continues at coordinate 53,791,553 of CM031949.1, forward strand.
CCCTGGGAAAGCCCCTCAGACCCGGCTGTTCCGGGCGGGGAAATTCACGCAGGGAGAGTCAGCTGCTGTTCCGCAAGACCCACTCAGCCGACTATTGGATAACGCTGGGAAAGCGTGCCCCGGGGGGCCGCTGCGGAAGCCACATCATGCCCGGAGGAGTTACCATGTGGAGAATATACGTATGGACTGGCCGTGGGCAGTGCTACATCGGAAGCCCCAGGGGTGGCTCCGGCCATTTAGGCGGGGGTCCACACCACACTGAGACGGCAGAGAGGGAAAGACACGAGCTCGCCGAAGGAGACTTACCGTGGAGAATACACATATGGGACCGCCGTGGGGGTCACAACATATGGAACCCAGCCTAACACAAGTTCCACCAATGCATACGAGCGTTAGGCCTGGCGTCGGACGCTCCGCCACGTCCGACTGCCGAGGGTTGCGGAGGACTCGACAGGGTTCGCCATACTGGGGAACTTCGACTGGAGCATATAAGCGCGCGTATCCGTTCCATGGGAAGGAGTGGCGCAGCAAGCCGACACTTTAGAACGGGCACCGGTGTTACTGACTATGGGAAGTGAGCACACAGGAAGATACCGGCTCTACACGTAGGCTATAGAACCTAGCGAACGTGTTAGGTGTCGCCCAGCCCGCAGCCCTACAAATATCTGCCAGCGAGGCGCCACGAGCCAGCGCCCAGGAAGAAGCTACACCCATGGTGGAGTGGGCTCTTAACCTGAGCGGGCAGGGCACGTCTTGGGTTTCATACGCCAAGACGATGGCATCCACTATCCAGTGGGCCATCCTCTGCTTGGAGACAGCCTTTCCCTTCTGCTGTCCTCCATAACAGACGAAGAGCTGTTCTGTGGTCCTGAAGCTTTGCGTTCTGTCCACGTAAGTCCGCAGCGCGGACGGGACAGAGAAAAGCTAGGGCTGGGTCTGCCTCCTCCCGAAGGCAGCGCTTGCAGGCTCACCACCTGGTCCCGGAAAGGAGTGGTGGGAACCTTGGGCACATATCCCGGCCGGGGTCTCAGGATTACGTGAGAGTTACCAGGCCCGAATTCCAGGCACGATTCGTCGACCGAAAATGCCTGCAGGTCCCCTACCCTCTTGATGGAGGCCAATGCAGTCAGGAGTACTGTCTTCAGAGACAGAATTTTTAACTCAGCTGACTGCAAAGGCTCAAAGGGAGGCCTCTGCAGTGCGGTCAGCACCAGAGACAGGTCCCAAGAGGGTATAGAGAGAGGGCGAGGCGGATTCAGTCTCCTCGCCCCCCTCAGGAACCTGACGATCAGATCGTGCTTCCCTAAGGACTTCCCGCCCACGTAGTCATGATTGGCGGCGATGGCGGCCACATAAACTTTGAGGGTGGAGGAGACAGCCTTCGCTCCAACCCGTCTTGTAGGAAGGAAAGCACAGAACTGACCGAACACCTTCGGGGTCTTCTCGGCGAGAAGAGCACCATTCGACGAACAGGTTCCACTTCAACGCGTAGAGGTGCCTTGTAGAGGCGCTCTAGTGGAAGTAATGGTGTCTACCACAGCTTGTGGCAGACCGCCTAGAACCTCCGCGTCCGTCCAGGGACCAGACATGGAGTTTCCAGAGGTCCGGACGCTGGTGCCAGAGGGTGCCCGTCTCTGAGTCAGGAAGTCCTTCCTCAGAGGAATGGGCCAAGGAGGTGCTGTCGCGAGGAGCACTAGTTCCGAAAACCAAGTCCTGTTGGGCCAGTACGGAGCGACCAACAGGACCTGCTCCTCGTCCTCCTGACCTTGCACAGTGTTTGTGCAAGAAGGCTCACTGGGGAAGCGGATATTTGCGTAGGCCGCCAGCTGTTGCCAGCGCATCCGAACCTCGGTTAGAACAGCTGGCAGTGGGTGGAGTTGCTACTCTGAGCGGCGGCGAAGGCGGCTGGGGTGCACTGGCTGTCGTGAGCAGCTCGTCGACGCCGCGATTGAGCAGGCCCGGAATATGATGTCACGGCGACCTCAGATGCTTCTGACTCCATAGGAGAGATGGCGGGCGAGTTGTGACATGCGACGGGAGGCGTAGACCACCCTGTTTGTTGATGTATGCAAGCGGGCAGTGCTGTCCGTCACGGACCAACGTGCTTGCCTCTGAGCGGCGTTTTGAAGCGGCTGAGTGCAAGGCGAACTGCTAACAACTCCAGGCAATTGATATGCCATTGCAGTTGGGGCCCGTCCACAGACCCGACACTGCAAGCCCGTTATGCGTGGCACCCCAGCCGGTGGATGAGGCATCCGTGGAGACAACAGCATGCCTGGACACTTGTTCTAGAGGCACGCCTGCCCGTAGAAATGAAGGGTCCGACCACGGGCTGAAGGTTTGGCGGCATCTCGGCGTCACTTGGACACGGAGAGTTCCGCTGCGCCACGCCCATCTCGGGACCCGGTCGTGGAGCCAGCATTGAAGCGGTCTCATATGAAGCAATCCCAGCGGCGTTACTGCGGCTGCGGACGCCATATGCCCCAGGAGCCTCTGAAAATGTTTCAGTGGTACCGCTATCCTGCGTTCGAGCGAGTTCACGCAGTTCAACACTGACTGGGCGCGCACTCCTCGGTGAGGCGCGCCGTCCGGGCGACCGAGTCTATCTCCATCCCGAGAAAAGAGATCCTCTGCGAGGGGCAGAGTTTGCTCTTCTCCCAGTTGACCTGAAGCCCCAACCGGCAAAGGTGACGGAGCACCATGTCCCTGTGTTCGCACAACTGCTCTCGCGACTGGGCAAGGATCAGCCAGTCGTCGAGGTAGTTGAGAGTCACGAACACCACGCTCTCTCATGGGAGAAATGGCGCCTCGCGACTTTCGTGAAGACACGGGCGACAGGGCCAGCCCGAAGGGTAGGACCTTGTGCTGATATGCTCGTCCGTCGAATGCAAAGCGTAGGAGCGGTCTGTGTCGAGGAGAATCGAGACATGAAAGTGCTGGCGTCCTTCAGGTCGATCGCTGCAAACCAATCTTGGGGGCGGATGCACCTGAAGATGCGTTTCTGCGTTAACATCCTGAATGGCAGCCTGTGAAGGGACTGGTTCAGAAGTCGCAGATCCAAGATCGGTCGTAACCCGCCGCTTTTCTTGGGTACAATGAAGTACGGGCTGTAGAAGCCGGTCTTCATATCGGCTGGAGGACCGGCTCTATCGCGTCCTTCGCCAGTAGGACTGCGATCTCCGCCTGGAGCACAGGGGCATTCTCCTTCGTCGCGGAGGTGAAGTGAAGCGCCCTGAACTTGGGGGCGCCGGGCGAACTGAATCGCATAGCCGAGTCTGATAGTGCGGATGAGCCAGCGAGACGGGCTGGGAAGCGCTAGCCAGGCTCCCAGGAACCGTGCAAGCGGGACCAAGCGGCACCACAGGCGTACCCGCAGCGGGGCAGCGCGGCGGCATGCAGGGACCCGATCACGGGCGGCATGGTAGCGGCCCAAGGTGGGGTCTGAGTGTGCTGTGCAACACTTACCTGCTTCCGCTGAGGGGGACGCGTGAGTGTGGGGAGGCCGTTGGTGGCGTCCCAGACACAGCCGGCACCCCTGCTGGCGATAAGAGAAGCGCCTGAGGGTGACAAGGCATGGAAGCGTCGAACACCGCCAAGCGCACTCTCTTGGCACCCAGAGATTCGGAAACTGCTCTTTTATTGACAATTTGGGTGCCGCTAGCACTGGGGCTAGCGGCGGAACAGATGACACAATATCGCCCCCGCCCTCCTCCGGGGGGAGGTGCTGCGGCCGTCTCGAAGAGCAGTCTCCTCCATCTCTGGGTGGCCCGTCTCAGGGTCTCTTACGACGGCGCTTGCCACCTGGCTTGGCAGCGGCCTGAGCGGGCTGGGCGTCCTTCCCACGGCCGGCTCCACGCCGGCGCCCGGGTGGAGGCTGCTGCTGGGCTGGGGCGGGGCGGGGCAGCGGCGGGCGGGCGTCCCTCGGCGGCGAGCAGGCGGAGGTGCTGCGGCGGCGGCGGGGTGGAGGCAGCAGCTGACCGCCGGGGCAGGATGTATTTTATGGCCTCCGTCTGCTTCTGGGCGGCCGAGAACTGCTGGGCAAAGCTCTCGACGCGTCGCCGAACAACCCGGCCGGGAGATGGGGAGTCTAGGAACCGAGTCTTATCGGTCTCCCTCATGTCGGCCAGGTTGAGCCAGAGATGCCGCTCCTGGACCACTAGAGTGGACATCGCCTGACCAATGGAACGAGCGGTGACTTTCGTCGCCGGAGGGCGAGGTCCGTCGCCGTCCGGAGCTCCCGGAGGAGCTCTGGGCCAGGGCTACCCTCGTGCATATCCATGAGTGCCTGGGCCTGATGCACCTGAAGCAGCGCCATGGCATGCAAGGCGGGCGCAGCCTGGCCACAAGACCTGTAAGCCTTCGCAGTCAGACTGGAGGAGAACTTACAGGCCTTGGGCGGGAGGCGTGGGTCACCGCGCCAATTGGAGGCGGTCGCCGGACACAGTTGCATCGCGACGGCCCGCTCCACGGCGGGATCCCCACGTACCCCTGGCTTGCCCGCCCGTCAAGGGTAGTGAGGAGGAGGAGCCACCGGGTCGGTTCCTGGCACTAAAGGGTGTCGACCACGACCTGGTGAGCTCCTCATGCACCTCGGGAAGAAAGGTACCGGGCGGGGCGCTGAGAACCAGCGCGGCCCGCCCGAAACCAATCGTCCAACCTAGAAGGTTCGGGGCGTGGTGGAGGTTCCACTCAAGCCCGACCTTTTCGGCGGCCCGGGAAAGCATAGCCGTCAACTCGGGGTCTGACTCGACCGCTGCCACTCTCCCAGAGGAGGCAGTGCAGCCGAATCTTCATCCTCCGAGGACTGGAACTCCCCCTCCGATGCAGCGATCGACATCTGCTCCTCCGCCGGGCTCCGAAGAGACCGCCGGACGCCCATGGGAGGGCCAGCGGGTCCCTCCGAAGCTCAACCGGTAGCGGCGCTTGTGAGGGGTTAGGGGCCTGCGGAGGTGCGCTCGGCGGGTTAGCCCTAACCGTAATCCTCAGGTCACCCGGCCATTCGTCGTGAAGTAGATCTATTCTGGGGAATAGAGCTAGATCGAGGCATGGGTAGGGGACTCCACCTTCACGAATGTGGCGAGTCTCGACCTGGCGCTGCGATAGTCATGTTCCCACAGTGAGAACACGGACTATCCACAAAGGCTGCCTCAGCGTGCTGTAAGCCCAGGCACGTGATACAGCGATTGTGACCGTCAGCGGGTGACAGGGAATGACCGCATCCAGTAGCGCCGCGGGTGGAATGACATCTCGAAAAGGCGCAGTGTCACACCCGTGTAGCTCTCTTTTTGAGGAAAAAGCGCTTTTTTTTTTTTTTTTTTTTGTGCTGAAGCACTCAGGGGAGGACCGCGGCAACACACCGGGAAATAGTGCAGCCTGTGTGTGTGCACTCACAACTCTCTTGCTGTGAGAACAGCAGTTGTTTTTTTTTTTCCTCTTAATGCAGCAGGGGGCGCGGTCGCGCTGGTTGTGCCGTCTCGCCAACACACGCGTTTCCCTCTCTCTCTGGCCTCTCGTTCTCTCCATTCTCTCGTTTCGTTCTTCATCAACGCCGTTCGGCTCCGAAGTGAATGACAAACGTGCGTGCATTTCACTTCCGCTTTATACCCGCGACGCGGGGCGGAGCGCGAGATGCAAATCTCGCACGCCAATTCTCATTGGCCTGTTCTCTATATCTTGAAGCTGTTAGGGGCTCCCTGAAGTGATCCCAATTCGTCGGTGACATCTGACGTACGTCGAACGTGACCGACTGAAAGGGAACAAATATTAATAGAGAATGTAAACATTATTGATTATTAATCTAATACATTTTTCATTGAACTATATAAGCTATATAACTTTTACTCTTGCCTATATTATTGGCCATTTTTGGTGTTCTTGCTTATAAATAAATGTTGACCATTTTATTAGCCTGTTACTGTTGCCTGTGTTTTTACTGTAGTAATATCCTGTGTGATTTTAATTTCCAACTTATTTTGGGGTTCCCTTTTGACCCACAGCTGTGTTGCCAAAATTACCCAAATTGGGTTGTTTTTACCTCAGCATTTTTTGAGTGTATTTTGAATGTAAATGTTTTTACAGTAAATGGCTGTAAAGTAATTTCACAGTATTAATGCTGTAGAATTACAGTATATTGCTGGTGTCTCCTCTGATTTTTTTTTTTTTTTTTTTACAGTGTAGCCAAGCTGGTCTCTCAGTTTGATCAGCTGACAAGTTCTCTTTAAAACCATCCAAACAGACTTGGCTGGGAGATCAGCTAAGATCAGGAAATCTGTTTTCAGCGTTGTTTTTTTGTTTTTTTTTTTTTTCACACTTTCTTTGCCATGTATGAAAAAAGTGAAAATTTGTGCATCCAATTTACACTGAATTTTCAATGGCATACAAGGTTTGTTAGTTGATAAGTTGAAGAAGTTTTAACTTGTATACCCAATTAAAATTGAGGTTTGAAATGAAATGAAAAAACATGGCTATAAATGTTACAGCTGAAAAAAACAAAAGTAAACTTCTTTTCCTCTTGAAAACATTTTTCTAATCATTTTTTTAATTGAGTCTGACTGGCTGTGACAGTGGAGGGGCCAAAGATAGACGGGCTGTGGTAAAGGCTGAGTTTATGAATATTAATTAGCTCATGTTAATATTGCTGATCTTCTGAGATAAAACTTTGCCTTTCTGGGATGTCTATTTTCACTCATATTTTACTCAATGTCTTTGTAGACATACACCTGCTCAAATGTAAAGTTTGTTTTTGTATTTTAGATGTGTGAAGATTTTGCATTGCATGATTCCTGACTTGCTGATTTTTTATATAAGTCAAACTAACTGAGGTAAATGAGAATTCTAGAACACCCGTTGTAAAATATGGCCTCTTTAAAGGGTTACTTCACTCAAAAATGTTAATTATCCCATAAATGTACTCACCCTCAAGCCATCCTAGGTGTATATGACTTTCTTCTTTCAGCCAAACACAATCAGAGTTATATAAAAAAAATATCCTGGCTTTTCCAAGCTTTATAATGGAAGTGAATGGTACCTTAGTAGTGCATCCATCCATCATAAAAGTGATCCATACAGCTCCAGTGGGTTAATAAATGCCTTCTGAAGCAAAGCGATGGGTTTTTGTAAGAAAAATATCCATATTTATTACTTTATAAACTATAATCACTTGCTTCTTGTAATGGGCGTACGCAGGTCTAGTCCCGGCGGAAGAGTGACCTCTGACCCGACGCATCACATATTGAAAATCACGGAAATGCAGAAGATAGAGCAAAACAAAACACCGGTCACAAATTAGAAAGTCTAAAACGATTTTTTTTAAAGAGAAATGTGGGAGGAGTTTGAGTTTGTTGCACAGCACTATTTGTTTGACCCAAGAGAGGCGTCACCTAAGCTTATGCTGCTATTACATCCTATGTCATGCGTTGGGTCAGAGGTCACTCTTCCGCCGGAATTCGACTCGCATTATAGTTTATAAAGTTATAAATATGGATATTTTTCTTACACAAACACATCGCTTCACTTCAGAAGGCCTTTATTAACTCCCTGGAGCCTGGATTACTTTTATGATGGATGGATGCAGTTTTTTGGGCTTCAAAATCTAGGGTACCATTCACTCCTGTTATAAAGCTGGGAAGAGCCAGGATATTGGCTGTTCCGATACCCTTTTTCCTTGCTGATACTGATTCCGATACCCGGGTGTGTATCTGTATTTACAGCTGTATCTACTACTAGCCCTGTATGAATTGCTAGAATTATTTTATGGTGTGCTTCAGACTTATCCCTTAATAAAACATGAACAAATACATACAGTGAACTAATGTATTTATTACAGTATTTTTATTATCTGACATGCATTTGACAGTAATATTATTTATTTTTCTTAAGTGAAAAAGAACTTCAAATGCAGCCACAAATCTAACACCGCAAACTGAAAAGGGTATTTTAGTTTTACAATATAACTGTATAAAAAACTAGGAAATATAAAAAATTATATATTAATCAGAAAATATCTTTACAACAAAACAAGTGAAAAATAAGCAACCATCCAGGCATAATTATTATTATTATTAGTAGAGACGTATTATTATTATTACATAGAGACGTAGCTAAATGTACTGTACAACAGTAGCCTGATATATTCTGTCAATTTCTTCACGTTAAACTGAACTTTTATTTGAACTTCTAACACGTTTTCATTTCTTCTTCGCTGCTCTAAACAGTGGTTGCTTGTGGCAACACAGCACAACTTCCTGTGTTTGCAATGCATTCTGAGCAGCGAAGAAGAACCGTGCAGCTCGCGGTTAGGCAAAGCTCGCGGTCACAATAACTAGGTCTTGTTTAAGAAAATGGTATCGGATCGGTACATGGGTTCAAGCCGAATTTGTTGTAGTATCGGTGATATTTCTGATACTAGTATCGGAATCGGAACAACTCTATATTTTTTTAATATAACTCTGATTGTGTTCGGCTGAAAGAAGAAAGTCATATACACCTAGGATGGCTTGAGGGTGAGTAAATCATGGGATCATTTTCATTTTTGGGTAAACTAACACTTTAAGATGCTGTGTTACGGTTCATCCGGCTGTTGAACGAGGAATGTCATTTCATTACATCTCATAAATATTAAATGATTTCAAAAATATCACACGAGGCAAGTGCAGTAAAATATGCTGTTTTATATCATTCCTTTTGATCTGCCTCATTTCTCTCATTTGATCTGTTTTAATGAATGGGTTTAATAGCATTATAATCATGTTTGTCAGGTTTTGACCGTGCAGATGAGATGAGAGATTTTCTCTCTGAAAAGTTTCTCTCTGAGCTAATGAGGTGAGCTGGTGTCAGTGTGATGTCTTGTCAGCGAAACTGTAAGGAAAAAGAAGGAAGTTTCCCTCCAAGGTGCTGCTGCGATGTTTTGATTTGTTTCTTATGGTCTCTCCCTCATAAACTGACCATATCTTTGGCCCTGCTTAAGATATCAGAAGCCTCGAAGGAAAATGCATACACTGGGAAGAAAGAAAAAACACTAAAAGCGGCATCCTTTTAAAGCATCTCCCAGAGAGTTTGCCCCTCGCACGAGCTGTAGGCGATTACAGCATTCAAAGGGAACTCGGCTTTAAAGGATCTTTGAAAAACAATTGTCCATGGTGAAGAAAAACTGTAACACTGAGTACTAGAACAAAACCTGATTTGAAGTGGGTGGTTTGCCTCTGGACAGAGGGAAAATAGACCTTAAAGACCTCCCACATCCGCCCTGTGCTTTGCTCCTTGTGTTCTGAGCTGGAGAGAATGAGCTGGCCCAAATTTAGAAAGCAAAAGAATTGCATTATGAGATCTTATCTTTTGAAGTAGAGGTCAACCAATAGTGGATTTTTACAGATAACCAATTAATCAACCAATAATCTTTAAAATGGATACTGAATGAAAACAAGCATAAAACATAAAATAAAATGATATCTTGATCATTCATGTTAGTTCACAGTGCATTTACTAATGTTAAGAGACACAACTTTAAAATGTAAAAATGTACTTAATAGGGCAAATTAGTGTGAGATGGCACAATCCCATAAAAGCACCAATGGGAGTGGACAGTTCTGAGCTTGATCTACTGACAACACGCACATAAGGACACAGACGCAGCCGGATCATTTCCATAATGACCAGCGCAATCTACCAAGAGCAGTGCAAATTGGCGTCTGGTTTTTTTTGGGCGGTAATTAAAGGCGCAAACACCAGTAAACTGATGAGCACAAACCTTAGTAAATCACCTCACATGATTCATTTAAATACTGTCCTTCCATAAATGTTGTGTCTGAAAGGGAAACTCCTACATATGCATATGCAATAAGATCAGCCGCAAAAATAACCCTGTCCACGCCTTTTTTAGTTAGTAAATCCTGACAGTAGTTTTATAATGCCAAAAGAGGGTCCCTTGATGATTATTTGATCAAAATATCAAAATATGTGTTACATTGACGATAAAAAAATAACTGAAATTGAATGTGTTTCTGATTTGTTTATATGTTTCTGTCCACTACATGGCAGCACAGTTTGCGATGTCACTAGCTTTAAATATGCCACGTTGCTGCATAAAGAATGCATAAGAGTGACCAGCTAGATATAAACTAAGGCAAATAGATGGTAAGAATCGTGCTTTAAACTTTTGAGTCAGATGCATGTGTTTTTGTCACATTGTTTTAACCTTGAGGTAGAGGTACTAATGTTAGCATCCTCGACCATACACATACTGCTGTTCTTCACTAGTGCAACATAATAGTCAAAAAATTAATTACTTTATAATGATATGAAAACATAGTGCACTGTATACATACACTGTAAACGCTCAAAATAATTAATTGTTTTGAGTAGTCAACTCAAATTAAACAAATGAGTTCAATCAAAACTTAAATTTAACTGAAACTGGGCTGGGATTTCTATTTCCCAGCATGCTTTGCCATGACACTCAAAAGGGGGAGGCGGGGTGGTTGTGGCTTATAGTCTTATAGTTTGAGAAAAGATATACAGTTAAATGTTCTATATTGCTGTACCCATTCAGTTCTAAGCATTGTGTTACCAATTAGCAAGGTAGCATTTATTGAATTAGCTAGTTAAAGCTAGCCAAGTTTCCACTACTACGTTAATAATTTTCATTTAAATGCCTCAATTTTTTGGCGTTTTGCCATCTTATTTTTTGTTTACAGTGTACCATTTCATTGTCCGTTTTAAATTCATATCTGAAGTGTCCCATTGTGTGCAGTGTGCGGTCTTGTTTGTCAAAACAAACTCCACGAGGCGTAAGTGATACTTTTTATTTCACCTCTAGAGGCCGCTCTCGAACTGTGTAATGACAGTGGACCCTTCTCAGCCACTCCAGCCACAGATGTAACATGAAAAAAACTATCAGTATGGATTTTTGCAGATAACCGATTCTTCCAGCCTCTACTTTAAAGGCATTCATTTTATTCTTTTAATGAGGAAACATGGAGTGTGACACCTAAATTCCTTCTGATTTCCTCTTTCTGGAATGTGCACAGATGACACACTCTCCAACCACACTTAAGGTTTCCATCCCTGTTTGGGATGAGAGAAATGTCTTATGCAAAAGATTAGAAATGTATGTCATGATTTACTCACCTTTACATTTCTCCAAACTAAAATGCTGGTATTTTTGTCTGTGGAACACAAAAGGGAATTTTGTCATGCTCTTTTCAATATAATGACATTCATGGTGACCACGGCTTGTCAAGCTCCAGAGAGGACAAATAAACATTATAAATAGTTGACTATATTTGGAAAGCTTCATGTGAGGGACCAAGTAAAATTTAGCTGATTTATTACTGAAAATCTGAGATTGCTTCAGATCTAAAATGCCACTCTTCATCATGCATTTTCTAACTGGCACGTTGCATTTAAAAGGAGCAGTTTTTGTTTTTTTGGGGAAAAATTGTTTAATTTTCCTTCTGTTCCTCGCACAAAGCTATCATTGGGTTTCAGAAGACTTGGAATATAATGCACATGCTGCTTTTATGGTTCTTTAAAGTTGCATTTTTATCTTTTTGGAGCTTGTGGTCACAGTAAACTGTGTTTCAATGGAAAATATCTGTGTAATATTGAAGCCCATCTTTGCCTCAGTGTAAAAAATTAAATAAAATAAAAGACACATTATAAGATGGAAAGATACATTTTGACATTTATGTGAATTTTGTGAATTTAAGTCTTCGATAATTGATGATATAGTCACATTGTGAGAATTAAAGTCACGTTGTAAGTTCTAGAATCACAATTCTATTGCGGTTTAAAAAGTGAAATTGTGAGTTTTGTTCTGAGGCAGAAACAAACTTCTCCTTTTGTGTTTGATCAAATCTTGCATGTTTCAATAACACTAGGGTGATTAAATAACAGAATTACATTTTGGATGAACTGTTCCTTTAAAAATTACCCTAGTACACTCTCTCTCAGTGCTTGGCCTCTGAGTAAATGAATGCACACCCTCAGTCCTTGCAACACGCTAATTGCCTCTTAACTGTTACATAGCGTGTGCTGTCATGCATATGTGTGCAGGCGCCCAGCAAACCCTTATTTAGAAATGATAAGTAATGATCCTGAGTGGAGTCTTACTGTATTAGTTTACTGGCTGCTCTGTTGAGCTTTGTTACTGCTCTTGTTATTGTGAAACCCTATTTACATGCTGCGACACACAATTTGACTGAATTTGTGGTTTTGCTCATAACGGCCTTGTTAAAGAGTTTATCAAGTGCAGTCAGCTATTTATTTGGCATTTAATGAGAAGAATGAATCTATTAATAGCAAGACTGATACATGAGTTTGTTTTTACCTGCATGTTTTTTGTTGCCATCACAGATTTAGTCAAACTAAGTGTCTTATTACATTGATGATTGTAACAGTTTATAATTATATGCATCATAAGCTTTGAAGTGGAAAAATGAACTGTTTCTAGTTCATTAAAAAACATTTTATAAATAAATAGACTAAAAATATTTCTCTTTCTGCTTATTTTAACATGCACACAAACGCTGAAACACAGCATTCACAAACAGTGCTCATTAAGAAACATCGGCAGTTATTTCACAGTAAATTTATGTATTATAAGTTATGAAGCTACTTATAAGCCTGCTTTTCTCCAGCATCCCTCATGTCCTGAATGGTGTGAAAAATTCATGAGATTAATTGTGATGAGTTGTTTAATATTATCACTGTTATAAGCCATATCATCATTGTTGGGCAGAAACCTTGTAAATCATTACTATAGGTCACCCTTTACATCTGTCTGTGGATTTTGTAAATGCTTAATCAATGAAAAGTACTAAAAAGAGCTTGTGACTAAACCTTGTGACTCCATTGCAACTGTTGTTTAAACCTCATAACTCCACCCGCTTCTATCGTGAATGAAGTGGCACACACAGTTTGGACCGTCTCTGCTTGTTTGCAATGCAATGCAATTAAAGAGCTGGTTCTTTGAAAAATTACAGCATTTTCTTTACTCAAAGAAATATATATATATATATATATATATATATATATATATATATATATATATATATATATATATATATATATATATATATATATATATGGATGTCCTTTTCGCGCAAAATAAGAGGTGTGTGTGGACATACAGTAAAAGACAGTAAAAGTGGAGTGCTGCGGGTCACATCACGTGTAGAAGGCTGCCCGGATTTGGAGGATGCGCCAGCGTCGTATAAGGCCGGCGACATACTGGCTGTGTGGCGTGAGCGTGGCGTTTCTTTTGCGTTTCTGTTGCATGTCTGCTGCGTCGCGTTTTCTATGTCTTTGCACACCAGAAACGTGTCTGATGCGGTGCTGCTGCTAGGTGACATACAGTGAAGGCCTATGCTTCATGTTAAACATAAATATATAGCCTACTGATACAACAAAGAACAAGGTCGGCAGTATTGATGGCAAAATAGGCTATGGAATATTGTATTCGTTCTGTATTGACAGGTGCAATATTTCAAAATGGATAATTATTATTGTTTTTTTAATTACAATTAGGCCTATATCTGCATTTATGTCAACCTAGAGACTTTCAAACATGAAAATGTAATTTATTAATATGTATTCGTGTCAAAATAACATAAATAGATTTTCCTATTCTATTTTGCCTGGAAACGCTTCCAACACGCTTGCGTGTCATGTGAAAAATAGGCGTTGGTTCTATTTCTAGCGTGCGCGCGTTTACGGCGTGGCTCAAGCCGTGCTTGAGACGCGCGTGTCACGCAGGCAGTGTGCAAGCTCTAACCTGTTAACATGGGAGCCGAAGTAAAAACGGACACGCCACCAGGCTGAAACGCTCACGCCATGCAGCCAGTGTGTAGCCGGCCTAACGCCGGCTTCACACCGCACGCGCAAGCAGTGTGTTGGCAGGGCAGAAGCAGTGTGTATGGAGAGCGTGAGCCACGCGCCCATTGTGCATTCACACTGGCAGCGTTCGTCTCGCGCAAATGAACCACGGCTCGTGTATTACAAATACAGACGAATATTGTCCATTCTGATTTATGATGGGCAGCATATATCTGCTGCAAATGCGACTGTGTTCCCCTCTGTCCCAAACACACATGCATATAACATTTTGTATATAAGTAGTTCACATGATAAATGTAACATTAAAGTTAAGATATGCTTCTAGTTTTAATAATTTAAACAGGCCTTTGAAGTTTAGGCAAAAAGTTGCTCATGCTGAATTAAAGCCACAGTGCATTGTTCTGATCAATATTGACATGATTAACATGAAACAGGAAACAAATTCTACTTGATATAACAATTTTTTTTTTTAATACTGTATCCTAAATTGTAGATATTTAAGCTATATATCATATGCTGAAGTGAATTTCTGGAGTGTTAATGATTAAAATAAAAAACAACAAGAACCATACGGAACCGAAAACCGTGATACGAACCGAACCGTGGGTTTTGTGAACCATGTATAGTATATATTTATGAATATATATATATATATATATATATATATATATATATATATATATATACACTCACCTAACGGATTATTAGGAACACCTGTTCAATTTCTCATTAATGCAATTATCTAATCAACCAATCACATGGTAGTTGCTTCAATGCATTTAGGGGTGTGGTCCTGGTCAAGACAATCTCCTGAACTCCAAACTGAATGTCAGAATGGGAAAGAAAGGTGATTTAAGCAATTTTGAGCGTGGTATGGTTGTTGGTGCCAGACGGGCCGGTCTGAGTATTTCACAATCTGCTCAGTTACTGGGATTTTCACGCACAACCATTTCTAGGGTTTACAAAGAATGGTGTGAAAAGGGAAAAACATCCAGTATGCGGCAATCCTGTGGGCGAAAATGCCTTGTTGATGCTAGAGGTCAGAGGAGAATGGGCCGACTGATTCAAGCTGATAGAAAAGCAACTTTGACTGAAATAACCACTCGTTACAACCGAGGTATGCAGCAAAGCATTTGTGAAGCCACAACACGCACAACCTTGAGGCGGATGGGCTACAACAGCAGAAGACCCCACCGGGTACCACTCATCTCCACCACAAATAGGAAAAAGAGGCTACAATTTGCACAAGCTCACCAAAATTGGACAGTTGAAGACTGGAAAAATGTTGCCTGTTCCGATGAGTCTCGATTTCTGTTGAGACATTCAGATGGTAGAGTCAGAATTTGGTGTAAACAGAATGAGAACATGGATCCATCATGCCTTGTTACCACTGTGCAGGCTGGTGGTGGTGGTGTAATGGTGTGGGGGATGTTTTCTTGGCACACTTTAGGCCCCTTAGTGCCAATTGGGCATCGTTTAAATGCCACGGCCTACCTGAGCATTGTTTCTGACCATGTCCATCCCTTTATGACCACCATGTACCCATTCTCTGATGGCTACTTCCAGCAGGATAATGCATCATGTCACAAAGCTCGAATCATTTCAAATTGGTTTCTGGAACATGACAATGAGTTCACTGTACTAAAATGGTCCCCACAGTCACCAGATCTCAACCCAATAGAGCATCTTTGGGATGTGGTGGAACGGGAGCTTCGTGCCCTGGATATATACAGATTTACCTTTATATCATAATAAAATATTATTTTCCTTGTATCGTAATCAGGAGTTCATAATTTTTTTATTTTATTTTTTTTTAATGTTTTTTCATGTGGATAAAACTGGATGCAAAAATCACAAGGAGAGTTCATAAAAAAAAAAAAACGTTCTGTAGTTGTTAAAAATTGATACAAAGCAGTCTGTAGTTACAAGTTGGCCTATTTAATGTTAAAGTGGCTATATGTAGAATTCAGAAAGCCTTGTTATTAGCAACACCGGTGGCCATTAAGTGAACTGCATTCAGCCACTTGCTTGTGTCCGCATTCATACACACACAGTGTACAACAGTCTGAATGTGATTCAAAGCACCGATATACTCACAGCGAATATCTTTTTCATTCTTTGCTTAGAAGTAAAAAGAAGTTGGAAACACCTTTTCAGCAAACATCCTGACACTGTCCATGCTGCTGAGCAACAGTTTACATGAATGAGTAAATATGTGCTGCGCGTATTCTTCTCAACAATTCACCAGCATCAAATCAACAAATGAGGTCATTAAAATTACACTGTTAAGATAGTTTGATTATACAGTATATCTGAGACTATAGACTAGATCTGGCTATGTTTGTTATGCATTGATAATACAGTACAGAATAGCTCTTTCAACATTATCCTGAATGCATTCGTTTCATATGTCATTGAACGGGAAAGTGGCTCTCGGGAGCGTAAATGTCACATTCTTTTGATTTTCCTGGCAAAAATGTCCCAAGTCCTACACATAAAAATCAGACTACAGGCTTTCATAGACTACCTATGAAGTCAGGGAAGGTCTTGTGCTTTAAGTTACAAACTGTTCACACATTGGCAATACAAAAAGCAATTAATACATGACAAATGGGTCTGACAAAATGTAATATTAAAAGGCTGTAATTACGAAATCACGAAAAAATGCTCAGTTTAATAGAGGTGTTAGTATTAGTATGAATATCAGCAATGTCGATGCTGAGAGTACTTGATATCAGATTGGCCATGAGAGGGGAAAGAGTGAGGGACATTTGGAAAGGTGGATAGAGTGAGAGAGAGTGTTAGGGGGTGGGCTTTCATTTTTCTCATTCTCGTTTGTGAACAGGTATGATGAACGTGTTGCAACACTGACGATTGCCTTTGTTTTTACAGCGCAGTATAAAATGCTCCCTGCACAGCAGATGTTATTAATATGCCTGTGTGGGAAGTGATCTGGCAGCATGCCTTGCGTGTGCTTATTATTGGTTACATGAAGTTGGTCACATGTTCCTGCCGTGCACATGCTACAGTACGACGCTGTGTTCGCTCACCCTGCCACCTCACCTTCAGCATATCAAACTGGCCTGCACCTGTCTGTAACATCCCATCTCTTAAACTGCATGTCCAGAGCTGTCTGCTGCTGTGTTTCCAGCAGGAAACATTCGCAGTAAGAGGCCATGCACTTTCCATGCACTGATGCAAATGTTCATTCTCTAGCTAGCCTATTATTCTTTCCCACTGTTCATTTAATGCCTCAGAGTGATACATTTACACTGTCCACTGATGCATTTGAGAGGAAAAAGTAATAATTAAATGCACTGATATGAACATTCTGGGCCATACGATAAGCAAATAATCTGATAATTCACAAAAGGCCTGATATTAAAAGTGAATTTAGGCTTCACAACATTACAATATAGAATGTGAAAAACGGATATTAATTTTGAGATTTTCTTACTGATTAGATTAGAATACAGATTGGAGTACATTTAGCAGTTTTAATAAACTGTTAGTGCTTTTAAATATTAACTTGTATTGGTATTGCAAAGTTAATCTAAATGTAAACATAAGGGGAAAAACACAAAGTGTGTGTGTGTGTGTGTGTGTGTGTGTGTGTGTATATATATATATATATTGATCATCACTAATAAATCCGATGGACGAGTCTGGGTTTGGCGGTTGCCAGGAGAAAGGTACTTGCTTGACTGCATTGTGCCAAGTGTAAAGTTTGGTGGAGGGGGGATTATGATGTGGGGTTGTTTTTCAAGGGTTGGGCTTGGCCCCTTAGTTCCAGTGAAAAGAACTCTTAATGCTTCAGCATACCAAGACATTTTGGACAATTTCATGCTCCCAACTTTGTGGGAACAGTTTGGGAATGGCCCCTTCCTGTTCCAACATGACATCGGTCCATAAAGACATGGATGAGCGAGCTTGGTGTGGAGGAACTTGACTGGCCTGACCTCAACCCGATAGAACACCTTTGGGATGAATTAGAGCGGAGACTGCGAGCCAGGCCTTCTCGTCCAACATCAGTGCCTGACCTCACAAATGTGCTTATAGAAAAATGGTCAAGATATGAGTAGACAAACAATGGGATTTTTTTTTTTTTATCCAAACTTTGTATAAAGGTGATTCTCAATGTTATGAAAGATGCATAATAATTTGATAAACCATTTTACTTTATGCAATATGTATGTAAACATGGCCATACATGCCATTCCCATTCTAGGCAAAGCATCTATACACTGTATCTAATTTGCATATTAATGTGTTTTGGGACAATATGTAATGTAAAAAGACGTGTAATAATATTTTCATAAGAATGACCAGACTTAAAACTGTGTATGTTGTAAGAGAAATTTGCTAAAATATAATGTCCTCTACAGAGGCAAAACCTCTAATCTGTGTCTCAGGAGGATATTTCTGTCTCGTGCAGAGTGGCATTTATATTTAGATGTTAATTCCGAAACTTTGCAGCATGTAATTGGCCGTCGGTCCTCTTAGCAACAATAGTTTTATTCAATGAATGTTATAGACTGTAGCCTCGAAAGCGAGCCAAGATCGATACGATCACTAAAATGCTGTTGCTTTGTCATTTCACCGCAATCTCACAAAGTACTGTTATAAAAATTAAGCTGTCAACAACAAATCTTTTACTTACAACGTGTCTTGAGGTTTCACGAGCCTGCATTAACTCAGCACTGAATAGCCTAAAAACTCTGGCATTTTGAGCGGTGAGATTCTGATCGCAATCGAGAGATCAACAACTATCTGTGATTGGCTACGTTACTCACCGCTGCAAAAACGCTGTAAATAGATGCATTTGACGCTCTCCAATCTGCCATATCTGTTTCGCCAATATTATTACAGTATCAACTGAGGCTGCTTTTGCTTGCTTTGAGGGTGCTTAGCCCGTAGAACCGGGCATGTGTGAAGTAAAAAACCTAAAAAAAAACATCAACAAAAAACAACTACCCTACATTGTTTAATATAATATGATTTATTATATTTAGGTGTGGAAGTGGATTTTCTTTTTTAAATAATGGATGTAAATTTTTATTTTGTGAGCATATTAGTTTTGTGTAGCCAAATCAGTCTTGGCACCCCATTCATCAGACATGTCTCTTTATGCAGGTGGCCTTTTGTAGAAGTCCATCCTATTTCAGCCCACCTGACTGTGTTTGATAATGTACCTCACAGAGAGCATGTGATTAGAGCCGCCTGGGCTTAACAACCTGCTAGAACAAGAGAAGTCATCAGCGTGGAAATCTGATTGACACCATAGAGGAGTCACAGGCGCTCGTCGTTCAGTGTGGTGTAATTTCATCCTGCAGCAATTATCCTCAATCTACAATATCTATAAATCCAGTTTATTTCGTAATTTTCTCTTGGTGCTCTTTTGTTTATGTCTCACACTTTCTTCCTCCTCTTGTGAAGCGGTTCTTATTGTTTCTCTGATTCAGGAAGTCACATTGGTTTCATTGGCTTCCTCTGGGCCTCTTTCAATGCTTGTGTCTGTACGGCCCACCTTCTTCAGGAAGGGCAGGGCTCTGTTCATGTGAGGGCAAGTATTACATCACGTGTTGTGAGAACGTTTACATCACGGTGCTAATTATGTCAAGATTTTGCTTTGAACAGCAAAGGGTTTGAAACTCTAGATGGTGCAGGCTGATAGGTCCTTAAAGTCCCTATGAAATCAAAAGCTAGTGTGCTCCAAAACAATGACAGAATTTGCATTTAGAAGATAAAAGCATAAGTGAGAAGTCTCTCACTTCTGCCAATAAGGATCAGTGATTTTGATCACTCTGTACTTCAGCTTCTCATCAGATTTTCTGTCCAATCAAATGCTCTCTAGAATCTGAAGCCCCGCCCCCTACATTAGAAATAGACACTGAAGCTGCGGCTGAAATTGGTCAATTCAGACAGTGTAAATATGCTTTCCATTGGGGCGAATGAAGTCTGGCACGTGACGTTAGTGTCACGTGAACCGCCACAGCTCTGGTTCAGAGACACGATAGCACAGAGAGGATCATATGTGCGAGTCGCCGCAGAACCCAAAGTGTATCAGAGCCACTTAAATTCTACACAGAATGCTGTATTTTAAAGCAATGTGGAGGAAATTAGGAGGAGAAACGGTTAGAGATTAGGAGGAAACTGCGACTTTACCGAGCTCAGCGGCTTTGGCTGAGTGGTGATATAAACTAAACGCTATTGGCTATTTAAAAAAAAAAAATGTTAGGAGCTGTTCGATACATCCCGCCCTGTCTTCATGTTTCAGTGGAAATTACGTCACATTTGAATAATGCTGCATGTTGTGGACCTTTAACTCAACCTGCTTGCAATCACATTATTTTCTATAGGGCACAGCTGATTGGTTCCTGCTGTATCAGTAGCCAATGAGCCCACTGCTTAACCTTCAAATACTTACTTAGCATTGGCTGTAGCAGTGCTGCACACTTTTAACCCTCCATCTTCCCCAGATTACTTTTACAATGTCTTTTTGAACTTTTTGTAGCGTCACAGTTTTGTTTGAATGAACTTTCAATGGAGGGACAGAAGCAGGTTTCATTAAAAATATCTTCATATGTGTTTCTATGATGAGTGGAACTTCTTCTGGGTTTGGAACGACATGAGGGCGAGTAAATGATGACCAAATATTAAGTTTTGGATAAACTTAAGAACCGCTGTAATCAAATCATTGAATCAGTTTATGAGTTGCTCTCATAAACCACATCAGTTTGATTTACTAAATTAATCATTCTTTTAAAATATACAATGTTGAAAAAGTTTTTGCAGCTTACTATTTTTGTGGAACGTGATATTTAATATTTTTAAAACAAAATAATTTAATACTTTTAATTGATCAAAAGTGAGAGTACCGACATTTATAATGACTTTCTATTTATCAAAAGTTTATAACATTTGCAAAAAAAGATGCAAAAATGTTTTCAACATTGATAACAATAAGGATAATTATTAATAATTGAGCACCAATAATAATCAATAATAATTGAGCAGCAAATCAGCATATTATAATGATTTCTGAAGGATCATGTGACACTGAAGACTGGAGTGCTGAAAATTCAGCTTTGATCACAGGAATTAAGAATATACTAAAAGTAAAAGTAATTTGAAAATGTAATACTATTTCACAATTTTACTGTTTTTACTGAAGTTTTGATCAAATAAATGCAGGCTTGCTAAGCGACTTGTTTCAAAAACATTAAAAAGTCTTAATTATTCCAAACTTTTGACTGGTAGTGTAGGTTGATTTGTGCCTGTAGAATATATGCCAGTAGTGAATGCAGTCATTTAACAGCAGTTAACATTAATGTCATCAGTGTAGCAGCAATAAAAGCAAATACAAGCATGTAACTTAACCTACAGCCTGTCCTAAATTTTTTTTTTTTTCCACAGCAAAGATCTATTTTCAGTCAGACACACATTACATTATGAAATTAAATTGGTTGTGAAAGCCACTTAACGTTGATTTTTTCCTCAAGAATTCATCGCTGTCATAGAGCATATTGGCTGTGGCAGAACTCCTGACCTTTTCATGTGTACGCGCTGTGATGCGCTCAGCACACACTGATGTAGGGTCATTCACAGACTGCTTATGAAAATCTGCCATTTCTCAGAGCTGTGTTTAAAATCTGTGAAAGGACTTCCATTACTTGAAGCCCTATGTCTCTTTTGTTGAGTTGAAAGGCTCTGATAGCTGGCCTACATGCTCGTGGACTGAATTCCTCTATCAACAAAGAGCCTTTGGGACAACATGCTGAGCAGACTGAGCCACTAGATGTTGCCTAGGTTACGAAGTCTACAAAAGCCACCCCTGACCGCACCAGCGTGGTTTCTTATCTCTCCTGAGGGAGTAGACTAATTAATAGCCAGACATACTGTCACATCACTGACCCTCAGGCACATATAATGGGGACGTGTATGCTTATGATCGTGTCATAATTAAAACATTCTCATTCTCAAGTCCCCATGAAATCAAAGCTGAAGGTTTTTGGCTTTTAGTATGAATATGTTAGCCTTACTGTTATCTATAAGCTAGTGTGCTCCTAAACAATGACATAATTCACATTTAGAAGATATAAGTATTCAAAACTTAGTCTCTCACTTCTGCCAATAAGGATCAATGATTTTGATGACATCACTCTGCATTTCAGCTTCTCATCAGATTTTCTGTCCAATCAAATGCTCTCTAGAATCAAAAGCCCCTCCCCCTACATTATAAATAGGTTCATTTGTTCACACATTTACTATTTTCTACATGGTGACGGGCACATAGTGCATTATATAGGGATAGGGAGTGATTCAGACAGTGTAAATATGAACACAAAGAATGCTGTATTTTAAAGCAATATGAATGAGATTAGGAGGAGAAACGGTTAGAGATTAGGAGGAAACTGCGGCTTTATCAAGCTCAACGGCTTTGGCTGGGCTGTGATATAAACTAAACACTATTGGCTATTTTTTGAAAAGGGGAGGAGCTGTTCGATAGCTGTTCGATAGCTGTCCTGCTCTGTGTCTTCCTGTTTCAGTGGAAATGATGTCACTACAATAAATAATGCTATGTGTTTCAAGGCATATCAGTGGGGCTTTAAAAGGGTCCTTGATTATGATTTCACTTTTTTAACTTTAGTTAGTGTGTAATGTTGCAGTTTTGATTTATATGCTGTTTAATGTTGATGATCGTGTTATTTGCTGCTTGCTATAGCTTGTTTCTGCTTCTTCTTCATGTGTTTTGATCGCAGACACAAATAGTTTATGTTGTGCTTTTTAAGAGCCTTCAGAAAGAATCAGGTATTGGCTAAACATTCTAAAAAATGTGTATGTAAAATTATTTATGCAAACGACCTGTAGAGGGAATTAAATGTGCTTGTATCATTAAAGCTGACTAATTAAAATGCTTTTTGTTTCACACTCAGTGCACAAAGACCTTGTCAATTTAAGAATGACTTCTTTAGTCACTGCTTTTAAAAGTAGCATTGCTCCATTTAGTCCATTTTGTACAACAAACCCTGGCAAGATACATTTACAATCCAGGTGTAAAGCTGCTTCTGGTTTCATGGCACGTAGCAAATTTCTCAGAACAAGGCCAGTCATCTATTATTTTGGTTGTCAAAGCAATTACTCTGCTGAGCGAATAATGCAATAGCCATAAAATCAAACATTTGCCAAATGACAGTTGCACATTTTATAAGCCAGCACATTATAGCGGCAGAGGTTACCATCCAGTTTGAGAGCTCGGATAAATTAGCTATGTGTCACCTAAATACAAGCCATTTATTGAGTAGTATATTTTACTTCTTTATTATTCCTTAATTGATTTCCCGAACTGGGCTGCATTTCCCAAAAGCGTCGTGAACCAATTTGATCATAGGGACCATTGGTGGCAATGGTTCTACTTAGACTTACAATGCTTTTGGGAAGCACAACCCTGAACTGTTGACACACACACCATGTCTTACAAAGTAGTTATCTTTTGTGAAAAAGAATGCGCTTAATCGTATTGAATGAACACTAAGTGTACTTCAGATCTTAAAAGATAATTTTTTTAAATTCTGCTGGGCATAGATCCTGCTTTTTCATCATTTTCTGCAAACACACTTTGACAACTTGCAGATTTTCAACTGTGGCGATGATTGACGGCAGTTTAAACGGTGACGGGATGCACGTAACTAAGCAACAGAGTCTGTTATAGATGACGAAGTAGTATGTCCCAAAGCTTGCATACTCTTCTGCTACACACTCAAAAGTATGTACTTTTTCTTCACAAAAAGAGTACATACATTTAGGTCGTAGTATAAGTAGGCGAATTGGGATGCAGCATAAGTCAATCAGCAGTAGGGGAGAAAGAGTAAGTCAATCAGCAGTAGGGGGCGTATACACTCATGATGGGTGAGGAGCGAGAGTGAGCCAATCAGCAGTAGGGGGCGTGTCCACTCATGATGTGAGAGGAGAGAGAGTTTAATTTTCATTTAATTGTAAATAACATGCAGTTACGTGTCTGAAAACATTACATTCAGTTTGCACTTGTGCTTTATTTCTTATTTTTTATTTTAAGTATTATTTCAGTAATAAGTGCTATTTTTAAAAGTATGCTAAAGTGCACTTCTTTTTCACAAAGGATAATAGTATTGGCGACCTGATAACTGAGTGCTAGTACACAGCCCTCTGATTCAGGGGTCTTAAACTTTTGGCACAGAGGATACAGTAGCTACAAATCATTTTTCATTTTCTGCATTTGTTTTGTTTTGAAAAAGGCCTGTCCATGTATCAACAACTTTTACTCCACCAATAGCTCTATATAATTAAATTCCTAGATGTAAAACCACTTGTATTTGTTGCAAACACGCTCTCCTCAGCAGCCTCAGGTCATTTGATTTTGAGATCTCTTAATGTCTTAAGAGAGTTTTATCAAAAAGCCTTAATATGGAAAATTGGTAAAAGTGTAATACATAAAACAGAATTAATTTTCTAACAGCAAGTAGAAATACAGCATATTGATATTTCATCTGAACAGTCAAATATTGTGTTTGTGCACAGGGTCCAATAAATCACATTCCTGCACCAGTGCTTAAAGCGCGCTGCAGTCTAGAGCGGTGTTAGCAGCACGGCTCCAGTGTTTATTCAGAGCTGCCGTTTGGGTGGGTGTTCACCCTCTTGGTAGCCAGTATCCAACAGAGCCGTATTTGATTCCGTCAGTGATCCAGACTGACCCCCCCCTCAGTATCAGTTTTCTGACTGGGGACTCTGTAGTCATGTTTTCACACAGGTCCAGGTTGCAGTGCTGTTGCTTCCAACAATGCCACTTCCCTATTCCGTATATCCTCTTGCCATCAGTTCCCACAGCCTGAAATAGAAGGGCTGTTTTTAAGGAGGAGTATGAATTTTTTTTTTAGATAGGGACTTGAGTTGTAATTAGAGGCCTGTGTGAGAATAAAGGCCATTCATAAGAAGGAAGATAACTATAATGATACCAATAAAGATATAGTTTAAAAAAACATTCTAAATGTAAAAGAATAGCAGATTCCACACTACAAGTATAATGATACTGGCACAGAGAAACAATATTGTTGGAATTACTTTTTTTTTGAGCTGATGAACAATAAAAACATTGACAGCCAATTAGAATCCATCCTGCTTCAAGAGCTCGAGCATTTAAATCGGCAGGCGACAAAACTGCAGTACGCTCATCATAAACGGAATGTTATAGTGCATTGATGGACACGCTAACATGAGTTTGGTTTGTGTTGTTGGCATGTCAAGAAGACATTGTTTTCTGCAATGTGAATCCACTTTGATTGCACTTCCAAAGCATGAGGACTCGCATTGGAATTGATATGGAAAAATCAACAACATTATTACTGTTCATATCACTGTAGAAGCTCTGAGGAAGATTTGGAGCTGGAATGTATATATAGTAATGAGTGTTTTGTTTTCAACACGCACTGTAAGTGATAGACCAATCACAACAGACTGGGCTGTCTGACCAATCAGAGCAGAGTAGACCAATCACAACAGACTGGGCTGTCTGACCAATCAGAGCAGAGTAGACCAGTCAAAACAGGCTGGCCCATCTGACCATTCAGAGCAGAATATACCAATCCCAACAGACTGGGCAGTCTGACCAATCAGAGCAGAGTATGCTTGCAGAAAGAGTTTAGAGAGACTGAATCTTTCTTGAATCTTTTTTTTTCAGACATTTTGAGTAATGAGGTGATGTGCAATATATTATGAGAAAAGTAAGGTGCTTTTTTTACCTTGGATGCATGTAAATCAATTGTAGGAGACAAATTAGGAACCTTTAAAATAGAATAATAGGGGCACTTTAATGTGTTATTATTTGTTTTTAATAAAGTTGATGTTAATTAAATATTGGTATTGATGCAGCTCTGATTTCTATTTTATATCTACAAACTGCTGCATGTTAGTATGTGGTTATTGCTGCTAGATATGGAAAGGTCGCAAACGACAGTCAAACACAAAGGTCAATCAAAGTGACATTGAAACGCAAACAAAACGGTGTGTCATACACAATTGGAGCGTTATGTAAGCATATTGTGTCTATGGGACACTGTTTTCCCTTGATATATTATTCTCCTGAGCTTTTCATTTTCATGTAGATTATTTTGTCTTTCAGATTTTCTAATTATTGTTCCAGTGCAGCAGTTATTCTGTTATACTTCTGCATGGGATTGACACTTTGTAAATATTACCTAAGATGTGTCAATGAAGCTACAAATGTACAGTGCTTTACAAAAGTCTGAGAGCACACTGAAATTCAGTTTTATTTATTTATTAAAAACAGATGGTATAAGATTTTTAATTTTTTTTTAATTTTGGGATTTTACAGGTATATAAGATTGCAAAATCCAGATTAGTAATTAGTAATTTAGGAACAAAAAATGTTGTGCCTTGAAATGACCACTAACAATGTCATCCCCTAGTTGCATTGGGTTTGAAGGGGGAAAAGACACAAGAAACAAACTGGGTCAAATTTAAAAAAATAATTTATTTCATTGTCAAATAGAAAGTAGAGAAATGGAGAATGATGGAAAGCAACAGGGGTGAAGGTTATGCCCCTGAAGCCACGAACCAGCCATAGCATGGGGGAGGGAATGAGAAAGAAACACACACATTTACATACACACATACACATTGAAAACAACAAAACCAGCATATGTGATTCTTAGAACATTAATTCACTGGTTTGAGACAATCTCAACATACAGTTTAGAAAGATAGAATGAAAGAATCCCCCAGCACTTGTGTTTACATCAAAGTGAAAACAGTTTGCTTTAACTGTTAATGACCTTCCCTTGTGAAAAGCAGACTTTTAAAAAGTCTTATTATGGAAATAACATACTTTAAAGAATATACTTATAGTGCAAACTGTAATTATTTGCAATTAAATGAAAAATGTATTATAATTTTAACTATAATAAATATAATTAGCATGTATAACTTAAAGGATAGTTCACCCAAAAATGATAATTCTGTCATTATTTACTCACCCTCAAGTTGTTCCAAACCCGTATGAATTTCTTTCTTCTGCTGAACACAAAAGAAGATAGTTTTAAGAATATGGGTGACAAACAGTTAATGGACCCCATTGACTTCCATAGTATTTTAGAGACTGTTTAGTTCATATCTTTTGATATCGATTGTTTAGTTTATATCTTCTTTTGTGTTCAGCAGAAGAAAGCACAATTGGTGTAAGACTGTGTATGTAAATGGCCTCAGTATTAGTTTCCTTTTGTAGACTCTGACATGTTTCATTATCAGGGGGATGCCAACCATGTGTCTGTCTGACCCTCACAGAGTCCCCGCTGAAAGGAGATGACAATCAAGTAGATCGATCTTTTGCTGACTCATCCTTGTTCAACCATTGGGGCCAGGATCTGGGGCCAGAGAGCCGCCGAGTGGCCCTCAAAATGTTTCAGTATTACGGCTACAACGGTTACCTCAGCGACCGCCTCTCCATGGACAGACCCATCCCAGACTACAGACCTAATGGGTGAGTGTCTAGCAGTCAAGCCTAAAGACTGCCTGTCCTTTAAGGCACCAATATACTCTCAGCGTAGTTTGAAATACCTTTGCAGTGATATTCTGTTAGCAACATACCAAATATGTACTGCACGTTTTCCTCTTAATAACAAAATAACCACAACTAAAATAGCAGCAGTGAGAAAACGTCTCGGTTACGTATGGTAACCCTCGTTCCCTGAAGGAGGAACGGAGACGTACGTCGGACGTCACTGACGAATTGGGATCACTTCAGGGAGCCCCTAACAGCTTTGAGATATAGAGAACAGGCCAATGAGAATTGGCGTGTGCTAGATTTGCATCTCGCGCTCCGCCCCGCGTCGCGGGTATAAAGCGGAAGTTAAATGCACACACGTTTGTTTTTCACTGAGGAGCCGAACCGTGACTCGGCCTGCAGTGATGGTACAGCAATTGTGGCGACGGGACGTACATAACCGAGACGTTCCCTTTCAGTCGGTCACGTTCGACGTACGTCAGACGTCACCAATGAATTGGGATCCCTTTGGAACACGCCACAGTTGCTACCACTTCCAGCGCCCTGAGAGAGCCCCTCAGACCCCGGCTGTTCCGGGCAGGGAAATTCACGCAGGGAGAGTCAGCTGCTGTTCCGCAAGACCCACTCAGCAGACTATTGGATAACGCTGGGAAAGCGTGCCCTGGGGGGCCGCTGCTCATGCCCGGAGGGAGTTACCATGTGGAGAATACACGTATGGACTGGCAGTGGGCAGTGCTACATACGGAAGTCCCAGGGGTGGCTCCGGCCAATTTTAGACACCACACTGAGACAGCAGAGCTCGCCGAAGGGAGACTTACCGTGGAGAATACACATATGGGACCGCCGTGGGGGTCACAACATATGGAACCCAGCCTAACACAAGTTCCACCAATGCATACGAGCGTTAGGCCTGGCGTCGGATGCTCCGCCACGTCCGACTGCCGAGGGTTGCGGAGGACTCGACAGGGTTTGCCATGCTGGGGAACTCGACTGGAGCATATAAGCGCATGTATCCGTTCCATGGGGAAGGGAGTGGCGCAGCAAGCCAACACTTAGAACGGGCACTTCGGTGTTACTGACTATGGGAAATGAGCACACAGAAAGATACCGGCTCTACACGTAGGCTATAGAACCTAGCGAACGTGTTGGGTGTCGCCCAGCCCGCAGTTCTAAAAAAAAAATATCTGCCAGCGAGGCGCCACGAGCCAGCGCCCAGGAAGAAACTACATCCCTGGTGGAGTGGGCTCTTAACCCGAGTGGGCAGGTAAATCTCATGCATGCAAATCTCGCACGCCAATTCTCATTGGCCTGTTCTCTATATCTCGAAGCTGTTAGGGGCTCCCTGAAGTGATCCCAATTCGTCGGTGATGTCCGACGTACGTCGAACGTGACCGACTGAAAGGGAAGAGTAGTTAAGAAAGCATTTGATCATAGCGATATGCATGTGTTTAAGTCATGTCATGTTTATTTATAGCACTTTATACTATAGACCAGGGGTGGGCATTCCAGTCATGGAGGGCCACTGTCCTGCAGAGTTTAGCTTCAACCCTGTTCAAACTCACCTGCTTGTAGCCTTCTAGTAATCCTAAAGACATTATTTAGCTGGTTCAGGTGTGTTTGATTAGGGTTGGAGCTAAACTCTGCAGGACAGTGGCCCTCCAGGACTGGAATTGCCCATCCCTGCTATACATTGCTTTAAACCAAACAGCTTTACGGTATTGCGTCAGTGTCTAGAATTACACTTCAGTTTCTACTATATAGCAGCTCTCCGGTGTTCATGTTTTCGCTTGCGGATGTCTGACCTCAATGGACTGAAGAGAAAATGTCCAAATCAAAGAAGGCAGAGCCTCAGAGCCACACCCACCTGTTGTGTAATCACCATGGGCCAATGGTAGTTTGAAGGTGTTAACCAGCCGAAGCAAACTTTTCTGGAAAGTACACTTTAGCAAGCTGTTTCAAGCTCCCGAAGCTAACTTCAAACGAACTTAATTTTGGCCTGATTCTGTTTGAAATGACGTCACACCAGTTCATTCTTCGATTTCACAGTGAAAGCCTGTGCTAACCAATGTGAAAGTGAAAGTGATGCCAAGTATGGTGTCCCATACTCGGAATTTGTGCTCTGCATTTCATGCATCTAAGTGCACACACACAGCAGTGAGTATTGAACACACAAACACCATGAACACACACCTGGAGCGGTAGGCAGCCACAACTGCCCAAATGTGATTGTTGCGCACAAATCAATGGTCGCAGTCAGCAGATGTCTTACAAATATTTACTGGAAAACTTTTAAAAAATTGTTTATGCTTAAAAACAAATTACAACCACCCTATAATGGTAAAAATACACCCATCCAATCCATTTCTTTGTATGTCAGTCTGGCAAAAAATGATGTCCGCTCAATTTGGCATGTTTCATTACGTTATCACAAATAAAACAATTGACTCCAGCTCACCTTGTCACGATCACAACGGGCTCTCCCTCCCTAACTCACTCAACCTTCCCACTCACTGGAGTATTAATCACACACACACACACCTGCCCTCATCACCAGCACTATAAGCAGCACACGCACAGCCTCAGTCTTTGGCTGTTTCTCAATTCCAAGAATGCAAAGAATGGACTTGCGTTCTCATGGAGACCGGTCTTGCCAGGCAACTTGCCAGAGCAAACTCGGAAGGACGCGAGGACACAGAACGCATCCTTGTATGTAGAATTGAGATGTGCTGCTTTCTTGTTGCTCGATATCAAGAACATATCCGGGTACTTTCATTGCGTTCTTGAATATTGAAATTGATGATGACGCAGTACGAGAACGCAAGGATGTAGTCTGACACTTACTTACCTTGCTACTTACCTGCTACCTCATCCAAGTCACCATCCAGTCATTCCTCGTCTCCTCTCTTGCGTGTGTGTTTGATCAATAAACCTATAAGGCACGATCAACATTACTATCAAGACTGCTGGTACTGCACTTCTCTCTATATTGATCATCTTACCTGTTTTTGGACTGTGTTCCTGCTGCTTCACTAATAAACTAACCTGTTTGAACTGACCCATCTGTCTCACAAAAGTTTATATATATATATTTTTTTTTTCTCCAGTCTGTTATGGGTTGAATGCATGGCAGCATACAGTTTACGCCAACCGACTCTGTTTTGACAGGCTTTGAAAGAGGTGTGTGTGGAAAAACATAATTACTCCATACCCTGTAATTACTGGATGTGTCTTGCTGGCAGCAACATAAAGAACTCCTTCACATCTGATCACATCTGTTCTTTTCTCTCCGTGGAGCCAGATTGCTATTGAGTACCTGGGTCTGAAAATGTTGAAAACCCACTTGTTATAAACTCCAGTCTGCAGAGAACATCAAAACATTACCTATCATTGTAAAATACCTCCATATTTACTAAAAAGGTCTTGTTTTTCTAATTGCCTTTTGTCTTTTGTAATTCCTGGCGTTTTCCACATAAAGGAAAGTCTGAAACTCTTAAACATATAGAGTCATTTTTAAACAAATGGTCAGCAAAGTTTCCTAACCTTCAGAAAATGCTGATTGTAAACCTCAGGAGGTCAAACTAAATATTATATGGGCTGTTTTATTTTTCTATAAATTTTGCATGAGGATTGCAGCTTTGCAACTCTGTTACTAAAATTTGGGACATGTCTAAATACAAACCCTGACTTATGTCATTTTTGTTATTTTGTAGCAATACATTGAACAAAACATTTATCAGTTTTTAGTGTATATATACATATATATATATAAATAAAAAATTAGTAAGTTGGTTTTATTATTTTATAAATTTATTCTAAATTAAGCTAATGTTCAGCTATTTTAGGTCCAAAAACGCTGTGTTATTGACGTATAAACGTATATTTACCATAAAATAAAGGATTATTATTATTATTATTATTAATACAATTATTGATCATGTTACCCAAATTAAAATAACTTTGGTAACAGGGTTGAATGGATAGGCATGAGAAAATGAATTTGATTATTTCATAAAATTTGAATTCAAAAGATTTAAATAAACAAAAACAACATTTTAAGTTGGGTATAAATTAGGGTTGCAAAGGCGTGGAAAGTTTCTGGTAAATTTCTAGAAACTTTCCATGGGAACTTAATCTAGGAATTTTGGAAATATTAACATTTTTAAACTTTAAAATTTTGAATTGGGAATTTTTGAGAATTAATTGGAAATTTAGGAAATTTATATAAACTATCATATACAAGCATAAATATAAACATTTTGTTGGGTTATAAGCAGACGTTATATATTTATTTTTTGCATATTGATATATTTTCAAATTACTTCTAATTTAGTAAATATGTATAATAAATATATTTGTATTGCAGCAATTGTTATGCATGTGTTATTTATCTCAGTGTCACATGATCATTCTAAAATGCTGATCTGATACTCAGTTCCCATTCAGTCGGTCACTCTCGACGCCACGTTGGAGTACCGACGAATAGGAATCTCGCTCGCGAGAGCCAATCTACTTCGAGTGTAACTAAAACGAGCCAATGCACATTGGCATGCAATGATTGCACCAGGTGCTCATGCCACGCTGTGCGGGTATAAATGAGACACAGGTGATTGCATCAAATTAGCATTTTGCTTCGGAGCCGAGTGGTAGATGGTTACTACAGATATCACTCCTTACTTCGCAGTCCTGACTGAAGGCGGAAGCCGCCTTTCGGAAGCGATCTCTTCATTCGGTGTTGGTGTGACGGCACAGCAGCGGGTCGTGTGGTTTTCCGATCATCTCTCTTTGTTGTTTGAACAGAACGATCACAATGGCTGTTCTCACAGCCGGTTCGGTGCGTTAGGTGGAGAGCACTAAAAAGCCGTTCCCACGGCTGGTAAGAGAGCGCCTTCGTGTGAGAGAGCGCGCACGTCAGGCTGCACTATCCCTGACGGTGTCGCCGCGACCCCTCCCCCTGCGTGCTTCAGCACCAAGGAGAGCGTCCTTCTGAAAGAGCTTACACAGATGATTCTATCTGTGTGTTTCTGGATGCGGTGGTTTCCTGTCACCGAGGGATGGTCATCAGCGCTGTATCTCGTGTTTGGGCGTTCAGCACGCTGAGGCAGCGCTGGTGGATGAATCATGTTCTCACTGCGGGAACATGACCATCTCGGAGTTGCGATCGCGGCTCCGTCTCGCAAGGGGCGGAGCCTCTGTGCCTCTGCCGCGATCTAACTCTCCTCAGAGAGTTACTTCAGGCAGTAGCCCGGCTGATTTGAGGGTTACGGTGGCGCGTTTCCCCAGGGAACCAACCCACGGGAACCCTCATCCCTCTCGCACTCCGCAGCCAGTAGAGCTGCCATTGGGAACGCGGTGGGCCGTCCACGAGATGTGCACCATCCGTATCCTTTGGGGCTCCCTTGAGGACCAGATGTCCATCGCTGCATCGGAGGGAGGGTCAGAACTCTCTGGAGAGGATGTGTCGGCGCAGGGGCTCTCCGGGTAGACCCGCTGTGCCCGATACTGATCCGGAGATGATGGCTATGCTTGCCGGGCCGCCGAGAGAGTCGGGCTCGTGTGGAACCCTCCACCGTGTCCCGAACCCTCAAGGCTGGATGATTGGTTTCTCGGGGTGGCCCGTGCTGGTTCTCAGCGCCCCACCCGGTGCCTTTTTCCCGGAGGTGCACGAGGAGCTCACAAGGTCATGGGCGGCACCTTTTACTGCCCGAAACCGGCCTAGTGGATCCTCCTCCCTCACCACCCTCGATGGCGGACCTGCAAAGGGATACACGCAGGTTCCCCCCATGGAGCGGGCCGTTGCTATGCAACTGTGCCCTAACTCCACTTCCAGGGGGAACCCGTGTCTTCCCTCCGGGGCCTGTAGGTACTCATCCGATCTGATCGGGAAGGCCTACCTGGCTTGTGGAGAGGCAGGCTCCGCTTTACACGCTACGGCGTTGTTGCAGGTCCATCAGGCCCCGGCTCTGAAGACCTTGCACGAGGGTGGTCACGATCCCGCAGTTCTCCAGGAACTGAGAACCACAACGGACCTCGCGCTTCGTGCGACGAAGGTTACGGCGCGGGCCGTGGGTCGTGCAATGTCCACTATGGTGGTCCAGGAACGCCACCTCTGGCTGTGTCTGGCGGACATGAGGGAGACCGACAAAGTCAGGTTCCTTAACTCCCCCGTCTCCCAGACTGGCCTCTTCGGCGACGCGGCCCAGAACTTCGCCCATCAGTTCTCGTCCGCACAGAAGCAGACTGAGGCACAGTCCTTCCATCTCCGGGTCCGCAGGGGGCTCGGAGAGTTGTGGCCGGTCAAACGCCGGACCACACTCATCCTCCCTCTTCGCCAGCGGGCAGCAGTGGACAACCCCCTCATGTTCCTGCTGCCCACCTGTGGAATCAGGTAAGTGTTGCACGGCACACTCTCACCTCGCTGCGGGCCGCCTCCACGAGACAGCCGCCCCAGTCCGGTACCTGCATTCCACCTCGCTGCCCCACGGTGGGTACGCCGGTGGTCCCTATGGTCCTGCTTGTACGGTCCCTGGGAGCCTGGCTAGTGCTCCTTGGTCCGTCTCGCTGGCTCATTCGGACCATCAGGCTCAGCTACGCGATTCAGTTCGCCTGGCGCTCCCCCAGGATCAGGGGCATCCGCTTCACTTCGGTGAATGCTGCAGATGCCCATGTCCTGTGTGTGGAGATCGCTGTCCTGCTGGCGAAGGACGCGATAGAGCCGGTCCCTCCAGCCGATATGAAGACCGGCCTCTACAGCCCGTACTTCATTGTACCCAAGAAAGCCGGTGGGTTACGGCCAATCTTGGACCTGCGAGTCCTGAATCAGAGCCTCCACAAGCTACCGTTCAAGACGCTCACGCAGAAGCGCATTTTCGAATGCATCCGTCCCCAAGATTGGTTTGCAGCGGTCGACCTGAAGGACGCGTACTTTCATGTCTCGATCCTTCCTCGACACAGGCCATTTCTGCGCTTTGCGTTTGAGGGTTGAGCATATCAGTACAAAGTCCTGCCCTTCGGGCTGGCCCTGTCCCCCCATGTCTTTACGAAAGTCACGGAGGGGGCCCTCGTGCCCATGAGAGAACGGGGCGTTCGCATCCTCAACTATCTCGGCGACTGGCTCTTTCTAGCACAGTCCTGGGATCAGTTGTGCGAACACAGGGACCTGGTGCTCAGACACCTCAGCCAGTTGGGTCTTCGGGTCAACTGGGAAAGGAGCAAACTCGCCCCCGGGCAGAGGATCTCTTTTCTCGGTATGGAGTTGGATTCGGTCGAGCAGGCAGCGCGCCTCACAGAGGAGCATGTCCAGTCGATGCTGGATGGCGGTTCCACTGAAACGGTTTCAGAGGCTCCTGGGGCATATGGCAGCCGCGGCGGCAGTAACGCCGCTCGGCCTGCTTCATATGAGACCGCTTCAGCATTGGCTACACGGCCGAGTCCCGAGATGGGCGTGGCAACGCGGCACTCACCGGGTGAGCATCACACCGGCCTGTCGCCAGTCCTTCAGTCCGTGGTCAGACCCTTCGTTCCTTCAGGCTGGAGTGCCCCTGGAACAGGTGTCCAGGCATACTGTGGTTTTCACGGATGCCTCCGCCATGGGCTGGGGAGCCACGTACAACGGGCATGCAGTGTCAGGGGTTTGGACGGGCCCGCACCTGCATTGGCACATCAATTGCCTCGAGTTGCTAGCAGTACATCTTGCTCTGAGCCGCCTCAAAGGGCGGTTACGGGGCAAAGATGTACTGGTCCACCTGGACAACACTGCGGCTGTTGCGTATATCAACCGACAAGGTGGTCTGCGCTCCCGTCGCATGTCGCAACTCGCCCGCCATCTCCTCCTCTGGAGTCAGAAGTGTCTGAGGTCGCTTCAGGCCATTCATGTCCCTGGTGTGCGCAACCGTGTGGCCGACGAGCTCTCACGAGCTGCGCTCCCAGGGGAGTGGTGACTCCACCCCCAGGTGGTTCAGCTGATCGGGAGACAGTTCGGGGTGGCACAGGTCGACCTGTTTGCTTCCCCAGAAACGTCCCACTGCCAGTGGTTCTATTCGCTGACCGAGGGTACACTCGGCACGGATGCCCTTGCGCACAGCTGGCCCCAGGGGCTGCGCAAATATCGTTTCCCCAGTGAGCCTACTTGCACAGACACTGTGCAAGGTCAGGGAGGACGAGGAGCAGCTCCTGTTGGTGGCGCCGTACTGGCCCAACCGGACCTGGTTCCCAGAACTTATGCTCCTCGCGACAGCCCCTCCTTGGCCGATTCCTCTGAGGAAGGACCTTCTGACTCAGAGACGGGGCACCCTGTGGCACCCGTGTCCAGACCTGTGGAAGCTTCATGTCTGGCCCCGGGACGGGACGCGGAGGTTCTAGGTGACTTACCCCAAGAGGTAGTTAACACCATCACTTCGGCACGTGCACCGTCTACAAGACAGGCTTACGCCTCGAAGTGGAACCTGTTCGTCGAGTGGTGTTCTTCTCGCCGAGAGGACCCCCGAAGATGTTCGATCGCGTCTGTGCTTTCCTTCCTGCAACAAGGGTTGGAGCGTAGGCTGTCACCCTCCACCCTCAAGGTCTATGTTGCTGCTATATCCGCCTATCACGACCACGTAGAAGGTAAGTCGGTTGGGAAGCACGACCTGGTCGTCAGGTTCCTTAGGGGGGCGAGACGGTTAAATCCTCCTCGACCCCCCTCCATACCCTCTTGGGATCTTGCTCTGGTGCTCCGAGCACTCCAGAATGCCCCATTCGAGCCTTTGCAGTCAGCAGAGCTAAAGATTCTGTCTATGAAGACTTTGCTGTTGGCTGCATTGGGCCTCCATCAAGAGGGTAGGGGACCTGCAGGCATTTTCGGTCGACGAATCGTGCCTAGAGTTCGGGCCGGGTAATACCCACATGGTACTAAGGCCCCGGCCTGGCTATGTGCCCAAGGTTCCTACCACTCCCTTCAGGGACCAGGTGGTGAACCTGCAAGCGCTGCCCCTGGAGGAGGCAGACCCAGCCCTAGCTTTGCTCTGTCTCGTCCGCGCTCTGCGGATCTACGTGGATAGAACTCAAAGCTTCAGAACCTCAGATCAGCTCTTTGTCTGTCACGGAGGCCAGCAGAAGGGAAAGGCTGTCTCCAAGCAGAGGATGGCCCACTGGATAGTGGATGCCATCACCTTGGCTTACCAAGCACAAGGTGTGCCCTGTCCGCTCGGGGTGTGAGCACACTCTACTAGAAGTGTTGCATCCTCCTGGGCGCTGGCACGTGGCGCCTCGCTGTCAGACATCTGTAGAGCTGCGGGCTGGGCGACACCCAACACGTTCGCTAGATTCTATAGCCTACGTGTAGAGCCGGTCTCCTCCTGTGTTCTCACCTCAAACGGGTAGAAGCACTGAGAGGCCCCGGCTCTTGTCGGCTTGCTGCGCTCCGGCGCTCTTATTCTCCAGAAGCAAACTCTGTGAGTCCTCCATCTCCCTCGGTGCCGGACGTCGCGGAACGTCGGGCATCAGGCCCCTTGCCGCTGAATCCTTGAGAACCGGTAATGGGCTGGGCTTATATGAGTGACCCTGCGGGGATCCCATATTTCTTCCACGGTTGCTCCTACGGGAAGCCCGTGTCTTTCCCTTGGGAGAGCCTTCCCGTCACCGGGACTGAGCCCCCTCCTCCCTTGCGGGCTACGGCTCAGCTTTGTACTCCACATAACTCCTCCGGGGTACGATGTGGGCTCCGCAGCGGCCCCTTTTCTAGGGCACGCTTTCCCAGTGTCATCCAATAATCACTGAACAGGGTCATGCGGAACAGCAGTGATGGACTTCCTGGTGTGAGCCCCGTCTCATCAGGTAAGAGAGCTCAGGTGACTCACACTGGGCACTGGAAGGGGGCAGAGGCCATGGCACTTTGGTAGGGATTCCTATTCGTCGGTACTCCGACGTGGCGTCGAGAGTGACCGACTGAATGGGAACGCCTCGGTTACGTATGTAACCCTCGCTCCCTGAAGGAGAGGAACGGAGACGCCACGCCCCGTCGCCATGTCCTCTGTACCCTGCTGGGGTGCCTGCCTACCTACTCGGCTCCTCAGCAAAGGCTAATTTGATGCAATCACCTGTGTCTCATTTATACCGCGCACAGCGTGGCATGAGCACCTGGTGCAATCATTGCATGCCAATGTGCATTGGCTCGTTTTAGTTACACTCGAAGTAGATTGGCTCGTGAGCGAGATTCCTATTAAATCGGTACTCCGACGTGGCGTCTCCGTTTCCTCCTTCAGGGAACGAGGGTTACATATGTAACCGAGACGTTATCAATGTTGGAAACAGTCCTGGTGCTTAATATTTTTATTTTTGGAACCTGTGATACTTTTTTCAGGAGTCGTTGATGAATAAAACATTAAAAAGAACCGCATTTATTCAAAATAGAAATATTTTCTAACAATATAAGTCTTTACTATCACTTTTTATCAATTTAACACATCCTCACTGAATAAAAGTATTAATTTCTAAAAAAAAAAAAAAGAAATCAATCTTTTTTTTTTTTTTTACTATATTGAAGTTCCCTGGTATAGGCTAAACTGCAATTTTTCAAATTCCCAATTTATTCCCATTGATTCCTGTTAATTCCCATGGAAAGTTTCCAGCTAATTGAATAATTACATTTTCCAGGAATTTTGCAACCTTAGTATACATATATTTGATGTAGGTTGGTTAGTACTTATTTTAGTAATGCTTTATTTAATAAATCTTACATGGGATTTGTGTTTTATAAACTAACAGGACACCTATTAACATTTGTGTTTCATCTGTTCCTGCAGGTGCAAAAACATGTCTTACCCATCCAACCTCCCACAGGTTAGCATAGTCTTCATCTTTGTGAACGAGGCGCTCTCAGTCCTTCTGCGCTCCATCCATTCGGCCATGAACCGAACCCCCCGCCACCTGCTCAAAGAGATCATACTGGTAGATGACAACAGCAATAACGGTAGGTTTACACACAGTACAAATCACTTAATATGTTTGTTGATTGAATTATACTTGCCGTTAATTAGAAACATTGGTGTAACTACTTCCTGCGAGACTGAAACAAAGCTGCGGCAACCACATGCATTTCCTTTTAGTTTTCTCTTGTGTTGGACTAGCTAGTTCTCAGTGTGAGGCTTATAGTCTTAATAATTACCGCTGTTTGGCTTCTCAATGTTCTGTCTTTAATCTAAGCCTTCCGTCTGCTTAATTAGCTGCTCTGCTCATTGGATTAAAGTGATTGGTAAAAGAATACTAATCAGCTGAAAACTGAGAAATATTTACCCCAGAAAGATTAAACCTAAGAAGCGTGATTTCCCCGACACCATGCGCCTCGTGCTCTGGACTAATGATACATTTAGTGGATTCATCTGCTAGTCTTGAATAGGAAGCATATTATAGGCTTCTTGCTCATTATTGCTTTATGTCCACCAATGTGTTTTTTTTTTTTTTTTTCAATTGTCCAATTATTTTATGTTAATATTGTGAAAAATAAGTGTTAATTTATAAACGTCATTTCCCAATTTATCATTACATTTAGTTATATTAAATTTGTGATATATCTCAAGTGGACGTTTATCCATACGCCCCCAAACTGTTGCTCCCTGGATGCTTTATTCTTATTTTGCAGGACCGTAATAAGCTTTGACTACCTTCAGATATTATGCCTTCTGAAAAAGAAGACGTTTTTGGGAAAGTTACTTTTAAAAGTGTTACATATTGCATTACACCCTGAAAAAAATAACTAAGGGTGTTTTCACACTTGGCATGTTTGGTTCCATTAAAATGAACCCTGGTGCGATTGCTCTGTTAGTGTGGTTCATTTGAATAAGTGCCATCTGAAACCTACACTGTCAGAACCCTACAAAACCGCTAATACGCACTAATACGCACTCTTAAAGTACTGATATGTACCTTTTAAGGTACTAATATGTACCATTTAGGGGTGAGTAAGGGGTGAGATGTACCTTTTCACTTTTGCACCTTATGGTACCGCCCCAGTAACAGCACTGTACCGTTTTTTTTGAGAGTGATGGTGCAAAAAAACTCTGATGCGGTTCGAATGAAATATGAACGCTGGACCAAAGACATGTAAACGAACCAAGAAACGGGAATGATGTCACAAGATGCGACTCTAAAAAGGACAGAATGCTCAAGCACACCTGTTTTTTTCTCATCAGTTCGGTACAGGCGTCAGAACCGCGTCTCCTCACAGCAGATCTTCGTTTGTGTGTGTGAAGGAGGGATTCCTGATGCTGATGACTCACTCTTCACGAGTTCTCAGCTGGTCAAAACCCCATCATATGTAGCTACACACAAGCGACGAGCGCATTTAGCCCAGCACAAAGCATTATTTTGGATGTTCAGTAAGTTCCCTCTCAAAAGATATGCCATAAAAGCTGACCAATCCGGTTGTGAACATATCCCCCTATGCCTTTAGGTTCGGTATCTTTAGGTTTGGTGTTAAAAAACGCCAACCCTAAGCGGACCAGGACTAAATGTTTTTTTTGTCCAGTCTAAACAAACCAAACAAACCAAACTACAAGTGTGAACACTTACTTTTTATGGAAAGTAATGCCTTATATTACTTATCGCAGAAGAATAGTTATGCCAAAAAAAAGAGAAAAAAAAAAAAGAAACAAATGTGATGTTTAACTAAAGTCATTTTTGCTTATTAGTATGTTTGAACTGGCTCATCTAAGGTCAGCAGCAAAGACATTGTTTAATAAAGTGAGATTAAATACATAAAGTATTTTTATCATTTAATTATTGCATGTTTGCATAATATTTTTTCATTTCTTTGTATTTTTATTCATTTTGAGGAATATTGAATCTGTTTTGTGCAAGTGAGATGAGTAAATACATGCTCACATTTAGTCAAACTGCAATATGCATCGTGTTTAGACAGTGCACACAACACCTCTGAAGCGTGCTCCTGACTTCTCTCAGTTGGGGACAGGAGAGGTGTCAGTCAATAAATGGGAAAACAGAGTAACCACATGAACTTCACATGTGCAAAAACCACATGAACTTCACATGTGCAAAAACCACATGAACTTCACATGTGCAAAAAACACATGAACTTCACATGTGCAAAAACCACATGAACGTCACATGTGCAAAAACACATAAACTTCATATGTGCAAAAACACATGAACTTCACATGTGCAAAAACCACATGAACTTCACATGTGCAAAAACCACATGAACTTCACATGTGCAAAAACACATGAACACCACATGAACTTCACATGTGCAAAAACACATGAACACCACATGAACTTCACATGTACAAAAACACATGAACTTCACATGTACAAAAACACATGAACACATGAACTTCACATGTGCAAAAACCACATGCACATGCACATGTGAAATTCATGTGTTTTTTCTGTAAGGGTGTTTTGACCCACTTAAGTACATCATTGTATGTAATTTCATTATTTCTTCAAAATATAAGTATACAGTCAAATGTACTGACAAGCCTTTAAGGTTAACTAAAATATACTTTAAATGTAATATCAAATAACACACTACAGTTACAATTAAAATCATGTACTTTATGTGCTTTAGTATTAGTCAACACATCAAAATAAGTGTACTACTTTAAAGCACAACAAAAGATTATTAAAACAATTATTTAAAATGTACTTTAAAGTAAAACTCTGAATTTGACTGTTAGAAAGTGCACTTATTCATTTTAAGTGTGTTAAGAAACATAATCATGAAAGTATACTTTCTTTAAGTACCGTTAAGTGGTCTTTTATCTCATTAATATTATATTATTGGCAAGAACATTATCCCTAAACATCATCTTCCAAAAAAATTTAAAATAATTCCTGTCTTGGACATTTTGCTGGTGTCATTCCATCCTGTGTGTGAGGACATAGTGTGTCAGCTGAAACTGATTTACTTTTGTCATTACGGCTAGAATTGGTAGTCTTATCGCCTCTAACTGTCATCACCCCCACAGCTCTGTGGAAGCTGCCAGGTTTTTTCAGTTGTGAGTATCTCTCGACATCACTTCCTAATGTGAGAGCCACTTCTGTGTTCAGCTTACACTATATTACAGTCCTGCAGACACAATGACCGACATGAAGAGAAAGAGGGTAAAGTGACCCAGGTGACGCCTCACTAATTGTACCATTTTGAGAACCAGTGGCCCACTCTTTCAGCTGGAATAATCTTGTCAATTCTGACAGCTTTATCTTTACATTCATAGATGAGGGTCGTGAAGCGGCCACTCAGCATGAGACTTTATGTCAACAGAGGGACCAACAGAGAATCTGTCAACCAAAGACAAAGGACAAAGAAAATTTAATCTCACTCTCCTCAAAACCTGAGAATGAGCTGACAAAATTTCTTTGCCTTTTCAGCAGACAACTGATGAATAACCACCTTATCATCAGAGAGAGAGAGAGAGAGAGAGAGAGAGAGAGAAAGAAATGACTGCATAAAAATCTTTTTTTTTTTTTTTTTTTCTTGAGAAGCAAAGTTGTATAATTTATTTAATGTATTTTCAGATGTCTTGGGCAAGATTTACTAACACAAACACTCTTGCCGTAAAAAAAAAAAAAAAAAAAAAAAAAAAAAAAAACTACTGTCAGGATGTACTAAAGACACAGTGAAAATGGCGTGGACAGGTCTTATTGTATATGAATTTGTAGAAGTTTCCCTTTCAGACGCAACATTTATGGGAGGAGAGTATTTAAATTAATTATGCGAGGTGATTTACTAAGGTTTGTGTTCGTCAATTTACTGGTGTTTGCGCCCCAAATTTTTTTATTTACCACCCCAAAAAAGCATGTCTTAAATCAGACACAATCTACCAGGCTGCTCTTGGTAGATTGTGTTGATCATTATGGAAATTATCCGGCTGCATCTACACTCACCTAAAGGATTACTAGGAACACCATACTAATACTCTGTTTGACCCCCTTTCACCTTCAGAACTGCCTTAATTCTACGTGGCATTGATTCAACAAGGTGCTGAAAGCATTCTTTAGAAATGTTGGCCCATATTGATAGGATAGCATCTTGCAGTTGATGGAGATTTGTGGGATGCACATCCAGGGCACGAAGCTCCCGTTCCACCACATCCCAAAGATGCTCTATTGGGTTGAGATCTGGTGACTGTGGGGGCCATTTTAGTACAGTGAACTCATTGTCATGTTCAAGAAACCAATTTGAAATGATTCGAGCTTTGTGACATGGTGCATTATCCTGCTGGAAGTAGCCATCAGAGAATGGATACATGGTGGTCATAAAGGGATGGACATGGTCAGAAACAATGCTCAGGTAGGCCGTGGCATTTAAACGATGCCCAATTGGCACTAAGGGGCCTAAAGTGTGCCAAGAAAACATTCCCCACACCATTACACCACCACCACCAGCCTGCACAGTGGTAACAAGGCATGATGGATCCATGTTCTCATTCTGTTTACGCCAAATTCTGACTCTACCATCTGAATGTCTCAACAGAAATCGAGACTGTCTCATCAGACCAGGCAACATTTTTCCAGTCTTCAACTGTCCAATTTTGGTGAGCTTGTGCAAATTGTAGCCTCTTTTTTCTATTTGTAGTGGAGATGAGTGGTACCCGGTGGGGTCTTCTGATGTTGTAGCCCATCCGCCTCAAGGTTGTGCGTGTTGTGGCTTCACAAATGCTTTGCTGCATACCTCGGTTGTAACGAGTGGTTATTTCAGTCAAAGTTGCTCTTCTATCAGCTTGAATCAGTCGGCCCATTCTCCTCTGACCTCTAGCATCAACAAGGCATTTTCGCCCACAGGGCTGCCGCATACTGGATGTTTTTCCCTTTTCACACCATTCTTTGTAAACCCTAGAAATGGTTGTGCGTGAAAATCCCAGTAACTGAGCAGATTGTGAAATACTCAGACCGGCCCGTCTGGCACCAACAAACATGCCATGCTCAAAATTGCTTAAATCACCTTTCTTTCCCATTCTGACATTCAGTTTGGAGTTCAGGAGATTGTCTTGACCAGGACCACACCCCTAAATGCATTGAAGCAACTGCCATGTGATTGGTTGATTAGATAATTGCATTAATGAGAAATTGAACAGGTGTTCCTAATAATCCTTTAGGTGAGTGTATATTCCACAGAGCCGTATGGTGTAGTTAGTTAGTGTAGCATGACAGTCAAAAATTTCATGACTGCATATGTCAAAGTGTCACTGCATGTTTCAAAAGTGCAAAAAAAAAAAAACAACAAGCCCAAAAGTTTCCACAATTGTTTGATTATATCAAAATACTATTTGAGCGCTCATATCAAAGAAATTACAGACCCGGTTAATATGCGTAGTCTATCGATGTCCCTGAGATGGTTGTTAACCATCTGTACATGCAGCCAAAGGAACTGCCACTGTAATTTTGTAAGGGCGTCCTGTCTGGGCATTGCAGGTTTTGAGCTGTTAAAAGGAGTGATAGATTGATTTCATGAATGTTGTATTATATTGGTTGAGAGCTTCACATTCAGTTCAATACAGCTTAGCTGTCCCAGATCTTGGAGCCCATATTGATGTGCACAACGATTGGAATATTCTATTTCTAAGACCAGGGAAAATTTACATCGTCCAGGAGGCAACCCAGGTTTCCTCAGAGAACCAGAGCAAACGTTTATATACCAATGGATCTCTATAAGACAGAGAAGACCTCTGAGAGATGTATTAAATGGATGGATGAACGGATGGAAAGATAGATAGATCTATAGTATACTGTATTGGCCAATACAATTCAAAATCCAACTTATAACTTGAAAGAGAGTCAATTCTTAGGTTTCACCCAACCCTACAAAAACATTTGCTTATCCCAGCAGAGAGAAAGACAGAGA
This sequence comes from Paracanthobrama guichenoti, assembly GCA_018749465.1. NCBI lineage: Eukaryota > Metazoa > Chordata > Actinopteri > Cypriniformes > Gobionidae > Paracanthobrama > Paracanthobrama guichenoti. The sequence goes on from CM031949.1 coordinate 53,835,778, forward strand.
TTAGTTTAAGTCATTTTAACACCAGGGACTTAATTAAAATGTCTCCTCAAAAGCTCTGATACCCAATAAGATTGCTTATAGACCTTCAGCTTGTCAGTCTTCCTTCATATTACAATAGCTAGTTGTTGTAGATTCAGACAAGCTTAGCGTTTGGTATCGATTGAAACAAGAAGTGCACTTGAGATAATGGTGATGAAAGATTGATGCTTTCAGTCATGAACAGCTCTGAGATAATGGACCTGTTATGCTTTATTATGATAGTATCTCCATAAACCATTACAAGTCTTCACCATTTTTTCCCCCCAATCAATTGCTATTTGTTCATTTTGTTAATCAGTCATTTTTGACAGAGATTGAAGTTCTGTTCTAATAAGCTTTGAAGAAAGTTTTTGGTGAGGTTGAAGATAAAGGGAGAATTTCTGCTGTCAAATAAAATCAGAAGACAGATTTCGTTTAGTGTCTCCCGGTTCAATCATAAAACTCATATTTGCAGGCGGGGGTAAAGCATTAGAGCAATTTGTTGAGCCACAAGCTGTTCATATCCAATGTTCTCTGGCTGTTGAAAGAGACATTCTCTTCACGTTCACTTGTGTAATTCCACAATCTCAGTGATCGATGAGGGACACCGTTCGCTCAAGGATAAACTCTATAGGCATGAGCTTGGCTGAACACAACATCCCACTCAAGGGCAAGGTGAATTGAATTGTGGCAAAAGTAAGTGACCTTTAGCTTCTGTCATACCTGTGGCCAGTGTCATGATCATTAAGGGCAAGGAAATAGAGAAAAACAACTGTCAGATAACAATCCCTGCAATTGGTCGATATTACAAGTTCAGTCAATCATCGCCTACACTGAAAATGTTACGCCATCATCTCTTTCTATCAGGGATTTCATTCTTAATATATATGCCTCTAAAAATATCAAGAAGATTAAAAAATATATATGTTTCAGGTATTACGAGAAAGCATGCTGGTGTCTGTATATTTTACAGCTGATAACTAATATCTTCTTGAACTAACAAAAACAGAAATGTTTCTCACCATAAATTATAGGGTAATTCATAGTTTTCACCATAAAATTTTACTGTAAAACATTTTTATTTATTTTTTTCAGTTCTTTCATTTGCATTTGCAGTATATAGCCCAGTTCTGAGAGGGAACAAGACACTGCGTCATGGCCTATGGGAATGCTTACATGTGAGCCGGTGTCTGAAGCATGTGTGCAAATACACCACTTCTTGATCGGCTGATGTGTGGTCACTACGTAGCACATCACCAAGACTATAAATGATGCCTGAAAATCATGCCATTCTTGTTGTGTGAAGGAAGACACTTTTAACCCTTTCAGGCGTGAGTTTAATATATTCTAGATGACCCCCCAGAGTGAGTTTTTTTTTTAAGGTGACTGTTATTTTAGAACGTTTCACCTTATTGTTTCCATGGCGTCATGTCATGCTTGTCACGTGACTTACTGCAGAATAGATGTGTCTCTTTTATTTAGCTTTTCCTTTTTTTATTCACAAACTTGCTTACCATGTCATCAACTATCTGATATTCCAATTCTCAAATACATAAGTTGAGTAAGTTGACTGTGCTTTGTCATTTAAAAACCTTTATAAATGATCTTGATCTTGATCTATGACGTCAGATGGGCGCCGCCATGTTTGTTCGAGCCGAAATACATGCAAGTAAGTTGCTGGTGAACTGGGAGAAAAATAGAGTAAACTTTATAGTTACTTACACTATGTGTATCTGATATGAATAAAACATGCCGGTAAATTATATTTGAATGGATTGTTATTGCTGCTTCCATAGACACCAGTGTGTATTTTACAAACTCTAAATGTATTGTTTTACTAGTACTTATTAGGCCATAAGGTGAAATAGGAAAAAGTGTCTATAAAGTGATTTTTGTTCCCATACCTGGGCACTACTTTTTAAATGTTTTTTGCATAGACAACACCCTTTTGGACTTTGTGTTAAAAGTTCTCCACAAAATATCCTGCAGCTTTTTGTCACAATCCATAAATGTATATAATTGTGAATTGAAAAAAACGAATATCTTATGGTTAAATCCATAATACGGCCATGCTCACACGGAAGCATTCTCATAGGGTCAACACCATGACGCAGTGTCTAAGTTACACTTAGAGTTAACCAATAACAGGTTTTACTGTAGAGTTTTAGGACAGATCTGAAAGTGGAAGGGGCACATAATGTTTGTTATAGTCATACCTGATTTGAAACTCAGATGGTAAAATGGCATAACAGGATTGACATCATAGTTTATAGCTATACAAACTTGCTAGTGAAGGGTTCAATTCAATTTACATTTATTAGCATAGTGCTTTTCACAATACATATCGGTTCAGGGGACTGTGTCAAGGGGTAGAAAAAAACCCTAAATCCTGCCATGTGCAGAAACTCATTTTCTACTCAAGGAGTTGATGAGCCATTTCACTATATTACACCGTTAAAAGGTTCTTAAAAACCTTTGTGTACCAATGGGCCTTGTCTGGATGAGTTTTAGTTTTTGAAGTCTTTGTGATCATTTATTTGTTTTAACAGCAACAGATAATTGAGTTGGAGTAATTAATTTTCTCCCTGTCCTGTGGATATACCATCTGCAAAATCATCAAACATGTTTGTCATGCAAACTTAATAGAAAGTCAATTTAGCCTCAGCAAACAGGGAAGATTAGGCAGTCGAACTACACAAACTACTTACCAAAAAGTAACATGGTGGTACTATGATTCAGTGTTGCTTTCAGGGGTATTGCATATTGTTTTTCTGACTAAATGATTACATTATTCAGATACTTGGTATTGCCAAGACACATATTCATTAAACAAAGAAATCCAATGTCATTAAAAGTTTCTAACGTAGTTTGAAATCTCAAGAATGTTCCAATTGTTCTAAATAAGTATTATCCGGACCTCTGCTGGGAAGGAAATATAGAGACCGGACCTGTTGGAACTTTAATTGAATGCCCCTATTCTAGAGGAATACATTTGAAAGTAGATTAATTGCAGTCTGTTCACCAGCAAATTATGACATACAGTAATGAATATATTGTATAGATTGGAAATCTTTATCCTTTTCACATCAGCATCCCAGTTTCTTCTCTGACAGGGAGAAAAAGGTGAAATTAAAAATAAATCATAGGAATTCAATTTAACAGTGAAGCGTAACACATGAGAGGGCCCAAATGAAAACTTAATGACACTACGTCTTGGTTTGCATTATATATTCATGTGAGGCACCTTCATTTTGACTTTTTGCCAGATTGTTAAAATGTTATCAATATTGTAGATGTTAGTGGTAAAAATGCTTCACATTTGCATTTCTAGTTATATACTACCAGTCAAAACTGTGAAAATTTTTTTATAATATTATTTTTTTTTTAAGTCTCTTATGCCCACCAACGCTGCATTTATTTAACCAGAAGTACAGTAAAATAGTATTACCATTTAAAATAACTGTTTTTCTATATGAATATTCCTGTAATGGCAAAGCTGAATTTTCAGCATCATTACTCCAGAGGTCTGTCACATGATCCTTCAGAAATCATTTTGATATGTTGATTTGGTGCTCAAGAAACATCAAGAAAGTATGCGTTATTCATACTAAAGTGTTACCAAGAAATGTATACTTTTATTCAGCAATAATGCATTAGATTGATTAGAAGTGACAGTAAAGTAATTTATAATGTACATATAGTACATTGTTTATGTGCTGAAGGAAGCAAGGTCAGGTGTGATGAACTTTGTATGTTGTATTGTTTGGTGTGAGTGCACTGCGTTTCACTCAAGCATCACATTCAGTTCCACATCCTGCTTCAGAACAGCTTCTCTGTTAAAGTGAACAAGATTGACAGACCCAAGAGTCCATATGGACACACACACACACACACACACACACACACACACACACACACACACACACACACACACACACACACACACACACAAACACACATCCTTGTGACCAGGGATAATGAGGACAGTCCTCCAGGAGGCATTGTAATGTTACAGCTCTTCCTCTCTCTCTTTGTCTCTTTCTTCCTCCCAGATGAGTTAAAGGAGAAATTACAGGACTTTGTGAAGGAGACCAACGCCAAGCAGCCCGGTTTCATTAAAATGGTGCGGCACAGTAAGCAGGAGGGGCTGATCCGCTCACGTGTGAGTGGCTGGAGAGCTGCCTCTGCCCCTGTGGTGGCCCTGTTTGACGCCCACGTAGAGTTCAACACTGGCTGGTGGGTGATATGAGAGCTCTGGCTATTCCTAGTGCTTCATGGACAGACTGTAATTACTGCTTCTTTCAATTGAAATGGTATAAGCATCTGTGTTCTTGTTCAAGCACTGACAGGCATTTTCCCTAAAAAGGTTTGAAAAGAAATTCAGCCTATATCCAATATTAAAAGTAATTTTTCTCTTATCTTCATGTTGTTGAAAAAAAAAAGGAATTTTGAATGTTTCCACAGCGCAAAGGCAGACTGGCCATCTATCTATCTATCTATCTATCTATCTATCTATCTATCCATCCATCCATCCATCCATCCATCCATCCATCCATCCATCCATCCATCCATCCATCCATCCATCCATCCATCCATCCATCCATCCATCCATCCATCCATCCATCCATCCATCCATCCACTTAATATGCAGCATAGGCTATTTTATTATAGTGCATTGTTTGTAAACTAATACATTTTCACATTTGCATCACATAACCAGCCCCATATTATGGCTTTTCTGACATAGTAAACTTGCTCAGTAGCTCACCTGGTACAGCATTGTGATGTGAGCGCAAAGAGCTGGTTAAAATGACATGGTTGCTTCAGCAAATGCACTTTTATCTCATATTTGCTTTTTTTAACACTATCGGTTAGGTTAGTGTAGGGGATGCATTATTTTCAAAAGCAATAGAGCATTAACCTTTTAGTTCCACTCACTGGACATTTCACTGTTAAAGTGTTGACGTGCATTTTGCAGGAATGTCACCAGAGGCACATTTTTCTAATGAGTTTGGGTTGTTAATGTGAGGAATAGACTAAAACTGAAGTCATACTTAAATCCTCTCTAGCTGTAATGTGACAAGAAAGCAGAAATGATGGGGAGAGTATGATAAATGCTATAAAGAATATTTATTACAGTTTTTCTCAGTCGCTTTGGTACATTTCTTGAATCATCCTTGACATTTGCAAAAGAGTAAGTACATTTCTCAAAACAATTCGTACAAATAGCAAAACACCATGGATTACCTGCAAAAGCCAGTCTCTTGCTCAGAATCCTTAGATCATCTCTCAAAAGTAAATATGTGTGTCAATGGACATGTCAGTCCTTGTGTCATTGTGTACGGATAAGACGGATAAGTTGTCAATATAACAGTGTACTCTGGAGGGATGTTCTGATGTAAACTATGGCTAAAATTTTGATGACAATTATTGTAAAACGACAACAAAATACGAACATGGTACTCAGGACAGGAAGTAACCAAAAAGTCCTTAACAAGACACCCAAGTGTTTTTTGCTAGTTTCAGCCTGACGCCGTTATCATTTTCACGTCCTGTGCCACATTGTTTAAATAGCAAATGCACTCGTGCTCATCTGTTCACCCATGGGTGTGCTGGTCTGAAAACCAGGTGTGTTCAGGCGCATTTTTGGTGCGTTGTTATTTTGACTGCGCCATTGACCAACAAAAACTCTTTTTGTGCTATTTAAAGGCTGCGTTAGTAATATGCGCCTATAGGCGGGTGCACAACACCTGTACACTCTGCTTATTACACACACAGGGACGTGCAGCAGCACACACACATGCCAAATATTAAAAAATAAAATGATTACCATGTAAAATATTATTATCGTGTACATAAAGATAAAAAAGCCTACATGTATTTAAACTGATTCCTCAGTGTCTATATTCCACCATGCAAATAGCAAATCCGCCATGGTGCAAGCGAGATGAGACTCTGATTGGTTTATTGCACATTACGCCCAAAACACACTCATGACTCATTGGGTCATTCTTTATTTGCGGTGGCAAGTGTGGTGTTGCTGTCTGTGCCTGTTGTGATGCTGTCTGTGGTGTTGCTGTCTGTGGTGTTGCTGTCTATGGTGTTGCTGTCTATTGCTGTGGTGTTGCTGTCTGTTGTGTTGCTATATATGGCTGTGGTGTTACTGTCTGTGGTGTTACTGTCTGTGGTGTTGCTGTCTGTGGTGTTGCTGTCTGTGGTGTTACTGTCTCTGGTGTTGCTGTCTGTGGTGTTGCTTTCTGTGGTGTTACTGTCTGTGGTGTTACTGTCTGTGGTGTTGCTGTCTGTGGTGTTACTGTCTGTGGTGTTGCTGTCTGTGGTGTTGCTGTCTGTGGTGTTGCTGTCTGTGGTGTTGCTGTCTCTGGGGTTACTGTCTGTGGTGTTGCTGTCTATGGTTGTGGTGTTACTGTCTGTGGTGTTACTGTCTGTGGTGTTGCTGTCTGTGGTGTTGCTGTCTGTGGTGTTACTGTCTGTGGTGTTGCTGTCTGTGGTGTTACTGTCTGTGGTGTTGCTGTCTGTGGTGTTACTGTCTGTGGTGTTGCTGTCTGTGGTGTTGCTGTCTGTGGTGTTGCTGTCTGTGGTGTTACTGTCTGTGGTGTTACTGTCTCTGGTGTTGCTGTCTGTGGTGTTGCTGTCTGTGGTGTTACTGTCTCTGGTGTTGCTGTCTGGTGTTGCTGTCTGTGGTGTTGCTGTCTCTGGGGTTACTGTCTGTGGTGTTGCTGTCTATGGTTGTGGTGTTACTGTCTGTGGTGTTGCTGTCTGTGGTGTTACTGTCTGTGGTGTTGCTGTCTGTGGTGTTACTGTCTGTGGGGTTACTGTCTGTGGTGTTGCTGTCTGTGGTGTTACTGTCTCTGGTGTTGCTGTCTCTGGAGTTACTGTCTGTGGTGTTGCTGCCTGTGGTGTTACTGTCTCTGGTGTTGCTGTCTCTGGTGTTACTGTCTGTGGGGTTACTGTCTGTGGCATTGCTGTCTGTGGTGTTACTGTCTCTGGTGTTGCTGTCTCTGGAGTTACTGTCTGTGGGGTTACTGTCTGTGGCATTGCTGTCTGTGGTGTTACTGTCTCTGGTGTTGCTGTCTCTGGGGTTACTGTCTGTGGGGTTACTGTCTGTGTTGCTGTCTCTGGTGTTACTGTCTGTGGGGTTACTGTCTGTGGCGTTGCTGTTTGTGGTGTTACTGTCTGTGGGGTTACTGTCTGTGGCGTTGCTGTTTGTGGTGTTACTGTCTGTGGGGTTACTGTCTGTGGCGTTGCTGTCTGTGGCATTGCTGTCTGTGGTGTTGCTGTCTTTCCTGCTAACACCTCAGACTCTACAGTAACTCCACAAACCTTTTATGCAATATTACGTCTTTTGGTGTTACTTCAAAATGTAGGCCTATCTGAAATGTCTTTCCTTCAGAGCCATTTAATCTTATAATTTAATGTTTTTAGGCTAAGTGGATTTCATCTTTTAGAATAAAGACTATAAAGGTAGCACAGACCATTTTTCCTGCCTTTTTATGTATATCAATAAAAAAAAAAAAATCTTCTTTGGCAAAAATAGGGGCTAAGATTTCTTTAAAAATAATAATAATAATAATTTAAATGATCAATGAAACTGAGTCCTTAAAGTTATTTATTTATTTATTTATTTATCATTACCTAAAGTTGCATATCCCTGCTCATTTTAGAACAAACCAAAATTTTACTTCAAATATTGGTAACACCATAGACATAAGTGGTTGTTTCACCAGTGTTTGATTAAAATTATTTAAAAATCTAAATGTTATTAAGCTTCAGTTTTAATGTATATAGCATATTAAACAAATTTTAAATGCATAGCGAAACATTTTATTAAAAGAAAACAATCAAGCATTTTTACAATTTCTGCCTCTCATTTGCCACCCCAATTGAAGAATGACCCCATTAAGAGAACCCTTTTAGACCATGTGCCGGGCGCGCCGACCATTTTTCCCGTTGTTAAACTAGCAAAAGTGGATTTGGACACACCCTAAATGCATTTGCACCGTGCGCTTTAGACCATGCGATTAGATTGTTAAAATAGGGTCCATAGAATTTCATTCACGCTTCATTTTCAAACTTGGCGACACATCAAGTTCATTCTTGGATGAATGATTCTATTAACTATCTTGGGCGGCGTTTCCCAAAAGCAGCGCAAGCCTAAGTAGATCATAGAACCAATGCCACTAATCAATTTAGCTCATGATGCTTTTGAGAAATGCAGCCTTGGTTCTTTAAGAACATAGATCATATAGATGCCCTTCATCATCAAAAGAATTTCTTGATCTTACAGTTGGCACACCATGGTTTTGCTCACAACAATCTGACCTAGATATGTCAGTGCAATTTGAATAACACCGAGAATTTTTCTTCCTTTAATCAGCTTTGATGTGATTTTAAAGCTGTACTGTACTGCTCAATTTGCATCTGTCTAGAAGAATCTAAAATAGTCCTAAAATAGTAATGAGGATGCACTGACTGAATAGGCTGTTTGTTATTTAATCATGTTGAGAACACACTGCCTGTTCAGGCTCACGTTAAAAAAAAAAAAAAAAAATATATTTTTTGTAACAAGGCATGTTCACTGTGTGGTAAATTATTTTATTGTTATGTCTACAGGGCAGAGCCTATTCTCCAAAGGATCAAAGAAGATAGAACTAGAATTATATCCCCATCTTTTGACAATATCAAATACGACACATTTGAGATTGAGGAGTACCCACTCTCCGCTCAGGGCTTTGACTGGGAACTGTGGTGCCGATATCTGAACCCACCAAAATCCTGGTGGAACTTGAACAACAGCACTGCTCCAATCAGGTATTTTGTTCAATAAATTTTGGAATGCACATTCATCCATCTATCCCTCCCTCTCTCCCTCCCTCCCTTTAGAGTATCTATCCATCCATCCATCCATCCATCCAATATATTTCATTGTCTAATTTGGCTGATATAAATATATATTCAGTGGATGTAATTATGTCATGTAAATCTCTAGGAGTCCTGCCCTGATTGGCTGCTTTGTGGTGGACAGGCAGTACTTTGCAGAGATCGGTCTGCTGGATGAAGGCATGGAGATTTACGGAGGAGAGAATGTGGAGCTGGGTGTGAGGGTGAGAAACTATATCATTCTCTACAGGCTACGGGGTAATGAAGATAATGGATTCACTCTTGAAGGATTAATGACTCTAATGGGCCTCCTTTTTTGGCAGGATAGTTCAAGTTGGCACCATTTGCTGTATCCCTTGTCAAAACACATTCTTTTGATTGGGTTGTAATTGTTGTGCTTAAAAGTGCTTAAAATAGTTTCAGATGAAGTATAGCGAGACAAGACACTGTGTGAATTCAGGGCTGCTAATACATTTTTTTTTTTTCTTCTGTTGATTATTTTTTATTGTTTTTAATTATAAAAATTGTTTTTGTGCCGTCAATCGATAAAAAAAAAAAACGTAACTAATTAATCACACATTTTTCTGTAATCTCGATTTTTTGGAGTTTTTACTATTTTTATATTGTAATAATTTCAATATAAAAATAAATATTTTTAAATATTTCTTGTAATGGTATCTGTTTTTGAATGAAGGCCAGTATCACTAATACTGCTACCGATGTCTCTGTGAAATGTATTTTTAAACATTAATGATATACATTCAACATTACAGTATAATTGAAAGCTACCAATTTCAACATTTATTAGGCTTTAAAAATAACAACTTTTAATTTAGGAGAACTTAAAACAGTCTTTACATAAACCAATTATAATAAATGCCATATTTGCACGTGGCCTTCCTACCTGTTAGACATACAGAAATTGAATAAGGTTATCAAACACCTTTCTTAACTGCATAAATAATAAATTAAATATAGATTAATCATCATTAAAGCTACAATTTTCTCTGTTCCTTTTGTTCTTTGAATAACATTAATGACAGACATCATTAGTGCTGCTGTCACTTTAAGACCAGCCGCTGCGAACATGATGCGGATCTGACACGCTGTCACGCGCATTTCATTTAAGGTGGTGTTTAATTAATTTAAGACTGCTCTTGTGAGAATACTCGACAAAACTGGCATTTTGACAAAATTCTGTGTGTTATTGTTTGTTCAAGTGCGAAAGAGAACTCGATTCTGCGCTGTTTGTGTGCATGAGACTGACGTGCATCTTTCTATGCATTGAGTGTGTGTGTGTACGTCTGTCAGGGTGCGTTTCAATCAGCTCCTAGCTTCCTAGGTCGTGAATCAGTATATTTTGTACATGAACGTGGCCGACTCCCTGATCAGTGCCCTGACTCCTGAACTAGGGAGCTGATTGAGACGCTCCCACACAGACAGGACTTTAACAGACAGCGTGTTCTCTTTTGTCTTGTCGTGCTCGAAAGGTTTAAAAGCATTTAGCTACATGAATAAGATGTAGCTAAATCATGTAATGTAATGCTAGCCATCGGATGACAGTAAAACAGATGCTGCGTTAATTGCGTTAACTAAAAAAATGAATTGCCTGCATTAACATGCTAATTTTGATAGCACAATTTTTTTTTTATTATTAGTCTGTTAATCTAAAGATTACTTACCCTGATTGTCCCTTGATTTTGGTTAACTAACCAACAAATAATAACCATAACGTCTGTCATCAATTTTTATACTGTTTTATTTAAAAAAAATCCAGTTTATATTTAATCATTTAGCAGACACGTTCATCCAAAGCTACTTACAAATGAGAGCAATAGAAGCAGTCAAACCAACAATAAGCAAGTGCTGTGACAAGTCTCAGTTAGTCTAGCAGCAGCAAGATTTATTTTGTTAAACAAAAAATAAATAGAATAGAAATAGAATAGTAAGTGTTTATATTAATGGTTCAAGTGTTTCTTGAAAATGGCCGAAGACTCAGCTTCTTGGGTTGAGTTGGGTTGAGGCAGGACATTCCAGGTAACAGTCAAGGTAAAGGTCTGTGAAAGTGATGTTGTGCCTCTTTGTGGCGGTACCACAAGTCTCTTGCAGAACTCAAGCTTCTGGAGTAGTGAGTTTAGGTATAATGGTGCAGAGCCAGTGGTTATTTTCAAGCATCAGTGCCTTGAATTTGATGCGAGCGGCTATTGGCAACCAATGCAGTTTGATGAAGAGAGGTGTGACTTGCACTCTCTTCAGCTCGTTAAAGACCACTATCGTTGCTGCATTCTGGATCAGATGCAGAGGTTCTGTACCACCTATGCATTGCAACAATGAATTTGCTAATGGTTTTATTTGAATGGTAACAGCTTTATATAGTGTCTTATTCTAATTATATTTATTGACTAAAGATAAGTCATTTCTCAGGCATTAATGTGGCTCTTTATGAATTTAAGGGGTGCTGGTCTTAACTCGGTCTCGCCTTGGTCTTGTCTTAGTCTCAACACACATTGGTCTTGGTCTTGGATTAGGTGGTCTTGACTACAACACTACCAGTTAGACTGGCATACCATTGCAATGCAAACATAAAACGTGTGACGCATCAACGCATTCCACGCCTTCACAGCCCTACATTTTTATCAATATTTTACAATTCTTTGCAATCTTTCCTGTAGCTCAAATAATAAGAGTGTGGCGCTAGCAACGCAAAGGTCATGGGTTTGATTCCCAGGGAAAGCAAGAACTGACAAAAATGTGTACTTTGAATACAATGTAAATCGCTTTGGATAAAAACATCTGCCAAATGCATAAATGTAAATGAATTGTTAGGTTTAGCTTTGCAAAAATGTTGAGAGTTTTTTTTTTTACTAAAATACAAATCCAACATGTAAAAGTTATTCTCTTGCCTTTTTTGGTTTCCATTTTCTGAGCAGAATAAAACAGGATCTCTTGCTGTACAGCCCTCTATTTTCTATCATCCATTTTGTTTTAACACGAAACCGGGTCTCTGCTGATGAAAAGCTGCCCTACAGCATGAAAACTACCACTTTCACTGTTTTTTGAGGTGTTAGATTTGAGCAGTGTTAGATTTACACTGCACATTTGCTTCACATATTTCTTCTTTTTTTTCTGTGCTACCCTCCCATACAGGCCAGTGTTATACAGATTTTCTGATATGGTCGACTGCTGCACCTTTACTCTCTTTTCAGATACTGAACTCTCAAAGCGAACATTGTCCTTTATGTGGCTGCTTCCACAAGTCTCCTGCTGTTCGTGCAAGGAGTTACGTAGGGCAACCTTTTCTAGGCAGTGTCTGGGTGGTTTGATTCAGCTCCCTTTTCTTTATAATTGAACTAGCATTGCCTGCTGGGACATTACAAACACTTCGATATTGTTTTCCTTACTTATGCATTTGTTTTACTTTATGTCTAACTTCACAGAATAACTCTTTAGTATTCATTTCAGAGATGCCCTTCAAATTCACAACCTGAATAATGACTCATTATGAACTGTAAACCCCAATTTCCTGTGGGGTTTTAGCTAGAAAATGTGATGGTTTTTAATTGGTTCACTAGCAAGCTTTTGAGAATTTAGTTTTAATCTGCAGGACATGTGGGGATGAATACATATTTCAGTTATTTTTATTAAAGAGTGTTTTGTTGCATGAATTATATTATATCTCTTTAACTTTCAGTTGCTGTGCTTGGAATAAAAATATCAATGTCAATGTTGGATTTGTAATTAAGTAAAAATGATTAAGAGTCTGGAAATCATTTATTCTCACCAAGGTTGACTTTATTTGATCAAAGATACAGTAAAAATAGTAATATTATGAAATATTATTACAATTTAAAATAATCATTTACTATCGTAATATATTTTAAATGTAATTTATTCCTGTGATCAAAGCTGAATTTTCAGCATCATAACTCCAGTCTTCAGTGTCACATGATCCCTCAGAAATCATTCTATTTTATTTGCTGATTCATATTTTTATGCAAACCGTGATACTAAAAAGAACAGATTTTATTTGAAATAGAAATATTTTGTAACATTGTAGGTGTCTTTACTGTCACTTTTGATCAATTTAATAAATAAAATAAATAAAACACTTACCCCAAGCTTTTAAGTGGTAGTGTATTTGCATCCGCAAAAATATGAAGCAGCACGGCTGGTTTTCAACATTAATAATATTATACGAAATGTTACTTCAGCATATTAGAATGATTTCTGAAGGATCATGTGACACTGACTGGAGTAATGATGAAATTCAGTGAAAATTCAGCTTTGCCATTACAGGAATAAATTACATTTTAAAATATATTCAAATAGAAAACAGCTCTTTTAAAATGCAATTATATTTCACTTTATTTTACTGTGTTTTTGATGAGAAATGCAGCCTTGGTAAACATAAAAGACATCTTTCAAAGGCATTAAAGAATATTAATTACTCCAATCTTTTGACCAGTTGTGTATGACAGTCACACTGCAGTTATTTGCCGGCTTATTCGCATATATCTGTTCCTCCATCCCAGCACAGGCTTAATAAATGGACAGTACCTGAGCAGAGAGCCATTATAATCCCTGTAGGAAGCCAATAATAAGCTTCAAGCAAGCATACAGTGACCCCAAAAAGTATTTGGGCACTTAAGACACACTTAAAAATGTATTCATGACATTGGGCATTGCTGATGACAAAATAAAAATACACATTCGTCCTGTGTATAATACATCAAATTCAGAGACTAGAGGGCAAACTTGCTGTCCTCTGCGTGAGTCAGCACAGCCTTAAAATGGCTTGCCTTTCAAAGATATGACCACTCTCTCCCAACACAGTGAAATATAATCATCAATCATGCTAAAGGAGAGAGTAGGGTGGCATTTCCCTCCCTGGTAATTTTCCCTCAGTGAATGGCATGCTTTTAAGATTTTTATGCTTGATAATGGGCCATTGATTGCTCTTCTCTGAAAGCATGCACAATTTTCTCAGAGACATACTTTTTCACTGTCCCTCGCTGGTTTGTGGATAAATGGAAAGTGAATCATCTGATTGCACCAGAAGGCACACCGAGACACAGTGTGCTAGATTTATTCATGTCTGTTTATACCAGATTATGGTAAAAGCAATGAAAATATGGGTTGCTGAGAGAAAGCAGAGGTGTTTTAGTCAGATTAGAGGCGCTACTACCTCTTACCTTGCTTTACCCACAATTCCCAGTGGGTTTCATCTGTCTGCAGTATGTTAAAGCAGCACTACGCCGACAATGAGATGGTGAGTTACGTGTCTGCAGATTAAAGTCTCAAGAGAGAAGACAATTTTCGAATCTATGCATATTAAAATCACTGTTTCAAATAAAAATAGGAGAGTGTGTTTGCCGCTCTATATAGAGGTAGATGTACCATGTCCTCAATCAGCGTTAAATTCTAAGTGGGTGAAAAGCAAATGAATCACATGTTTGAAGCCTTCTGAGGTGATAAACGGAGATTAGAGCGTTGTGTGATAAAGCTCATCAAGCATTTATGCAATATGCAGATGGAGTCTTCTCATACACTGAATCACTTGAAAAAACATAAAGGACATTATGTGGAACATGTAAGCGAATTATAGTGCACCAGAGATAAAATAAATAGGCCATGCAGAGATTTGATGGTTCAGTATAAAACATTCAAAATGACTATTGTGGCCCTCAAGCATAAACTGGGTGGTCACGAAATGTCATATTTCAGGTCATTTTTCACCAAAAGAAAAAAAAAGTATTATAGTTTGCATAAAGAAATTAAGCCTATTTTAGGACCATAAAGATTAGTTTTTAATAGTGAGGTTTGAGCACATTTCACTCCAAATTCTAATTTCTGTAATGCAAAAAACTAAGGATATATTATTTGAAGTAGTCATACGTTGCAGTATTTGTTTAAAGCTGTGGTCCTTTTTTGGGTTAAAAATTATCCAAACTAAATCTTTGAACCAGCCAGTGTTCAAAACTATCTCCTTACCGTAGCACGATTCACAACGCTTGTAATAATGTGCTATAATTTGAGTGGTACTGATGGGTTTCCACAGGAAATTCAAGCTGTTCGTCTTTGTGTCATTATTTCATGTCTGTACATAAAGAAGGAGTCCGGCTAGTAGTAGTATCGCGTGTGTGGATGCTGCAAGTGGCGGATAATTTATAGCCGGTTCTCAAAGCAGCTGGAATAAATAAACGTATCATTTTGATGGCGGATTGTAATCCAGAAAGATCCAAACAACAATCATCAGTGACTGGAGAGTCACGCGTAGTCAAAAACAAAAGATTAGACTGTACCGAAATCTACAGATAACGCTAATACACACTAAATACACGTAGTCACGCAATGCTAATGCTGTTAACATTAACAATTTGAGAACAAAGTACAACAATAATAATAATTTGCACAGTTTGATGTGATCGTTAGATTTAAATCACCGTTGGTAGCGTGATTTAATGCAATGCTTTTTTTTTTTCTCAGTTGGTCAAAACAAAAGTGGCAGACATGTTTGTTACTTGTTCAGATGACATTTTCCAGTGAAACTTATTATTTTGGTCATACTATCTGTGATTCTGAAGTACAGTATCCGCACCGGTGCGGTGACTGACAGCCACACACACTCCTCAAAACAAATAACTGCAATTGCAGGTTTCAAACAGAGATGGCGACAAAGAGGCAAAATTTAAACTTAAAACTTAAGAAATGAACCCCGTGCTGTAACATTTACCCCCAGTTTCACAGACAAGGCATAAACCCAGACTAAAATGTATGTTTGAGCTGTTATAACTCAAAGTAACTTGCACTGAAATCTTAAAATATTATTATTATTTTTTTTTTTCTAAGGTATGTTTATAAAAGCTTCTTAAATGTCCTAATTGAACTAAGGCTTAATCCTGGCTTAATTTAAGCCCTGTATGTGAAACCAGGCTATAAATCCATGTTCACCATGTTGAGTTTATCCAAACCTTTTTCTTTTCTTTTTTTTTGTGTGCACATTTTCTGTAAAAAGCAGTCCAAACACTATTATTGCCATTTCTTCTTGCCCGTCCACCATGTTTATTTACTCTAAAGTCCCATTTAATGTGAGAGATTTTGCGAGATTTCCTGTGTTTACAGTCAGGAATCTGGTTGTTTGTGAATGGAATCTGTAGTGTGTGGTTCTGTCTCACTCCACACATTATAGGAACAAAACTTAAATCTATGAATTTTTTTTTTTTTTTTTTTTAAATCAAAATGTTTGTAGTTTCTCACATTTTCGAAAATCTGATAATATCTTTTAGTGTGGGCCAGCCTTAATTTGACTGATTGACCAGCTGATATTTATTATAAAACCCCACCCTGCAAAAACGTATTTCCGGGAGATGGCACAAACCACCCCCCAACACACACGCACACGCAGACGCACACGCACAGGCACATACACACACACACACACACACACACACATACACACACAAAACATGGTATAAAAAAAAGATATTATACAATTACATTTATTCACTTGAGCCACCTAACGCGGGTTTGTTCATTCAATAGTATTTGTGCACCAAAATTAAAAGTGACGTAGTTGAGTGTGACCAAAAAATAGGCGAGGGTCTCCTCAAAATTCCAACGCAAGTGGTCACAGATGAGGCATTTGAAACGCGTGATATCAGGTGTAACGGAACAGGTGTAATACATCTTGGACCACTTGTGGACCACACCGAAAACACATCTTAATACCAGGTGGAAACAGGCTTTTGATTTCTGGGATATTGTATATAGATTACAGGCATTAGGGAGCCGCTATCAATATTAAGGAGATTCCCGGAACTTCTGGGAGAGGTGGGATGTATGATAACATGATTGAGAACATTATAGTTGGCATAAAGAAAAGAAAACAATTGTAGGACCATAAGTATGTGTTTTTAATTGTGATATTTTCATGACAGCACATTTTCTCCCAAATTTCTTTATCCAAAATATCATTTCTAGTTTTGTCCGTTCATTGTAGAGTGAAATATGACCTGAACACATTTTATGGTTTTGTGGGATTGATCTTCCATAATACATTACACAACAGTTAGTTCTGATGCTCCAGTTTGATTGATTCGAGGGGCTGATATTTAGAGTAACATTTTTCACTGATTGTTTCCCTCCACTTGCCTGTGTTTGTCAGCTTTATGTTTAGTTTAGTTCACGACTTTCAGTTTGTTTTCATTTGTCACGTGTTTCTTCATTCAGATTCCTACCACTCATCTGTCTCCTTGGTTACCGTCATTATTAGTTAATGTGTCAGCTGTGTGTTTTTATCATCCTCATTTGTATTCACTACTTAAGTTGTTCCTTCTCCTGCATTCCTTGTCCGATCACTGTTGTATTTAGATGTTTTTGCACTGCCTGCCGTTTGGATTTACTATTAAACTTTTTCATTTGGAACTATTTTCATCTGCCTTAGTCTGTTTGTCAGCCAACATCCCATGACAGTGTTCATAGCAGTGTAAAATAGATGTAACATTCACACTCATTCTTCATTTAGTTTACTCTAGTCTACCTGGATTCAGCTGTTCTGCTCATGAGTCACTGTTTGCTCACTAAAGTAAATCAAACTCTTTCGATTCATTCACAATATCAGAGAACCCATAGCATAATTAGCACATACTGTTCTTTGGGAGGGCATTGAGATAAAGGATGAAGGAAGTGAGAGCATGTTGCAGGTATTTTTGCAGTAGGCCAATGTCTGAAGGGCATCGAGGAGCATTGTGTGAGGGCTTCTTCTGTCCTTCTGTATCCAAAGGGAATGAGGCTTTGCTGATAGAGCACCTCAGAAGTTGAAACAGATGGCCTTTTCTAGTCTGGAATAGAACATAGCTACCGTTAGCTACAGTAAAGAGTCATGTCAGCACACTCTGTGGTCTTCATCCACGGTCTAGGGCTGCTGGAGCATAATTAATTCATGTTGTTTTACATACATTCCCATTTCCTGTTGGCGAACAACAGCTCAGATTTTCAGATGTGGATTGTTGACTTGCTATGCGGTTCACTATGAACATAACAAGGTGACAGAAACTCTGAGGAGGTATTTATAGGCATGTCATCCAAGCAAGTCTTTTTCATTAGAGGTTTGCAGGGTTGCAAATTAGATACAAAAATACTTTGTGCAAAGCATGCGCATCACTGTATGTTGGCATTATGTGTAGCGTTGATCTCAGATTTCTCTGCACTAACCTAAGGGAAATGGATATATTACACATACTGTTTCTTTAGTATGCATGTACAGTCTCTTAGAAAAATTACCCCACTTTAAATGAAGTGTATTTAAATAATATGCACTAACATGTAATTTGATAACTTGATACAATGCACTTATTGTGTACATAAATGTTTTTAAATTGTACCTGCATGTAATCACAGCTGTAATTAATTTCTGTAATTGCATCTATAATTACACTGCTGACCCTTAACTCTGACACCTTATATAAAGCGAGACCAGACAAGGTCCTAAACAGTACCAGGTTAGATTTATCAGCTTGTAGCAATATCAGAACCCTTTTTGGTGCTAAATCAAAGGTTCCATAAAGAGCCCTGCTTTGGAAGTGCTATATAGAACCTGACTTTGTCTTATAATACCTTGTAGTCTGTATTAGGGTTTTACATTAAAAAAATATTTATTTATAATATAAATATTGACATGGGAAACTCTAGCTGTTACAATTCCCCTGTTTTGTGCTTGAGTTTTGTGCTAGTTTCCATAGCGATTCATTACCCACACTTGTTCCTAATTAGCCTTTTGTGACGGGTGGATTGCCACTATGGTCGAGCTAGGTGGGCGTGGTTTCAGTAACCAGGCACCTCAGCTCCACCCACCTCCGCCTCTTTGCCCATTTTCAGTTATCTGGGAGTGATGCGGCCAAGATGGCAACGGCTGACTTTATGCTTCAAAAATGCTCTTTAGAAAACTACGGGTGACATCACGGACACTACGTCCATATTTTTCTTTTTTACAGTCTATGATTTATACCATAGTGTTTCACATGTTCATTGTCTGGTGTTGTCCTTAATTGATGTTACGTGTGTGTTGATGTTTTGACATTATTTTGTGTGTATTTGACTGTTTAAGTGCAATAAGCAGCGAAAAAGAACTGTTTAGTGCTGAGAGGAGGCTTTATGTGCACACACTTTGGGTGTGAGCCCTGTAACAGCAACAGTATTCATCCAGAGCAAATGAAACAAGTGAGTGAGGGGAGGCGGGTTTGTGTGTCACTTGCAGAGAGAGAGAGAGAGAGAGAGAGAGAGAGAGAGAGAGAGAGAGAGAGAGAGAGAGAGAGAGAGAGAGAGAGAGAGCAGCTGGCATCGTGTGCCTAATCTGTAGGAAATGAGTATTGGAAGAGTTATTTCAGTATTGATATGTATTGAAAAAATCTATATTTTTGACAGCACTACATTGCACTTAGTTTATTATTCCAGATACCCTTTAAAAAGACTACAACTGAAAAATTTTAAGGTTGCTGGTTGATGGATGTTAATGTCAAGCCCTAATGGAAAGTATGTGAACCTTTGACTGGGCATGTTTATGCTTCAACCCAACCCAAGTGATAATTGAGATCTCTAACAATATGGATCATAAATTCATTATCCCTCTTACTTGCTTAATGGAGAAGAGGAGAGAAGTGTTCCCAACTCAGCAGAGCTCACAGTTACATGATTGGTAGAAAACTGTTCAAATGTATAGACATTTTATAAAGGATATCAAGTACCTGTCAAAAGTGTGTTGACAGTCTATGTAGTTGGATAGTTGAGCTTAAGACAAATTTATAATGAAATGCTTACCGATTAAAAAAAAAAAAAAAAAAAAAAAAAGGCGGAAATAAAAACACTAAAATCAAATAATTCATTTTAATAATAATTTGTTACTTAATTAAACTGTAATTAAATTACATAAAAATAAGAGTAATCCCTTGCTTTAATTTCAATGGAAAAGTAATTAAATGACAGTAACTAATTACTTTGTAACTAGTTACACCCAACACTGCCTGGGTTACACTAACATTTCAGACATGGTCATTGTTTGATTAGCATTCTGCCACTCTTGCTATCCCAGACATCTCTCCATGGAAATGTAGCACTCTTGAACAAATGTTTGCACCAGGAAATGAATGACATTTGGGTTCATATGAACCTGTGTACTCTCCAATCAGTGTCATCACAGTAGAACAAATTCAAGCATTTGGATGATCATTTGGGAGTAAATGTTTGAACATTGGAGACAAGAAAAAAAAAACACAAAAAAAAAATAGCGAGACAAAAGTTAGCACTGACAAGTGGCAGGGCTGCTCTAGTTTTGGGGAACCGTGAGTGTCCGTAGGAGGATTGGCAGGCAGAAAAGAGGGATAAAAACAGGCGGTCGCACATTCACACATATACACGCACAGACATTTTTAAACCACCCACTATTCAGTTCAGTGCGCATGTTACTCACTTGTCAAACATAGAGTCTGACAAGGGTAAATTATACAGGAGTAAATATCAGGGCAGTGCGACTGCTAATGCACGCTATGGTCAACATCGACAATAAACCATGACAACAGCAATTCCACCCACGCCGAGAATCTTTTCTTTCAATTTAACAACTGCCGCTTAAGTATATACTAGTAAGTGCTTTTAATTGCACCGTTCTGATCTGGGAAACCATCCAAGCCAGTTGTCCTTGGACCTTTTGCTTTCAGACATCTCCAAGGGAGTGGATTTTATGTGCCGTGTGCTGTTTCCATGTCATTGGTGTGCCATTGTCATAGAAACTGCTGATTTTATTGAATTGCTACCCATAATTGACTCCCCATCTTCAAAACAAGGCCTAATTGTGTTCCGGCTTATAACTGTAGCATGGTGTGAAATTAGATTTGAACTGACTGACTCTTTTTTGCCCCATTCAAGCACCTCATAGAGCCACTTACCAAAGCTCTATACACAGGTCCTCTCACAGACAAGAGTGATTGGCATGTGTGCTTGACTGTGCTCTCCTGTTCTCTTAGCTGTGTGTTCACGCTGACAGCGATTACATCGCTTGAGGTCACAGAGTTTCTGTGCTGCTGGCTGCTAGTAGGCGTTCACACTCGATTGCTGTATCCGACTGAATACAGCAACCCCTGCTATCGTAACTGCTCATTTGCATACACTACTGGTCAAAAGTTTGGAGTAATTATGATTTTTTTAAAGTTTGCCATCACAGGACCGAAAAAAAAAGAAAGTCGCTGTTCGGATTTAAATAGTTAAATGTGTAAGAGTCTATGATTGGATCATTATTGCAGTGATTATTATGTTTCTAGCATGTTATATGGTAACCGTACTTTTAACCTTAATTGATGGAGTGTGTAGCTTTTCATTTCTTAAACAATCATGTAGGAAGACACATCATGGCCATATTCCAGGATGGCAATGTCAAGATTCATCAGGCTCAAATTGTGACAGAATGGTTGGGAGGAATCATGAAGAATCTTGACCCATGATGGAAATAAATGTTGTGATGTCATTTCCATCAAGAGGTGCATCAATCTTTGATCAAGAACTTGTATTGACGGTGCAAGAGACAGTGCAGTGTAAAGTCTCCTTCAGTACATCCCCAAGACTTTCAATGAATTTATGTTCTGTACTAGCCTATTCATGTGTGGAAATGATTCTTCATGAATGATTCTTTCACAATTTGAGCCTGATGAATCTTAACATTGTCATCCTGTAATATGACCATGATGTATCTTCCTACTAGGGGTGGCCTTTACATGAAAGAACATCCGAACCGTTCGGTCCGCTTGTCTCGGTTCGGAGCGTGTGCATCCCACGGTTCAACGCATGCGCAATGTAGCCTCGTGCCCATATGTTACCTCAGACAGTGGGTGTCCTTTTTGCGCAAAATAAGAGGTGTGTGTGGACATACAGTAAAAGACAGTAAAGTGGAGCGCTGCGGGTCACGTCACGTGTAGAAATGGCAAGTGGGAGAGATAAAGAAAGCTGCCCAGAGTTGGAGGATGCACCAACGTCGTATAACCCGGCTTCACACCGCACGCGCAAGCAGTGTGTTGGCAGGGCAGAAGCAGTGCGTATGGAGAGCGGGAGCCGCGCGCGCCCATTGTGCATTCACACTGGCAGCGTTCATCTTGCGCAGCTGAACCGCGGCTCATGTATTACAAATACAGACGAATATTGTCCATTCTGTCACATTTTCCGGTGTTCTTCTCCGACTCCTGTCTGTCTCGTTTGATTTAAGACGGGCAGCATATATCTGATGCAGATGCAACCGTGATGCCCTCTGTCCCAAACACACATGCATATAACATGTTGTATATAAGTAGTTCACATGATAAATGTAACATTAAAGTTAAGATATGCTTCTAGTTTTAATAATTTAAACAGGCCTTTGAAGTTTGGGCAAAAAGTTGCTCACGCTGAATTAAAGCCACAGTGCATTGTTCTGATCAATATTGACATGATTAACTTGAGATAAACAGCTTCTACTTCATGTAACCATTTTAATACTGTATCCTAAATTGTGGCTATTTAAGCTATATATCATATGCTGAAGTGAATTTCTGGAGTGTTAATGATTAAAAGAAAAAACAACAAGAACCATACGGAACCGAAAACCGTGATACGAACCGAACCGTGGGTTTTGTGAACCGTGCCACCCCTACTTCCTACATGGTTGTTTAAGAAATAAAAAAGTCCCACTTTGTATTAGGTATCCTTAACTACTACCAGTATATGCTAACATTTAAACAAATCACCATATTCGAACACTGGCGGCTTCACTTACATCAACAGAAGAGAGTGAAGGCGCGTCATCCATCTTTTTTTTTTTACAGTCTATGGTATTATCACACTGTTGACCCTTCCCTTACACCTTAACCCACCCTTAAACCTATCCGTACCACCTCACCTGTCCCTAACCTTACCCATATCCCTCAATATCAGCAAAAGTGTTTTGCAATACAACATGAACACAATGAGTACACTGTACTTATTTTTTTATGTAAGTATATAGCAGTTAAAGACCAAAAAAAAGCTACACACTTCATCAATTAGGGTTAGAAGAACTGTTGCCAAACATATAACATGCTAGAAACATAATAATCACTGCAATGATGATCCAGTCATAGACTCTTAAGCATTTGCCTACTCAAATCCAAACAGCGACCTTTGATGGATAGCATACATAGGTCAACTTTATGAAATAAAGTTTTTGGGAATTGCCAACTCTCAATGAAAATTAGTGACTTCATGTGGCTTTGTTGCTTTTTAGCTGCCAGTGTGAACGCCCCTTTAAGAGTCAGCAATGCATTTATAGGGAGTTCTGTCTGCGATATAATGACAGCTTCATCTTCCTCCCCACAGTGAGAGCAGAGTGTACCTGCTGGAGTGAAGCATATATCAAGTGTCCTTGATAGCTTCTTCTGCTCAGCTTCATAATACACTCCACACAATCTTGATACATTTCCTCTGGCTTCAAAGTGAAGTCCTGACCTCTCAGATTGTCGTATTTTTCCTCAGACAGTTTTTTTATTTATTTTATTTATTTTATTTTTGTTGGCTGACCATAACAATGGCTTCAAAATGCAGTTCTAATCTTGAAAGAGTAATGGAATTTTTTTCTACACATAGATAATAGTTAGGGTGCGTATTTTATTATTGCTGAAAGAGCTTTTTGCCCTATGCGGCTTTATCATTTTTTAAATACAAAACAGCATAGCGTGTCAGTGGTGTATAGTTGTGTTTTGGACATTGTTTGGGACACTGCTATGCTGTTGTCCTCACCATGCTTTTTAAATAAATTACTAAGATTCATTGGTCAACCAACCTTTTCAAATAAGTTTGCTGGTGAATAGCATGGGCCGTAATTCGAACATATACATTGTTATATTTCAATACTTACCTGGCTGCTTATGGAGGTACCATTTTGAGACATCATATATGTGCACCAACAATGAGAATACTGTCCCAAAAGATTGAAGCAGCATTGTGACCAGCTCAGTGACAAATAAATCCAAAATGGTTGGTAAAGTAAGAGAAGTTTTACTTGTAGATGGATTTTCAACAAAAAAGGCCACTTAAGAGTACTTAAAGATGCTGTATGTTTTTTGGACTGTACTAAAGCATACAAATAATATATTTGCAGAGAGTTAGGAAGCATTCTAAGTTTAAAAACTTCTCTGAAAAACAATGCCAGCTATTCTACTTTGAAATGTGTTCCTTGTCAGAATGTCTGTTTTTGTTTTGGCCCATTTGATCCCGCCCACTGCCATTCACCCAATAGTATTTGGACATACCTGTTGCCAGTTGGTGAAAACAGCTTTTTGCAGCCATTGAAGGCAGCAAAAGAACTGTGTCAGAGGTCGCAGATTCTACCCGACCTAAAAAGCCTCAGCAAAAAAAAAAACATTGCAAACGTATACATTAGATGATCAACTTACAGTGTCAGGCTCACCGCTTTGCATTGTCAATTGCCCTCGTTCCTGTTGTGTGAGGAATAAAGAAGGGGGGTCGGAGGGGAAACAACTCTCTAATATTTTGAATTTGGACTACTACTTACATACTGCACCTTTAAAGAGAGTACACTTTCTTATCTATGGTTCTTAACACACTTAAGTAAGTTTGTATGATTTAAAAGTTTAATTAGCCTTCGATTAGCCTTTTGCTTGACTACGTTATCAAACAGCTAATATGTTGCTAATGTTATACAAACCATGTTTCTATTCACCATCTCAGAGTCAGACAGCTGCCTTTTGAAAATCAGCATCCTTAGAAACGCTTTGAACATCATAGAACGTCAGTGGAGAAAGGCATATAGTTCATTATAACATTGTAATATACATCATACCATTTTCATATCAACAGAACACTGCTTCAGAAAATAGTTGATGATATGCAAATACTGCCTTCACGTGCTATCGGAAATGTCATAATTCCCACTTTAGAAGTCGTGATTACGAGCTTGTTGCACTCAAATGCTTTGTTGTCAGAATGAACAGGAATCATGGAGGACACCAGGTTTATCCTTGCCTATTTATTGGGAAAATCTTGACAACCATATAAACATTCCAGATAGTCCGCTTTCTGCCGATTCTGTAATTTCAGTCAAATGCAGGCTATTTTCGCTGTGTATCAAACATACAATACTCTTTAAATGATTACTCGTACATGTAAATATGCACTAAGACGACCTAGCTGTTTTGGGGGAATCACACCTGCCACAGCAGTAGTTCTCCCCGCCACCATGTTTAAAGTTTATGGCACACCCATCTCGGGAATTTGGGTATCAAAATTATTTCCAAACTTCCCAGTGGTAAATATGACATCAGAGGGCATTTATATTCTTATTTACGATAATTCTGATAGCACGTGAAGGCAGCATAAAGCCCGCCCACATGTTGACATGATTGGAAGGTAGTTTGTGACGTCAGAAACACCAGCGATTTTAAACCGTGTTTTTGAGACTGTCTTTGGTTCACTGCAGTTTTAACTTGATTTTCACCACAGGGGGACTTTACAGTTTGCACTTAAGGATATTCTTTCGGTAATAGCCGGTAATAGGTAATAGTGTACTTTTTAAAACTATGTCAAAGTGTACACGTCTTATATTCAGTACTAAGAAATATTGAAAAATGTGTTCAATCGTAATACAAATTGACCATTTAAGCAGCATTTGTTTGTATGCTCTGATATTTGCCTGGCAGGCTGATGGTTAGCTTAGCTAACATGTTAGCTTAACATGCTAACTCTAAACTCTCTTACATTTACATTTATGCATTTGGCAGACACTTTTATCGAAAGCAACTTACATTGCATTCAAGGTACACATTTTTACATTTTGTCAGTTCTTGCTTTCCCTGGGAATCAAACCCATGACTTTGGTGTTGCTAGTGCCACGCTCTTATTGTTTGAGCTACAGGAAAGCGATTGTGGTGTGCGATTAAGTGTGGTTCACGTCTCACCATGTGCTTCACATGTGGAGATCTATTTGAATTCTGCAGTTCTGCATCTGAGTTGCTGTCGATGTAGAGCGTTCCAAATCAGTCACTTATGAGGTTCCATCTGTGTTAAGATACAGCCATAGAAGACAGCTGGTTTTGGAACCAGCGAGTGTTCACATGCAAGGATGCATGCATTATATTTTCCCCTTGAGACAAATCAGTATTTTAATTGTATCCAATTTACCTCACATGCTATAAATTAAATTCCCTTTCAGGGTCTCATGGGGGTCTGGGTGTCCTTAAGATGTCCAAATGAGCTTTATTCTTAAAGACATAAGTGTTACACAAGATACAAAGCTTCTGCACGTTATCAGCTCCTCAGTCTGAGCCAGAGAGTAGATGTATCTTGCCAAGAATTGTGCCTGTTCTATTTCTCAGCGTGAAGATGTATTTTTATTTAGACTCTTTGTTTTCTGTGTAGGTGTGGCAATGTGGAGGAAGTGTGGAGGTGTTGCCCTGTGCTCGTATCGCCCATATCGAGCGCGCCCACAAACCCTACACGGAGGATCTTACTGCCCACGTGCGCAGAAATGCTCTGAGAGTGGCTGAAGTGTGGATGGATGAGTTTAAAAGCCACGTCTACATGGCCTGGAACATTCCACAAGAGGTGAGGTCTATGTCAGCTATACATACCGCTAGAAATTCCGCTTTTATCCAACGCGTCTTATCAAATCAAATCAAATCACCTTTATTTATATAGCGCTTTTAACAAGTCCAATTGTTTCAAAGCAGCTTCACATTGTTAACAGGAAAATAATGCAACAGAATTTGTACAGCCGTTCTGGTGAAGCGGTGATGTTATCCAGCTAATTTCAAGTATCATATAGTGTCAATGCGGGCAGATCGGTAATATAGATGAAATTTAGGTGTCCCCAACTGAGCAAGTCAAAAGCCAGAGGCAACGGTGGCAAGGAACCAAAACTCCTTCAGGGTCAGAATGGAGAAAAAAAACCTTGGGAGAAACCAGGCTCAGTCGGGGTGCCAGTTCTCCTCTGGCCGACGAACAAACAGTGTATGATTATAATTCTGGCAACATAGCAGGTCTTAAGTCATATTAGGCAAATACATATTTGTTAGATTATTCGAGAGATTGGAGTCGTCACGCCAAAGACGGGTTTAATGCAGTAATGCAGTAATGCAGTTGCAGTAATGAGGATGTCGTGTCGATGCAGCATTTACGGGGGGAGTTTATTTGACATGTTCTCTGCAGACACTTCAGGGATGCGTTGGTCATGTCCAGGCGCTGGTCCACCATCTGATCTGGATACGGCCTGGATCCGGCTGACTGCAGTAAACCTCGGGATAAACAGAGAGACTAACATTAGTGTAGATGCCATTCTTCTTATGATGTAACGAGTACATCAGGTGTTAATGGGAAGTGTTCCCGGTTCCGGCTGACCTAGTTAATGCAGCCTAACAATCATTTACTGACTTGAGTAATAGAAATTGATAATGTTTTATGTGTAAGCCATAGTAAAGAGATGCGTTTTTAGTCTAGATTTAAACTGACAGAGTGTGTCTGCTACCCGAACAATGCTAGGAAGACTGTTCCAAAGTTTAGGGGCTAAATAGGAAAAGGATCGACCGCCTGCAGTTGATTTATAAAAGAGGAATGCTAAAACTCAATATGACAAGAAAAGCTGCAATACAAATTTCAAAACGTACAAAAGATTTAGGGTTTTTATATGTGAAATAGTGCAAATAGACCGCCTTGTTGGCAAATGCTATTTGCACTAACTCCCACTGACATCTGGTTGGGGCAGACAATAGGACGGAAGACACTGGTTTGTGTACAGCAACAGTAGTATAGGGGTATAGGTTTGAATCTGCCTTTTGCTGAACTCGCTCGAATAACTTTTCCCATCACATATCAGATCGGAAAAGCATTTATTTTCAATAAAAATTAAGAAAATATTCGAACAGTGGAAATAAGTGTCTACCGCATGTTTATCGGTTAGGGGTAGGTTTAAGGAGGGCTTTATTGTCCCAATAAGGTGGCATTCATTTAATAATTTTAACAAATATAATAATTTACACTCTGTTATTATTGCATATCATTTAATGTACAAAAACACTGAGGTGAAAATGGTATCTGCCACTGTTTATAAGTATAAATATAATCTAACTAGTGTAAATAGCAGATCGCTAAGGAATGCTGCTATTTTCACTTAGTGTAAATAATCAATTGCAATTTAAACTTAGTGTAAATAGCATCTATCACTAAGAAAATATGCTATTTTCACTTATAGCCGCTGGCTTTTATATGTAAGTCTCATATGAGTATTGTTTATATTGTAATAAATTTGTGTCAGTAAAGTTGAATCAAATGGTCACGGAGGAGTTGCGTTGTCAGATAGCTCTATAAGATTTAAAAGGCGATCAGAATACACTTTTCATTCCATTGACCTCCATTTATATGCATGCAAATGCGGGAGACAGGTCATGCTAACTTGTGAATTTTACTGCGTTCAAGTTTGGTGAACTACGAATTTGTATCGCGTGAAGACGTTTGACCAATAGCAGACTGATACGTAATGATGTGACCTCTTAGCTAAATTAAAAGAACGTAAACTTTAAAGAGGGCCTATTATGCTTTTTTGTGTGTAATGTTGCTGTTTGGGAATGCAAAGTTACAAAGCACAAAGCCATTCCAAAGGGAATTATTTCAGAAAATGCCTCGAATGTAGTCTTAAGTTTTCATCTGGGAATGGACATTTATGGTAAGGGCCATGGCATTTCTGAAACATGCTCAAAGTGGTCTACCAAAAACAGTCTAGAGTGTTACTGACAGACTGGGAAGAGAGGTGCTACAACAATGTAAAACATGTGAAAAACAATGTGTTTTTTGAACATTCAAGCATAAAAAACTATTCTAGTAGACCCCAAAAACAAAATCAAGACTTTGTAAAAGGATATAATAGGTCCTCTTAAATCTGCAGGATTGCAACATAGCAGTAAAGTGTTGTAGATTGCATGGTTTACATTTTAAACTTTTTTTTTTTTTTTTTTTTTGTAAAAAAAAAAAAACGCTGCAGAGTGTGACATAATTTTACGACATTACAGTGTTAATAGAAGTTTAATGTGCTCAAAGTCTAGTGTGACTGTGACTGTGTTACAGGGATTTACAGGGAGGTTCTGGTGACATTTGCAATATTCCACCATTAAGGAACCGTGAATGTGAATGTTCTGGAAATGTATTTTGTGCCTCATTGCGATGATATAAGTACTGCTCATTCACAGACCCCAGCAGTCTCAGAGGAAGCCTAGACATGTAAAAGTGGGTGTATGTGGGAGGGTGGAGATTTGATATGGCTTGAATCTGAAGTCGGTAGATACTGGCAGCCAGTGTAGCATTCTGGATCATTGTAGGGTAACAACCAGACAACAGGCTGTTTCAGCAGTCCAATCTTGAGATGACAAGAGTTTTTTTTTTCCTAAGATACCCTTATTAGTAAAGGGTAACTAAACCCTAAACCAACTTTTTTTAGTTAATGATCTGCAAGACTGAGGCTTTATTAGTGCTGTTCATTGATTCAAGTAAATTTTTTGACATTTGGGTATAAAGTGTTTTAATTCTACAATATATGGTGTAAAAATGTCTTAGTGCTGCCCTCTTAAGATTGAACGGTGGCTACTGCAGTTGAATTTTCCTATTGGACATTGTTGGTCATCATGACGTATGTTGGCTCTTCCAACGGCTCAATACCATGCCCCAGCACGAGCTCACCATGCCCTTCGCATAGGCTCAGCCCCTGGTATAAAAACATCTTGTTCCGTCAAAACCACTGTAGCGAGTCAGGAGTTGGAATTGCGAGTATTGACTCTCAGCCCTGCCCTCGGTTCATCCCCTCTGTCTCCGCTGGGCTCTGCCCACTTTTCCAGCATTTTTCAAATATTGCCAGTGGGTGGAGTTAGGCTCTGAACTGGGGTTGAGTTACCCTTTAAAGATTCATGATATTTGTTTAAAAAAACTGCATGAATTATTATTTGAAATTATTAATTGAAAATTATCCATTATACAGGATGTGACCTAAATGCACATTATGATTTAATAGGTAACTTTATAGTATTAATAAAGAGTGCATTGAATAGGTAGTTGTTTAATCTCCTCACTTATGTTGCCCATAAGAGCATTTTTCTTAATGGATTTCTAATAAACCACCAACAGTGTCAGAATGTTTAAGATATTTGATTTTCTTTTACTGGAATATATTACCTACTGGTCAAAGGTGAATATAGATATGTTTTATCAGACGTGGAAACATTTTTAACATAAACAACAAAAACATTATATTTTTTTTGTTGTTTGTGTACTGTAGGTGCCAGGATTTCACATACCATTTTGGAAAAACTTAGCCGGGCAATGTGAACTTAAAATTGATGACATTATAAGGCTTTTTTATTTATTTATGTATTTGTTTATTTATTTATTTGACCTAGATGTACAATATTTTACATAATGGTTACACCACATTACAGTTTTAAAATAACAAGAGACATTATTAGCTACATGAGCACATCTGTTGTAAACTACACTTTAAAAGACAACTGGCTGATTGTCAGCACTGGTTAAGGCAAACAATGAAAAAAGCAGGATCTATACGCAGCAGTCCTTATTAATAACGAAATCAAAATAACAAAATTCTCATGCACCGGAACTTCTCAAAACTTGAACAGAACAACCAGCAAACATAGACAATAAACGTTAAAGAACAACTGAAAATGAGGGCAATATATACACAGTGAAACACTTGGGTCTAAACAAGATAATTAACAAGACATTAACATGTGCGCAAATAAAAAACCATGGCAACTAATGAACAAGGACAAAGGAAACATGAACTGTGTTTTCACAGCAACGATGTACTAAAAACAGGAATGTTTTCCTTTGCGTTTCTCACATACAGACGAAAACATTCAGACAGATCTGTGAAAATGACTAAAGACGCTGTATTCTGCTGCCAGGCCAGTAGTTGGCGATGAAACACTACACACCTATAGAGCCCTATCATACACCTGGCGCAATGTGACGGCAGGTGCGACGCAAGTGTTTTTTGCTAGTTTCAGCCCGACGCAGTTATCACTTTCACGTCCTGCGCCACGTTTTTTTAAATGGCAAATGCAGTCACGCACATCTGTTCGCCCATGGGCGTGCTGGTCTGAAAACCAGGTGTGTTCAGGCGCATTGTTGGTGCGTTGGAATCGTTTTGACAATAGTGTTGTCTGTACACAAAAAATGCAAAGGAAATATGTTAATTGTTGGCACGTTGCTATTTTGAGGAACTGAAAACAACTGTGCCATGGACCAACAAAAACCTGGTCTAAAGTCAATAGCACAGTTTTTTTGTTGTGTTATTGCCATGTTAGTAATGTGCGCCTATAGGCACAACACGCATACACTCTGCGTATTACACACACAGGGACACGCAGCAGCACACACACATTTGCGAGCTCCATGGTGCGAGCGCAACTGGCTTTTAAAGGGAATGGGAGATGAGACTCTGATTAGTTTATTGCATGTTATGCCCAAAGCACACCCATGACTCATTAAGAGACTAAGGACAACCCTTATAGACCATGCATGCGCCGACTGTTTTTTTTTTTTCGTCGTTAAACTAGCAAAAGTGGATTTGGACAGGCCCTAAGTGCACCTGCACCATGCGCTTCAGACCATGTACTCAGATAGCCCCGTTTTTGTAGTTTACATGGAGACGATAACGGTATCATTTTCAAAAACTTGCAATTTGAATCCCGTTTCCAAAAGTTTGTGTTTTCAGGCCCTTAAAATGCATTGTCATGTAAATGAACGAGAAAATACTTGTATTAATTATATAACAAGTAGATGCATTTTTTTATGTGCTGCAGAACAGGAGTAGCCCATAAACACTCTGTTTACTCTATAATAATAATTATGCCTCTAGTCAATACTGTACAGTCATACATAACTTGAATAAATGCAAAGTAGATCTGATTATAAAGCCGTAGAAAAGTAAATAGAATGCATAGAGAAATACGGATGTTATTGTCTATTAAACAACCATTACCTCATTTATAGTTCTCTGGCCCTCAGCTCTGCTTCCAGCCATATGTTACAGTGCTCCATTTATTTAGGGAGCTTTGGCCCTGCTTGTGCATTTATCAGCGAGACAGCAATTAAGATCTGGTGAAAGCGGAAGGCGTCGTGAGATTGCAGCAGATTCCCAGACCCAAGCTGACTGTTGAGAGGAGGGAAAGGGAGAAAGGGAAGTGACTGTTGATGCAGAAACAAAGACATGGCTCTAGTGTGCTGAGCAACATGCTCATTTCTATTTCAGTTCCAGTGGTATACGAGGTTCAATGCTGTATTTTCATAAATCACTGCAATAATATATGGCAAATCAGCCTAATTCTATACCTCCAGTCCAATAATCTCCTTCTACGTTAAACAACAAAGCACTTATAGCGCTATATTCTGCAAGTTCTTGAAAACAATACTGTTATCATCTCTGTGTAAACAAAAATGCGAAGTTGTGAAAGCGGTGACGTCAAGTACATTTGAATTTTAAAGAACACTTTATGCCAAGAAGGCTCTATATTAGGAGAAATGTCTGAAATGATTGCATAATACTTTCATGTTTAACCAGTTGTTATTATTATTATTATTATTATTATTATTATTATTATTATTTTAAGTGATAAAGAATGTCTACAAGCTATATAATTCATAAAATTGAATCAAAATAGAAAATGAATTAAAACTAAATGAATTTATTCAAACTAAATCAATAAAATGATTCCATTATGGAAACACCTAAAAGGTTCTATATATAAATCACTTGACAGAACCTTTTAAGATTCTAACCTTTTCTTCTAAAAGTGTATGTTGTAATTTAAGAAATTTCTATATGACTTTCAGCCTCTTTCAGCCAAAACTGATGTAACTTCCTGCAGAGTAATGCCATTAAAGTGATAGTCCAGCTAAAAATTAAAACGCTGTCATCATTTGCTCACCCTCATGTCGTTCCAAACCTGCATGCATTTCTGTCTTCAGCTGAACACAAAGAAGATATTTTGAAGAACGCTGATAACCAAACAGTTTCAGTTCCTATTGACTTATTTTATTTTGCCCACAGAAATTGATGAAAACCAAAACTGTCTAGTTACCAACATTCTTCAAAATATCAGTTACAATTTATTTGAAGGTGTCATTGTTACAGTGTAATTATATATTTAAGTACTGACTAATATTAATTAACTACATGTACTTACTATAGGGTTAGGGTAGGATTAGGGTTTGATTGAAGGTTAATTGCATGTAATTTTGCATCATTTACTGTTATTACTATGATAAGTACATATAACATATGTAACAAGGACACTGTAAAATAAAGTGTTACCAAAATATCTTATGTTGTGCATCATTTTGGGGTGGACTGTCCTTTTAAATAACTGGCTTAGGTTAAATGACAAAAGACGGGAATATTGAGGACACTGGAAAAACCTATAAATTAATTACCAATCAAAACATGTTTTGTTTGAAACATCTTGAGAAAAGAAAAACATTTCTTAATGAAGTACCAGTTGTTAGAATTTATTGCATAGTAACCAGGGACCGTGCAAAATGACAACATCTGCTCGAACCAAGGTAATTCAATTATTTAAAATTAACCCATACATCCACTTAACTTTCCCCACCATTGATGGAATTTTCCAGCTTTCTGTGTTATATGGTAGGGGGCGCTGTTATGCATCTTCTGAAAGAGAACAGAATCTCCTGATCAAAACACAGTCGAAGAAGAAGCAGAAACAAGCAATACAGGCTGTGTCTCATTTAATTTAATTTCGAAGGCTGCATCCTCCGGAGGACACATCCTGTGAAGGATGCGGTATACGGAGTGTCCTTAATCAGAATTAAACGAGACGTCCTTCGTAGGACACACAGGCAGGAAGTATCACGTTGCTATGCCAACAAGTTCACAGCGCCGTTGTGCTCTCACACCAGTTATATGAATGAAAATTATATATAACTTGAAAATGACTATGAAATGGTTCTTGCCTTGACAGCAAAGTACTGTTCTAAACGTTTAAAGACCACTAAACACTTGTAATCCAGTTTACCACAACTATTTATTTGAGGTAATACAGCTTAAAAACAAAAACAAGCTT
Source organism: Paracanthobrama guichenoti (assembly GCA_018749465.1). Lineage (NCBI taxonomy): Eukaryota > Metazoa > Chordata > Actinopteri > Cypriniformes > Gobionidae > Paracanthobrama > Paracanthobrama guichenoti. Next base: position 53,869,845 of record CM031949.1, read on the forward strand.
GCACCACCACATCTTCGCTTGCATGTATATCTGCCGGCGTTGCCATTTTTGCAAATATTTAAAAAACATGACGGTTGTTAATGGCGACACAAAGAATTGTGGGTTATCTGCAGCAGCGAAGGATACACCTCATGCACCCTCCGAATTCCTGTGAAAGAAGGCGCATTAGAAGGTCGCATTTGGAGTGTCCTACTACTTTTCTGAAATAAGACAGCCTTGATGACGCATGCAGCCTTCGAATGCGACCTCTGAAGGACGCAGCCTTTGGAAATGAGACACAGCTATCATATTTAATCATATTAGGGTGACCAGACGTCCTGTTTTTCCTGGGTCCGTCCTGTATTTCAGCTCTATTTTTATAGAACATAAACATCTCGGTGAAAACGGATATGTGTCAGTGTATTAGATACAAGCATTCGGTCTTAAAGGGGCAGCCGCATAAAGTACACGTCTGTGTCAAACAAAATGTTAATCAAACAAAACATTGTGTATAATGTACATGTTAAATAGACCTACTGTATTGGGGGGTGATGTTGGTGGGGTCCGTCCTGTATTCCACCATGAGAAACCTGGTCACCCTAAATCATATGCATATGTAAAATAACGTGATCATCAACATTAAACAGCATATAAACTGCCTAATGTTACTGAATGAAATGTCGACCCAGGACGAGCTCTAGGGCTGTGAAGCTTTAGGGGTGTTCTCAATCTACTCCATCTGTGTTTGATCATCGTTCTGAATCCGATCTGGATGTACTCTTTGACAAAAATGCGATTTTAGTAAGTAAATTTAATTTATAGAGCACATTTAAATTCAGCTTACACTGACCAAAGTGCCGTACAAAACAATCATAAAATACAATAAATATCAAATAAAATAGAGTAAATCAAAGATAAGTTAATAATCTATAATTTAATAATCATGGAAGGCTAAAGAGTAAAGATGTGTCTTAATTCTCGTTTTAAAAACAGAAATAGGAGCACTCTTAATGTTAGGTGGCAACTGATTCCATAACCGTGGAGCAGCAACTGCAAAGGCTCTGTCACCTTTCATTTTAAGACGTGACCGTGGGGCATATAAGAGAGCTTTATTGGCAGATCTGAGGGATTTAGGAGCTGAGTTTAAATGAATAAGATCAGATATGTAAGATGGGGCTTGTCCGTTAAGAGCTTTAAAAACAATCAGCAAAATTTTGAATTGAGTTCTAAAAAAGACAGGAAGCCAGTGAAGAGAAGCTAAAATTATAAGCTAAAATGACATTTTCTCAGCTTTTTGCTCAAATTTTTGCTTTTTTATGAAACTTACCCACATTCAAGTGTTGATGAAAAATAATGCATGAAGCTAGAATAAAAGCAGAGGGTCTGTTCTTTCGTTTGATATATTGCATGTTCAGATAAACAATAAACAATAAAATATTCATGGAGGCCATGGCATTTTTGGTGTGCTGGCACCACTCTTCACCACTTTGATTTTGTCAGACACATTAAGGACTGGTTCACACAGATCGTGTTTTGCTGTTAAAAACGTGAGATGCAGGTCAGTGGAATAAAAAAAGCACAAGGTCTAGAGACGCTTTTTAAAAACTGTGTCATGCCCGAGTCACAAGATGCTGCAAAGCGAGATGTGAAAGCAGTGGTTACAGATGTCCGTCCATAGCGTGTTTACACTGAAAAACAATGGAAAGTAGCAGGAATTCAGTAATAAAACAATTCTTCCCACACTTTGTAGACTTAATCTTACAGTACAAGTTGTTTTTGCCACTGTTATGGTCTGCACATGTTCAAATATGAATGATGATATTTCAGTTCTTGAGCTTTGATGTTGATTAAATTGTATCTTACAAAGTGAACAAATGGGTTTTCTTTAGTTTGGGTTTGATTTATGAATTAAAGTCATAAAAAGGTTCTCTCACCATCATTTACTCCACGTGTGTGCCGCAATCAGTTCCAATCAGCTCTGAGGGTTCCAATCAGTTTTTAGAAATAAATGCATATATGATGGGGATGATACAAAATGTACTGCATAGTAGGACTAGCTAATGAAACCGAACCGAGTTCAACTTTTTGTGTTTGTTTGTGTTTGTGTGTCATCAGGACTCAGGGATAGACATCGGTGACATCAAGGAAAGGAAAGCACTGAGGAAAAAGCTGCAGTGCAAGACCTTCCGCTGGTATCTAGTGAACATTTACCCTGAGATGAGAATGTACACAGACACCATCGCATATGGAGTGGTGAGTATTTGTATTAAGTCCAGTGAAGCGGAAGCAATGGTAAATGCTCAGCACATGAAAAAGAGCAAACAGAGAGTTCAAATACAGTGTATGTTCTGTCCGATTGATTAATTTCCCAGCAGTGCAGTGTTATCTGGAATCAAATCGTGTTGTAATAAAACCCTGCAAGTGAAAAGATTAGTCCAGTCAGAGCAGTGGCGGTTGCAAGGCAGTTTCTCTCCACACGGCTAAAGCTTTAACCGTGGCTCCTGTGAGTGCTGAATAAGCCACAGCTCATTGTGAATGCCAAGATATTTTACCATTGAGGCTGGATTTGAGAGCAGCGCTTGCCACGTGCGACACCCACTCGCCGTTCCGTCCGAGGCGTCTGAAGAGGATTTTCCAATTTGCTTGACAAAACGATGCCTGCGAAACACATTGGAGCACGGCGCACACATACTGTTTATATTAGCCATGCATGTCAAGTCCAAACAATTCATTCACTTTTTATTTCCTATACTAGACAAAATAATAATGCACTTGAGTCAGTACTGATGCAGAAGCAGGCTGGGTGAGGTGTTCTTTCTGTGCTTGATGTCATCATATGTGTTTTCATAGGTGCAATTTAAAAGGAAGAAACTGTGGAAAATAGGTCAGCCTTATTGAAATGAATTCTGGGAGTAAAGGGCTCCGAAATAGCTCTCGCCCTCATTACTTTACTCTGAGTGACTGCATTTGATGAGCCTGTCAATCATGTTGGCTGGAAATTCAGCACACAGTGATAAAAGGCACAGCAGTATTCAGCTGAATCCAGCGGAAAATGCCAAAACAGAGATACGATCCACTGAAGTCCTCCGCTAGGAATTCTGTTGTCACTGATACAGCCATGTGTTTAAACATTATTTTCATTAGACCTAGCAGTTACAATACACTTCAAGGCCTATGGAGAAAAATTGTTTTTGAGGCTTTGCATGAAATGATTTTCCTAATAGGTTCTTTATACTCTGGAGGGAAAATCAGGTAAACAGAAGCGCAACGAGTTCGAGTTATTTGTGGAAGGCGTGACAGTACACCTCTTTTACTTCACCAAGGACTTCGACTGAAATATAATTTAGATGATTCATGAGTGTGCATACACTTATGAAAATGAATTTTATAATTACAACCTGTAATTAGGAGGAGAATTACGATGCAAGTGAGAAACAGCCTTGAGTTTTACCTACTGTATGAGAAAAAGACATAGAGCGAGAGGGACGACAACAAAAAAATGATTGTGTGCTTAATTCTCCTGATGGTATCATTTTTCTCTTAGCTGAGAAACTCTCTGAAGACTGACTTGTGTCTCGACCAAGGGCCAGACACTGACAACATTCCCATCCTTTACCTCTGTCACGGGATGACACCTCAGGTGAGTGGCCTTTCTCGCTCTGTTCACATGCATCAGTGGAGTGGCTACGACATTGGTTTTCTTCTCTGTGGGCTGCCAGTTGAATGCATTTAGGGCCAGATTTAACAGCTTGCACCAGTGCCTGTCAGGATTTAAATATTAGCAGTGAATAGTTATTTTTGCCTTTTTTGCTTGTTTCCCTTTCAAACACAAAATGTATGGGAGGAGAGTATTTAAATAAATCACAGAACATGATTTACTAAGGTTTGCGGTAGTCAATTTACTGGTGTTTGCGGCATTGTTAAAAAATGCTGACATGCATGTCTTTACTCACTTTAATCTTGACATTGCTGCGTTTGTGTTTGGGACAAAAATATAAAAGTACAAATGTGTTGAGAATTGAAAATAAACATTAAAACACAGACACTGATTAATGTATGTAAAATGTTGACGGAAATGTCCTGCTTTCCATGTTTTCACTGTTATAAGGTAGGGGGCGCTGTTATGCATCTTCTGAAAGAGTACAGAATCTCCTGATCAAAACACAGATGAAGAAGAAGCAGAAACAAGTGATATCATATGTAATCATACACATATATAAAATAACACGATCATCAACTCAACATTAAACAGTATATAAATCAAAACTGCCTAATGTTACTGAATGAAATGTGGACCCAGGACGAGCTACAGGACTGTGAAGCTTTAGGGGTGTTGATGGACTCCATCTACTCCATCTGTGTTTTGATCATCGTTCTGAATCTAATCTGGATGTTGTCTTTGATAAAAACATTTTTTTTTTTCAGCTTTTTGCTCAAAATGTTGCTTTATGAAACTTACCCACATTCAAGAGTTGATAAAAAAAGAATGCATTAAGCTAAAATAAAACAGTGTTCTTCTTTCTTTTGACATATTGCATGTTCAGATATACAACAAAATATTCTGAGAGACATGAAACTTTTGTGAAAATGATCAAAAATGCTGATGGTGGCTGGCAACTTTTTTCAAAAACGCTGGCGGGGAAAGAGTTAAAAGCAAAAAATGTAAGTTCCTTGAAGAAAGAGTTCCTTGACGAAAGCAAATGAAAAAAAAAAAAATTCAGGCATTGTGCACGACCCTGGACACATATCACAGATTTGTTACACCTTTGTAAAATAGCTCTTTGTAATGGTTATGTTCCCACTCCGCTGAGGAAGGCTGTGTTCTTTAATGTGTTCAGCAGAGTACAGGTTATCTTGACATGGCCAACTTGTTTCAAAAATGCCTTGCAAATCTCCTTTCAGGAGACAATGATTCTGACCAAATAACTTTGAAGACTTGGAGTGATTTAAATATTATGGGCCAAGAATTAAATATTATGGTCAAATTAATAAAAAAAAAATAAAGTTGGATGTTGGAAGATAGAAAGTAAACTGAAATGTTTCAGATGTGACATGAAGGGACCTATAGTGCATATCCTCAGAGAGAGTCAGAGAGCAGCAGTAGAGCTGATGATGCCACTCAGATACCTGAGCCCAGCTGGACGAGAAAGGGAAGAGCTTATGGAAGCGTGCACAAACAAAACAGATAAAATAGACTTGGGTGCAGAAACACTGTAAAAAATTCACAGGTGAGATTTTTACAAATTTTTAATGCTGATGAATTGTTAGGCTTGCAAATCAACAGGGAATTTTCAGCAGATGTAGTTTAGAACAGGTGAGAAGTTTTCAACAGCTTACTAAATGGAAAGAGAAATGTTTCCAGTGTGTTCATCATCCATTAATTCTGTTTCCTGTTTAAATGGAGAGGGAAAATAATCTACAGGGCTCAACGCTAAGGATTTTTTCTACTGTCCTGATTGGGCCAGTGGTTAAAATTTTTACTGGCCCCACCACAAAAAAAAAAAAAAAAAGTACTAAATAAATATATAATACATTAAAAAAATTAATTAATAAGATAGTCCTAGAAATTGCTTTAGTTGTTTTTAATCCACGTAATCTTAATAAATAAGTTTATGACTCCAAAATCTGATATAACTCATATAAACTCATATTAACTCGTATACATTTATTGTTAAAGACAGTCAGTAATAAAATAAGAACAAATAGTCAAATTACGAGCAATAGCTCAAATAAATACAATTGAAATTAATATTTTCAGGTTTACATGTAGGTCTAAACTAGATTCTCAGTTAAAGAAATAGCAACCAAATGTAAAATATCATTGCATAGTCTTCACTGCATAAATATAGATGAATCCTTATTAAAGTTATTCAGTCAAGAGGAGTGAGCGATATATATATATATATATATTTTTTTTTTTTTTTTTTTTTTAATCTTTTGTTTGATTAACATATAAAAACAGACTATTAGGAATATTAGGCTGCTGTCACTTTAAGAGCTGCACGGATCCAAATACTGTCCAATATACATGCATTATACTTCTCACATGATTATGTTCAGACATAATATGTTTACGATGATACTCATCAAGATGGGCATTTTGACATAATTTTGTGTGAATATGTCCGCGTTGTGAGATGCAGCATTCTGGGCGCGCTTTGGATGTGTGTGCGCCAGTACCAAACTGAGAGATGCGGGTACTTTTGCGTCTACTTGCGCTTGAATATTAAAGTTGGCGAGGCTTAAAAACACACGCAAATGATCAACTTCCATGAAGAAGCATCACTGGTCCGACTGGGCAAGTGACCGTTCCGTCAACTGGCCCGAGTTGACGCTGACCCCAGGCCATCAGGCAGTCCTTATTGTTGAGCCCTGATCTAGTTAATCCAGATGCACAGTTACATTCCCAGACAACTCGTAATGACTGATCACAAAAATAGTGATGGTAGTGAATAGTATGGCTATGTTCACACATATTGGCTATGTCAGTTTTTGGGATTGACAACTCAATTTTGAGTGTTTGAAATGTTCTGTTCAAACAGCAACTTACTGTCTGTATAAACATGCAAAGGGAATCAAGCCTGTATTCTCTTATCAGTAGCCATAGGCTCTCTCGCACTGCATGACATGACAGACAACTCCATTCCGGTTCTTTCCATACAGCACGAGATTTCTGAGAATGCGGTTCTGAAATGTACAGGTGTGTGTTCAGTTATAGAATGCAGTTGTCACTTCCGTAAATAACTGAACTGTGTGTGAATGTAACCGTATTAAGGACTCAAATACAGGCCTGACAACTGTATTCTGCTGCTGTGTGAACATGGCCTATAAGTCATGAAACTCTAGATGGCGCAGGCAGATAGGTCATTTAGATGCAATCTGCTAACAATCACATCATTTACTACATGGCACAAGCTGAATGGCCTCTGCTGATTCTTCAGCCAATGAGATAGCTTGCTCAACATTTAAATAGTCTGGTTCAGTGTTTGCTGTAGTTCCTCTGAAACCGTCCACCTCCCCCAGCTCCACCTGCCTGAGGTGTTTTATTAACACAGTTCTGGAGGTGCATGTTCAGATGATTAACTTAACACAGGAGGAGCACATTTAGTTAATCAACTCAATTAATAAGATGTATATACTGTATACAGCAGACTTACCTCTGTTCCAGTGTTTTCCAGTGACCCTCCACCACCCCATCTCCTCACTTCTAACTATTCCTATCCCAACCTGGGATGGAGGAATACTCTTGGTTCGGGCCAAATTCCGGCAAATACACATAACCTTTACTCTATTTCATTATTTGTGAATGTGAGCTTGTGAATGTATATCTATTCATGCAGCAGTAACATATCTCCTAGCAACTTTGTCTGCCAAGATCAAATACATTAACATATTCATCAACATGCTAAAACTATTTTGAGAGTTGTTATGATTGAAGTTAAAGCGATGTAGAAATTAGAGATTAAATGAAAGAGCAAATTAATCTCCTGTTTCTCAGATGTTTTTTGTTTTGTTTTGTTTTTTTTTAGAAACATCTGAGATGAAATGAGAGATAACTGAGAACTCCATTATGTCTCTTGAGCTATAATGGACCAACCTCAGCAATAAAATTTTCCTCTGGGTGGTCATTGCTTTATGTTGTCTGTACTATGAGTATAAAACTAGTAAAACTGCACATTGCCTTTATATGAGAAGCACACAGTGCACAGTCAGGCACAATAGAGCTCAGAAAGAGTGGGCTGGGATGACAGTCTTAAGTGTTTTTGTGCAGGGGAGGCTGTTTGATTTTCCAGAGCTTTCTGCCAATATTTTTGAGACTCTGGAGGTAGTTGGAGGCTCCCCAAACATCACAGCAAAATATGAAAATATAACAATGGTGTTTATTAATGTCTGAGTGACAGTGTGATGCAGAATATTTTGTTAATGCATGGCGGTGATGTTAACTGTATCTATATACTGCCTCCTTGCAGCAGATCTTCTTTTTTGTGTAACGGAGGCATTCCTGGTCCTGGACAGGACTCAATACTTAGCTGAGGCTCCTTTTGCCTGAATTACTGCAGCAATGCGGCGTGGCATGGAGTCCATCAGTCTGTGGCACTGCTCAGGTGTTATGAGAGCCCAGGTTGCTCTGATAGTGGCCTTCAGCTCTTCTGCATTGTTGGGTCTGGCATATCACATCTTCCTCTTCACAATACCCCATAGATTTTCTATGGGGTTAAGGTCAGGCGAGTTTGCTGGCCAATTAAGAACAGGGATACCATGGTCCTTAAACCAGGTACTGGTTGCTTTGGCGCTGTGTGCAGGTGCCAAGTCCTGTTGGAAAATGAAATCTGCATCTCCATAAAGTTATTCTGCAGCAGGAAGCATGAAGTGCTCTAAAACTTCCTGGTATACGGCTGTGTTGACCTTGGACCTCAGAAAACACAGTGGACCAACACCAGCAGATGACATGGCACCCCAAACCATCACTGACTGTGGAAACTTTAGACTGGACCTCAAGCAACGTGGATTGTGTGCCTCTCCTCTCTTCCTCCAGACTCTGGGACCCTGATTTCCAAAGGGAATGCAACATTTACTTTCATCAGCGAACATAACTTTGGAGCACTCAGCAGCAGTCCAGTCCTTTTTGTCTTTAGCCCAGGCGAGACGCTTCTGACGCTGTCTGTTGTTCAAGAGTGACTTGACTCAAGGAATGCGACAGCTGAAACCCATGTCTTGCATACGTCTGTGCGTAGTGGTTCTTGAAGCACTGACTCCAGCTGCAGTCCACTCTTTGTGAATCTTTTTGTTTCACAATCCTCTCCAGGGTGCGGTTATCCCTATTGCTTGTACACTTTTTTTCTACCACATCTTTTCCTTCCCTTCGCCTCTCTATTAATTTGCTTGGACACAGAGCTCTGTGAACAGCCAGTCTCTTTTGCAATGACCTTTTGTGTCTTGCCCTCCTTGTGCAAGGTGTCAATGGTCGTCATTTGGACAACTGTCAAGTCAGCAGTCTTCCCCATGATTGTGTAGCCTACAGAACTAGACTGAGAGACCATTTAAAGGCCTTTGCAGGTGTTTTGAGTTCATCAGCTGATTAGAGTGTGGCACCAGGTGTCTTCAATATTCAACCTTTTCACAATATTCAAATTTTCTGAGATACTGAATTTGGGATTTTCCTTAGTTGTCAGTTATAATCATTAAAATTAAAAGAAGTAAACATTTGAAATATATCAGTCTGTGGAGTAATAAATGAATATAATTGTGGCGAGGCGAGGGACCGTGAGAGCGGGCCGGTGGCGAATGATGATGAGCGTCAGCTGTGCGCCACACCGGTCTCGTCTCATGGAGGAGTGACGGGAGCATAAAAGGAGGAGCGACGACAGTGCAAAAGGAGAGAGGACCAGGCCTGGATTTTATGTTGCGTTTTGTATGTAGGCGGCAGTCGTCCGTGAGGGGCTGCCGCCGTTATTATGTTTTGGTTGTTTATTTTTGATTAAAGTTTTGAAATGTTCGCCAGTTCCCGCCTCCTTCTTCCCTGATCTTTGAACTACGTTACAATAATATACAAGTTTCACTTTTGAATGGAATTAGTGAAATAAATCAACTTTTTGATGATATTCTAATAATATGACCAGCACCCATATATATATATATATATATATATATATATATATATATATACACACACTCATCTAAAGGATTATTAGGAACACCATACTAATACTGTGTTTGACCCCCTTTCATCTTCAGAACTGCCTTAATTCTACGTGGCATTGATTCAACAAGGTGCTGAAAGCATTCTTTAGAAATGTTGGCCCATATTGATAGGATAGCATCTTGCAGTTGATGAGGATTTGTGGGATGCACATCCAGGGCACGAAGCTCCCGTTCCACCACATCCCAAAGATGCTCTATTGGGTTGAGATCTGGTGACTGTGGGGGCCATTTTAGTACAGTCAACTCATTGTCATGTTCAAGAAACCAATTTGAAATGATTCAAGCTTTGTGACATGGTGCATTATCCTGCTGGAAGTAGCCATCAGAGAATGGGTACACGGTGGTCATAAAGGGATGGACATGGTCAGAAACAATACCGTGGCCGTGGCATTTCAACGATGCCCAATTGGCACTAAGGGGCCTAAAGTGTGCCAAGAAAACATCCCCCACACCATTACACCACCACCACCAGCCTGCACAGTGGTAACAAGGCATGATGGATCCATGTTCTCATTCTGTTTACGCCAAATTCTGACTCTACCATCTGAATGTCTCAACAGAATCGAGACTCATCAGACCAGGCAACATTTTTCCAGCCTTCAACTGTCCAATTTTGGTGAACTCATGCAAATTGTAACCTCTTTTTCCTATTTGTAGTGGAGATGAGTGGTACCCAGTGGGGTCTTCTGCTGTTGTAGCCCATCCGCCTCAAGGTTGTGCGTGTTGTGGCTTCACAAATGCTTTGCTGCATACCTCGGTTGTAACGAATGGTTCAGTCAAAGTTGCTCTTCTATCAGCTTGAATCAGTCGGCCCATTCTCCTCTGACCTCTAGCATCAACAAGGCATTTTCGCCCACAGGATTGCCGCATACTGGATGTTTTTCCCTTTTCACAGCATTCTTTGTAAATCCTAGAAATGGTTGTGTGTGAAAATCTCAGTAACTGAGCAGATTGTGAAATACTCAGACTGGCCCGTCTGGCACCAACAACCATGCCACGCTCAAAATTGCTTAAATCACTTTTCTTTCCCATTCTGACATTCATTTTGGAGTTCAGAAGATTGTCTTGACCACCCCTAAATGCATTGAAGCAACTGCCATGTGATTGGTTGATTAGATAATTGCATTAATGAGAAATTGAACAGGTGTTCCTAATAATCCTTTAGGTGAGTGTATATGTCATCTTTATTTATATAGTACGTTTTACAATGCCAGTTGTTTCAAAGCAGCTTCACAGTGTTAACAGGAAAACAATGCAACAGAATTTGATTCGGCTGTACAGCCGCTCTGGTGAAAACGGTGATGTCGGTAATATAGTTGAATTTTAAGTGTCCCCAACTGAGCAAGCCAAAGGCGATGGTGGCAAGGAACCAAAACTCCTTCAGGGCCAGAATGGAGAAAAAAACCTTGGTAGAAACCAGGCTCAGTCGGGGTGCCTCTGGCCGACGAACAAATAGTGTATTCTGCAGGTCAACACCTCAAACTCGTTGTTGCGCTCCTCAAACCATTCCTGAACCATTTTTTGCTTTGTGGCAGGGCTCATTATCCTGCTGAGAGAGCTACAGCCACCAGGGAATACCGTTTCCATGAAAGGGTGTACATGGTCTGCAACAATGCTTAGGTAGGTGGTACGTGTCAAAGTAGCATCCACATGGATGGCAGGACCCAAGGTTTCTCAGCAGAACATTGCCCAAAGCATCACACTGCCTCTGCCGGCTTGCCTTCTTCCCATAGTGCATCCTTGTGCCATGTGTTCCCCAAGTAAGTGACGCACACACACCCGGCCATCCACGTGATGTAAAAGAAAATGTGATTCATCAGACCAGGCCACCTTCTTCCATTGCTCCGTAGTCCAGTTCTGATGCTCACGTGCCCACTGTTGGCTCTTTCAGCGGTGGACAGGGGTCAGCATGGGCACCCTGACTGGTCTGTGGCTATTCAGCCCCATACACAACAAACTGTGATGCACTGTGTATTCTGACACCTTTCTATCACCTTTCTATCACTTCACACGAGCCAGCCTTCGCTCCCCACGTGCATCAATGAGCCTTGGTCGCCCATGACACTGTTGCCGGTTGAAGTTGAAGTTAATCACTTGACTTTCAAAATTTGCTTTTAAGAATTACATTGTTATACTGTGTACTTTTTAAATTTAGATGTAGTATTTGGGTTTATTGTTCACAATATGCGTGAAAAGTTGTAATAACAATGACTCTAAGGTAGGAGTTTTCCATATGCACTTATGATTTAAAAATGACAATGGCTTTAATTATCACAGTTAGAGCATGAATAATAAAGCATAAATGCTACTTGTAAAACATGTATGTAAATGATGGGTCATAATTTTGTAGTGCAACCTATATATAAACAATAGATCATGCTGACAACTTAAACACATGGTACACCATGGAGAGATCATATACTGTATGTTTTTTACTATTAGGATATTTTATTTATTTATTTTATTTTTTGTTAACCAGTATGAATATTACAAAGCAACACAGATAACAGCATTGTCAATGTTTCAGTTTCAGTAATAGATCCAGATTTACAAAAGTGTACATTTTAGTCTCCAATGACACTTGATTATGAAAAAACATGACCTTAGCATCTGTGTAAGATGTACCTATATACATTTTTGGGCAAGGCCAAGCAAAAATTACATTTCAGCTGAGTAATAGAATCCATTGGCTTTGAAAATAATATAGTGATTTCAAGAGACTTGTGAAAATAAATAAATAAATAAACAAACAAACAAATAAATAAATAAAATGTATTTTTTGTATTATTCTGCGTATAAATTGAAGTTGTTAGAAGCCTTAATTGCTGACAGGACGTTGTATTGGATGAATTGGATGAATAATAGCATATTGCACATTGCTGATGTGTGGGATATGCTTTTATTTGTGTGCTAAGGTTGAAGATTTGTTAAAGGGAATAATAGTCATATTTGTTTCTCTCTTTGTTCTGCTTCTGTCACATACAGAGTGGCTTTGTCTTAGAAAGTCTCTCTGGAGTTTATAATCAGGACTCGTGGGAGTGCTTTTGAGGGGGATTTCATAAAAAATTGAGTACACATCTAAACCAACAACATTTTTATATTACATTTGAACTCTTTCCCATTCCCATGTAATTGACAAGATTCTCTGTAATTTATGACACAACGCTTTCCCGCCATTGACAAGTTTTTCTCAAGAGGCATAGTAGCGAGTGTTAGTGTGCCCGCCTCCCATGCTGGAAACACTGGTTTGAATCTCACTTGGAGCGGTGCGAGTAGAACCAGAGGGGTTACACCAGTAATCTGTGTTTCACTGCTATATGGTATGGGGCACTGTTTGCAATATTCTTAAAAGAGTACAGCATCTCCAGATCCAAAATGATCTGCGTAAACCAGAAGGAGCGGATTGCTTATGCACAAGTAAGCTGATCATCAAACATTTAACAGCTTATAAATCAAATCTTCCCAATGTTACAGAATGAAATGTCAAACCCATGAAGAGCAATAGGACTGTGAAGCTTTAGGGGTGTTGATGGATGCGATCTACTCAATCTTTGTTTTGCTCATCATTCTGAATCTGATCCAGACATAGTGTTTGATTAAAGAAAAACAGCTTTTTCTCAGCTTTTTGTTTTAAAGGATTTTTTTGTGAAGTGTTGAAAAATGTTTTTTTTTTTTTTTTTTTTTAAAGCAAAGGCTGTGTTCCTTCTTTTGATATAGGTCTATTGACTGTTTACATATTCATACAACAAAATATTCTGGGGGTTATGAAAGTTTTGTGAATGATCAAAAAGGCTGCCGCTGGCTGGCATACCTTTAAGTTAAAGCTAATTAGAAATCTGATGCTAATGACAGGTGGAACTTCAACAACAACAGCTTATTTCCTCTTCACTTCTGAATATATAGTATGTTTGAGTGAATGTATACACTCCATGTTTGTTAGAAAACAGCATCTGGTTTTCTCCAAAGGTGTTGCCTTCCTAACATCTGAAATATGAGCAAAAGTCAGTGCAGGCAGACTTTTTTCTTTTCTTTAGAACAGCAGGGATGTTTTTTTTTGACAATGGAGTCCATGCAAAAATAGGAAGTTCTTGGCAAATGTCTCAAATCTATGCACACATGAACACACTACTGAACATGTAGAAATGGTGAGACAGAGCTGTTCCCAAGGAGATTAGTTCAGACCCTTCGCTCCTTCCTTTCAGAGAATAGCACACTGTTCAGAAAAGATTTGTGTGAAACAGCAGTGCTAGGTGACAGCTAGTGCAAACTGCGCTTACAATTTAAGGTGTTACAGTGCAATTATACATTTAAGTACTGAGTAATAATAATCAACAATATGGGATTCATGAGCATTACAGCGTGCTATGGCACTCCTGTGAACGGCAATTTGAACGCTGTTTCTGCTGCTGTACCACAACTACCTGATCTCAACAATGGAAATCGAGCATGCGACTGCAGCTATGAAGAATAACAAGTCACCGGGCAGTGATGGAATTCCAGCGGAGCTGCTGAAGTGTAGCGGGCCAGTGCTGGTCAGGCGGCTTAACTGCTTGTTTCGACGCTGCTGGCAGAACAAATGCATCCCTAGCGAACTCAAGAATGCCAACATCATCATTCTTTACAAAAACAAGGGTGACAGGCAGGACTGCAACAACTACCGAGACATCTCGCTCCTTAGCCTTCTGGGAAAATGCCTTGCCCGTGCAATCCTCTCAAGACGGCAGCGCGTTGCTGACCAGGTGCTGCCGGATAGTCAGTGTGGCTTCCGTGCTGGTCGCTCGACCTTGGACATGATTTTCTCGGTACACCAGCTCCAGGAAAAGTGTGTGGAACAGCAACGCCCACTGTACATGGTGTTTGTTGATCTGACTAAGGCTTTTGATTTTATGAGTCGCTCTGGTCTCTTCCGTGTTCTGCAGTGACTCAGTTGTCTGGAAACACTTTTGGCAATACTCAAAGGCTTCCATGATGGGATGCAGGCAACCGTACAGTTCACAGTTCAACAGTGCTCACTCAAACTAGTTTGTCTGCTGCGGCGTAAAGCATGGGTGTGTCCTCGCTCCCATCTTGTTTGGTATCTATTTCTCGGCTATGCTACGATGGCTGTTTCCAGATCCGGGTGAGGTTCTGCTGCACAACAGGTGTGATGGCAAGTTCTTTAGCCTGGCCCGTCTAAGGGCCAGAACCAGGGTGAAGCATGTCCTTGTGCACGAGTTGCTCTATGCAGACAACGCTGCCTTCGTGGCTCAAACTGAACAAGAAATTCAGAAGGTGTGCAATTATTTTGCCGCTGCCTGCACAGAGTTCGAACTCACCATAAGCCTCAGTAAGACAGTGGTGATGGCTTAAAATGTTCCTGCTCTCCCTCACGTCACCATCATCGGCACAGTGCTATCGGTTGTTGAGAAATTTGTCTATCTAAGCTCAACCCTGACAGCAAACAACAGCCTTGATGCTGAACTTAATACCAGGATCTGTCGTGCCTCAACAACCTTTGGGCGACTTCAGTCTCGCGTCTGGAACAACAGCCACCGTTCTCTCAAACTATTGGTGCACGTATATAAATCTTGTGTGCTCTCCGTTATATGGAAGCGAAACGTGGCGTACATACCTGAGGCAGGAACACAAGCTTAATGCTTTTCACTTTCGTTGTCTACGATAGATCCTTGGCCTGTCATGGCAGGATCGGGTCCCGAACACCACTGTGCTGAAGCTCACTAACAGCAGTGACATGTACACCACGATCTGGAGGAGATGTCTCAGATGGATCAGCCATGTACGCCGTATGCCAGATGAACGTCTTCCAAAATCCATCTTCCATGGGGAGTTAGCTGTGGGACACTGCCCTCGTGGCCAACCTAAGCGCCGCTGTAAGGATGTCATCTGCACTGACAGAGGGCACAATTCTTTCATGCCATGCTTACACCAGCATTTGCACAGAAAGGCGGCATGTTAGACACCGTTTAGATCGATGTACTTATTATAGGGTTAGGGTGTGGTTTAGAGTTAGTTACATGTAACAGTGTATAGTAAGTAGTAACGTGTAAGAAGGATACTGTAAAATAAAGTGTTACCCAACCTACTGGATATGCAGATTCAGATTTCAGATTATGAATATGGCTTCTGCGATTAATTGAATGTAAAAATTGTACACAATTGCATTTAGTTCTACTCCTGTTGACTCAAAAAAAAAAAACCTATGTACATAATATGTATGTGCATGACATCACCGATTTCACAATTTAGCATTTTTATTTACACTGAGGTGATAACAGTATAACATTTTCAAGTTATCATAATTTAATTTCTACGAAAAGATTTCCCACAAATTTTGTGCTGCAAATTTTCTGGTAATCAAATGAAGACATCAAACATTAATTTAATTTATCTTTGAATTTAATTAAACTTTTTTTTGTCAAACAAAGTGCTGCACAACTGAGCTTTATACTGTTAAAATACTTATTATTATTATTATTATTATTATTGATAAATTAAATAATCATTCTACTGTACAACAGTAATATATTTGTCAAGTTAAACCAAACTTATACTTTGACGGGTTGCAGTGAAGAACTTTGAGTATTTGTGTGTTTATGATATGACGATCATTTTTCTCAAATAAAATTGTAAAATGCTCATGAAGTGACTCTCAGAGCAGCTCTGGAGATGAAGTTCATGAATTTATGTCCTCATATGAGACAGCAGAGATGAAAACACGTGACTGCCACTTGCGAATCTCTGTGTGTGTGTGTGTGTGTGTGTGTGTGTGTGTGTGTGTGTGTGTGTGTGTGTGTGTGTGTGTGTGTGTGTGTGAAATGAGCTCTGACAAGGACAGTGATGATAATATAAAATCGGTACTCAGGTACTCAGTAGTGTCGACGTAATTCAGTCGGTGTCCTTAAAAGTACTGAGTTCAGTACCCAACCCTACTGGCTCCAAATCTCGTAAATCAGTATATTGTGTACATTAATTTGGGCACTAGGAAGGACAGTAATGACTCTGGCTCACTACACATTGGGACACCGATGACTCTGGCCTTGTTTGAGTTTCCTCTGACTCACCTTCTTGTCATTGATCGCCCTAAAGGACTTGCTGATGCATTATTTTCTTGGATGTTTCACGTTTCCTGCAAGATAAGTGACTGACAAAGGCTCTTCATTATTACTTGGACTGTTTACCCGAAGCCTGGTTTTGTTTGGAACAAATGCTATCCTCTTTGTTATATCAATGCCTGCTGAAGAAGGTATCCTGTGATTTGAGACTTTTTAACCTGCCTGATGTAACGAACATAGGCCAGTAAGAGCTGTGTATGTAAATCCCACTCCCCTGGCCTCAAGAGGCACCCACAGCATTGCACCCGGCTCCCACGCCGGAGACCCCAGTTCAAAAGGTGCACTAATGACTGATGCTAGAGGCTGTAGTCTTTAGCGTCCTTGTTAGCACGCCTGCCTCCCACGCTGGAGACCCTGGTTCAAATCCAGCTTGGAGCGGGTAGAGTAGAACTGGTTACACTGAGGAAAATATAGTGTATTTTCCTGAGATGTATGTGAATGTTCCTGTCTATTTTCAAAGACTGTTCTGACTGCCTGTTCGGGCTACCTGAAAACTTATCTTGCTATACTTACCTCGTTTGTAATCCAGTTATGCATTAAACTCCTGCTCCTGGGTTCTTCTCCATCTCCTGTCGTGGTGTCGTTACATCATGAGAGGTCTTAAGACCGAGACCACAAGACTCCAGATCTGTTGTGTGAAACTTGCCGCAACAGCATTTCTGATTATAATGGGAATGAACAGCAAACTTGTACCACTATACACAAGTATAAAATATTTTGAATGTAAATTCTGTTTATCACATTTAATAATTGCAGTAATGGAAAGAGTTACCAGTTATGTATTTTTACCATAATAATGTAGGCCTTACATCTACTAGGTGGATTGAGAATATGACTCATCAGGACATGAGGTGGTCAGCATGGTTTCTCTTTGAGGTGCTATTCTATTAGCAGGTCCAACCAACATGATAATTGCTATGAAATTGCAATGACTTGCTGTCCTTGTTTTTCCCAGAATGTTGTAGATCAGGACAGGGATTTTACATAAATGGCTCATTAATCTTCATGATACAGATTCATTTGCTGTTTGACTTTCAGATTTACCTGTCTGTAAAGGTCTTTTTCTTCATTGATCATTATAATAAATAAAAGGAAAAAGTTTTCTTTTCAAGTCTTAACATTTACATTAAAGAAATAGTTCACCCAAAAATGAAAATATATTATAAATTATATATTATAATATACTCAATCTCAAGTCATCTTAGGTGTATATGACTTTCTTCACAATCAGAGTTATATTAAATAATATCCTGGCTCTTCCCAGCTTTGTAATGGCACTGAATAGTGCAAAATACAATTTTTTAAACTCCAAAAAAGTGCATCCATCCATTCATCATAAAAATAATAGATACTTCTCCAGTGGGTTAATAAAGGCCTTATGAAGCGAAGCAATGGATTTTTGTAAGAAAAATATCCATATTTAAAGCTTTATGAACTATAACCACTGGCTTCTGTTATAGCGTATGTGTGCTCATGAGAGAGTCAAGTTCTGGCGGAAGGGTGACCTCTGACCCGACACATGACGTAGGTGTAATGTAAGGTGAGAATTAATGAACGTGGAAGCACAGAGGATAGAGCAAAACTAAAACAAGAAGTCTTAAAGAAAAATGTTGGAGGATTTCAATATAAGAGAGCTTGAGTTTGAGTTTTTTGCCCATCCCTATTTGTTTGAACCGGAGTACACCGACCAGGAACTCTGGGAGATGGAAGAGGCTGCAGCAGCGGCACAACCATAAGCATCTGGTAGAGAGAGGATTCGGGAGACGTGATGGTGCTCATGCAGGAAATGTGAGGCAAACAGAGGATGAGAATGTTTGCTGCCAAGAATGGACCAGCAGTGAGACGACGGCAGTGAGACGACTGTGTCCTGCTGTGTAACTTCAGATTCTCTCATGAACACGCATACAACCTTTGCTGGAAGCCAGTGATTATAGTTTATTAAGTTATAAATATGGATATTTGTCTTACAAAAACCTATCACTTTGCTCCAGAAGGCACTGGAGTTGATGGATGGATGCACTTTTTGGAACTTCAAAAACTCAGGCACTATTCAATGCCATTACAAAGCTGGGAAGAGCCCGGATATTATATAACATAACTCTGTGTTCGGCTGAAAGAAGAACGTCATATACACCTAGGATGGTTTGAGGGTGAATAAATCATGGGATAATTAACATTTTTGGGTGAACCTTTAACATTGGTTAATGTATTAACTAACATTAATGAGAAATACATTTTGTTACTTATTAGTATTTATTAATATTAGGGTACATTTCACATACAGACGACAATGTTGTCAAATGATCCCCGTTCACACGGATCCGCTAAAATGCTGCATTATGCATGTCTGGCCAGTAGGTGGCGATGTCACTTTATAAAGAAAAACTATGCGCCTATAGACTGAACATGTAATATACATGCACATGACGTCACCGTGTTTTAGTAGTTCACACAAAGACGATAACGGTATTGTTTTCAAAACTTGAAATTTGAAACCCATTTTCAAAAGCTTGCATTTTCAGGCCACTAAAACGCCCTTGTCGTGCAAATGAACGAAATATTAACAAAATACAACTGTTCATTGTTAGTTCAGTAAATGTTGAAAGTGAAATTAAATTAACAAAGTTTAATAAATTCTTTAGAAGCATTTTTCATTGTTAGTTTATGTTAGCTAATGTAGTTAACCGTTACCAAGTTATTTTTATTTTTTTAAGAAACCTTGAAAATGTGGCCTTTGAATATTGATATACTGTAGCTGCCATTAGCTGTGTTTTAGGAAAGGGTCTCTTGCAAGGAGATAATGTTTGGGGGTGCAAAATAATTCCAGGAATCTTTACCGAAAGTAAAAAGGTTAATTTGATTTCATGTTGATGAAAAACGCACCTTCCTCACAATCCGCTGCTCACAGCTTACAGAAAACTCAAGGAGCAACAAATGGAGCGCTCCACACTTTTCTACTCCGTTTTTGCTTCAGAGCTTCCATTAGAATGACGCATTTGAAGAATTCATTCATGGGTGAACTTTTTTTTTTTTTATGCATGAGGCATGTTAAGTTTGTGACTTAAACAGATTTGCCTCGGCCAAAGTGGCTCTGAAGAGACTAGCCTGACATGTCTGCCAGATGTTCCTCAGCCCCTCGGCTGCTCTCCTTCTGCTCACCTTCTCACACACAGAAACATGCACAACACATGCTAACAGCTTCCAAGTCTCTTCATCATACATGTCATTGAAGGGTTGAGTTCCTGCAGGCCATCTGGTGTGAATGGGGTGGGTGATTCTTCAGACAGATGCCACTGGTGTTTCTGGCTCACACACTGACACCCCTCCCATCAAAGGAAATTACATCAACAACACAATTAGCAGTGCTTCCTTTAGAATTTTGGACAGATTTGGCACGGCCTCCGTGATACAATGGTCCTTTCCTGTCAAATCAAATGTGACCATCTGATTAGTTCATTAATTTGTCAGTTTGTTCATTAACTTCTACTCCTCTTGATATCCGTCTGATGAATCCCAACTGGAGGAAAGGCTGACTCTCCTTGATAATTTCAGTCTGATCATAAAATTTTGTGCGCCACATTTCAGCCTGGAATATTCTGTGATCCTGTCCAGGTAATGCAGGTCTTTTAAAGTGACTGATAGTATGGAATAGAACCAACCCTGATCTCACAGGAAAACAGGACCCACTTTATATTAGGTGGCCTTAACTACTATGTATTAACATTTAAATTAATAATTTGATACAATGCACTTATTGTGTACATATATGTTTTTACATTGTACTTACATTTAAAAAAAAAAAAAAAAATGCCTGCATGTCATTACATCTGTAATTAATTTCTGTAGTTACATTTATAATTACACTGTTGACACTTCCCTTACACCTAATCCTACCCTTAAACTTACCCACACCACCACACCTGTCCCTAACTTTACCCTTAAACTTACCCACACCACCACACCCGTCCCTAACTTTACCCTTAAACTGACCCACACCACCACACCTGTCCCTAACTTTACCCTTAAACTTACCCATACCACCACACCACACCCGTCCCTAACTTTACCCTTAAACTTACCCACACCACCACACCTGTCCCTAACTACCCTTAAAGTTACCCACACCACCACACCTGTCCCTAACTTTACCCTTAAACTGACCCACACCACCACACCCATCCCTAACTTTACTCTTAAACTGACCCACACCACCACACCCGTCCCTAACTTTACCCTTAAACTTACCCACACCACCACACCTGTCCCTAACTTTACCCTTAAACTTACCCACACCACCACACCTGTCCCTAACTACCCTTAAAGTTACCCATACCACCACACCTGTCCCTAACTTTACCCTTAAACTGACCCACACCACCACACCCATCCCTAACTTTACTCTTAAACTGACCCACACCACCACACCCGTCCCTAACTTTACCCTTAAACTTACCCACACCACCACACCTGTCCCTAACTTTACCCATAAACTTACCCATACCACCACACCTGTCCCTAACTACCCTTAAACTTACCCATACCACCACACCACACCTGTCCCTAACTTTACCCTTAAACTTACCCATACCACCACACCTGTCCCTAACTTTACCCTTAAACTGACCCACACCACCACACCCGTCCCTAACTTTACCCTTAAACTTACCCACACTACCACACCTGTCCCTAACTTTACCCTTAAACTTACCTACACCACCACACCTGTCCCTAACTTTACCCTTAAACTGACCCACACCACCACACCCGTCCCTAACTTTACCCTTAAACTTACCCACACCACCACACCCGTCCCTAACTTTACCCTTAAACTTACCCACACCACCACACCTGTCCCTAACTTTACCCTTAAACTTACCCACACCACCACACCTGTCCCTAACTTTACCCTTAAACTGACCCACACCACCACACCTGTCCCTAACTTTACCCTTAAACTTACCCACACCACCACACCTGTCCCTAACTTTACCCATAAACTTACCCATACCACCACACCACACCTGTCCCTAACTTTACCCTTAAACTTACCCATACCACCACACCTGTCCCTAACTTTACCCTTAAACTGACCCACACCACCACACCCGTCCCTAACTTTACCCTTAAACTTACCCACACCACCACACCTGTCCCTAACTTTACCCGTATCCCACCTCAATATCAGCAAAAGTTTTTTGCAATTCAATATGAACACAATTTGTTGATGTAAGTACATAGTAGTTAAGGCCACCTAATAAATAAACTTTTATTCTAACATCATGCCACCTTTTATTATCAACTCCTGTATGTGGGTAATTTTCATTAAAAAAATAAAAAATAAAAATAAAAGCTACATTTTGAGCAAAAAGTTGAGAAAATCATGTTTTTGTCAAACACTATGTACGGAGAGAAAACAGATGGAGTAGATCAAGAACACCCCAAATCTTCACAGTCCTGTAGCTCGTCCTGGGTCAACATTTCATTCAATAACATTAGGCAGTTTTAATTTGTATGCTGTTTAATGTTGATGATTGCATTATTTTACATATGCATATTATATTACATTACATTTGGTGTTGATTGTTTCTGCATCTTCTTTCATGTGTTTTGATCAGGAGATTCATTCGTCTTTCAGAAGATGTGTAATAGTGCCCCTACAGTATAACAGTGAAAACATGGAAAGTTAATGACAGAATTTAAATTTGTGGGTGAACTATCCCTTTAATGGTCGATTGCATTTGAAATGAGCATACCCCCTACACTAAACATAACACTAGTGTTAACAAAAGGTGAGATAAAAACACATTTGCTGAAACAATCATGCCATTTTAGCCACCTTCTATGAAGCTTTTAGCTCTTTTGTGGAGTGATGTTACTCGTGTTGGACTCGTACTTGAGCACTCACAAATGCAGTGCTGTACCAGGTGAGCTACAGAGCAAGTTTACGATGTCAGAAAAGCCATACATATAGAGCTGGGGTCTGTTCTTCGTATCTTGCTTAATACATCCGAGATGATTTGACAGATCCCAGATCTTTTAATCGTGATAACTGGTCTCTGGCTAATTTGGTTCTTCAAACAAATTTCCGGATTGGATAAAAATATCTGGATTAAGTTGTCTAAGATTACTGTGCATTCTTGTGTTCACTGACGAGGGCAGATGCATCGATACTCGAAACCACGATCAGCAATGCAGTGATTGGCTGGTATCAAGACAGCAACGTAATGACATCATATAATTAAAAAAACCACCGGGCAAAAAACTTGACAAATATATATTTTTTTAAAAACACAACGAATTTCTAGACCTTTATAAGGAAACAGCCAAATGACCAAACCAACATAAAAGTTATAATAGATAAATTAAATGTGAACTGTTTTGATGAACAAGATTCCCAACTATTTATATTTATGATTTTATAGTATTTGTACACCCTTTACATTTTTATTTCAATGTTATAATTAGCAATTCAATTAATTTAAGTCAATTTGAAGATTTGTTACTTGACAGCATTACGTTTCTTAAGGGTCAAGATCAAGTTATCTGCATCTCCTGTGCCGTGTCAAGCCATCCCATAATAACCATCATCACTCTAATTAATGCACGGCTCAGAGTAACATTACAGCATGTGTGCAAGACTCCAATAAAATTATAAAGTAATTATTCAATCACAAATAAATCTCTCAATCAAGTGGCTGTGTCTATAGTATTATACACCTTTTACACAACATTTAAATTTTATTTTCAAATACATTTTTATATTATTATTATTTATTCAAAATTATTATTGCCCCTGGTTCAGTAAGGAACTCTTGTAATAAAGTAGCAGTGGCTGGGACAGATTTTAAGTATAACCTCAAGATGCAATCTAATCCTGTTTTCATGAAATAAGCTGCTCCCGAAAAGGTTTAAGTTTACAGACCTGTTGCTATGACAGCAAGTCCAGGATGAGCTGCGAAGAACCAAACAATCCAAGATCATGCCAGATCGTCAACAATCAAATCCAGCTAATTGAGTTAGCGGCGTACGAAGAACGGACACCTGGTTATGTGATGAAAACATAAAACGGTATTAGTTTACAAATCACTATGCACATTGTATTGTGCAAGGCTTACTAATCACTCAAAAGTATTTATTATAAGCTATTATAAGTTAATTATGAGCTGTGTGAAAAGGAAAAATGAATTGTATGTATATGTATTTTTTTGCATTTACATATTTCCAGTGATCCTGGGTTGCAGAAAACAAGAGAGATGGTGGAAGATGGGGGAAAAAAATATATTGTTTTTTTTTTCTTTCTTTTTTTTGCCACATAGAACTGGATTAGTGTTGTAAGTGGACCTAATGAAGGTGTGTTTTTCTCTGCCAAAGTTTAGGCACTTAGTAGAGGCTAAATGTGACCATCTGTTCTAAAGTGTTAATGCACCAAGGTTCTGTTCGAGTGTGTCTAATGCATAATGCTAGCTCTCACTTGTATACCATGAATAATGCATTGTTTATTCAACAAACAGAACTATACTAGTATGGCAAAATCATAAAACAAAAAAACCTCAAAGGCACCCTGGCACTCAAACAGTGGAAGAAGTTTGTTAGCATATCCCCAAACCTTATTCAATGATTAATGAACAGTATGTAGAGCTTCCAAAATTCAAGATTCAAGAGTTTTATTTGTCACATACACAGTTATATACAGAATATACAACCGGCAGTGAAATGTAAACAGGTCCGCTGCATGGACAGTGCAAATTCACAGTTAAAATCACAAGGAGGAAATTATAATAGAAATAGAATAAAAAAGTACTATATATATATATCTGTAGAATTATAAATAATCAAGTCAAGTAGAAGAAAAAAGTAAAAAAATAAAAATAAGGAAGTGGAATAAAATAAATGAAGTAAACTGTGCAGTGAGTAAACTGTAGACTTATAAATATGTGGTTAACAAATGTATAAAGAGTATAATGTGCAAACAGGTTTATAACAGGTTGTTACACAGTAACAACGAGAACAGAACAGAAAGTGCAATGTCAGTGTATCGATGGTCACGTGATGTTAAGTGACTGAGTTCAGGAGTCTGATGGCCTGGGGGAAGAAGCTCCTCCTGAGTCTCTCAGTTTTGGCCATCAGGCTTCGGAAGCGCTTACCAGATGGTAGCAGCGTGAAATGAGGGTTTGCAGGGTGATTAGAGTCCTTGATGATCTTAGTAGCTCTACCTTTACAGCGTTTGGTGTAGACGTCCTGCAAAGACGGGAGAGCTGACCCTGAGATACGCTCGGATAAGCGCACAACTCTTTGCAGGGCTTTGCAGTCATGACTGGTGCTGTTCCCATACCACGCTGTGATGCACTGAGTTAGTACACTTTCTATCGCCCCTAAATAGAAAGTTTTCAGGATAGCTGGTGAAACCCTGAATTTCCTCAGCTGGCGCAGGTGGTACAGTCTTTGCCTGGCTTTTTTCACCTGTGTCTGAATGTGAGCAGTCCAGGTCAGGTCCTCAGAGATGTTTACACCCAGGTACTTGAAGCTGCTCACTCTCTCTACTGGTGATCCGGTGATCATGAGGGGGGAGTATGTCCGTAGCTGTCTCTTCCTGAAGTCCACAATCATTTCTTTGGTCTTGTCAACATTCAGAGAGAGACAGTTGTCCTGGCACCATGATGTTAGATGCTCCACCTCGTCCGCATTGTTGTTGGAAATGAGGCCCAGGACAACAGTATCATCAGCAAATTTGATGATAGAGGTGGAGCTGTGTGTGGACAAACAGTCATGTGTGTAGAGAGAGTAGAGCAGGGGACTCAGGACACAGCCCTGTCGAGCTCCCACACTCAGGGTGATGGAGGTGGAGGTGAACTGGCCTACTCTCACCACCTGAGACCTGCCAGTGAGGAAGTCCTCAATCCAGTGGCAGAGAGAAGGATTCAGGCCGAGATTCAGGAGTTTGGCGGTTAGCTTAATGGGAACTATGGTGTTAAAGGCTGAGCTATAGTCAATAAATAGCAGCCTTACGTAGTTCCCACTTTTGCTGTCAATGTGAGTGAGGGAGGAGTGGAGGACATGAGAGATGGCATCTTCAGTCGATCTATTGGGACGATAGGCAAACTGAAGAGGGTCCAAAGTGTCTCTCAAAGACCTTCATGACTATAGATGTGAGAGCCACTGGACGATAGTCATTTAGGCAAGAGGGTTTACTGTTCTTAGGGACAGGGATGATGGTGGATTTTTTGAAGGAGGTGGGGACCACAGATGTAGCGAGGGACTCATTAAAGATAGATGTAAACAACCTGGCGAGCTGATCAGCACAGGACCGCAGAACACGGCCTGAAATACCATCTGGCCCAGCAGCTTTCCTGACGTCCACATGCTTGAGTGCCCTCCGAACTTCATCCTCCGAGACAGAGATCACATGGTTGTTGCTGCTCTGAGTAATTCCCTCTGACGCACCACTTGGCGGAGTCGCGTTGCCACGGTTACAGTCAAAGCGAGCGTAGAAAGAGTTTAACTCATTCATGAGTGACGGATCAGCTCTCACCTCTGCAGAGGATTTAGATCCAAAAGAGCAGATGGACCTCAGACCCTGCCACATGCGCCGCGAGTCATTGATTTGGAAATGAGACTCCACTCGATCCTTATAACGGAGCTTTGCGGCTTTAACTGCTCGTCGGAGAGCATAGCAGGACGATCTGTATTCAGTCATATTCCCTGAAAGGAGACCGGCGTTGTAGGCGGCAGTGCGTGTGTTCACTGCAACGCGGATTGAATTGTCCACCCACGGTTTCTGATTTGAGAAGGACGTTATTGTTATTGTTTACGTGGCTTACTCTGTAAGTGTGTTGATGAAGCAAAGCGCCACATCCGTGAACTTGCTGACGTCAGCTGAACTCTCTCGGAACATGTCCCAGTCAACGTCATCAAGAGCTGCCTGTAGCGCGGTCTCTGAGTGGGGTGACCAGCGCTTAACTTCCCACCTCACCGGGGGTTCCTGAACGAGCCTTTGTTTGTATTCAGGTGTGAGGAAAATGGCGGCATGATCCGATTTGCCAAACGCTGGAAGTGACCGCGCTTTATAGGCGTTCTTAAACAGAGAGTAGCAGTGATCCAGCGTGTTTGCTCCTCGTGTATGACAGGAGACGTGCTGGTGAAAGTTTGGCAAGACTTTCTTTAGGTTTGCTTTGTTGAAATCGCCCGCGGCGATGAAAGCAGCATCAGGGTGTTTGTTTATGACGCCGCTGGCAGCATCATGAAGGCCAGATAAAGCCAGCCCTGTGTCTGCCTGCGGTGGAATGTAAACGGCGGTCGCAACGACCGCAGAAAACTCCCTCGGCAGATAGAATGGGCAAATGATTGTTAAATGTTCCAGATGAGGCGAGCAGGACCGCGAGAGAATGGTGATGTTCCTGGGGTCGCACCATTTCTTGTTGATCATGAAACACACTCCACCGCCTTTGGATTTACCGGCCTCGGCTGTTCTGTCCATCCGAAAAACAGAGAAGTTCTCCGACAGCGTCACAGCTGTATCCGGGACCGCGGGCGCGAGCCATGTTTCGGACAAATTCCAGATGTGAATCATATCAAAACGTTAATGTGTATACGTAAAAATGCGTAAAATGCAGCATATAGTTATTTAAAACGGTGTCCTATAATAGAACACATAATTAATGACTCATAAATTCAAGGTGTATTTTTAATAATTTATTATTATTATTATTATTATGTTAACACTTTAGAATGGAGAACACATATTCACTATTACCTATGACTTTTGCCTCAGTAAACTCCTAATTACTGCTTATTAATAGTTAGTGCGGTAGTTGTTAAGTTTAGGTATTGGTTAGGATTAAGGGATGTAGAATATGATCATGCAGAATAAGGCATTAATATGTGCTTTATAAGTACTAATAAACAGCCAATATCCTAGTAATATGCATGATAATAAGCAACTAGTTAATAGTGAGAACTGAACCTTAAAATAAGTTGTTGCCATTATTATTATTATTAACAGCCTAGCAACCTCATAGCAGAGCCCTATCATCCACCCTTAACATCTTGGCAGTGCCTTAGCAACCACCCAGAACACTCTAACAACCGCCTAGCAACACCCTAGCAACTGCCTTACAACCATGCCAAGTTTTACAACAGCAAGCACCACTCACATTCAGAAAATGTCTAGTTATTATTATTATAAATATTACACTTTAGGTATACGATTTGTACGACTGTAATAGTACTCTATTATTTATTTGCCTTTTCCCCTTTATTTTCAAAGTGCACAGCACCAGACTGATTGTTTTAGATTGTTTTATAAATAAGTTTAAAAGCATTAAAATGTGCCCTCTGTCTTCACTTGATTTGAAATCACACCTTTAGCTTGTGTATTTTCATGGTCTGCTGCATGGAGATTGTGTCTTGTGACATGAGATATAGATGTTTATCTTATTGAAAGGTTCAATTGCCTGTCCTTGTAATCTTCCACAGTAGCTTACAAATGTAAAGTGACTATTTGCTGCTCTTTCACAAGCTAAATCTATGTAGGCTGGTTTTATTCATAAGTACGGTCTGTCTTTGCAGAATGTATACTACACCAGCACTCAGCAGTTATTCGTGGGCACCTTGAGCCCCACCATTGACGATGATGACAACAAGTGCCTGGTGGATGTGAACGGCCGGCCACGGCTCATTGAGTGCAGCTACGCTGTGGCTAAACGCATGAAGCTCCACTGGCATTTTACTCAGGTAATACAAACCTGCTGCACCGTGTGCATTCTCACTCCTGGGGTATACACTCAAAAACTGTATTCAATTTTGATATCATCAGGAAAAAACAACCTGCTTATAATTGACCTTACTACCAAATAGTCAATAATATTGCTGTGTGGAGAAAAGTTTCCATTCAGTATTTTGTCAAGCCAGAATCCTGCACATGGCGGGTACCCACAGCTAATATTTGATGTAACGGGTGGAATAATATTTATGTTGTCATTTGCGGTGCGGGTCGGGAATCAATAGGTATGAGTGGACTGTAGGTCCAATAGCCATGACTGTTTTGACTCAATTCGGTACACGCTGATAGACAGCCGCTTTCAAAGAGTAATTCAGATACTGAGTTAAATTAGTGCTTCTGTCGGGTAATGGGTCAGGTGTTCTGTTAAGTCCAGCACTCTGAATATAAACCTTATTTTTTTGAATTCCTTTAACTATGGCAAGAAGATGTTGTTATGACATTTGAAGTCATTTGAATAATAGGAATCCCAAGGGGCTGTTTAAAGGGCTGTTTCTGTCATCATGAAATCAAAATTGATAATTCTTGTTTTCTTATGCCATATTGCTATGGAAGCTTGTTTCCGACACGGAATAAAGCAATTTAAAAGATAATTGCGACTTTCAAAGGGGTGATGAATTGAGAAATCAACTTTCCCTTGAGCTTTTGATATATAAAAGTTCATTGTGATATAAGAATACCCTGTAAGTTTCAGCGCTGAAAACTTCCTTCTTAGTCAAAGAAAAGCTTTTATTGACACCAGACCCAGAAAACTCTCAATCTCAGAATGTGTCGACCATTGACGTCATGCTGAAACGCCGCCTCAATAGATAAATATGTACGCCTGCTTCTGTAGCGGATCCATTCTGTAAACGGATCGCGCTACCGAGCAATAAACTTGCCGAAGATAGCAAGATATTGCGCTGTGCCTGGTTGTGGAAGAACACAGTCGCTGCAGAAGCTTCCTTCAGATTCTAATATTAGGAATGAGGGGTTGAACTTTATTTTTAATGAAGTTCCAGCTCACGTAGGGAAGAGAAAGCACGTTTGTTTGCTTCATTTCACTGCGGAATCGTTTGTAAATAAAACACAGGTCGAGACTGGATTTGCAGACATACTGAGATTAAAACACAAAGCTATGCCTTCTATATTGGATCCGACAGGAATGGTGCAACACATTTATGTGAGTAAAACATGTTTTTTCTATGTGATAGTATTGCACTGTTACAGATCGTTTGATTATGTGTACGTGTCCAACTGAACATACCTTAGCACGCTGTCAAAGGCTGGAGAATCCTTTATTTGTTGGTTCATTGAGATTCGGGATCAGACTCGGACATGTATGGGCCAGGGCTCACAAAGCCCAACGTCCCGGGACTATGTGTTTTCCAGACGGGCTCCCAAAACGTAAGCCCATCGGCAGGCCGGTGAATCTTAAATAGTGAAATAATATTCCTTTCTTGATCTGCGTTGTTCACTCTCTTGACTTGATATTTGAAGGGTGGGCGCGCGTGTGTTTGTGCGGTTCGCGCTTATATCCATCGATCGGGGGGGCCAAGTAATAAAAAAATTATATTGCAATCAATCGCGGATGGATGAGAGATAAATCACTGTGTTTGCTTGATAAAGACATTTTGCGAGCCCTGTGAGAGAATCATTCCGGTTGCTGCTTTCAAAAAAGCCAGTTCATGACACCTTTTCTCAGTATTTGAGATATATACTCACAATTGTGAGTTATAAAGTCAGAATTGAGAGATATAAAGTCAGAATTTAGATATTATATCTTGCAATTCTGTATTTATAACTCACAATTCTGACTTTTTCTGGGAATTGCAAGTTTGTATCTTGTAATTCTGACTTCTTTTCTCATATTGTTTTTTAGATACAAACTCGTAGTTCCAAATTATAAAGTCCAATTCTAAGGTCCAATTTTTCTCACAATTTCGAGTTTATACCTCATAATTCTGAGAAAAAAAGTCAGAATTGCGAGATGTAAACTTGCAATTGCGAAAAGTCAGAATTGTGAGATAATGCGCAATTACCTTTTTTTTTTTTTTTTTTTTTTATCCTGTGGCAGAAACAAGCATCCGTGCACATAAGATTTTTTTTTTATTGTAATCTATAATCAAAATAATTAAAAGTGGGGGTAAATCACATTATGAAATAAATGCTTTTCTCCAAAACACGTTGCCATAATTATTGTCACCCTTTTATTAAATACTTTTTGCAACCCCCTTTTGCCAAGATAACAGCTCTGAGTCTTCTTCTATAATGCCTGATGAGTTTGAAGAACACCTGGAACATTCCTCCATACAGAATCTCTCCAGATCCTTCAGATTCCCAGCTCCATGTTGGTGCTTCTTCTCTACAGCCACTCATTTTCTATAGGGTTCAGGTCAGGAGACTGGGACGGTCATGGCAGAAGCTTAATTTTGTGTTCAGTGACACATTTTTGTGTTGATTTTGATGTTTGTTTTGGATCGTTGTCCTGGTGGAAGATCCAACCACAGCCCATTATAAGATTTCTAGCAGAAGCGGTCAGGTTTAGATTTTTGTATCTGTCGGTATTTGCTAGAATCCATGATTCCATGTATCTGAACAAGATGTCCAGGACCTCCAGCAAAAAAATAGGCCCATAACATCCAGTCGTGTCTGACAACTGAATGTGCTGGATGGGCAAGAAGGAGTTTTCTTGAATTCCTCCCAAACAACATGTGGTGATGTAGGGGTTGTTTGATTGATTTTGTTTTTCTTAGTTTTTTTTTTTTTAGGCTTTCTGACCCCGAGACTCAACTAATCTCTGCGATTCTCCATCTGTGATTTTTGGAGAGTCTTTGTCCACTCAAACTCTCCTCCTCACCACATTAGAACGATATAGTCACACGTCAGATTCGTAACATCTTTAGTTGATTGGAACTTCTTAATTATTGCCCTGATGGTGAAAATGGGGATTTTCAATGCTTTAGCTATTTTCCTACAGCCACTTTCTATTTTGTGAAGCTCAACAATCTTTTGCTGCACATCAGAACTATATTCTTTGGCTTTACTCATTGAGATTAATGATTAAGGGAATTTAGCCTTTGTGTTTCCTCATATTTATACTCCAGTGAAACAACACGTCATAGCTGGACAATTTCATGTTCATAGTCACCCTGGTGTGCTAAAAAATTAAAATATTAAAGGGAATATACTTCAGAGATATTTACTCTTAAAAAATTCTAGGTGTGCCAATAATTGTGACCAACGTGTTTTGGAGAAAAACATTTATTTCATAATGTGATTCTCCCCAGACTTTCCATTCTTTTACTTCAATGAAAGGTTTGATTTTTGTGAATTTTTTGAATGATATCATGTATGAATTTCACACATACATGCACTTGGGTATTGGGTTCCCGCAGCACTTGACACAGCGCGAGTTTCCTTGAGAGGGAACGTCTCAGGTTACGTATGTAACCATGGTTCCCTGAGAGGGAATGAGACGCTGCATCACTTTGCCATACTTCCAGCATGCCTGTGACCGACTTGCTTCGACCTATCAGAAGCTGACACTGTTTGGCTCAGGGGTGCTTTATAGTTTCCTGGTCAATGACGTCACCCGCCTATAACGTCCCGGCACGCCATTGGATGGATTTCACAAGAGCTTCATGATGCAATCACGCAGAAGCATTTCCGCAGTGCTTGACGCAGCGTCTCGTTCCCTCTCAGGGAACCATGGTTACATACGTAACCTGAGACGATTTCTTGGCTAATGTTTATTTCATTAAAAAAAAAAAATAACCTTGAGAGTTTGGACCATTTTCATTAACACTAGATGCAATTTAGGTGATTGCATGGAGTTTTTATGGCTGTGTGCTTCAAAGACATATTTGGCTCATATTTGGCTCATTTCCTCAATGAATTTTTATGTACAGTGAACATCTGTACTAAATGCACATTGGCTTCATCCAAGATCATTTCTTTTTTAACTAACCAACATTAGAGTTTTAAGGTTGCTGTTTGAAGCTGTTGTTTCTGTACTTCTGCTCCACTGATATGTCATGTTTTGTCAGGGACATTGCAGTGCTTGTTTGTGAAGTGGAAAGTGACTGCTATGATGAAAGCTGATGTTGATATGGTTCATGTTTTAGTCATCCAGCCAAAAAAAGAAAATGCTAACAAAACACAACACTTCAGTCGAGCAGAGCTCCTTTGGAAGACAACGGATTAAAATATTAACCACTGGAAACAAATTAATATTGCTGAATTCAAATTAAAAAATAATTTTGATGTCCTTTGCATAACCTTTACATTCCTCAGTTCCTTTCAAGTGTAAAGCTCAAATGCATTATCAATTCTATTATTTTCCTAAATCCGGTGATTTCATGGCCATTCACATGTTCATATGATGTAAATAAGCCACAACGGTAATGGTAAAGAGGTCTGATTTGCTCTTTGGTTGCTGGAAAAGGACATAGTTGTGTTTTCAAACTCTCCCAAACAAAATAAGTGGTACATCAAGCTAAAGGGCTCTTCTGAGATCCAGAGACAAAATGCTTTCATATTTTATAATACAACAGATGCTATTTTCACAACTAAATGTAATTTCTCTAGGAACTAGGGCACTTTAATGTGTCAATTTTGTGATTAATTATAAAAAAGCAAATTAATCATCCCCAGTCCTGTATATAAATATTTAAAAACGCAACACTCATGGCGTGAGATGCTAAAAAGACAGTGAGGTGTGTCGCAGTTGTCAAAGATCTGCATGTGTAAATAGACCAGTAACTGACTATAATCCAGTGATGCAGGCTTATGACAATAAAAAACAGTATATCATATAATTGTCAGTATTTTATTGACATCTCCATTCTTTGTAAAACTGAAAAATGCTGCCTTTGCATGCATTATACAGAGATAAAAGCAGGGTTATTATATTTGTTAACTGAAATAAAGCTAAAATAAAATATAAATATTAAATGAAAATTAGAAATGTTGCTTTGGAAACTAACTTAAATAAGTGTAAATCTGGAAATAAATAAAACTAAATCTAAATCTCAAATAAAAGTAAATTAAACCGTAAATAGTAAAAATTAAAATGAAGCACATGACATACTGATTAAAAATTACGCTAAAAAAATTATTAAAAATGTAGCCAACTTATTAATACAAACTGTAATAGTACATAAATAAGACTAATATAACACTGAGAAGAAGGCAACAAGGCTCATCTGAATCTGGATCTACTAGAAAAAATCAACAAGAAAAAAAACCAAAAGCATTGTAGTCGATAAATATTTGCTCTGTTATCACTAAAGCTCATCTGAGTTTGTTCTAGATCATTAGACATGATGTTATGGTGCATTGAAAGTCTGTCTGAATGCAGTTTACTTAAGAGGTACTTTCATACAGATGCTGTATGTTTATTCAGTGACTGACAACACAGAGATGCAGCAAGGTTTCATGTGCAGCCATCATCTTCTAGCAGGAGGCTGGAGCTGGAGGAATATAGTTAGGCTGAAGGACTCTGCTGTAGCCATAAATAATTTTATACTGCACCTGTAATTATATATATATATATATATATATATATATATATATATATATATATATATATATATATATATATATAGTATTATATTAATTAATTCATTACTTTACATTACATTACATTGCATTATATACACTCACCTAAAAGATTATTAGGAACACCTGTTCAATTTCTCAATAATGCAATTATCTAATCAACCAATCACATGGCAGTTGCTTCAATGCATTTAGGGTGTGGTCCTGGTCAAGACAATCTCCTGAACTCCAAACTGAATGTCAGAATGGGAAAGAAAGGTGATTTAAGTGATTTTGAGCGTGGCATGGTTGTTGGTGCCAGACGGGCCGGTCTGAGTATTTCACAATCTGCTCAGTTACTGGGATTTTCACGCACAACCATTTCTAGGGTTTACAAAGAATGGTGTGAAAAGGGAAAAACATCCAGTATGCGGCAGTCCTGTGGTAAAAATGCCTTGTTGATGCTAGAGGTCAGAGGAGAATGGGCCGACTGATTCAAGCTGATAGAAGAGCAACTTTGACTGAAATAACCACTCGTTACAACCGAGGTATGCAGCAAAGCATTTGTGAAGCCACAACACGCACAGCCTTGAGGTGGATGGGCTACAGCAGCAGAAGACCCCACCGGGTACCACTCATCTCCACTACAAATAAGAAAAAGAGGCTACAATTTGCACAAGCTCACCAAAATTGGACAGTTGAAGACTGGAAAAATGTTGCCTGGTCTGATGAGTCTCAATTTCTGTTGAGACATTCAGATGAGTCAGAATTTGGCGTAAACAGAATGAGAACATGGATCCATCATGCCTTGTTACCACTGTGCAGGCTGGTGGTGGTGGTGTAATGGTGTGGGGGATGTTTTCTTGGCACACTTTAGGCCCCTTAGTGCCAATTGGGCATCGTTTAAATGCCACGGCCTACCTGAGCATTGTTTCTGACCATGTCCATCCCTTTATGTACCCATTCTCTGATGGCTACTTCCAGCAGGATAATGCACCATGTCACAAAGCTCGAATCATTTCAAATTGGTTTCTTGAACATGACAATGAGTTCACTGTACTAAAATGGCCCCCACAGTCACCAGATCTCAACCCAATAGAGCATCTTTGGGATGTGGTGGAAGCAGGAGCTTTCGTGCCCTGGATGTGCATCCCACAAATCTCCATCAACTGCAAGATGCTATCCTATCAATATGGGCCAACATTTCTAAAGAATGCTTTCAGCACCTTGTTGAATCAATGCCACGTAGAATTAAGGCAGTTCTGAAGGCGAAAGGGTGTCAAACACAGTATTAGTATGGTGTTCCTAATAATCCTTTAGGTGAGTGTATAGGGATGTCAAACAATTAATCCAAAATAAGTTTGTGTTTATATAATATGTGTGTGTACTGTGTATAATTATGTATATATGAATACACACACATGCATGTATATATTTAAGAATTTACATGTATATACTGTATTTATATAATTTATATTATATATAAATATTTTGTATATAAATATAACACTGTTTCTACATCGGACACGACTGTTGACGCACTGCACTGCAACAGCTAGAAGCTGTCTAAACTGGACGTGACAAAGCGACCATTGCAAAGCATTTGTCCTTAATGTCAGTACATCATAAATAGAGCGAGGCATCAGTTTACTGTCCGGGATTTGTTTTGCGCCGCATCCGGTGTAGACAACGTCACTGATTATGATGGGTTATATTGTCTTTTGTCGCGCCGCATCGTCACTGATTATGATGGGTTATATTGTCTTTTGTCGCGCCGCATCCAGCGTAGACAACGTCACTGATTATGATGAGTTATATTGTCTTTTGTCACGCCGCATCCAGCGTAGACAACGTCACTGATTATGATGGGTTATATTGTCTTTTGTCGCGCCGCATCCAGCGTAGACAACGTCACTGATTATGATGAGTTATATTGTCTTTTGTCACGCCGCATCCAGTGTAGACAACATCACTGATTATAATGGGTTATATTGTCTTTTGTCGCGCCGCATCCAGTGTAGACAACGTCACTGATTATAATGGGTTATATTGTCTTTTGTCACGCCGCATCCAGTGTAGACAACATCACTGATTATAATGGGTTATATTGTCTTTTGTCGCGCCGCATCCAGCGTAGACAACGTCACTGATTATGATGGGTTATACTGTCTTTTGTCGCGCCGCATCCAGTGTAGACAACATCACTGATTATAATGGGTTATATTGTCTTTTGTCGCGCCGCATCCAGTGTAGACAACGTCACTGATTATAATGGGTTATATTGTCTTTTGACGCGTCGCGTCCAGCGTAGACAACAACGTCACTGATTATGATGGGTTATATTGTCTTTTGTCGCGTCACATCCAGTGTAGACAACAACGTCACTGATTATAATGGGTTATATTTCTTTTGTTGCGCCGCATTCAGTGTAGACAACGTCACTGATTATAATGGGTTATATTGTCTTTTGTCGCGCCACATCCAGTGTAGACAATGTCACTGATTATAATGGGTTATATTGTCTTTTGTCGAGCCGCATCCAGCGTAGACAACATCACTGATTATGATGGGTTATATTGTCTTTTGTCGCGCCGCATCCAGCGTAGACAACGTCACTGATTATAATGGGTTATATTGTCTTTTGTCGAGCCGCATCCAGCGTAGACAACATCACTGATTATGATGGGTTATATTGTCTTTTGTCGCGCCGCATCCCGCGTAGACAACGTCACTGATTATGATGGGTTATATTGTCTTTTTGTCACGCATTCAGCATCCTGATTATAATGGGTTATATTGTCTTTTGTCGAGCCGCATCCAGCGTAGAACAACGTCACTGATTATGATGGGTTATATTGTCTTTTTGATCCCGCGAGACAACGTCACGTACGCCGCATCCGCGTCAAGCGTCACTGATTCCAGCATAGACAACAACGTCACTGATTATCATGGGTTATACAACAACGTCACTGATTATCATGGGTTATATTGTCTTTTGTTGTGCGCATCCAGACAACAACATCACTGATTATGATGGGTTATATTGTCTTTTGTTGCGCCGCATCCAGCGTAGACAACATCACTGATTATGATGGGTTATATTGTCTTTTGTTGCGCCACTCACGTCTGATGTAGACAGGGTGTAACATTTTATTTTGGATGCGATTAATTGTGATTCATCGTTTGACAGGACTCATTTATTATTGTAGTTTCATACACTATAAAAAAATATATTTTGGTATTTTAAGTTTGGTAACACTTTGGTTTAGGGTTCAATTCTCACTATTAACTATTTGCTTATTATCATGCATATTACTAGGATATTGGCTGTTTATTAGTACTTATAAAGCACATATTAATGCCCTATTGTGCATGATCATATTCTACATCCCTTAATCCTACCCAATACCTAAACTTAACAACTACTGCACTAACTATTAATAAGTAGTAAATAGGAGTTTATTGAGGTAAAAGTCATAGGTAATAGTGAATAGTGAGAATTGGACCCTGAACTAAAGTGGGACCTTAATGTTTAGCATACATTGTACAAAAAAAAAAAATGTATTCACTCACAGTTGATTTTTCTCTCTGGAAAATATTTTGTATTCCATTTTCTCCACTATTAATTGAATCTAGTGTAGTATTTATTTTATTTTTACTTAAAAATGTAAGTTTAAGAAATTAAGCTGAAGTTTTCAATATTAGTGGCTCATCTGTCGGGGTCCACAGTAACTGTACTTTGTGGCTATTGTTGTTTAAACTTTTAAAAACAGTCACTGTGTTTTACAGGTTTAACTTTTAAAAAGCCATTTTCTTTAATAACAAGAGATTGGGGGGGTGGACTAGAAATTAAATAGATAGATTACTTTTAATAATACTGATTTTACTAGCTTGTATATGAGATGCATAAAGTATAGTGTGAGTGTCTGTTTATTGGAATTGTGTTTGTTCTTTATAGGACAGATGATGATATTACTCATTGAAATGTGTGACAGTTACTCTCGTTAATTAGTTTTTAGTCTTGCCATTTGTGACTTCTTTCTCCAATTATGAAATATCTCTGCTGCCTTTTGTGTTTATGTATATATCTCACATTAGCTATGGCTGAAGGCAACGCTCCGGTCTAATCTCAGTCTCACGCTCGTGCACACATCATCACTGAAATAGATGTTGAAAATAGACTGAAATAGATTTTGGTTGACTTCTTATTCCAGATGTAAGAGTACAAGGCCATTCTCATAACAGCCAACTGACCAGTTCTTTATAGCGAATTGATTAGTAGGTCTGGAAACAGGCCTGGTTCTCTGGGATTGTGAGAGATCATTCTTGTCGACATCAGCCAGTGATGCGCAACAGTTCAAGTGATGGGCTGGTTTAGCATTGCCCTTCATATTTACCCTATGCCCACAGCTGGATGCACACCGCCACGTTAGATTTCCCATGCTTGGATGAATCACTTTAAAGACTTTGGAAACCTGTAACCTTTAACACACTTCTTATGCACCATTATGAGTGGAACATTTGTGCCTCAGGCAGCTTTAGCAGATGTACAAAGACACGCGCCACATGCCCGTGACAAATTAGTGTGAAATTAGGATGAAGTGATGAACTCTTTCTAGAGAACAAACAAGGGAGTATTTTCAATGAGCAAAAACAATACAAAAATCTACTTGCTTTGTTCTTATTCCATTAGTTTTAAAGAACACTTTGGCTCATTGCATTTGTCAAAAAATTTGAGAGTTTACTTTTTAAAAACAATGATGTAACCCTCAGATGTTGAAATAGCCATCAGAAATAACCCTTAATGATGAAATAACCCTCAGTTCCTCAAAGTTTGATGATTCAAGCTTAAAGTTGAGGATGATTCTTTGAAATAAATGACTTTCAAACAACTGTCATCTGAATCAATAAACTGACAACGAGCGACGTTACTTACTATGTCTGAGGCTTCTTGCCAAGTTTTATGAATTATTCTGAGTCTTGCAATTTTTTAATCAAAAGTCATTGGGACTTTAAAGACTGCAATGTCAGAAGAAAGCATCATGAGTTACACTGAAGTGTTGAGCTTCACAAAATAGAAAGTGGCTGTAAGAAAATTCCAAAAAAGTAATTAAAAAAGTTCCAATCAATGTTACGAATCTCCACGGAAGAGGACGCGTGTCTATGTTGTCTTAAAGGATGAGTTCACTTCATATTGAACATCATATTGACTCATCCAAGATGTTCGTGTGTTTCTTTCTTCAGTCGAAAAGAAATTAAGTTTTTTGAGGAAAACATTCCAGGATTTTTCTCCATATAATGGACTTCAATGGCAACCAACAGGTTGAAGGTCCAAATCAATGCAGTTTCAAAGGAAGAGGAATAGGGTCTTGTCTAGCGAAACCATCGGCCATTTTCTAAAAAAAATTGATTACATTTATATACTTTTTAACCACAAATGCTGGGGTCAGTCTTGGGGTCAGAAACCCTTAAAAAAACCTGATCAAACAGCACCTACACCACCACAAGTTGTTTGGTAGGGTTTCACGGGATTAAAATAGCACAGACACTACTGACCTGTTAAACTGTAATGCTTGTAGCTTTATGTCTTGTTGTTCTCATAAAGAGGCAGCACATTATAGGCTTCATATAACCCTTCTTAAAGAAAGTGTTAGTGAATGTAAGCCTCTACCTGTAGACCTCCTGACCACAGCCGTGTCAGACTCCTTGAGCCCTTCTCAAAGAGCGAGAGGGAGTCTGAAGGCCACAGGCGTTCTCTTCTGTGAAAAGCGGGTTAAAATGAAGGCTGGCCGAGGAAAAAAATCAGCCACCCTATCTCAGTCCTGCAGTCCAATCCTCACCGGCTTGAGATCAGTGCGGACGCTTCCCTTTAGCTCTTAGCCTGCTCTCTCATGTCTAAGCCTGCAGCGCTGCTGTTCCCTCGCAGATACACCAGCTGTGACTCTATCTAGCCCTTTTCAGAAGAGAAGATGAAAGATGAATATGAATTTGATGTGCCTGGTGTCTCTAAAGTTTGACCCAAACTTTCAACCTGCTCATGTTGTGCCGGTTTCAAGATTGTGACTGTGTTGCATTTCATCACAAAATCAAAGTTATTATTAGGGTTGCACTTATTACTCATTATTTTAAGGCGTCCGTGTTACAGTGGAATTATATATTTAAGTAATGAGTAATAATAATTAGCTACATGTATTTACTATAGGGTTAGGGTTAAGATTAGTGTGTGATTTATAGTAGTAACTAAATGTAACGTGTAACAAGGACACTGTACAATACAGTGTTACCAATAGTATTTGAATTCATGATGTAATCATCAGTTATGTGGGGGAAAATATTTAAAATATATTTATAACATAAATATAATATAATTATAAACAAATATAGTGCAATAGAAAATTAATGCAATTAATCATGTCATTGACACATACAGTACAATTTAAGCTTGAATTACCTATTAATGCAAAATGTGTTTTTCATGTCTCATTAGTATTCATATGTCACAGTTCTAGCTCACATACATTTTTGTACGATTACATAAATACTAAAATATACATATGTATTAATAATGTATAATATCAGCAGAATCTAAACTGGAATTTTACAGATGAACAAGCTTAGAGATGTGCAACTGTTATGAATCCTTTTAGGTTCATAAAATATTGAATTCATTGAATTAATAGGTTGATCAGTGGCAAATATGTCCAATGTCATCAAATGTATTTAATGCATTTACCTAAAAATCCTGGGTGCCACTTTTTCACACTGTCCATTATATGTTACTACCTGTAGTAATAACAGTAAAGTATGCATAATTACATGCCACTAACCCTATACCCTATACCAAACCCTGTTTCCCATGTACATACTTATTATAGTAATTACAATAACTGGATATTAACTAGGAACTAATGCTAAACCTACACCTTAACCTAACCGTAACCCATGTAGTTGCTTTATATTAACCAGTACTTTCTTAGGTAAGTAGTGTAAAATAAAGTGCAACCCCAAACCCTAATCCCGCCCTAACCCTAAGTAAGTACATGTTAATTAATATAACTCAGTACTTAAATTAATAATTATACTGTAAAATAAAGTGTAACCAAAGCCTGTCATTTAATCATCAATATCCACTGTATTCAAGCCCACTCAAACATTGCATTCATTTAAATTGTCAAAAGTCAGCCTCAATCATTACACCACAGGCTTGATATAAATTACATCACATGCATTAACTCATGCGTGTCTTGTGACCAAATGCAATGGTCCAACTTTTGACAAAGTGGCATTCAAATCATTTTGGCCCTGTTTTTCCTGGTATTAAGATGCATTTTGGTCGATCGGATCAAATGCAAAGGTAGACAACGCTAAATACAGGTGTAAATGGGTCTAAAACTTTTGAGCTTGTCCACTTCCGATCACTTCGGACCGGATTGCTTTCGTAGTGTAGACGCTCATGTGATTGAATGTGTTCAAACAGCCACAAAAGACCATCTTCTCTCCGTCTACTGACCTAATGCGTGAACATTATGGGAAGAGCGCTAGCCAGACGGGATTTAAACTTTGTCGGCTGAAGACCCAAGTTTGGTTTGAAGACGAAAAACGTACCAAGCACAATGTTCTCTCATCATTCCTGATTTCTAACACACACTCAATGCGTTTGGCTGGTCTTGCGGCTGCCAGAACAGAACTGAAAGCTGATTCTCTCTGTATGTTTTTCTGTAGTCTCCGGTCGCATTCATATGTAAATTGTGTGAGCGTTATTTCGTTCATTAGATTAAAATATATTTACCCGCCCATAGACCTTCCCTCGAAGAAATCAGGACAGAAGTGGTTGAAAGTGGACAGAAGAGACGGGTTAAAACACCAGGTGTAAATGTGTCTACATGTGATCCGATCGAACAAAACGCATTTGAATACCAGGTGTAAAGGGCCTATGAATGAGATGTGACTACATTAATGGACAAGCTCTGGGGACAATTTTCAACTTTAATTTCTCTTGAAAATCTGTAATGAAAGTTGTAAACATATCTGTTTTTGTATAGCTGAGAAGTGGTTTGGTTTAGGCCTGAGGTTAGGGGCTCAAAAATATCAACATAATTGTAAAAATTGCCTATAGAAATACATTTATGCTAAAGATAAGTCTGTAAATGCTGTCACTTTGTCCAAATGTTACGTTTCAGCATCTCCCCAAACATGCAAGGATGTGAACATGTTATGTATGAATGACTGCATTTTCTTATGAGATCACACTGTAATGGCAGATGAGATTTTTCTGATCATGAAGTGTGAAAGGGAATTTTGAGGGAAGATGGATGAAGCCCTGACAGCTTCATCTATACAGGAACATGCCTGGGCACAGTCGAGGGAGTCTGTAATGAAATATATCTGTTTTCTTTCTCCTTTCATCAGGGAGGCTCCATCCAGAATACGAAGTCAAAGCGATGCCTTGAACTCGTGGAGAACAATGACAATGAGTTTGGATATCAGCTGACCCTCCAA
This sequence comes from Paracanthobrama guichenoti, assembly GCA_018749465.1. Taxonomy (NCBI): domain Eukaryota; kingdom Metazoa; phylum Chordata; class Actinopteri; order Cypriniformes; family Gobionidae; genus Paracanthobrama; species Paracanthobrama guichenoti. The sequence continues at coordinate 53,912,433 of CM031949.1, forward strand.
AAATGCACTGGCCAGAACTGGACCATCACCAATATGTTGCCTGGTAGCACCTTATGATGGTACCGCCGAGACTGAAGAATATGTGGAACTGCATCAAGAAATTATGAAAAAGCTTAAGCACCTGGATGTCTCTATGTGACTTTGACATCATATGATAAATGTTAAACATTTTTCTTAGCTACTGTACTTGTGCATATTGATAAGCCACATTTGGCCGATATTGCATTGTGCATATTGAGGTTCTACACTGTACTGAGATTTATTTTGTGCAAGGTATACTTGGTTTTGTCTTGACTTGAAGGTTGTATCTGCTCCAATGCACACATTGAAGCCATAATTGCTACTATGTAGCAAAGCTTTGGCAACGTTCTTGCTGTATTTCTTTCTAGTGTCTCAGGTTTGTAGGTTGAGATTATTTTGAAATAACTCTGTACATTTTTGGGACATGCCAATATGTTGGAACATATCTAGATTCAATCAACTGTTTTATATCTACATGTACAGTAAATATTCTCAGTATTTATAATTAATGGCAGTAAAAAGAACAAATGCTATGACAAATTGCGAGTTATGCTGTTCTAAGTTTATCTAAACAAGACCCTGTACCATTATTCCTGCAAGCAGAGAGACAGCTGTAGTTGTCATGACAGGTTAGGAAATTCCTCGCAGGTTCAGCAGATGTGCTCTCTCTCTCTAGAGTACTCACTGTTTGTTCCTTCAGCTACATGGCATACGCTTGTTGCGTTCACCAATACATTCCTTCAAGATCACACCATATTTTATAGTATTGGTTCTTAAAGGGTTAGTTTCACCAAAAATGAAAATAATGTCATTAATTATCATTGACGTTCCAAATCCATAAGACCTTTGTTCATCTTCGGAACACCAATTAAGATATTTTTGATGAAGAGAGCTTTCTGACCCCTGATAGACTGCTACGTTATTACCACTTTCAAGGCCCAGAAAGGTAGTAAAGACATTGTTAAAATAGTCCATGATACTCTATGTGAGCACAACGACGCATGCATGTAATACTGAGCTGGTATTCTGACGTAGAACCCGGAAGTGCTGCACTGTTTAAATTGTTTTTTGTTATTTTGTGGCGCACAAAAAGTATTCTCTTCGCTTCATAACATTAAGGTTGAACCACTGGAGTCACATGGGCTATCTTTACTTCCTTTCTGGACCTTGAAAGTGGTAATAATGTTGCTGTTTATAGGGGGGTCAGAGGGCTCTCAGATTTCATCAAAAAACATCTTAATTTGTGTTCCGAAGATGAATGAAGGTCTTATGGGTTTGGAACAACACGAGGGTGAGTAATTAATGACAGAATTTTCATTTTTGGGTGAACTAGCCCTTTAACTTGAGGAACTGATGAAAACAATAATTATAGCTAAACATATAGTTCTGCGTAGTTACAATGGCAAAATAAATGGGTCTCTCAGTTTTTACAGTTGATGTCAGAGCAGTCTGCCCAATCAAATTCTACGATATTTAGGTGCAAATGTTTCTGTAACTTGAATGAATGAATAAAGCATTTATTTACTACTGTACATCCAAAGCACTTTACAATCATATCAGCTATAGGTGGAGAGAAGAGAAAAGGATAGAGACACTTCAGTGGATGGGAATTATTAGGAGGCCAATGGAGGGAATCTGGCTAGGACACCAGGGTTGGGATACTGTACAAATTGTGAATAAAAAAGAATGCAATAATTTACAAATCTCATAAATTTATATTTTATTCACAACAGAATATAGATATATCAAATGTTGAAAGTGAGACATTTTGTAATGTCATGCCAAATATTGGCTCATTTTGGATTTCATGAGAGCTACACATTCCAAAAAAGTTGGGACAGGGAGCAATAAGAGGCCGGAAAAGTTAAATGTACATATAAGGAACAGCTGGAGGACCAATTTGCAACTTATTAGGTCAATTGGCAACATGATTGGGTATAAAAAGAGCCTCTCAGAGTGGCAGTGTCTCTCAGAAGTCAAGATGGGCAGAGGCTCACCAATTCCCCCAATGCTGCGGCCAAACATACTGGAGCAATATCAGAAAGGAGTTTCTCAGAGAAAAACTGCAAAGAGTTTGAAGCTATCATCATCTACAGTGCATAATATCATCCAAAGATTCAGAGAATCTGGAACAATCTCTGCGTAAGGGTCAAGGCCGGAAAACCATACTGGATGCCCGTGATCTTCGGGCCCTTAGACGGCACTGCATCACATACAGGAATGCTACTGTAATGGAAATCACAACATGGGCTCAGGAAACATTGTCGGTGAACACAATACACCGTGCCATTCGCCGTTGCCGGCTAAAACTCTATAGGTCAAAAAAGAAGCCATATCTAAACATGATCCAGAAGCGCAGGCGTTTTCTCTGGGCCAAGGCTCATTTAAAATGGGCTGTGGCAAAGTGGAAAATTGTTCTGTGGTCAGACCAATCAAAATTTGAAGTTCTTTTTGGAAAACTGGCACGCCATGTCATCCGGACTAAAGAGGACAAGGACAACCCAAGTTGTTCTCAGCGCTCAGTTCAGAAGCCTGCATCTCTGATGGGATGGGGTTCATGAGTGCGTGTGGCATGGGCAGCTTACACATCTGGAAAGGCACCATCAATGCTGAAAGGGATATCCAAGTTCTAGAACAACATATGCTCCCATCCAGACGTCGTCTCTTTCAGGGAAGACCTTGTATTTTCCAACATGACAATGCCAGAACACATACTGCATCAATTACAACATCATGGCTGCGTAGAAGAAGGATCCGGGGACTGAAATGGCCAGCCTGCAGTCCAGATCTTTCACCATAGAAAACATTTGGCGCATCATAAAGAGGAAGATGCCACAAAGAAGACCTAAGACAGTTGAGCAACTAGAAGCCTGTATTAGACAAGAATGGGACAACATTCCTATTCCTAAACTTGAGCAACTTGTCTCCTCAGTCCCCAGACGTTTGCAGACTTTTATAAACTGTTATAGACTGTGTCCCAACTTTTTTGGAATCAGGTTTGTACGTTGTATCGAAATTCCCTGTTTGCTTTGACGTGTTCATGATGGATTAATCTTTGAAGCTGGAAATTTGCCTTGCACTTCTGTACCTGAAGCTGCATTTCTTTTCCCATGTAACTCATCAGTCATGGTCCCTCACTGGCTAAACACCCTCTGGCTCCGCCTGCTTTAGTAGCCACGCCTCCAAACTCTTGCTATAGGTTGAGCTGGAAAGAGATTGACAGATCGGAGCAGACCACTCTTAGGCCTAGTCCACACGTGCACGGGTATTTTTTTCCTCCTCCGTTTAAAAAACACCATGTCCACATGAAAATGCAAAAACATGCTATAAAACACTGTTAAGAACATGCCAAACAAGCACTCTCAGAAAAAAAGGTACAGTGCTGTCACTGGGGCGGTACCCTAAGGTACAAAAGTGAAAAAGTACATTTTTGTACCTTACTCACCCCTAAATGGTACATATTATTACCTTAAAAGGTACATATAAGTACTTTAAGAGAGAGTATTAGTACCTTAAAGGTACATATTAGTACCTTTTCAGTTTTGTAACAGCAATGTACCTTTTTTATCGAACAGGTGGCAATATAACCCTAACCGTAACGCCATGTTGGCCAATCAGAAGCTTGGAACAAAAGGTTATTGTCGGTTCCAGTTCTGACGTAATAAGCCAAAATCTATGGTTTCACTGTGCACACGACAATACTGCAACAAGTTTCTAAAAATCTTCACCCTAGCAGGAGTTTTCAAAAAAGTTTGGTTTCAGTGACCGGATGCTGCGTTTGCACGTGGACGAACAGCCAAACCGCATAGAAAAAGCTGCGGTTTTGAAAATACCCATGTTCGTGTGGACAGGGCTTTAATGTTTTGATGGTGCCTGGGAGGCTCAAGGTATGTTTAAACGACAACAATTTAATAAAAGCTGAAAAGTTTTTCCTTTGCGGCAATATTATCAAAGTGATCCCCGTTCACACAAATCTGTGAAAACAAATAAAAACGCTGTATTCTTCTTCTAGGCCAGTAGTTGGCGACGTCACTTTGTAAAGAAACCCTTCAGGCCTATAGACTGAACACATAATACGCATGCACATGATCGTTTCCACATCGTTTTCACAAATTCACATTTTTTGTTGTTCACACAGAGACGATAACGGTATCATTTTCAAAAACTTGCACTCTAAAACCCGTTTTCAAAAGTTTGAGTTTTTAGGCCCCCAAAATGCCACTGTAAATGAACGGCCAAAACGCATAAAAAGTTTTTAGTTGATAAATGCATGAATGTCACTACTAGTGGGCCTAGTCAATGAACAATAAATATTTTTAAAAGAATGTATTATTTATGTTATTACAATACAATAATAATAAAGCAATAATGCATTTCTGTCATACTATTCAGACTAAAACACAAAAATGTAAGTTATTAATTATTAATTGAAAATATTACCTTCTGCTGTTGCTCTCAAATCTTAGCAATTTACCAATTTAAAGTACAAGAACCAATGGCTTTGGTGTCATTTATATCATTTATATCAATGATGTGTTTGTTTTGAATATGAATGCAGCACCAGGTTACTGTACAGTACGTTTTTGTGTAGAAAGGAGCAGCTTGGACATCTTCCAAAGAAAAAAGACAGATACCAAGCAACATTTCATTTTGAGATTAACTAACGCTTTTAAAAACTCCATTGAAACTGTTGTTCCCTACATGGTGGTAAACAGCTTTGGAGTTCACGTGTCAAAGATTTTATTCTCAGATGATGTCTGGATCCTCCCTGTAGCGGGAGTTGTGTGCGTCGATGGCATAGATGTTTTCTTTAAACTCTCGCTCTTTCTCTCTCTCTCTGGTGTGTATCAAGGGAAGAGACGAGTGGCACTTTCTGTTCTCAACTTGCCAGTCCTCATTAGCATCTACAGTCCTGCTGGGCCAGAGGGATGTTTGCCATTAAAAATACATGCACATCCACTTCTACCACCCTCACACTACCACAAAAGTCTGGGAAATATTTGCTTTTGCAACTACTTCATGCATGTAGTTAAAATACAACTCAAAGGTTTACAACTTAACAGTGCATAGCAAATGATAGACAAAACCACACATGGAAGCAATAAATCAAGAACATCAGCTGAAGCGTATTTGTGCTTGAAAAGGCGGCCTGCCAACAAGATTCTCTGAAAAATTGTGATCTTCACATTCATTGTAAACGCAGAGCAGCAAAGCACAGTGTCAACATGTCTTCTCTTATGTAATGGTTTAATAGGAGTCACTCAAATCAATATTCCATTCAGGCAATCGGTTGGCAGTCCTGGCTCAGTGTGTCCTTCTTCCATCCAAAGCTGATCAAAGTCTTTTTGAGTTTCAGAAAACGCAATGATGTTACCTATGCATGCAAAGCCACTGCACACGAGGAATTTTAGCACTGCAGAGCTACTTCTGAGATTCTATTTTTCAACTTTTCTATTAGCGTTGCAGGTGAAGTGCTGAATGTGTTGAAAGTTCAAATGATTTAAACTTTGACCCTGTTTGCCACTCATCTCTCGAGGCTAAACCAATGATTACCAGACAATGTGTAGGACGTATTTTTTGATGTTACTGTAAAATACTTTCTTATTCCAGTTGAGATCCTCTTAGAATTTAACTCAGAATGTCAATGTGAATTTGAACGAATGTAGCGGATGTATGGATGGATGGATGGATGGATAGACTGACAGACGGATGGATGGATGGATGGATGGATGGATGGATGGATGGATGGATGGATGGATGGATGGATGGATGGATGGACTGACAGACGGATGGATGGATGGATGGATGGATGGATGGATGGATGGATGGATGGATGGACTGACAGACGGATGGATGGATGGATGGATGGATGGATGGATGGATGGATGGATGGATGGATGGATGGATAGATGGATGGATGGATGGATGGATGGATGGATGGATGGATGGATGGATGGATGGATATACAGACCTTTTTCTTTCATTCAAATTTCTTCTTCTCTTCAAAAAAAAAAAAAAATCCCTATGGGACAACACTGTGTACAATTTATTTTAAGGCAGCGGCTATAAATGATATTTTCACCAAGTGTAAATAGCAACTAGATTCTATTTACACTAATTGAAAATAACATTTTCTTAGCGATAGATGATTTTACACTAAGTGCAAATAGCTGTAGATGCTATTTACTAAGTGGAAATAGTGATATATTCTTTTTACACCATGTAAAAGTATCAGTTTAATTTGACATTAAATTTGATTTAATGAATTTTAAAATGACCCGTTCAAAAGATACTTACATGTTTCCCAGAAGAAAATTTAAGTACAATTTACCTTGATCTTCAAGTTCAAAAAGTTTTCACCCCCGGCTCTTAATGCGTCATGTTTCCTTCTGTAGCATCAGTGAATGTGTGAACCTTTTTTAATAGTTGTGTTTGAGTCCCAGAATCAAGGGTACATAAACTTTTGAACGGGGTCATTTATATAAATTCAGCTATTCCTTGTCTTGTGGAGTATGTAAACATATGTTATGTAAAATATTCAGAACAGTAGTAAAGAAAAAAAATAACATTATCCATTCACAGTGTGATATACAATGCCGTGCAAAACGATGCATGGATGTGTTGAGAGGTGTGTTTACACCCTGATGCAAGTCATACTCTCAGGAGATGAGTCGAGGAAAGATAAACCCGGTGAATTTTCTAGAGGTAGTGCAATTTGTGTGTGTGGGTTCATGGTAGGTCATGGTAGGTGGATATTAAGTATTTATGTTTTGAACTCATGGGAGGTCCAGTATACTTACATTTGTCAGAAGATGTGTGGGTTTTGTTTTCAGGATTCATGTGCTGGCTTCTCGTTTCTGCAGAGGGAAACAGATGCAATAAACTGGATGAAGTGCTGTTGTTCCTCTCCTGCGAGTAGATGACAGTTTTCCTGCCCTTGCCCATATCTATTATTCAGGTATCTCTCTTTGGGGATGGGGGCAATGAAACTGTGGAAATGCACACACACATGTATGTTTTATGTGGACTTCCCATAGACATAATGATTTTTTATACTGTACAAACTGTATATTCTATCCTCTAACTCTAAACCTACCCATCACAGAAAACTTTCTGCATTTTTACATTTTCAAAAAACATAATTTAGTCTGATTTACACATGGACATTTTGTCCTCACAGGGTTTACCTGGACCACACACATACACACACACACACACATAGCAGCCCGGCTCCTGATACAGCAGTAGAGAAAAAAAAAAAAAGAAAAAAAAACATTACATGATGAGTTATTCCTGGCTCAAAGCAAGTGCAATATGACAATGGGGAATAGGAGGGTTCAGGTTAGCATATGGAGAGAATCAAGGTATAATCTGAGCTGAGAATGGACATGATTCCCAGTGGAATCCAAAGCCGCGGGGGCAGAACAGAGGCTTGCTTTGTTTTCCATGCGGCAGGTATGTTACAGGTGCTGCCGGAGGAGGGGAGGTGTTTTGTAGAGCAGTCAAATGCACCTGAGACTCCAGCCCTGTGCATGTAAAAATATACTCAGTGGAAAACATCGCAATTACTGCAGTGTTGACAGCTATGTGCTTTAAGTCTTTTAACTATTATATAAGGGCCAGCCTCATGAAACATGTCTAGATCACATTTCACTAAAAGCCAAAGACAAAAAGGAATTTTGCATTAAGAAAATAACAAATTGTCATACTATTTGTAATGCAAAAGAATATATTTATTTATTTAATAAATAAATAAATAAATCTCATTCTCATGAATGCAATGGCAAAAAAAAAAAGAAAGAAAAAAGGATTTATTGTTTAAATATTTATACATCATGGTCGTGTTTGTTGGTCTACTTTTAATTTATCTGATTAAATATAAAATCATTGTATAACATTTTTACTAATACAGTAAAAATGACAGTTATACTATTTTTAATATAATGAGAACTCAAGTGACAATGAGAAAACAATAAGAATTGAATGGAATGAGTAGTCTATTTAGGGTGGAAAGAAGTGTGAATTTAATGTCAAAATGTAAAAATTAGTAATGGTCATACACAACAGGCTTCATTTTTATTTGCATAAATATGATTTATATGATTTTGAAGGATTTTCTTTCATGAGATGACCCATGTCTTTACTGTCATTAGCTTGATATAGATATACTGTGAATAAGTAACCAGAACTAGAGGTAATCAGTTACATCCTAATTTTTAAGTTAAGGGGTCCTAATTAATGATCTGAGCGCATGGCCTGAAGCGCATGGCGCAGGTGCACTTAGGGCGTGTCCGAATCCACTTTTGCTAGTTTAACGAGTGTAAGTGAGTGCATTTGCCATTTAAACAAAATGGTGCTGGATGTGGAAATGATAACTGCGTCGAGCTGAAACTAGCAAAAAACACTTGCATTGCATCTGGCATCGCATTGTGCCGGGTGTATGATGGGGCCCAAAAAATTCAGAGTTTAAGTACACTCAAAAAAGTCCTTAATCAATTATTACATTAAAATATGTAAGGATTATTCAATTCAATTTGATGGGATTTTACTTATAAATGACGTGTAAATCTTAAAAAAGGTATTTTTTGTACTTTTGTATGTACTCATACATTTGAATGTTCTTAACTTGAAATATTTGAGTAAGCTAACTCATACATTTAACTTAACATTATGTAATCTCAAGTTCTCAACTTTAATATTTTTAGAAGTTGAAACTTAGCTAGCTATAACTAGCTAATTCAGTAAATGCTAACAAGCTGTACCACAATGTTTTGATTAACATAGCAATTGCTGAATGAGTATGGCAATATAGAGAATTTAATATCTGTTCTCAGTTAAATCCTCAAAATTAGATATGAGTTTACTTTTGCTGACTGCTACAAAGCTTGCCTCTATTGTCCTTTTCCTTATGAGAAATTATTATATGTAACCAATGTAACCCTTAATATAACCCTTAGTCTTTATTTATGACTTTTTACTGTGTTCATGAAGTATATATATATTTTTAAATATATCCTTGTGCCTTCATTTGCATTTCATTGTTGATTATGTAAGTGAACCATATAAATTATTGCCCTCCTGTTCTGCAGTACTTCAAAATACTAAATAATGGAGTGCTCTGGGCTTTAAATGTAAAGCATGCATATACAGTATGCATTAGCTATCCTTTGATATCTTGTATTCCTCCCTGCCCGTAAAAATTATATGCCATCATTTAGTTTGACTACCCCAATTTACTGCAAACTGAGACTCCATGCACAAAGACAGAAATCACATATAATAATTAAAAAATGTAGACCCTACTGCCAATCAGCAAAATGGTGAAGCTGACGTTTTTCACCCTGTCAAAGCTGGGTTATGAATGTTATGACAGATCTAAATCACAGCACAGAGGTTTGCTTAGCTGTTCAAGCATAACAAAAAGGATACGTTAATGACCTGCAGAGGAGAAAAATGTATATTTCTGTGATTATTTGTTCAAAGCTGACAAAGAATGAGCTGCTGAAGACTTTAGACTTTTGCTGTGTGGTTTGGAAAAGACAGACTCAGTCAGGATGAATACAGAATTAATAAAAGTGTCAATGGAAGATTAAGATGAGAAGAACCCTGAATCTCAATATGCAAGTCATTGGAAAGTGATTCAACTCTATATCCACCTGCAGGGTGTTCTGTGTGTCAATAAGACATTGTAGTAGCCTAGAAATCTAGACGCGCCCTAGCGGCAGCAAATCTAATTTGCTGCGAGTGTAGTCTAGCAACTCTCGGTAGACCTGCGAGTTGGAAAAACCAAACTCTGGTCAGGCCAATCACATCGTGTATAGAGTCGGCGGGCGGGCTTAACATAATGACGGCAGAGTTGCTGAGGTTCCGCTACTTAAAAACAAAGAAGCTGGCGAACGGCGGTCTTTTGAATCGGCTTTGGCCGCGACTCTGGGAGACTTGCTGTTAAACATTTCTTTGAGAAAAGAGCAAAGAAAGGCACTGAAGTCATTCTTAAGAAAGGAAGATGTGTTCGGAGTTTTGCCGACCGGATATGGCGAAAGTTTAATCTATCAACTAGCTCCGCCTCACCTTCTTCGTTGCTCTGATTGGTTGTAGCCCTATCCTATCGCGTGCAGAGGGAATTTGAAAGACAACCGTTTATCCCGCCCCTCGGATTGAGCCCTGCCAACGGTGAGTTCCCAGACCCAACATCTTGATGTGGGTCTGGCTTGTCAGGCTAACATTGTAGATAATAACATTAATATTATTGGTAGTTTTCTTGTAATTTTGGCCTTTTTGCCATTTTTATTGATTTAATAGCATTTAAAGGGGTCATGAACTGAGAAATCAAAATTTCCTTGAGCTTTTAACATATGAGAGGTCATCTAAAAGAATATCCTATAAGTTTCAGAACTGAACATTTCCTTGTTTGTCCAAAAACAGCTTTTATTTTATCTAAACGGCTCGCTGTGAAAGACCACCTCTGCAGAAGAAAATCAACGCCTACATTTCACTGTAGATTCTTTGGTAAATCAGTTGCAATTTCTGCACAGGCTTTGCAAACAGACATTTACAATATGGACTCGACAGAAATGCGACAACATGTAAGTAAATGTGTCAATTCTAATGCCTGATCTGTGACCAGTGATTTCTGATCTGATCTAATGTAATGATGTAATGAAACCAGTGACCGGTCAACTTCACATTGTTTCTCTTAGTAGGATGAAAATAATCTATTATTTAAACTGTGATAAAATTATATAGAAAGCGATCAAAGAACTCTCACTTCGCTGGAGCTGTCAATCAAACAGCTCGAGTTCATCAGTGACTGAGTTCTGGACTCGCGCCAAAACTCCCATTATAATTAATGAATCTCTTATTTACATTGTGTTTGCACTGTTAGTTATGATGAAAGCATTCAGAGTGCAGAGATCGAGTTACAATGATGAGATCACTGCATTCACATGCTCAACATGCCTGTGGGTGTTTACACTTAAGTCTCACAGCAGACATGCCCCTTGAAACAGAGCATTTAAATCAGAGGCTAAAATCAGTGTAGGAAAAATGCCTTTTATTTCTAAATGATGACAATTTTTGATGTACAAATCGTACTAACATTATAAGTGCACCACAGGAAACATTATACACTTTTCTTTATAAAAAAAATTATAAAAAATTCTTTATTGGCATTTATTGTTCTGTAAAGCCAGGCGATTTTTGCTGTCGTACGAGCTTGCAGACGATGTTTTTCTCTCTGGAAAAGCATCATGGATGCTCGTATGGTCATCAAAATGCTCACAGCATGTGAGAGGAATTACAAGACGAGCCGTGCACGTTACAAGATCATTTTTAAACGTCAAAATACTTTGGGTATGGCTGTCCCCTATGCCAAATCATGCACAACCACGTCACATAGGCTAGATCTATGAGTATTATTAGGCTATAGCTCAGTGGCTGCAGCCATATAGCGTGCATACACTCAGACATACACACTCACTCATGCATACCCTCTCTCTCCCGCTCTCTCTCTGGTTGTTTCTGTTGAAAGGAATGGCTGCTGTTCTCTGCTTTCAACAAATCATTTGCACACAAATAATTTTTCTTTATTTTTTCTTTCTGAAGCTACTGTATAGCAGCAACATTGAAAGCTCTAGTCTCTGTGTTTAGCACAAAAGCTTGTGTGATTGCCGCTGGCTCGTCTGCTTTGATGCGGTTATCAAGATAACTGCATCGTAGCGTGTGCAATATATCATGACCTCCTGAGTGTCCGAATTCGCACAGTGTATACCCGCCTTAAAGAACCTTTAACATCCATCCATGGAACCTATTGCAGAAAAAAGGTTCTTTAGATTATTAAATAAAAGTGTCTTCACACTTTGGGCCCTATTTTAACAATCTGAGCACATGGTCTGAAGCGCATGGTGCAGGTGCACTTAGGGCATGTCCGAATCCACTTTTGCTAGTTTAGACCGGAACTAGCGGAATTTGCGGGCGGAAAGACTGAACGCTTCTCCAGAGAGGAATCCTTTTATTTGTAATATTTAAAAAAGTTTGTGTGCTGCTGCACACCCCTGTGTGTGCAGAGTGTACGCATGTTGTGCACTGCCTATAGACGCATATTACTAACGCAGCCTTTAAATAACACAAAAAATAATCTGCTATTGACTTTAGACCAGGTTTTTGTTGGTCAGTTGGTCAATTGTTGGTAAATGTCGTTTTTAGTTCCTCAAAATAGCAAGCCGCCAACAATGCTCCTGAACACACCTGGTTTTCAGACCAGCACGCCCATGGGCGAACAGATGGACGCGAGTGCATTTGCTATTTAAACAGCATGACGCTGGACAAAAAAATTATAACTGTGTTGGGCTGAAACTAGCAAAAAACACTTTGTTGCATTGCGCTGGATGTATGATAGGGCCCTATATGTTTGAACTGTTTACTAAAAGGTTCTTTGGGGAAGCCAAAAATGATTCTTCTATAGCATCACTGCGAAACCCACCTTTTGAGACCTTTATTTTAAAGTGTGTAACCCAATCTAGTCACTATTTTTATGTTATTTTTTTTACTTAAATAAAACCAGTTCATTACAATTCATTATCTTACATTTTTAGTTGTCTTGGCATTTTGATGGGGGAGTGACCATTGCTGAACTTTGTAAAGGATTATTTTTCTTCTCCTATTTTTGTTTTCTACAGACCTGATTCCATCTCATTAATCATTGTTATTTTAGAGGTAGTCTTGTCAAGCCTCATTATCATCATCAGGTGCTAATTAAAAAAACATATTACAAGTTTAGGTCTGAGTGGACAGTCTCGCCAAATGTGCACTAGAGAGATAAGACATTTAAACTTGAGTGGCACATTAATCTTACTTTCCCTCAGTAATTCAGAAGTCCTCACCTCAAACTGACAGCGGAGGACTTTCCGGTATCATTTCCTCAATCAGCTGAGTTTATCTTGTGGACTGAGGCGTGTGTCCTGCCTAGCTATAAGAAACACTCTTCAGACCGAATTACTCCTTTTTTTAATAAAAGAAATTAAAAAACAGCATTTTTAAAGTTTCCAAAATACTTAAAACAAGATTGTTAATTTATGGAGTTTGAAACAGCTCGCCAAGGCAAACTTTCTGGAAAAGTTCGCCCCAGCTGGTAAACAGCACCTTCGAACTACCATTGGTCTGTGGCAATTGTGTAATAGGCTGGTGTGGCTCTGGGGCTTCTCCTTTTTTGGCATGGAAATCTTCACTGGTGTTGTGCTGAATTATGACCATCCCGCCAGATTAAGATATGGGTAACGCATTACAAGTAACTCGAGTTACGTAATCAGATTACTTATTTCAAGTAGCTATAGTAAAGTAACACATTACTTTTAAATTTACAACAAAATATCTGTTACTTTTTCAAATAAGTAAAGCAAGTTACTTTGTTTTCTCATTTATTGACTGACAGTTCTCTTATCCCCATGTTGAGAGAAATGGAGAGTAAGTGCAGAGGCGTTGTGTGTAAACATGATGGTTATTGTTGTTCTAGACTAAATCTGAGCAGGCGTTTGCTCTTCTCACTTGCAAAAAAAGAAAGAAAAAAAAAGATTGTTTCAGTATTCCTCAAAATGAAAAAATCAGTGAAATACAAAATCAGAATACTCCAATAATATGTTAAATAAAACAAATATTTTTATGCATTTAATCTCACTTTATTGACCAATGTACTTACTGCAGGCATTCGAAGATTCAGTTAAACCATAAACGAAAATGACTTCAGGTTTAAAAAAATAAAATGATTAGTGAAGTTAGTGTTCAACTTTCTTCTCTTATATTCTATTCTTCTGCAATACATAATGGCAGCACAGCTGAAAGGTTTGTTTGAGCTGCGCCCTCTACTGTACAGGCATGAATTTGCATTTCCTTCAGCATAATTGTTTAAATTTTGGTGTGAACGGGCCTTTACATTTGCCCCAAAATATAACTTTTTTATATATATAAAAAATATATATATAGATTTTGACTTTCTATAGATTTTATCCTAAAAGTGTATGTATGCACAAAGCTAGATTTTTTAAAAAAAAAAAAAAAAAAAAAAAAAAATCAGATTTATAAAACCATGTGTACGCCAAAACCTTTATAAATCACAGCCAGCCAAAGATTCTGCGTACGTGCCCTCCCGAAATACTATGCATAACCTCATCTGCATATCATTTGCATGCATATTCCCATCCACATGACACCATGTTTAACACAAAGGTACAATACATTGAAAAATATTAGATACGGACTATAAATGCCATTTGTGCCTTACATTGCTGAAAATCATCCAATAACCTTTTTATGTTTTAGAATAAATATATTAAAAAAACTAAAAACTAAATTGTATAAAGTACTATTTTTTTTTAAATAAAGTTGATTCATTCATTTCCACGGGCCAAATGTAATTTTAATTCAAAATAGTTCGTTCATTTTAAACAATTCAAATCAAATGCATGCAGTTTTGCTGGTAATATGAACATATCTTTTAGGATGTATGCATGCTATTTTTAATGGAAACAGGCCTAATTTTTATTTGAAGTGTAAATACAATTATCTGACTTGGCACGTCACTGACAAAGTATTTTAAAAAGGAAATGTGCAAATCTTAACTTTTTCATCGAGTTGTATCCTTCAAAAAAGAGTTGTATCCAATAAAGAGATGGTACGCATGGGTCAGAGTTTGCGTGCAGATGTGCAAATTTTCCCGCCAAGTTTGTTTTTATAATTCACAACTTATGCTTCTGAAGTGAAGTACGCCTCTTTCAGGGCCTGTTTTGTGTGTACACAACAGTTATAAATGAGGCCCCAGGTGAGAAAAAGTAACGCAAAAGTAACTTTTCTTAAAAAGTAACTAAGTAACTCAATTAGTTACTTTTTAAGGGAGTAACGCAATATTGTAATGCATTCAGAGTATCTTTCCCCAACACTGTGGATCACCCAGGAAACGACACACAGTATTAAGAATCAAATATACATAAACTTTTGAATTTGTATAAATGAAACTTTTTGGGGTTTTTTGTCTTGTCTTGTGGATGTTCAATATTATTATTGTAATGTCATGTGCTTTGAGACATTAATTTGAAGTCATTTTAAGCCTTCTTTTGTAATGCTTCGCAGACTCTGCTCTGGCTGTGCCTGTCGTGTGTTTGAAGGAGCTGTGGCTTTGATGATGCTCTGAAGAAAGGCTATTGCTATTGCTAGCCTCTACAAAACTGCACACATACTGCAATATTTCAAGATTATCCTCATAGCTACTCAACAACAATGAGCCTTGGATTCAGAAAGTCAAAATCAGGCTTCATCTCCATCACACGTCTCAAACTGAATTAAGGTCTCTGAGGGTAATTGGAGAGTAAAATGATGAGTATATCAGGAAGCATTTGTCTGCTCTTATCATAGGTGTAATATGATCATGCTAATCAGAGGGTGATTGGAGCACTGCAGAATTAACCTCCCCAGCTAGTGCTTAACAGAGTGCTCTAGTGTGTTTTGTTTGAGTGAATCTTAATTTGCAGGGCAGCTATGCAAGTGCCCATCAAACTGGACCTGGCCCGCCTCACAATGAACTATAATCACTGAAATTAAATCTGGGCATTGGCATACCAGTGCTGTGCCTCTGTAATATTAACAGAGTGAGAATGGGCAAGAGGAAAGCGAGCGTTAACTGTACGTTTCCGTGCTGGTAGTGCTCAGTGTGAACCAGCTCAATTGCTCCCTGATGATATTAGCCCCTGCATTGCAGTTCTTATCATCCTCTCGCCTGTGATTCCATGGGACTCTGGGAGGAGTTGCAGTGCCCTCGGATCTGTCTATAGTTTAGGATTGTTCTCTGATAACCACAACTGTCAAAACTTTTAGAATGTAGTATATTGCTGGCTAGTGCCATTTGTTGCACCTGTTATTGTTGTTAGTGCTCCCTTTTAGTTACCCGCTTTGTTATTTCAGAGTTTTTCATCTAAAATTTGTTTTCACAATTGGTTTTGTAACGATTTGAATGCATGCATGGTCAACAGTTCATAATTAATAGAGATAGCAACTCAATTTACCACAATAATATTTGCAAACTCCCTCTACCTGGAAATATTATTATTGCAATTCTAATTACAATGGAAAATGACGTTATTTATCAACTTTTTAATTTTATTTTAATAACTGTTGAATATATTTGTTGAATATTAGACTCTAAAAATGCTGGGTTAAAAACAACCCAAGTTGGGTTGAAAATGGACTAACCCAGCAATTGTGTTGTTTTAACCTAGTGAATGAGTCGTTTTAACCCAGCGGTTGGGTTAAATGTTTGCTTAAGACAACCCAATCGCTGGGTTAAAACAACCCAATTGCTGGGTTAGTCAATTTTCAACCCATCTTGGGTTGTTTTTAACCCAGCATTTTTTAGAGTGTAGGTAATTTATTCCTGTGTTCAAAGCCGGATTTTCAGCACCATTACTCCAGTCTTCAGCGTCACACTATCCTTCAGAAATCATTCAGATATGAGGATTTGAGCTCAAGAAACATTTCTTATGTTTAAAACAGTTGTGTGGATTAATATTTTTGTTGAAACTGTGATACTTTTTTTTTTTTTTTTTTTTATATATATATTGTTTAATGAAAAGTTCAAATATGAATGATGGTATTCATGTATATATGATGTATATATGAATTATATGAAATACATTTTTGTAACAATATAAATGTCACTTCTGATCAGTTTAATGTGTTTTGAAGTGTAGCACAGTTCGTTGTTATGGGAAGAAGCAGGCAGGAACCCGCGAACGTTCAAACACATTAAACACAAACTGAAAGTAACGCAGGCAGCCCCTCACGGACACACATATGCAAAAGTCCAGGCCTGGTCCTCTCTCATCCTTTGTCGTCGCTCCTCATTTTATGCATCTGAGCTCCTCCGTGAGACACGAGACCAGTGCGCAACTGACACTCATTATCAAGAAAGAAAGAAATACTATAAAGTATCCTGTCAGCAAGTCCTCAAGTAAGTCCCATAACGACCTATGCAAATATGCACGCTCTTCCTTTTATACAGTTGGTCAACAATATAATAAGCTAAAAAGTAGAATAGGGTAATATATTGGAAAGTTTATCAATTTAACAGACTTGAAAATTGACTACTGTCTGTAGTTCTGGCAGAGCCTAAAATTACCAAATGCGAGTAAAAATCTGCACTGGCGAGTATATGAAACTGTGTAATTCGCCAGCTGACTAAAATGCAATGCAGTGTTGTGAGAACATGAACAAACATGAACAACGTTCTGTACAGTTGATGGGCCAGCGCTGCATCATCACAAAAGTTTCAGCATTTCCACTGTAAATATTCAAGCGCTAGAACACACTAAAGGGAATTTGTTACTCAAGCACTGTGAGAAGTTTAAACATCCGCGCCTTTCTGCGCTTGAATGGACAAATTCACTCAAAATTATGTCAAAAAATGCCCGTCTCTGTGAGTACAGTAAAAATAGTCAGTTATGTCTTAAGTGGATGTAACCAGTTGAGAAAGAAAACTCCCCATGCGTGCATTCACTCTTAAAGTGACAGCCTCCTAATAATCCTGCTACTGCCTGCATTTTTAATGTTAATCAAACAACAAAGGACAAAGAAAAAAAATGCACTCGCTGCTAATTTAAAAGGGATATGAAGTCTATGCAGTGTTTATTTAATTTATCTTTGCTGTATTTGCTGTGCTTTTATTTGATTATTTGTTCTTATTTTATTACTGACTGTTTACTTATATTTTAAAATGTACGATATTATATTTATATTTATATTAAGCTAGTAGTTTTAGCTGTGGTATCGAAATTGGAATAGAGGATTGTTAATTTTCTAAAATCTAAAATACTAAAATATGGCTGGTAAAAAGAAAGAAAATTGTCCGGTAAATGTTCTTATGTCACCAGCCAGTAGCAGGAGTGGCAAAAAGTTAGTGTTAGGCTCTGAGTTCAGGTCTAAACAACAGTTAAATATGCATCAGTTACTCATGAAACTGGGCCTTTTTTACACTCTTGGGTATGAGGGGTCTCTGGTTCAAGCCTGCATATAATATAAGGGTTTTTTAATAAACAAAAATGCTGATATAGGCAATGTATATCAGGAGTGTGCGTATATGCATATTGCAGCTTTGTGCTGATATAAACGATGCACGTCACAGCCAGTGAGCAGCAAAACATTCCAAGAGGCTGCTGCGTCACAGCATACGATGGCTATCTTGCGGTCGTACCAGGCTGACTGAAAGGCATGCATAAAACTTTATGTAGATTTCATCCTTATAGTCAGATTTTGTGTATGCACAAACGTTTTCAGATTTGTAAAACAGCACAAAATTCACTTAAATCCTAATCAGTGCAGTACAATGGCCCCAAATTAAGACAATTAAAGCCACACTCATTTGAGTGTTTCTTTAAAATAAATTCCAGCTGGTTTAATATTTTGTGTGTGTACATCACTCTAAGAAAAATCCATAATAGGGCCAATGTACTGTGTAAATATGAAGGAATTTTCTGTTTGATTTCATGGGTTTTGCACATATTTTTAATTACACATTGCGTTGTCTTATATTTTAAGGTTAAAATGTCCATAAACTTAAATGCACAATATGTATGATTTTTAGATTAAAATATCCCAAAACCACTAGAACAATGTTATATATGTTGTTGATCTCTGTACTTACATTATCCCAAATGTTTCCAGCAATGTTTAAATCCAGAGAAATCAGCGATTTTAATCAGGACATTGACCATGTCATTGCGTCGCTTGTCAATGACGTCATATTCACGCTATCCTTGATTTCTGGCAAAGGCAAGCAACTGTTTGGGTAAACATTTATCAACAGAAAACGAATCTAGTCTTATTGTTTGAATCACTAGTTTTCTTGATTTTTTTTTACCATGCCTCAGAGACAACTCTGTTTAGTCAGGTGGCTAACATAGCATGATCGGAGAGCACTTTCTCCATCATACAATATATTATAAAAATAATTGCATGTCATTTAGCAACAGTCATTTAGTCATCCTGTTTTTATTCATATTCTTATATCGATCTAGATTACTGCAAAGTGCAACAAGTCTCTCATTGTAGCCACCGAGCGAACGCACAGAGTAACATTATAGCATAATGCACACTCAAATGTATTTAGTATGATTGTTTTAAGCATGTAAAACAGCACTGTGTTACACAACATACGCAACGGAAAGAGCGGAAGTGGCGACTGCAGCATAAGCGTAATAAAAGCTCTGAAACCGGTGTTTCGCTCAGGTCTCTCTCATTAGCATTCGCTCCCAAGGGCTCTCTGCGTGTCATACCACCGTAACGTTAATAAAACATTAATACATTTGCTCATTCATGAACATGATTTCTGCCCAAGTCCGTCGGATTCCTTTCCATTGGCTGTAGAGGTGAAGACTACAACTCCCATGATTCCACACTCATTCCCTGCATCATCAAACTACACCTTTGTTTTGAATAAGCGACCTCTAGCGCAAAACTTACATACTGTGCCTTTAACGGTTAAAGTCCAGACAGAAAATTACTAGTAGGCTTACCTTTTCATTTTACAGTGCACTATAAATGTCTATGTTAATTACTTTCTACCGCCTACCAGTCAAACACATGCACAAAAACACTCCAGCTACATGTGGGTGGACCAATACATCCACATTGTTCCATGTGTGATAAAGGTCTTATATATGCTTCATCCACCATGAGCATTAGCATCTCAGGCTGAGCACACAGCCTTCATTTGGAAGCTGCAGCAGTAATTGGGCTTCCTCCAAACACATCTCCGCTTAGGTTCATTGTTTCAGTTTACATTTCCATCCAAGCCAACAGTACATTCTCCCACATGGCACTCATATATACAATATATATGTATGCAATATTAATGCATATTATACAGCCACAGGGTTCCCTTGGCTTTTTGCTCCTTCTGCCATGTTTTCCATTGTCCCTCTTTTCCTCGCTTACCGATTTTGGAATCGCTGTATAATGGATTAAAAATATAGTTAGCAAAGCCGATTACATCACACTCAATATTATGCAAGTGTCATTCTAAACAAGGAAACCGTGCATAACAGCTATTTCCCCACAGGTAAGAAGTGTTTGGCCCAAAGCAACAAGCAACTCTTAAGGAGGCAATATTATGCCCTTTTACAAAGTCTAGGTGTTGTTTTTGGACTCTACAAGAATAGATTTTCATGGTTGAATGTTCAAAAAACATGTTATGTTCACATATTTGACATTGTTGCAGCTCCTCTCTTCCCAGTCAGTAACGCTCTGTTTAGTTCCTGTCTCCATGAAGCCACTCCTTCCAAAAAGCACAATGTGCTCTGATTGGTTGGCTGGACCTGTGTGTTGTGATTGGTCAACCGCTTCCAGCATGTTTGGGAAAGGTCACGCCCCTTATCATAACTGCGATTTTTAACAAACTACTAACTAACTCCTTGGCCTTGCCCCCTTTATTTTGCTTATGCCTTGGGCAGGAATTATTTAAATTAGAATATTGTGATGTGTTTGTTGCCGGAAGAAAACGATGGACTACAATGGAGGCATTTCAGGGAGTTTAGAAACAGTGACACTGATATAGAGATTAACTCCCACTGCAGTGACTTTGTGCTTTGTAACTTTTCATTCTCAAACAGCAACATTACACACTAAAGAAAGTGGAAAATAAACACGGTAAAATCACTGTAACAAACAGTTTTGTATATGGCAAGACTGTTTATATGGTTTATAAAATTATAACAGTAATTTGATAAAATATGACAATGTTCAATAAGAAGTTACCTTTTCATATGTTCTTAAAATACAAGCATTTTTTTACATAGTCTAGCCTATAGTAACAGTACCATAATAATTTATTTCCAGTACTTTGTTATGATGCTCAAATTACAAAAAACATTAAATTAGTCATTATTGATAGACAGTGTGATTTAAATTTTGAAGAGGCAATGAAACATTTAGCTAAACCTTTTAAATTGACTTAACTTTAGATTGGGGTATGGATAATGTTGTAGTTTTAACACAATTTTGTTTCATAATAAAAGTTTTACATCAAACAATTATTGTTGGATACCCTGCAGTACCGCTGTTGACCCCTCACTTTAGCTGTTCAAATTGTAGTCCTAAAATCTAGCTGATAATTAGTGTCTTTGAGTCATGGATTCCCTCTGGAATTCCAATGGGTTTTAGGGCCATATTTACTAAACAGGGCAAATTAGTGTGAGAGCACAATTCCATAAAAGCGCCGATGTGAGTGGAAAGTTCTGTCTGTGATCTACTGACGACACGCAAATTAAAAAACACAGACGCAGCCGGATCATTTCCATAATGACCAACACAATCTACCAAGAGCAGCGCAAATTAGCGTCTGGTTTAAGACATGCTTTTTGGCAGTACATAATGGAGAAAATACCAGAAAATAGACGAGCGCAAACCTTAGTAAATCACCTCGCATGATTCATTTAAATACTCTCCTCCCATAAATTTTGCGCCTGAAAGGGAAACTCCTATAAATGCATATGCAATAAGATCAGCCGCAAAAATAACCCTGTCCACGCCTTTTCAGCGATAATTTATCACCGCGTCTTTAGTAAATCCTGACAGTAGTTTTTTAACGCCACAAGAGGGTTTGCGCTGGCGTAAGCGGTTAGTAAATCTGGCCCTTAGAATGATCATTTTCTATGTATATGTAAAATAAGTAAACAGTCTGTAATAAACAGCTCATAAATTACACACAGTCACACCTCATATCATTTTTTGTTTAACAAATGTAATGTAATGAGTAAAACTTGCTATTTTCAACAGCTTTGATTGTGGCTCTTCTCGCCATATTTTGAAGTGGAATTACACATTTACACATTTGTTTCAAAAGAATGTGAACTGAGTAACTGTAAAAAAAAATAACCCTTGGGCCATGACCAAAAAGATGACCAGCATCTGTGAAAACACACCACAATTTACAGTGCCATCCATCAAAATGGCGATCTCTGCCAAGATGTCAACTATCCTCTCATCTGTCTCCAAAATCTGCCATGCCACCTACCACTGCTGAGAAAAACACTGGACTGCCCCAAATAGCATCAGCTATTAAGGGTTAGTCTCTGATGATGCCCTAAAGAAGAACTGGAGCAGATGTTGAGAACGTTTGAAGTGCTAATCATATCATTCAGAAGTGTGGCGTCTGTGTGGTATTACAAAAGGAAAGGTTAATGACTGTAAATATAATCATACAAAATTATGTTGGATTTCATTTCATGTTTTGTTCTATTTCTTTCTTTTCTGTTTCTGCTTTCTCTAAAATGCCTCTGGCAGTATTGTAGTATTCGAGGTTTGATTGGCATTGTTGGCCTTGCTCTCCTGTACAGTCTATATTGCTAGACACTGTCAGAAATCCCAATGGAGGTCTCTGGCCTCCCACTCTTCCTGTCTGTCTGTGATATCAAAGCACAAGAAAAGAAACAACCTTGGCATTAGGCTTATCTTGAAGTAGGCTATGACATGTCAGAGAGTGAGTGCGGGCAGCTGGAAGAGCATTTGGAGAAATCTGCAGTGGAGGTGTCATTAGGTAAAGAGTATTAATTTGTTTTAAAAGGGGGTTAATTGATACTTGTTAATGTTTTCCTGACATTTAGTGTGCAATGGATTTGTTTGTGCATGTATAGGATCTACAAAGTTACAAATCTCATAGACTCCCACAAAAGAGATTTATTTATTCTATCTAACAGAGAACACTGCTCCAGACCTCCCTAAATGCCTTGATCGAAGTCCAGATAACTGCAAATGTCTACATCACAAAGTAGCATATTAGCATAATGCCCGCCCAAAGGCATAAGCAAAGAAAGAGGGCAATGTTTCAGTGTTGTCGCCATGTCATGGAGATGTTGTGTGTTTCTTTTGTTTGGCCTTCTAAAATCCTACACTCTAAAAAATGCTGGGTAAAAAACAATCCAAGTTGGGTTGAAAATGGACTAACCCAGCGATTGGGTTGTTTTAACCCAGCGGTTGGGTTAAATGTTTGCTTAAAACAACCCAATCGCTGGGTTAAAACAGCCCAGTCGCTGGATTAATCCATGGCCCAGATGTGAGTGAAGCTCAAGCCTTTTTTTTTTTACTTCCGCCTGGCTCCGCACCGCAAGCCTCTGCTGACTGCGGGAATACCTTCCCAAACGGACAAGCCATTTATAATTACACTAGCCATTTTACTATTCTTCGAAATGACAGGGGGCGACTCAAGAGCAGTGAACCATCAGCAGTGTTGAGAAGAAGACTCTGTCAGAAGGGGCTGTCTACAGTAGTGCTGCAAACTCCAAAGTAATTAAATTTTTTTTAACACTTAATTTAACACTTAATTTTGTCTTGTGTATCTATTTTTTTGTGCTTAATTTTTTTGTGCTTTAATTTTTTAATTGATGCAAGTCATTATTGTTACATCCACCAGCTGGTGTGCCCTTGATTTCCACCAGAGGGCACTCCTCCCTAATCCTTTGCCATTCCATCATGAACTACATTTCCCTTAAAAGGGGGAATTCAACCACACACAGTTTCCGCCAATCTCGTGTTAATCTTAAGTATCTATAGAGTAGTATTGCATCCTTCATATATCCGAAGAGTATTAGTAACTTGTGGAGGAGTGCAGTGGGCGGAGCTAAACAGAGGGTGCACATACACACACATGCACAATACATTCTTGGCATTATCCCCAGATAACTTTCTATTCAATAAACGTTCGTGTTGTTGCCATTATATGCACTTATGCGGCGATTGCCAACAAATTGCCATAGACATTTGATTCAGTTTCACTCACTGGTTTTGACTCGTGACCGGGAACAAACAAACACATTTGCAGAACTCAAAAAAAAAAAAAAAAACTGCACCCATTGTTTAATGCTGGGTTATTTGGGGAGCTGAACAAAGTTATCTTTCCCTCACAACCAGAAACAAATCTTCTTTAGTGACATTGTTAATTTCGTGGTCTAAAAACAAAATGACAGTGCTGCCGAGGGCTCCCGTAACCCGAACAAAGCTTGCTGATGTGTTTCTCCACACACGCTCATCTGGGAGAAGTGCCCATACAACTTCTGCCTATCAATGACTTCACACAGGCCCATACTCAAAAAAAAAAAAAAACACTTTCTGAAAGTTCGAATCCTGAATAAATGTATTTGGCACAGAAATACTCTGTCATAGGTCCAACTAATTTTTTGACATTTTGGCCATGTTTAGCATGAGAATTCAACTCTTTAACAGTGTAAATAAGTCAGAATGCATGAAATAGCATTAGACCCACCACCCCACCCCCCTTAAATATTTGCATAAACTCATTATTTTCCGATTACTGCCACCTGTTCCTCATTATCCTTATAAAATTGTGCCTATATAAGACCTGTTTATTCAGTCACTCATTGCAAAGTCTTGTATGTGTCATATTTCAGCTTATCCTGGGTCCCCGTGGCTTGGTTTTGATCTTCTGCTTGTCTCCCTGGATTTATCTGTTTGCTTGTGTGTTTGACTCTTTGCCTGTTTTTTTTTAATTATTATTATTTTATGATTCTGGATTATCCTCATTAAAAGCTGCATTTGAATCCTCAACCTTGTTTCTTGGAGCAGAAGTCTTTACCAACATGGATCCAGCAGTACGTCTTGTCCACCTTCGTCAAGGAACTCGCTTGCTTGAGGACCACATCCAGGACTTTAGACATTGCTAGTTTCACTGACCTCCCAGACTTTGCTCTTATTTATTTATTTTTTTGGTATGGCTTTAACAACACGCTACAGTCAACGGTCATCTGTGATGGTCCTCGAGGATCGGTTCACTGAAAAACACATCTTAATACCAGGTGGAAACAGGCTTTCTTTCTTGTTCAGTTTCCGGTATATTGTATATAATTTGCAGGTGCCAGGAAGTAGCTATCTATATGCGGGGAGACTTAGTGGGATGTTTATTAATGTCCTTGTTACCGTGCTCACCTCCCATGTGGAAGGAGCATGTTTCATACAGCGCATTTTATAGAGGACACCTTCCTGAACCTGGGAGAGTACAAGACGTACTCCTGCCATGCTTTCAAAGTTGGTTCCAATCGATCTGCTTAATCATCTGCATTTTCAAAATCTTATTTAGGCTCGAACTGATATGATAAAATACTATTTACTATTTCTGTTTACATAGCTTTAGAATTCTTGGAAGATAAAACTCACGATTTTGCTAAGGGACATTACATTTACAATGCATGCTTGAGGTTTTTGGCCAATCACAATGCATTGGGACTTCTGGCCAATCAGAGCTCTTTGGGCTTTTTGGAAGGAGGGGCTTTGTAGAAACCAGAATTCATTCACATCGTTTCAGACAGACTGGGAATAGAGGTGCTGCAAAGTTTTGTGAAAAACAACAGTATGTGAAAAACAATGTGTTTTTGAGCATTAAAGCATGATCACTATTCTATTTCACCTAATAAACAAAATAAACTTTTAAAATAAGCAAAAATTTGACTCATTTAATAGAAATTCCATTACCTGTACACAGACAGTATGCTTAAATATCAGGTTAAATGTCAATCTTCTGTCTTATTTCCAGGTAAACATTAATATTTGACATCCAACAATGCCAATGGCAATAAAACACATTAAAAGTGTAGATTTCATCATGCATTCATCTTAGCTTTTTTTTGTAAACCTTATTTTGTTGTGTTAATGAGTGCACGCCTCTTCTGTTGTGATGGATTTAGTAATGACTTGGGAGAAGTTGCACTATTTAAGAGAAAAGGTCTAATCTGCTGTTAATTGTCTCCTGGAGCAAAGACACAGCAAAATCAATTATACAGTGACTGCACAAATGCAAGTAAAATAGGAAAGACAAGCCACTGGAGGGATGGAGTTGAGAAACTTCCCAAACTTTTAAACATGGCCCATCAACCTTAAATCGATTAAATAAATTCAATAGGTAATAGGCTAAATGCCTTTAAGGATTGCCTTATTACCTGGAAAATAAGCAACACATGGTCAAAATTGCATTGATCAGCGAAAAAAAAAAAAAAGAGTTGCATCCATGAACGTCACATTTTATTTTTACTTTAAGAATAGTAAATGTACAAACTTTACATTTGAAGTTCCAGAGGTGTTTCTTTGAACACAAAATTGCTCATCCTGCTCTCTTCCATGCAATAGAAGTAAAAGATGCCACAGTTTTCTAGCTAGATTTTCAAATTAAGAATAAGTATGCACTATTATCACATTAGTTTTATGTTTGCATTTTCTTGTTTTCTGCATCCTAATTCGCCTACTTATACTACGCCCTGAAAGTATGTACTGTTTTTGTGAAGAAAAAGTACATACTTTTGAGTGTGTAACAGAAGAGTAGGCAAGCTTTGGCACCTACTACATCATCATAATTGCATCTTTAACAGACAGCTCTGTCACTTAGTTACGTGCATCCTGTCACTGTTTAAACTGCCCTGTCAATCATCTCATCACAGTTAAAATCCTCCACATTCAGTTTCATTTAATTGTTGTGTCAGTTGTTGGTCTTTCATGCGGAGACTCTCCTCATGTGTTTTCAATCTGCATAAAGATGCATTTAATGACCAAACTTACAAAAGTTCACAATGCTGTTGCAGATGGACTTGCACATCTGCCCTGTTTGTAGTTTTTTAACACTATTTATTTGTATTTGTAGTTCTAATGGAATCCTCGTCCAAAGCACAGTGGTTTGTGGGTAATATTAGCCATTGGAGTGTGCATGGATCTAATCATGCACATCATGGATTCTAACCAGAAATAGTAGACCATCCGGGTATCTTTGGAATACTCATTTCAACAGTATGATTTGGGACACACTCATTTCGAATACTAATTAGGATGGATAGTATGTGTATTGGGATGCAGCATATATTCCCTTTGTCATTTGTTGTCATGGTTTCTCATTAGTTGATTGATTAGTCCCAACCTGTGCCTTGTTTTCCACCTCATTTACCCTGCGTATTTATAGCCCTCAGCTGTTCTGTATTGGTAATATTCATATTATTATATGACGTTCATATATTATATCTTATATGATATATGATACTCCCTGCATGTTCTTGTTTCCTGCCTGCCTCATCCCCAGCCAACATTTATATGTGGGGCCCATATGGGTATGAAATGGGCTGAAAAAAGGGCCCCTTAAAGGATTGTCCTCGGCACTTGCCACTAGGTGGGACCCAAGTGGGCAACATGCACAAGACCCAACTCGGTCCCAGCTTATCCTTGCTGCAACCCATTCTGACATATGATGCGTTTTGTCCATTTTGGATCTTGGCAGCGCAATGTCACCTTTCACTCATATTGTGTGGAAAATAGCAGCATGAATCATCTTCATAACTTTTCTATTCATGAAGAAAGAAACATGTACACTCACCTAAAGGATTATTAGGAACACCATACTAATACTGTGTTTGACCCCCTTTTGCCTTCAGAACTGCCTTAATTCTACATGGCATTGATTCAACAAGGTGCTGAAAGCATTCTTTAGAAATGTTGGCCCATATTGATAGGATAGCATCTTGCAGTTGATGGAGATTTGTGGGATGCACATCCAGGGCATGAAGCTCCCATTCCACCACATCCCAAAGATGCTCTATTGGGTTGAGATCTGGTGACTGTGGGGGCCATTTTAGTACAGTGAACTCATTGTCATGTTCAAGAAACCAATTTGAAATGATTTGAGCTTTGTGACATGGTGCATTATCCTGCTGGAAGTAGCCATCAGAGAATGGGTACATGGTGGTCATAAAGGGATGGACATGGTCAGAAACAATGCTCAGGTAGGCTGTGGCATTTAAACGATGCCCAATTGGCACTAAGGGGCCTAAAGTGTGCCAAGAAAACATCCCCCACACCATTACACCACCACCACCAGCCTGCACAGTGGTAACAAGGCATGATGGATCCATGTTCTCATTCTGTTTACGCCCAAATTCTGACTCTACCATCTGAATGTCTCAACAGAAATCGAGACTCATCAGACCAGTCAACATTTTTCCAGTCTTCAACTGTCCAATTTTGGTGAGCTTGTGCAAATTGTAGCCTCTTTTTCCTATTTGTAGTGGAGATGAGTGGTACCTGGTGGGGTCTTCTGCTGTTGTAACCCATCCGCCTCAAGGTTGTGCGTGTTGTGGCTTCACAAATGCTTTGCTGCATATCTTGGTTGTAACGAGTGGTTATTTCAGTCAAAGTTGCTCTTCTATCAGCTTGAATCAGTCGGCCCATTCTCCTCTGACCTCTAGCATCAACAAGGCATTTTCGCCCACAGGACTTGTTTTTCCCTTTTCACACCATTCTTTGTGAACTCTAGAAATGGTTGTGCATGAAAATCCCAGTAACTGAGCAGATTGTGAAATACTCAGACCGGCCCGTCTGGCACCAACAACCATGCCACGCTCAAAATCGCTTAAATCACCTTTCTTTCCCATTCTGACATTCAGTTTGGAGTTCAGGAGATTGTCTTGACCAGGACCACACCCCTAAATGCATTGAAGCAACTGCCATGTGATTGGTTGATTAGATAATTGCATTAATGAGAAACTGAACAGGTGTTCCTAATAATCCTTTAGGTGAGTGTATGTGACTAAAGTATGACAAATTGTCTTTTTTTTTTTTTTTTTTTGCCTGAGCTATCCCTTTAAGGAAAGTGTGGCTCAGATTGAAAGTTTCTTTTTCGTTTTTTCCTGAACTTTCTTAGTTTAGAAGAGAAACATTCTCAATTAAAGAGCTAAACACATTGAACAGTGCTCTGCACCCAATCGATGAACTAATGGCCGGAGTGAGGATCAGAAAGGATTCTTCCTGATGTGCTCTTGATTTTGAATGTAATGGAGTTGCTAATTTCACTCCAGAGTAATATATCCTCTTATACCATTTTACAGAGCTTAAAGGTGAAGTATGTCATTTGTGCACCACTGAATTGCAAAAATGACAAAAGATATTAACCTACTAATGGCTTACTTAATATATTTGTCTCTGCATAGTAAAACTGGTATAAGAGGAAGCATTGACACAATTAACATATCATGCTTTAAAAAATATATTTTGTTTTGAAAACTATATTTTAAACACACATGAAATGAAGACGTATCATTCGCCTAGAAGAAGCTGTTTTATCCAACCCAGGCTCTTTTGAAAAATGTGTAGACATTTCTGCAAAAGAATATTACGTTGCTGCTTGCACGTTTCGTGACACTTTCAAAGTGAAATGTCCAGTGAGTGGCGCTAAATATGCATTGAGTTTTATCTGAAACAATGCTTTAATACATTGGTTTTCACATCAGTTTGGAAATTACATGTTTGGTGAGTGGCGCTAGAAGGTTAATGCTCTATCACGCTTCAAAATAATGTATAAACTCTACTCTAAACCTAAGTAAACATCCAATTTTAGCATTTGAACTCTTTTATCGTGACTGGTGTTTCAATGGACTAGTTCCCAAGTGCAGTTCTGTACCAGGTGAGCTACCGTGCAAAAATACTATGGCAGAAAATCTACATCTGGTTATGTGATTCAAACATTAAAATGTGTTCCTTTACAAATCATGCAGCATGGTAAAAGTGTTTTGAGGTCATAACATAGTATTTTATATAGGACTGCATAAAAATAAGCCTTTATTAATCGATAATCTGCCACTTTCATCACAATTTGTGTGAAAAGGAATAAAATGTGTTGGTGTTTGCATGTATAGGCACATTATTCCAGTAGTCTATGTTAGATTTATTGTACTGTACATAATGGTGGTTGCCCTATTGAGATCATGACCAGCTGAATGCTACTATTATTTTGGCAGTTGCCCTGTTTTCAGAATCAGCTGGTTCTAAAATAATAGGGGTTATGCACAAATAACCACATATATATATATACTCACCTAAAGGATTATTAGGAAAACCTGTTCAATTTCTCATTAATGCAATTATCTAATCAACCAATCACATGGCAGTTGCTTCAATGCATTTAGGGGTGTGGTCCTGGTCAAGACAATCTCCTGAACTCCAAACTGAATGTCAGAATGGGAAAGAAAGGTGATTTAAGCAATTTTGAGTGTGGCATGGTTGTTGGTGCCAGACGGGCCGGTCTGAGTATTTCACAATCTACTCAGTTACTGGGATTTTCACACACAATAATTTCTAGGGTTTACAAAGAATGGTGTGAAAAGGGAAAAACATCCATTATGCGGCAATGCCTTGTTGATGCTAGAGGTCAGAGGAGAATGGGCCGACTGATTCAAGCTGATAGAAGAGCAACTTTGACTGAAATAACCACTCATTACAACCGAGGTGTGCAGCAAAGCATTTGTGAAGCCACAACATGCACAACCTTGAGGCGGATGGGCTACAGCAGCAGAAGACCCCACCAGGTACCACTCATCTCCACTACAAATAGGAAAAAGAGGCTACAATTTGCACGAGCTCACCAAAATTGGACAGTTGAAGACTGGAAAAATGTTGCCTGGTCTGATGAGTCTCGATTTCTGTTGAGACATTCAGATGGTAGAGTCAGAATTTGGCGTAAACAGAATGAGAACATGGATCCATCATGCCTTGTTACCACTGTGCAGGCTGGTGGTGGTGGCGTAATGGTGTGGGGGATGTTTTCTTGGCACACTTTAGGCCCCTTAGTGCCAATTGGGCATCGTTTAAATGCCACGGCCTACCTGAGCATTATTTCTGACCATGTCCATCCCTTTATGACCACCATGTACCCATTCTCTGATGGCTACTTCCAGCAGGATAATGCACCATGTCACAAAGCTCCAATCATTTCAAATTGGTTTCTTGAACATGACAATGAGTTCACTGTACTAGAATGGCCCCCACAGTCACCAGATCTCAACCCAATAGAGCATCTTTGGGATGTGGTGGAACGGGAGCTTTGTGCCCTGGATGTGCATCCCACAAATCTCCATCAACTGCAAGATGCTATCCTATCAATATGGGCCAACATTTCTAAAGAATGCTTTCAGCACCTTGTTGAATCAATGCCACATAGAATTAAGGCAGTTCTGAAGGCGAAAGGGGTCAAACACAGTATTAGTATGGTGTTCCTAATAATCCTTTAGGTGAGTGTATATATATATATATATATATATATATATATATATATATATATATATATATATATATATATATATATATATATATATATATATATATATATATATATATATATATAAAATGTCCATATTCTGTAAAACATGTTGCTTTGCTTCGGCTCAGGTCTTTTGTGCTTCATTAAACATAGAGCCATTTTGCTCAAGATGCCTTCAAAGATAAGCATAACCGATGTCCATCACATATGCAGATTGATATCTAAAAGTTTTTGTTTCTCATTTGTTTCCCTGGTACAAATTGTGGTTTTGGTCTATATAGTTAATTTTCTTCATGACAACTGTGAGGGGGTGCATTTTTTTTTTTTTAATAACTCAATTATTTTTTAAATTATAGTAAGCCTTAAAGTCATATTAAATATCATATTAATAAATGCTGGATGGCTTGTGTTGCTAAATTGCATGCAATTAATTTTAATCAATTTTAATACATATTGACAGAAAAATGCTGTATTACTGTACAATAATTCGTTTTCTGTCTATAAATGTCTCCAAACAGTTTATTACACTTTAGTGTAATAAATCGAGGGTAACGCGTGTCTGATGTCATTGATAGGTGACGCATGGACACGGTCCATATCCTGAAAATCGCTGATTTCTCTGGATTTAAACGTTCTTGAAAACATCTGGGATAATGTAAGTACACAAGTCAACAAAATATATAACACTGTTCTAGTGGTTTTCGGATATTTTAATCAAAAAATATTACATAGTGTGTGTGGCGAGCAGCGAGACAAGGGACCGTGAGAGCGGGCCGGTGGCGAATGATGATGAGCGTCAGCTGTGCGCCACACCGGTCTCGTCTCATGGAGGAGTGACGGGAGCATAAAAGGAGGCGCAACGACAGTGCAAGACGAGAGAGGACCAGGCCTGGATTTTATGTTGCGTTTTGTTTTGTATGTAGGCGGCAGTCGTCCGTGAGGGGCTGCTGCCGTTATTATGTTTTGGTTGTTTATTTTTGATTAAAGATTTTAAATGTTCGCCGGTTCCCGCCTCCTTCTTCCCTGAACATACGAACTTCATTACATTGTGCCTTTAACTTAAACGTCTGTACCCATTAGTACAGTTGTTAACACTTTCTCCAACAAGCGGATGTGATGAGACCTATTTTCCAGTTTGTTCATGTGAAGTTCAGCATAAAGCATTTAATCAGTAGTGATAAATACTCCTGCAGAATTTGTACAATTGCAACAATGACTAAAAATGTATTTGTGCATCCATGTCAATAGCTGTCAGTTCATTCACTGTTGTATCAGCAAGCCAAACATACACAACAATTACTTTGCTTTTCAAAACACACTTGACATAAACATATGTGTCATTCCTACATGGCAAAATGCTTTTATAGTAATTCCCGGGTTTCACAGACAAGATTTAAGCTAGTCTCAGACTAAAATGCATGTTTGAGCAGTTTTAACTGAAAGTAACATATCTTAGAATATGTAAGTGCATTGTTGTATCTGAAGATGCACACCGGTAATGTATTTTTTTTTTTCTAAGGCACATTTATAAAAGCTAATGCCGTAATCCTGGTTTAGTCTAAGCCCTGTCTGTGAAACCAGGCCAATAAATATTTTTTTAATCTAATTTAAATTAATGTAACATTTTAGTCTAGTAAAATGTTGCCTCAAACCGTGCTTTCATGCCATTCACTGGTGTTCTTTCTGTTTTAGTGGGAGTTGTTTGAATGTTACTTTTTCTCTCAATGGTGCCACGGCTTCCCTTTGCTGAGGCTACTTTTGCATCTGACCATGACTCTCTGGGTTTCACATGAAACAGCTCACATAATGAGTTTTTCCAGGCATGAGAAAGCTCAATTTTTGTTGTAGGGTTCCTGTCTAGCAGGAAGGCTCAGGCACACAGTAGCACATACACACACACACACACACACACACTCACACACATACTTCTACTGCCTGAGGCAAGAGCTGCTCTCTGCACAGGAATCAGCTTAAGTTCTCTCACATGCTGCCCCTTTGCATCCAGTACCAAACACTAGAATATCTGAACGGTCAGAGTCAGATTTTTCATTTGTTACCCCAATTCCTTGTGAAACCAGTTTATGAATAGATGTTAATATCTGCAGTCAGTTTTTGACAACACATCTTAATTACATCAAACCGAGAGTGATTTTATTTTCCAAGAGAGTCAACATAGCTGTTATTATCTTCTGAGACAAAATAAAAAGGAAAGTGCACTTGCTGTGATTTGATTAATACTAAAAAAGTGCTTTTTCAGAGTTTGAAATTGAAGTGTGAACCACAGATAACAACTTAGAAGTAATAAATGATTTATTGACATGGTGTCATTATTTCTGTCTTTTAATTTTTCTTTAAATTCATTAAAATGCAAGTGATACATACAACGACTTGAATACACTTGTTCTATGATAACAATGTTTCTGTTTTTCTGTATTAAAAACACATTAACATTTTTTGGGAGACCATAAAGTCAAAATACTGTGTCAGGGTGATACAACTACCCAGATATCATGAAGAAAGCCCTCAAACAAATATAATATTAATATAATTATTTACTGGTTAAATAAAAACATAAATATAATGAGATTTTTAAGAACATGGCGCATGTGTTTTAAACTAGATTTTTAAATGATTTATCATTATCATAGTCACTTTCAAATGTTGTATGATATACTGTATTTGGATAATATATTCATATTGACCAACATAATGAATGAAAATCAAACCAAGCAGCAATTCATAAAAATACATTTATGTACTTTTATGTAATACTTAGAAATACGTTTCTAGACAATGTCTAATATTAGCATGCATCAGTGTGTGAATCACAGCCCCAAACTGCCCCTTTCTTTTAAACTGGCTTGGTTGTGAGAAAAAAAAAAAAAAAAATATATATATATATATATATATATATATATATATATATATATATATATATATATATATATAAATGTGGAGGTGTGTCCAGTCCCCAGAGGCAGTTGTCACAGTGGGGGCCTGCCAAAATGGAGCTAGGGATATGCAGAGTTTCATTACTGATCCATCTAATCTGGCCTCCTACAGAGAGACATTTGGGAAATCACAAGGATGCATTTAAACGAAATGGTCATCTACTGACAATCCTCTGTGCTGTATTAACATTAGATTAATAGAACTGAACGAATGGGTTGTTTGGATCGTCTTCATTTTTGGAACCATTGTGATGAACCCTGATGTCTAGAGGGGGAATTAAATGGAAAACCAAGGTCTTCCATCTGTCCCACCCACAGATGTAATGCGAGAGCCCTTTGTAAAATGATTGGAATGTGGGCATGTTTCACTGATTGTCAGACCCACCCTGACTTTTTGATCACACCCCATGTGTGTAGCGTATCTGGCCCAGACGCTTTATTCCACTGATGAAAATGGACTGTTAGTTGGCATAAAGCTGGCATTGTCTACATAAAACAGGGATAACCAGCTCACAGCTTCATCGTTTATTTTAGCATTAAACACAACTATCCACAAAGCCATGATTCTGTTCTTCTTCAGTCATTTGCTGCATATTTTCCATAAAACTGTTTGCCAGTAGTGCCAAAATTTGTATTGTTGCCTCAGTTTTACCCTAAAAAGACATTTATAACTGCAAAAGATTTGCGATAATATGTTGTCCAATATATTTGCCATTTAAACATTTTACATTTGCCGCTAGTAACAAACTCTTCACTGTTGTCATAGAACTTATCATGGCATGTCAGACATTTATATTGCTAATTCTTCAATTTCAGGAACTTTTTAAACCATGCATTATTTAAAATTAACAGATTAGATGTGTTTGTTTTCATCATAGAATATATATATATATATATTTTTTTATGTATGTGTGTGTACATATATACACTCACCTAAAGGATTATTAGGAACACCATACTAATACTGTGTTTGACCCCCTTTCACCTTCAGAACTGCCTTAATTTCTGTGGCATTGATTCAACAAGGTGCTGAAAGCATTCTTTAGAAATGTTGGCCCATATTGATAGGATAGCATCTTGCAGTTGATGGAGATTTGTGGGATGCACATCCAGGGCACGAAGCTCCCATTCCACCACATCCCAAAGATGCTCTATTGGGTTGAGATCTGGTGACTGTGGGGGCCATTTTAGTACAGTGAACTCATTGTCATGTTCAAGAAACCAATTTGAAATGATTCGAGCTTTGTGACATGGTGCATTATCCTGCTGGAAGTAGCCATCAGAGAATGGGTACATGGTGGTCATAAAGGGATGGACATGGTCAGAAATAATGCTCAGGTAGGCCGTGGCATTTAAACGATGCCCAATTGGCACTAAGGGGCCTAAAGTGTGCCAAGAAAACATCCCCCACACCATTACACCACCACCACCAGCCTGCACAGTGGTAACAAGGCATGATGGATCCATGTTCTCATTCTGTTTATGCCTAACTCTACCATCTGAATGTCTCAACAGAAATCGAGACTCATCAGACCAGGCAACATTTTTCCAGTCTCAACTGTCCAATTTTGGTGAGCTTGTGCAAATTGTAGCCTCTTTTTTCTATTTGTGGTGGAGATGAGTGGTACCCGGTGGGGTCTTCTGATGTTGTAGCCCATCCGCCTCAAGGTTGTGCGTGTTGTGGCTTCACAAATGCTTTGCAGCATACCTCGGTTGTAACGAGTGGTTATTTCAGTCAAAGTTGCTCTTCTATCAGCTTGAATCAGTCGGCCCATTCTCCTCTGACCTCTAGCATCAACAAGGCATTTTTGCCCACAGGACTGCTGCATACTGGATGTTTTTCCCTTTTCACACCATTCTTTGTAAACCCTAGAAATGGTTGTGCGTGTGAAAATCCAGTAACTGAGCAGATTGTGAAATACTCAGACCGGCCCGTCTGGCACCAACAACCATGCCACGCTCAAAATTGCTTAAATCACCTTTCTTTCCCATTCTGACATTCAGTTTGGAGTTCAGGAGATTGTCTTGACCAGGACCACACCCCTAAATGCATTGAAGCAACTGCCATGTGATTGGTTGATTAGATAATTGCATTAATGAGAAATTGAACAGGTGTTCCTAATAATCCTTTAGGTGAGTGTATATATATATATATATATATATATATATATATATATATATATATATATATATATATATATATATATATATATATATATATATATATATATATATATATTGAGCAGTTTGAGCTCCAGTAGCTTGTCTGTTTGATCGGACCACACGGGCCAGCCTTCGCTCTCCACGTGCATCAATGAGCCTTGGCCGCCCATGAACCTGTCGCCGGTTCACCACTGTTCCTTCCTTGGAGCACTTTTGATAGACACTGACCACTGCAGACCGGGAACATCCCACAAGAGCTGCAGTTTTGGAGATGCTCTGACCCAGTCGTCTAGACATCACAATTTGGCCCTTGTCAAACTCACTCAAATCCTTACACTTGCCCATATTTTCTGTTTCTAACACATCAACTTTGAGGACAAAATGTTCACTTGCTGCCTAATACATCCCACCCACTAACAGGAGCCGTGATGAAGAGATAATCAGTGTTATTCACTTCACCTGTCAGTGGTCATAATGTTATGCCTAATCAGTGTGTGTGTGTGTGTGTGTGTATATATATATGTGTGTGTGTGTGTATTGTAAGTAGCAGTTTTACTGCTAAGACAAAAGCTGAGATCCAACACCCTGCATTAAAACAATAAAACTCAATCTGGAGAGAAGATCTCACAGAGAAACTGTAGGACACCGCCCTGACCAAAACCTTCTCCCCCTCTTTACCTCCTCCCCTCCCTTTCCCTCCTTCCCCCTGATTCAAGTCCCAGAATGCAGATATACTACATATGATTTATCTTATGAATCTATTGTTTTATCCCTTTCATGTCTGGTGTCTTTTTAAAGGTCATAGTGCGATTGGTAAAATGGTCTCAACATCACTGAAGTCACTGGTAGGGTTAGAAAGATTGAAACATATGAGAATTGTGTTCTCCCTTTTTGAGTGGTCTCTTCAAAGATATCTGATCTTCTCCCCCCAAACTAGGTGTTTGTGTTGCAAATATTTACAACCCTTTGTTCTGGTCTGGGTATTTAAGGAAGGGTAGCAGGGCTGCCATTGGGGAACATTCTGTAGACAGAGCCCATGCAGTGTTGTGTCAGTGTCATAAGAGGCACTCACACACACTGCATGTATTGTGCCAGATAATGACTCTTTGAAACTATTTTCATATTACTTGGTAATTGTATTTTATATTTTTATGCTGAAAGTTGTGTACCATGGATTCATGTTTCATTATGTTATTTAAGTTCTGTCTGGCCAAAATAAATGTTAATCTTGATTTATTCTGTATTTTTCATAAATCATTACTCAAGTAGTGTCGCATGAGGAGTTTTGTAGGAGTTTCCGTAAATCTTTCTGTCAGGGCAGATTCATACCGAGGACCCCATGACCGGAGCATGGCGCTAAGCATGAGGGGCAATCTGATTTCTGACTGTCACTGTTATTAACAAGCTGCAGCTCTTGTGACTATTGCTAAAATTACACTTTCTGTTATGAGTAAGCGTGTGCGACTCACTTAAAGGTAAAATAGTTCACTCTGTAATCCTCTGACTAATATCAGAACTGACTAATTTGCGTCTGTGAGGTAATGTAATTATAATCGCGAGCATTATCCTCTGAGCGACTCCGGATCCCATGGAGGAACCAGTATTTGAAATTAAGAGATACTAAGAGAAATCAACGATCTAAATTAAAACTTATGATCAGCTGTTTAGTTACAAATGTAACAAATGTAACAAAGTTACAAAGAATTGGAGTCAGATCAAATTATTCATGGAGTCAGATTTAAAATTCGATAACCATAAATGAAGTGAATTTAACAGAAATGCTGAAAAGGCTTACACGCAGAAGTCCTTCGACCAGGCTGTTAGATTCCGTTCTTGGGCTAACGGATGAACCTTACAATATATATATAATTTTCATTCATTTTGTTTGCCCATATTTGAAGAAACTTAACTTTTTTTGAATTCACAAAATGTTTGTTTTATTTACCAACAGTTTGCTATAGGTTCACCACTACTGGAAATATAATTTGCCACATTTTAACTGCAAGTTTAAAACAAATTTAAAATAATATTTTATCAAAATGTGTTACATCCACAAGCTGCAGTGCCCATAAACTCCTTCTGTTTCCTTAGCTCTCAACTTATGAACTACATTCCTCATAATCCATTGCCCAGGACTCATTAGAATTTGATTTCTCCCACCTGT
This sequence comes from Paracanthobrama guichenoti, assembly GCA_018749465.1. NCBI lineage: Eukaryota > Metazoa > Chordata > Actinopteri > Cypriniformes > Gobionidae > Paracanthobrama > Paracanthobrama guichenoti. The sequence continues at coordinate 53,950,843 of CM031949.1, forward strand.
GGATTATTAGCTTGTTTGTTTGCCTTAAGCTCTTAAGCCTTAAGTTCTCCTTCATTTTCATTGCATAGTATTGTTAAGTATTGTTACTTCTTTTGACTCGTATGCACACACAGGCATTCAAGCAATCTCTCACCATGAGTTACAACTCATGTGAATACTGCAAAAAAATTTAATGCGCATGGGTGTACAAAGTATGCGCGGATACAAAAATCCGGCAGTGCGCGTTCAGAACATGTGTACTCTTCTGATGACGAAATTCACATCACACGCACTGTACGCTGACCCTAGCATATGCGTAAAAAGTGAAGTACTTTGGCCTTAAGTGTTACCACTGCATTTCTGAGCACCTTGTTCCCTGTTCGAGTGTTTCATGTTCGCTGCCTGTTTCCTTGGAGTCTGCCTAGTTGTGACTGCTGTGTATTTAACCACTCACCTGTTTTTGACTACATTTATGGATCGTCCAAAATAAATGCTGCGCTTGGATCGCTCATAAAGTCTTAGAGCAGTGGATCGTAACAATGTGAATCTTCTGACATTGTTTTTCTGGCTGTGATTCAGTGTATGTGAAAAAGGCTTGACTAGACTACTGTGCAGCAGGCGAATCCTGCATGGTTGCAGTCAGCGGGCTGAGTGAGTGAGTCTGGTGTCAGCTGTGAGCCTGATGTCTTCTGACAGACTACAGGAGTGGGTCGAGCGTCCGCCTCAGTAGCAGACTAAAGAATTACACAAGGTGACTCCTCCCATTCAGAGCAGGGCAGATGCTCAGGAATGCTGTTGCATTACGCAAGGCTGACTGGAGCGGTCAAGATGAGGATTGATTCTTGCCAGCCGCTCCTCGCTTCAGAATGAGGCTTGTGTCTTTGCTTATGCTCAGCGACATGTGTCAGTACACGTAGCAGACTTCAGAAACAAACCTCAACCTCAGCTGAGGTGATGCCTGAGCTTCTCTGAGAACTGACAGCAGTGAGAAACAAGTAAAAAAACCCACAGCCATGAGTACATCATAACACACACTCTTCTACAGCCCTCTAATGTGGTGATACATGAGGTGAAGGTCACGTTGTGAGTTCACAAAGAAAGTGTGACATTATTAATGAGGGAGTTGCTGGAATGATTAATAGCACACAGACTGTTGTTATACGTAAAGGAGGACAGAGTCGTGTCATTCTGTCCTCTTACGCCTGCATGCTTTGTTTTTGTCTCTCACACGGTCATGCATTCTAGCCTTTCAAAGTATGCTCTTTCAGATATATACTGTCATGAACAATTTTCATGAAGCATCCACCTTATTTTTAACATAGGAGCTGACATGGCCAATGGTAACTTGAATATGCAAGGCATCATACACTTCCAGTTATTTTATCTGTACAAAATAGCAGAATTTCCAAAATAAAAGAACAAGAATGCTATCAACTGGAGGTATTCTAAACTAATAAGCTAACTGAACCAACACAAAGAACAAGAAATCAGTTTATATATATATATATATATATATATATATATATATATATATATATATATATATATATATATATATATATATATATATTATAACATCCTTGTAAAGACATTAATGGTTGTAATAACATAGGCTGAATCCAAAATCGCCCCTATACCCTTCAAATAGGGCATTATTTGAGGGGACAGCCATTTGTAGTGTGCGAAACCATAGTGGACGTTATTGAGTGCACTCTTTCAATTGCACCTCAATAACAAGTGTACAGCTGATGTACACTCAATGGCTGTCCAAATTCACTCACTCGTTTTCATTCACTCCTTCAAGTGAACTGTGGACTAATGTAGAGAATATCGATTTTGGATTCAGCCATGGTTCAAAGTGATTTTGTAGGATTTCTAATCAGGCAATGAATAGCTCAGGCAATTAAAAGTTCTATCAGCCAGTAGAATTAGGCTGCATCTGAAATCGCATACTTCCCAACTGCCTATAGTAGGCGAAAAACAGCATGTGAATTCACAGTACTCATAAAAGAGTAGATCCAGGTACCCGGATAACCTACGACTTAGTCCATAGTAGAGGATCTGTGAATGGCAGTAAAGTGACATAACTGATGCTGGTATAGGTCACATGATAATGACAACATGGCGACTGTAGTACGTCCAGATTACATGATTCATACTATATACAACATACTTTTTAACCGTCATAAAGTAATTACTTATTCAAAATAAGGACCTACTGAAAGAATGTTTATTGTTTACCCTTTGAATATCCATTTGTGTTGTTTCTTCTTTCATCTTCTGTTGTTCTTATTGCCATTTTCCATCTTCTTCGACATCTCTGCAAAATGATATTACGTTGCTTCTTGCTGTTTCGCAACACTTTCAAACTGAAATGTCCAATGAGTGGCGCTAAAAGCGCATTCAGTTTTATATGAATCTGGCAACATTTTATTACGCTAATTTCACGTATTGCAACAAATGAAATGAAATGTCCAGTGAGTGGCACTAAAAGGATAATGCTTTATTACATTTGAAAAATAACGTACCACCTATACTAAACTCTACCCTACACCTAACTGATAGTGTTAACAAAAGCAAACTTGAGATAAAAACACATTTGCTGAAGCAATCATGCCATTTTGGCTCACCTTTTTGCAAGTCTTAAAATTCTGTTTTATTCTGACTCGTGTTTCACAAGACTTGTACCTAAGAGCTCTGCATCACAATTGCAATGCTGTACCAGGTTAGCTACCGAGCAAGTTTACTGCATCAGAAAAGCCATACATATGGAGCTAGTTGTTATGCAAACATAAAAATGTATTTGTTTACAAATCATGCACTATGTTTTGAGATTATAACAGGGATGAATTGTGCAGGGATGTGGCGGTAAATAGACAACTAAAACATACTTCAGTTTTTGACTGGCCAAACGCTTGATGATTTTAAGCCCGATTTGCACCCCCAAAGATCTGGGCATAGTGGCCTGATTCAAGGCATCTCGCAACTGACTTTTGACCTCAAATGTGTGGTGTCATTACAATTATTTTACTGTTCCCAGTTGCGTCGGAGCCCGCACAAACCCAAATCATAAATATCAAACGTTTGATATTTCCGACTCTTGATCGGGCTGCCTCTGACGTGATACCCGTGATAGCCAATGAGAGCGAGCAAGCGTCACCAACCGGATGTCGCATGCTTCTATAGCTGAAACTTGCCACAAATATACCTCCTTTGTTTTTCTTGCCGTAAAAACAACCAGGTAAAGGCATTGATCATCCTCCATTCGTTTATCTTCTCAAGTCACGTTTGATCTTGCGTGTCTCCGCGAGATCTCACGTTCTAGTGTGTGAATTCGGAGGATTATAATGATTAAAAACGGTTGAAACTGCCCTTATTTCTGTGGTCTTCCACATTTTTAAAATCGGTTAAGAAAGCTCTAGTGTGTCCCAGGCTTTACACGGCAGACTTTTAGCAAAGAGATACAGCAAGGATATGGTTAAAATGTCTTTGAGCCAGGTAATCAGAGTGTAATCAAGCTGGTAACCTTGGGTTGGTATCTCAGTGCTTAAGAATCTGGGATGCAGTCAAAAGGTTCAGTATAGGAATTAGAGAATAACTGTGATCACACTCATGCTGTGCCACCATTGTGCCCTTGAGCGTTAGGTTACCCCACGGGGCCTCTCCTTGCAGTTGTATCTGGAAAAAAATGATAGTAGTTGATGGTGCAGAGTGATTGTGCAGAGTGAAGCTATCAATAAAAAGAAAAATACCTTCTTATGCAGATTATGTAAGGTGGAAATATGGGATATGGTCACACCTGGAGATGGGGAGAGTTCGCCAAGAAGGGTGTCAGAGCCAGAAAAGATAACTCATGTGGAATCTATTTCAGGTGAAAAACTACAAGGCAATATAGATTAGTTCAGCTTGAGTTGCCCTAAACCTCAGTACAAATATAATCGGCAGGAAACGGGGAACATCTCGCTTTTCCCCCAGAGAAACAGTGCAGATCGATTAGCTTCTGAGGACATATCTGACTCCCTCAGAGAGATCCTTCATCTTCAAGAGGAATAAACCAGCAGTGCGTTCAGCATCAACAAGGATGAATAGGGAAAGTGTGGGCCGCTCTAAGCATTACAGTGCCGCATTGTCACAGAGATGACTGTGATAATTAACCAACTTTGAATTAGTGCTTCCCCAGAGCAGCATTATTCATTACAATATAATGACTGCTTAACAAAGCTCATTTGCACATTACCATCTAACAGTGCTGTTAGGTGTGTAACAAAGTGTGAGCAGTGTCTTTGGAAATACCTGCTGGCTGGTTAACTGGCTTGAGCATGTACTACTGTTTCATTATCACCGTGTCAAGTTTTTGTTGAACAGTTAGGATTTCTAGCTTTTTATGCATCAATTACAGAGCATGGAGAGAGTTGCCTATGCTGTAGATACATTCACCTAAAGGATTATTAGGAACACCATACTAATACTGTGTTTGACCCCCTTTCACCTTCAGAACTGCCTTAATTCTACGTGGCATTGATTCAACAAGGTGCTGAAAGCATTCTTTAGAAATGTTGGCCCATATTGATAGGATAGCATCTTGCAGTTGATGGAGATTTGTGGGATGCACATCCAGGGCCAAAGATGCTCAATTGGGTTGAGATCTGGTGACTGTGGGGGCCATTTTAGTACAGTGAACTCATTGTCATCAAGAAACCAATTTGAAATGATTCGAGCTTTGTGACATGGTGCATTATCCTGCTGGAAGTAGCCATCAGAGAATGGGTACATGGTGGTCATAAAGGAATGGACATGGTCAGAAACAATGCTCAGGTAGACCGTGGCATTTAAACGATGCCCAATTGGCACTAAGGGGCCTAAAGTGTGCCAAGAAAATATCCCCCACACCATTACACCACCACCACCAGCCTGCACAGTGGTAACAAGGCATGATGGATCCATGTTCTCATTCTGTTTATGCCTAACTCTACCATCTGAATGTCTCAACAGAAATCGAGACCCATCAGACCAGGCAACATTTTTCCAGTCTTCAACTGTCCAATTTTGGTGAGCTTGTGCAAATTGTAGCCTCTTTTTTCTATTTGTGGTGGAGATGAGTGGTACCCGGTGGGGTCTTCTGCTATTGTAGCCCATCCGCCTCAAGGTTGTGCGTGTTGTGGCTTCACAAATGCTTTGCTGCATATCTCGGTTGTAACGAGTGGTTATTTCAGTCAAAGTTGCTCTTCTATCAGCTTGAATCAGTCGGCCCATTCTCCTCTGACCTCTAGCATCAACAAGGCATTTTTGCCCACAGGACTGCTGCATACTGGACCACTCACACCATTCTTTGTAAACCCTAGAAATGATTGTGTGTGAAAATCCCAGTAACTGAGCAGATTGTGAAATACTCAGACCGGCCCGTCTGGCACCAACAACCATGCCACGCTCAAAATTGCTTAAATCACCTTTCTTTCCCATTCTGACATTCAGTTTGGAGTTCAGGAGATTGTCTTGACCAGGACCACACCCCTAAATGCATTGAATAAACTGCCATGTGATTGGTTGATTAGATAATTGCATTAATGAGAAACTGAACAGGTGTTCCTAATAATCCTTTAGGTGAGTGTACATGCCTAGTGCATAAGCAAGATCTTGACTGAATTGTGGCCACAGGACCCAATTGTGAATTAAATGTATGGCTATTTATTGCTATATCATTCTAAATGTGTCTACCAGCTCAACTGGGAGCCCAAATAATTAAGCATCCCAAACCCGTTTTGTTTCAGCTATTCATCCGACTGCTCTTGATAACACACCTAAGGGAATAATAGCCTAAAGCAATAACAATTTGTTTCAAAACATTTAGAAGGACACTTCTATTTCCTGCCTGCTTTGTTCTAGGAAAACTGGCAGGTTGTGCTGGATTCATATTTTGCTGCTGTTCCTGTAGAGCGGATTTGACAAATGGCTTCATTATGCTCCTGCTGTTTTGGAAGGGTATGATAGTACAGTACAAATCAGCTTGTTTGTCCTTATAACAGACCTGAAAACCTGGGTGAGAGAGAACCATGTCAGGTGAACTGAGGCGCTTGGTTTCACTAGCTAACAGACTGACAAGGAAACAGTAGATCTGTTTCAATACCTCAGCTGCCTTTCTAGACAGTATTTTAAGGCATCATAGCGCCAAATGTAAGATTGTTCCAACCTTATGCTGCCTTATGATACCTCGTTTTGCCCTAAATTTAGGGCAGCGTCACATGTGCCCCATGCCAGAATGCATTGCATATAATGATTATCAATACACAATTTTTTTTTTTTTTTTTGGGCTTCACAACCCAGGCTCATTGGAAAAACATACATGTGGTGATATTGCTATTTTAATAAAATGTTCATAATATAATCGTTTTCTCAAAACATAATAAAGTCTTTCAGAGCTCATTTTTGCATGATGAGAAATTTATTCTCACCAAAAACATGTCGTACTTTCATTACTGTAATAGCTTTTAAAAAATAAAAATATTAGTATTCCCTTGCAGTACATTTTCATGTTTTTTAAATTAATAAACAAAGCATTGGTATTGTTATGTATTAAGCAAGGATGAGGAAAGGGATGAGGAGGTGTGCAGCAACATTTTATTCAAAAAACACAAACCAAGATCATCTAAAACAGAGACAGGAACATAATCCAAACCAGAGACATGATCCATACAAGGGGAAACCAGGAGCACAACAGCTTACAAAGAGACTTGCAAGAGCAACAACCGACAAAAGACAACTGAAACACAGGGGTATAAATACACAGGGAATTCATGGGATAATGATGAACAGGTGTAGATGATGAGTTACTATGAAACCTAATGAGGGTAACTACAGAGATAAACGAGGTAACAAGGCAAACAGGGACTAAAACAAAGGAAGACAACATAGGTGTAACACAGGGGTCCGAGGAAGACGAGGATAAGGATAGGGTGGCCATACGTCCAGATTTTGGCCAGACAGTCTAGATTTTAAGCCCCCTGTCCGGCGTCCGGCACAGCCTCAAGCTGGACACTCATTTGTCTTTTTGGAGTTGTGCTGAATCGGCCTAAAAAAAACCCGCTCTAGAATCTTTATTGGGACGCAGCAGCTTAGCGTCTAATGCCGTAAGATCTCTGGTCAAACAAATGATTGGCTGAAAGCTGTGTCAAATGAATATCTGATATATAATTGGTTAAAAAATGTAAACAAGCCTCCAAGATGTGCTGGCTACGTCATAACGTGCATGCCGAAACGTCAGACCTCATTTAATCCGGAATGGACAAAAGAGCACAAATTTATATCAGAAAGCACACTGTGTCACTGTGAAGTGGACGTCAGTAGTCAAGAGAAAGCCGCCATTAACCGACATGCCAGTACAGAAAAACCTAAAAGTAACTCTCGTGGTACAAACAAAATAAACTCTCGCTCACAGCGCTCTCAACAACTCAGTTCAATATAACTTATTCACAGCAATCTTTCTCCAACTCTCCATCTTTGTGCAGACCTCGCTAAACCACGCCCCCTTCGAGAAGCAACATCACCTCAGGATGACAAAATCTCCGCTGCAGAGCTAAGTCTATCATGCAGTCAAGAATCACCAGTCATACTGTATAACAGAAATACAGAAACAAATAATGAATGAGAAAAATAAATATACATTTCAGTTCTTAACAAAGAGCTGCATGAGCTGCTGCAGAGGGTGTACTTCTTTGTTTGAACTGAAATGTATATTTATTTATTTTTCTCATTCATTATTTGTTCATTTATGTATTTCTGTTATTTCCAGAAGTGCAGAAATGTTGTTTTCAGGCACTGTGCACTTTGCAAGACAGGTTCATCTCAATGTCTTGAATAAATATAAATACTGTGAACAAACACTGTTTTGTCTCTTCTGTTACACATAGGTCAGGTCTACATCAAGATATATCGTAGATCAAATTGTCTGGCAATCATGATAGCATCGATATGATGGACAAAGTTGTATTGTAGTTGCGAGTGCACCAGAGTCCTATGCAATTATTCTTGCCTCACTAAATGCTGCAAAGTGTCCTCTTTTTTGGTGTTATGGAAATGGCCACCCTAGATAAGTATAAGGTAAATACAAGGTTTATTTATAAAGATTAAGGCAATGTGCAAAACCAGTGTGCACTTAGCACAGACAATACAATGCTGAACAGAAACCAAGCAGGAACTTAAATAGGCAGATGATTAACTAAAATGATGAACAGCTGTGATAGATGTGATCAGTGTCCATTGTGACAGAATGTGGCGGGAAAAGAGGACAAAGGAAGACATGTGACCAATGAAAACAACTGATAGTCCATTAAAACTAACACAAATGGAACATTACTGTGACAATAGGGATAATGGGCACAGACAGTAACTTCAAAATAAGAGTCCATATGACAACATTGATGAACACAGACCCAGGGCACGTTACAGGTATTCCTTTACAGTAAATTGTAAAAATCTAAATCCAGTCTTAACCAGCCTACAAAATCCACAAGATTACTGATACTACCACTACTACTTATTACATTATGAGTTCCAGTTTTTATTACATTTTCAGAAAATGAACATTTTAATACTTATCACATTATGTGCAGTTATTATATTGTCAGTTGCTACACACGCACATCCTGTACCAGGTGAGCTTCCGAGCAAGTTTACTGTGAAAAGCCATACATATAAAGCTGGTAATATAATGCAAACATCAACATGTATTTGTTTATACATTTCTGAGGTTATAACAGTACTGTGAAAGGAACTGCACACAAGTCTTAATTGATAATCTGCCCCCTGTAATCATAATTTGTGTGAAAAGGAATAAAAGTTCCCATTCAGTCGGTCACTCTCGACGCCACGTCGGAGTACCGACGAATAGGAATCTCGCTCGCGAGAGCCAATCTACTTCGAGTGTAACTAAAACGAGCCAATGCACATTGGCATGCAATGATTGCACCAGGTGCTCATGCCACGCTGTGCGGGTATAAATGAGACACAGGTGATTGCATCAAATTAACATTTTGCTTCTGAGCCGAGTGGTAGATGGTTACTACAGATATCACTCCTTACTTTGCAGTCCTGACTGAAGACGGAAGCCGCCTTTCGGAAGTGATCTCTTCATTCGGTGTTGGTGTGACGGCACAGCAGCGGGTCGTGTGGTTTTCCGATCATCTCTCTTTGTTGTTTGAACAGAACGATCACAAAGGCTGTTCTCACAGCCGGTTCGGTGCGCTAGGTGGAGAGCGCTAAAAAGCCATTCCCACGGCTGGTAAGAAAGCGCCTTCGTGAGAGAGAGCGCACACGTCAGGCTGAACTATCCCCTGACGGTGTCGCCGCGACCCCTCCCCCTGCGTGCTTCAGCACCAAGGAGAGCGTCCTTCTGAAAGAGCTTACACAGATAGAGCTTGCGTCTTTTTCAAGATGACATTCTATCTGTGTGTTTCTGGATGCGGTGGTTTCCTGCCACCGAGGGATGGTCATCAGCGCTGTATCTCGTGTTTGGGCGTTCAGCATGCTGAGGCAGCGCTGGTGGATGAATCATGTTCTCACTGCGGGAACATGACCATCTCGGAGTTGCGATCGCGGCTGCGTCTCGCAAGGGCGGAGCCTCTGTGCCTCTGCCGCGATCTAACTCTCCTCAGAGAGTTACTTCAGGCAGCAGCCCGGCTGATTTGAGGGTTACGGTGAGCGCGTTTCCCAGGGAACCAACCCCCGGGGAACCCTCATCCCTCTCGCACTCCGCAGCCAGTAGAGCTGCCATTGGAACGCGGTGGGCCGTCCACGAGATGTGCACCATCCGTATCCTTTGGGGCTCCCCTTGAGGACCAGATGTCCATCGCTGCATCGGAGGGAGGTCAGAACTCTCTGGAGAGGATGTGTCGGCGCAGGGGCTCCTCCGGGTAGTCCCGCTGTGCCCGATACTGATCCGGAGATGATGGCTATGCTTGCCCGGCCGCCGAGAGTCGGGCTCGTGTGGAACCCTCCACCGTGTCCCGAAACCTCAAGGCTGGATGATTGGTTTCTCGGGGTGGCCCGTGCTGGTTCTCAGCGCCCCACCCGGTGCCTTTTTCCCGGAGGTGCACGAGGAGCTCACGAGGTCGTGGGCGGCACCTTTACTGCCCGAAGCGGCCTAGTAGATCCTCCCTCCTCACCACCCTCGATGGCGGACCTGCAAAGGGATACACGCAGGTTCCCCGTGGAACGGGCCATTGCTATGCAACTGTGCCCTAACTCCACTTCCAGGGGAACCCGTGTCTTCCCTCCTCGAGCCTGTAGGTACTCATCCGATCTGATCGGGAAGGCCTACCTGGCTTGTGGAGAGGCAGGCTCCGCTTACACGCCTACGGCGTTGTTGCAGGTCCATCAGGCCCGGCTCTGAAGACCTTGCACGAGGGTGGTCACGATCCCGCAGTTCTCCAGGAACTGAGAACCGCAACGGACCTCGCGCCGTGCGGCGACGAAGGTTCTGGCGCGGGCCGTGGGTCATGCGATGTCCACTATGGTGGTCCAGGAACGCCACCTCTGGCTGTGTCTGGCGGACATGAGGGAGACCGACAAAGTCAGGTTCCTTAACTCCCCCGTCTCCCAGACTGGCCTCTTCGGCGATGCGGCCCAGAACTTCGCCCAGCAGTTCTCGGCCGCACAGAAGCAGACTGAGGCGGTCAGCTGCTGTCTCCACCCCGCCGCCGGCAGCACCTCTGCCTGCTCGTCGCCGAGGGCGGCCGCCTGCGTCTGCCTCCGCTCCCGCGCCGCAGCAGCAGGCCGCCCTACCCGTCCAGACGCCTGCCAAGAGGGGTGGCAAGGCCAAGGGCAAGCTGCCACGAGACGGGCGACCCGGAGGTGAGGAGGACTGCTCTTCTGGAGATGGTGACCACACCGCTCCATCCCCCGGTGGAGGGCCGGGAGGAGAATCTTGTGTTCCATTTTTGTTTCTGTTCCGCCGCTGGGCTCAGCCCCAGCGGTACCCAAATTCTCAACACAAGAGCAGTTCCTTCCATCTCCGGGTCTGCAGGGGGCTCAGAGTTGTGGCCGGTCCAACGCCGGACCACACTCATCCTCCCTCTTCGCCAGCGGGCAGCAGTGGACAACCCCCTCATGTTCCTGCTGCCCACCTGTGGAATCAGGTAAGTGTTGCACGGCACACTCTCACCTCGCTGCGGGCCGCCTCCACGAGACAGCCGCCCCAGTCCGGTACCTGCATTCCACCTCGCTGCCCCATGGTGGGTACGCCGGTGGTCCCTATGGTCCTGCTTGTACGGTCCCTGGGAGCCTGGCTAGTGCTCCTCGGTCCGTCTCGCTGGCTCATTCGGACCATCAGGCTCGGCTAACGCAATTCACTTCGCCTGGCGCTCCCCAGAATCAGGGGCGTCCGCTTCACTTCGGTGAATGCTGCAGATGCCCATGTCCTGCGTGTGGAGATCGCTGTCCTGCTGGCGAAGGACGCGATAGAGCCGGTCCCTCCAGCCGATATGAAGACCGGCCTCTACAGCCCGTACTTCATTGTACCCAAGAAAACCGGTGGGTTACGGCCAATCTTGGACCTGTGAGTCCTGAATCGGAGCCTCCACAAGCTACCGTTCAAGACGCTCACGCAGAAGCGCATTTTCGAATGCATCCGTCCCCAAGATTGGTTTGCAGCGGTCGACCTGAAGGACGCGTACTTTCATGTCTCGCTCCTTCCTCGACACAGGCCATTTCTGCGCTTTGCGTTCGAGGGTCGAGCATATCAGTGCAAAGTCCTGCCCTTCGGGCTGGCCCTGTCCCCCCATGTCTTTATGAAAGTCACGGAGGGGGCCCTCATGCCCATGAGAGAACGGGGTGTTCGCATCCTCAACTATCTCGGCGACTGGCTCATTCTAGCAAGGATGCCCTTGCGCACAGCTGGCCCCAGGGGCTGCGCAAATATGCGTTTCCCCCAGTGAGCCTACTTGCACAGACACTGTGCAAGGTCAGGGAGGACGAGGAGCAGGTCCTGTTGGTGGCGCCGTACTGGCCCAACCGGACCTGGTTCCCAGAACTTATGCTCCTCGCGACAGCCCCTCCTTGGCCGATTCCTCTGAGGAAGGACCTTCTGATTCAGAGACGGGGCACCCTGTGGCACCTGCGTCCAGACCTGTGGAAGCTTCATGTCTGGCCCCTGGATGGGACGCGGAGGTTCTAGGTGACTTACCCCAAGAGGTAGTTAACACCATCACTTCGGCACGTGCACCGTCTACAAGACAGGCTTACGCCTCGAAGTGGAACCTGTTCGTCGAGTGGTGTTCTTCTCGCCGAGAGGACCCCCGAAGATGTTCGATCGCGTCTGTGCTTTCCTTCCTGCAACAAGGGTTGGAGCGTAGGCTGTCACCCTCCACCCTCAAGGTCTATGTTGCTGTTATATCCGCCTATCACGACCACGTAGAAGGTAAGTCAGTTGGGAAGCACGACCTGGTCGTCAGGTTCCTTAGGGGGGCGAGACGGTTAAATCCTCCTCGACCCCCTCCATACCCTCTTGGGATCTTGCTCTGGTGCTCCGAGCACTCCAGAATGCCCCATTCGAGCCTTTGCAGTCAGCAGAGCTAAAGATTCTGTCTATGAAGACTTTGCTGTTGGCTGCATTGGCCTCCATCAAGAGGGTAGGGGACCTGCAGGCATTTTCGGTCGACGAATCGTGCCTAGAGTTCGGGCCGGGTAATACCCACGTGGTACTAAAGCCCCGGCCTGGCTATGTGCCCAAGGTTCCTACCACTCCCTTCAGGGACCAGGTGGTGAACCTGCAAGTGCTGCCCCCGGAGGAGGCAGACCCAGCCCTAGCTTTGCTCTGTCCCGTCCACGCTCTGCGGATCTACGTGGATAGAACTCAAAGCTTCAGAACCTCAGATCAGCTCTTTGTCTGTCACGGAGGCCAGCAGAAGGGGAAGGCTGTCTCCAAGCAGAGGATGGCCCACTGGATAGTGGATGCCATCACGTTGGCTTACCAAGCACAAGGTGTGCCCTGTCCGCTCAGGGTGCGAGCATACTCTACTAGAAGTGTTGCATCCTCCTGGGCGCTGGCACATGGCGCCTCGCTGTCAGACATCTGTAGAGCTGCGGGCTGGGCGACACCCAACACGTTCGCTAGATTCTATAGCCTACATGTAGAGCCAGTCTCCTCCTGTGTTCTCACCTCAAACGGGTAGAAGCACTGAGAGGCCCCGGCTCTTGTCGGCTTGCTGCGCTCCGGCGCTCTTATTCTCCAGAAGCAAACTCTGTGAGTCCTCCATCACCCTCGGTGCCGGACGTCGCGGAACGTCGGGCATCAGGCCCCTTGCCGCTGAATCCTTGAGAACCGGTAATGGGCTGGGGTTATATGAGTGACCCTACGGGGATCCCATATTTTCTTCCACGGTCGCTCCTACGGGAAGCCCGTGTCTTTCCCTTGGGAGAGCCTTCCCGTCACCGGGACTGAGCCCCCTCCTCCCTTGCGGGCTACGGCTCAGTATTGTACTCCACATAACTCCTCCGGGGTACGATGTGGGCTCCGCAGCGGCCCCTTTTCTAGGGAACGCTTTCCCAGTGTCATCCAATAATCACTGAACAGGGTCATGCGGAACAGCAGTGATGGACTTCCTGGTGTGAGCCCCGTCTCATCAGGTAAGAGAGCTCAGGCGGCTCACACTGGGCACTGGAAGGGGGCAGAGGCCATGGCACTTTGGTAGGGATTCTATTCGTCGGTACTCGACGTGGCGTCGAGTGACCGACTGAATGGGAATGTCTCGGTTACGTATGTAACCTTCGTTCCCTGAAGGAGGGAACGGAGACGCCACGTCCCGTCACCATGTCCTCTGTACCCTGCTGGGGTGCCTGCCTACCTACTCGGCTCCTCAGCAAAAGGCTAATTTGATGCAATCACCTGTGTCTCATTTATACCGCAAAGCGTGGCATGAGCACCTGGTGCAATCATTGCATGCCAATGTGCATTGGCTCGTTTTAGTTACACTCGAAGTAGATTGGCTCTCGTGAGCGAGATTCCTATTCGTCGGTACTCCGTGGCGTCTCCGTTCCCTCCTTCAGGGAACGAGGGTTACATACGTAACCGAGATGTTGTTGGTGTTTTACTGCCACTATAGTGTTGGAAACTGCATTGAATTGTATGTATAGGTAAGTTTGGCAAAAATGTAGGCAGAGGCATGTTTTCCCAATGAGCCTATGTTGCCGCTTTGCTGTTGGTGTGGTGCAAAGTTGCACTGCTATGTCTGTTGTACATGCTACAAGTGTGTATTTGTTCATGTTCTCAATGGAAAGATGTGTCAAATGCTCTTCATGGTCTACCTCGGTCTTGCCAAGGTATTGATGTAAACACAGTCGGTAATGTCTTAAAGCGATAGCACCCAATATGAGGGTGAGTAAATGATAACAGAATTTTCATTTTTTGGTTTTCATGTTGTGTTCATAACCTGATTTACTCTACTTTCCTGTACAAAGTATGCTTTATTAATAAGATTGCTTTATTAAATATATCTCGATATATGATGTATCGTTACATCCCTAGTGTGAACGCATGCACAGATTCCAGAAATCACTGGCAGTGTGAATAAACCAAAATCATATGATCCCGGGACACATTATCAGTGTATATTCTTGAATCTCTGTGTGAAAGGGGCTTAAGTGAATGGACAAAAATTGGATTTGTGTCAAAATATTGAATTTATGCATTAGACCTTAGAGTGTAAATACAGACTAATAGACCTGCTGCTGTCTATTATGTCAATAGCATTTCTTCACTCTTTATTAGTGACATGTGAAGGCCAGGTATGGTAACCCACACTCAGAATTTATCCTCTGCATTTAACCCATCCAAGTTAGTGCACACACACTAGGATTAGTGAGTAGTGAACACACACACACACACACGTGAACACACACACACACACACACACACACACACTGCAAATCGTAATGTGTTACTGTACTTACCATAGTGTGTTAGGTACAGTTGTCAAGCTATGTTAAGTGTTAAGTTTACTCTTACTTACCTTAGTGTTACTGTTTACTTGAAGGATTACTTAAAGAATCTGCAGAAATATTCACTTTGAGAAAATTGAGAAATGCTTGAAGACTACAAGCCATTGTTATAATTTAATTAGTTCATATTTAAATTAATATTGAATATAATAATATATCACAGACTGTTTGATATCATAGAATAGAAATACATGACAACCCTGTATTAGACAGTTATTTGCCATTAGAAATAAATAAGGAACAAAAACCCTCACTACTCGTAGATAATGCGCTTTGATATTTGGTTTGGTAAATGTTTGCACTGTGGTCCAGCTCTTCTAAAGTCAATATTATTAATTTAAATGTGAGGTCTGTACACAAATCAGTTTTATCATAAGAGCAGCCATGAATAAAGATGAGGAAAATCACTCACTGGGACGTCCTCTGTTCTGAATTCCCTTGTGTGCTCTGTGATGTCAGGTTTGGCCATTGAAGACCACTTGAAGGAACGCAGCGCAGCTACTATTGATTATAATGCCATTTAAAAGTCTGATGGCATGTCAGATGAGAGTTATGCTTTATTTACTTTGGCTGAGTTAGGCTGGTGTGTTGGCGCTGCAGAATAAGCCTCCCCACGTTCCTCCGCTCTATGTACAGACTTGCTCATAATTAATCACAGACCTCTGGGTGACTGGACTGAATGTGACCTTTACGCTTCAGCTTCACAGGGACAAAATGTTACTTTTGCATATTATGTTTGGCAAGTCAGTCACCCTCAATGAAATTTAGTTAATGGGTTTCATTCACTAATAATGGAGTACAAGCTGTGTGCTTATGTGCACAGAAAAGGGACATTCGGACAATCAAAATCTCATTCTTAAGGTGCAGTCACAGACTGTGTTCTCCATTCAGTTTTATTTATAGATATGCAAACGTGACAGAGCAGACTTATTGTAAGGTCACTTAAGAGTGTGTTCACACTTGGCATGTTTGGTTCGATTAAAACGAACCCTGGTTCATTGTTTGTGGTCTGGACCAAATGAACCAAGCGAACAAAACTACAAGTGTGAACACACATTATTCAATTATTCAGTTCACTTAGTTATTACAGTTTATATAATAATAATAATAATAATAGTAATAATGTTATAGTAATTAAATTCTATATTATAATAATATTATATAATATAAAATAAATAAAACATTTTTAAAATATGAAAAATAAAACATTTCATGTTTTTTTTCTGCTCAAAGGTTTTGATTTTTGATTGTGTGGTTTCAGTTGGTTCTACTTTTTTTTTTCTGCATTCATGTCATGTCATAATTACGTGATGAAAACATGTGATGTTATGTTTCTTCATCCCCATGAAATAATACAGCGTTTACATGAAATGTTAAGTGTTTTAATTTACTAATTTTTAGAAGACTCATTTAATAGCTTAAAACATAACATGTCCCCTCTGTTGTGTCAATTTTAAAATGTCAAATTAAATGTTACATATTAAATACATGTTAAATACATTTTATATATGTATTAAAATTTTTACAAAAAGTGAATCTTCTGCTAGCATGTTGTTCTTTCCTAACTAGTAATTGGGTTCAGCAGTTTAAAATGTCCACCCTATTAAGACCCATTACATGTTAAAGGGTTACTTCAGCGATTTAGCATTAAGCTTTGTATCAGTAGAAACCCGGTAGTATGTACGAATGATCGTAGATTTATGTATTTTATTTCTGGAAAAAATCCTCAGAATGCAAATATCGCAAAACCGATGACGCAAATATCGATATTTGCGTCATCTGAGGATTTTTTGTCCAGAGGCTAAAGACTACAGCCAGTAGTAGGAGCTAGTTCTGCATGTTATCAACCCGCCCACAGGGGTGGGATCTCACTCATAGCGCTCGGCTCGGGCCGAGCATTCATTTAAACGGAGCGCTGTGGAGCAAAGTGAGTGTTTCAACTTTTCAAATGAATTCCTATGAAAATTAAGCTTCCATAGGCATGATCTGAACACGCACCGTGAATGTATGTCATGCCCGCGCTTACCTCAACTCTTCGTGGTGAATGTAATCTGACTCCTGCTGCGTTTGTGCCGTGACACTCACTCGGCTCAATCACATGATACTGAACAGACACGTTCATTTTTTAATTGTAGTGTGATTTTATTATTATGAAAATGAAAACAACAGTAGGGGCGGTGCCGCGGTGGGCAAGTGATTCAGTGAACCAGTAGCAGTGGCTTTGGGAGTGGCCTCGTAGGGCAGCGAAGCAAGGGCATTCTGGGAGTTGTTGTCTTTCATCCATATGAGCCAAAGATACATTTTCTGGCTTTTATCAGTGTAGGCACCAAATTCAAAAATAATTTCACATTTCTACTACATAAATGACCCAGTTTAAATACACATTCATCTTCCCAGCACTGAAGTACCCCTTTAAGCATTTGGTCAGGATTAAGTTATAGACTAAACTTGACCAATATGTTTTTCAGTGTTTTTTTCTCAATTTTTTTTCTCAATTTTAATGATCCACTTTAGACATACTGACTATAAGTAACTTGCAACTACATGTCAACTACCTCTCATAAGAGTATTAGAAGACTGACATAAATTGTCTGGCTCTGTGCATCTGCAGTTCCCACACGAGCGATTTGTACAGATAACTGTCAATGTACATGAGATAATCATGCCAGAATATGCTAATCAATGAAGCTACATAATCAGCTACATAAATTCATCAACCGCTCAGAAACGTCTTGTCTCGTTGTCACTTCTTCTTAAGTCTCTCCATCATTGTCCGACTCCGGTTTGAACATAAAAGGCTGAACAGTTTCGGACATTTTCATTGTGTCTGTGTGAGGTAATCGGAGCTGCTAACATGAGCTCTTGAAGCTCCGCCCTCTTCCTGAAAGGGGACCAGCAGCTCATTTGCATGTAAAGGGACACACACAAAAAATGGCACATTTTGTTTTACTAAACAATTATCTGTGGGTTAAAACTTCACATACACTCTTCAGAGACTTATTTTACATCTTGTAAAAAACGGCATTATAGGACCTCTTTAAACAGACAGTCTACTAATACAATAATGAGAGTTGCGTGTAGTTAAGAAAACAATCCTAAGATGTCCAAAATCCACCAAACTCTAGGAATGTTGTATTGATGCTAGTACAAATACATTAAGCACAAATACATTAAGCACAAATTTTTCACTATACGTTAGTGAAAAAGACCGATGTAACACAATGCCGCTGAAATATTGCTGTTGACATAAGCTTGCATAATTAGACTATTTCAAGAGCACAGCACATAAAAAAATATTTTCATTTACCAAGAATCTACGTACTGATGGAGCTCAAAGAATCAATCAATATGAAGGGATGTGCACAGGAGAGCCAATCACTGAGAGTGGACGTGCATAAATATATGCAATAAGCCGCACTGCCCAGCAATGACTTGGTCCCAGATCCCCCACCTAATTTATTTATCCCACTAAATGCTGTTCAGCCATACCACTTTTCTGCTGACTGAATGTTAAACATAGCAAGTCGGTGTGGAGGTCACAACCTCACACCGAAACAGAGCTCTAAAGCTTAATGGATTCTGTCCTCCTCCCCACATATCTTTTTTTTTTTTTTTTTTTTGTATTTTGCTTTGTATGTTTGTTTATTCCTCACCTGCTCATCCATCCATCCATCCATCCATCTAGATGTGATGTCTGGCAATCAAAGGGATGTGACATTTATGCGCACTCATGAGAGTCGCTTTCCCGTTCAATGACACATGAAAGGAGTGTTGAGGATAATGTCGAAAGAGCCATTTTAATTCTGTACTATAATGTCAATCTGTCATTCAAAGAAAAGGGATACATTCAAACTATAGTCTCAAATATACTCTATAATTAAACTATCATAGCAGTGTAATTTTTATGACCTCATGTCGGCACGATGCCACAAACTTTACACTTGGCAAGTACCATTTTCCTGGCAACCGCAAAACCCAGACTCGTCCATTGGATTGCTCTAGAGTCCGGTGGTGGCGTGCTTTACACCACTGCATCCCACGCTTTGCATTGCACTTGGTGATGTAAGGCTTGGATGAGCTGCTCGGCCATGGAATCCCATTCCATGAAGCTCTCTACACACTGTTCTTGAGCTAATCTGAAGGCCACACGAAGTTTGGAGGTCTGTAGCTATTGACTCTGCAGAAAATTGTTCCCAATTGCTTCCACTTTGTTATAATACCACTAACAGTTGACTGTGGAATATTTAGTAGTGTGGAAATTTCATCAATGGACTTATTGCACAGGTGGCAACCTATCACGGTACCACGCTTGAGTTCACTGAGCTCCTGAGAGCGACCCATTCTTTCACAAATGTTTGTAGAAGCGCCTGCATGCCTAGGTGCTTGATTTTATAGACCTGTGGCCATGGAAGTGATTGGAAGTGTGTGTGTGTGTGTGTGTGTGTGTGTGTGTGTGTGTGTGTGTGTGTGTGCATGCGCGCGCTCCATCCATCCAATGATTTTAATAGCCTCTCAGGAATCTCACTGATCGATTAATTAGACATCCAGTCACGTGGTCAGTAAGATCACTGAATGCTAATTGGCCATTGTGCTGATAAGATGTCTGGCAATGAACCACAAAGAAAGCCTTACGTTCTGGAGGAATGTCTTTCCTGTTAGTTCATTAAGGGCTATTTAAAACAAAACTGTTCCTGCATGTGAGAATATTCTAATCATCTTTAGCAATTCAAGGCGTAGGTTGGATATAGTTTTATGTGAATTGTTTAGTGAAAGGAAACCGTATGAACATAGCATATAGAGGAATAAAGGGGTATTTGTAAAAGCTGAGGACATTTCAGTCAGAATGAATTTGCTTTATCACTAGAGATCAGGGACAGGTTTGTTTGGTTCAGCAAGCTAATAGGAATGAATTATTCAAGTCAGCTAACCTTTGTACCTACTCTAATTTATTTTATTCATGCTGCAGGTTTCCTCAATTATATTTGCATTCTAAGAGTTACTTTCTATCCCTTTTTAGTATGCTTTGCTAATAGATTTGTCTGAGCACAGAATTTAAATCACAACTCCTGAACATCTGCTGGTATGCGTGTTTGTATTGTGTGAGAACATTTATGTGCTTGCGCATGCATATGCATGAATGTACAAGTGTGAGTATGTTACCTGAATCATCAGTTAGCAATAGGATGCAGTTTTCATACCCTACATCCCAATTTGATAAAATCCAGCATGAATTCACATCAGGTGCATGACAGCATTACTGCACAGATAGATGGTCTATTGCTCCCAGGGTATGCTGTCAGTCAGACTGTCCATCAGGCAAGCATCAGAAAGGCACAATCCTGGTTTGAAACGTGTTAGTCCCTCCTCGTTCTCTCCCTCTCTGGGCTCGCTGGATTCGGCATGGCTCAGCGCACAAAAACATCCTGCAGGTACATACTCACGAGAGATTTGTTTATTTCTGTACGGAGCGCTCGCTTGCCTCAAATTTTTTTTTCCTCTTACATTCCTCTTGTACGTTCTCTGGATTTCTCAGTAAACTCACACTCAACAATCTGTTGCTTATGGGTATCAAATTGCACTGCAAGTGTGCTGCGTGTCATTACACAGAATATGAAAATAAATCCACAAACTTTGTACTTGATATGTGGAAAATGAATATTTGATTATGGTGCTGTGAGACAAAACAGTCATAAGAGTTCACAATTAATCATACGATTTTTTTATAGTAAGGCTAATTAGTTTTCCACATAGTACCTGCACTATATAAAACTTTAATTAATGAAATATATTTTTGTACTATATTGTGGCAAGTTAAATCACTTACCGTTGCTTTTTAGTTCTTAGGTGTTTCATTTAACGCCTACTGTATCATATTTAATAGGCCTCTAAATTATCATAATGGTCAAAACATTGCTGAAGAACTTGTTGCACACAATTTATACATGAATTCTGTCATCTGATTATACATTTTTAGAAAATGCATTTAATATAATTTTTAAAAAACGTGCTGTGAAATCTTTACTGTTTTGTATAACGTAGCTTAAGAACTTTTTATTCTTTTATTTTTATACTTTTATGGTTATTAATATTTCAAGATGAAGACTTGCTGGACTGGAGCAACTAAGGGTTACTTGATAATCCATATATCATTTTTTTTTTTTTTTAATAATGAGTATCAAATATAATCCATCAGGCTTCGTATATTTGTTCCCTTTCAGTCGGTCACGTTCGACGTACGTCACCGACAAATTGGAATCACTTCTGGGAGCCCCCATCAGCTTCGAGATATAGAGAATGGGCCATTGGCGTGCAAGTTTTACATCTCGCGCTCCGCCCCGCCCCGCACCGCGGGTATAAACAGGAAGTGGATGCAGCGTACATTTGTCATTCACTTCGGAGCTGAATGGCATTGAAGAAGTATTGTTCCTCAGCGATTCAGAGAGAGAGAAAGAGATCGAGAGAGAGAGACTTCTTGTGCTGAGAGAAAAGGCACAATCATTGCGACCGCGTGCTCACTGTTTGTCTAAAATAGCAAAACTGCTGTTTTCACAGCACTGTTGGTCCGGTGAGGGCATTCCACAGTGAGAGCAGACACAGGCTGCACAACATTCCTGTGCCTGCCGCGGTTGTCCCTGGGTGCTTCAGCACTAAAAGAGCATTTCCTCTAAAAGAGCAACATGGGTGTGGCACTGCATCTTTTCAAGATGTCCTTCCACCCGTGCATTTCTGGATGCGGTCGTTCCCTGTCACCATCTGACAGCCACAATCGTTGTCTTGCATGCCTGGGCATTCAGCACGCTGAGGCAGCGTTTGTGGATAGTTCATGTTCCCAATGTGGCTCCTTCCCAGGGGGGTCCAGTAGTGACTTTAGGAGCTCCAGCAGATGACAGGATGACAGGATGTTGATCCTGGGGAGTTTCAGTCCTCAAGGGATGAAGACTTGGCTGCGTTGCCTCCCTCTGGGAGAGTAGCGTTGCCCAAGACCGACCCCGAGATGACAGCTATGCTTTCCCAGGCCGCCAAAAAGGTTGGGCTCGCATGGAACCCTCCACCATGTCCCGAGCCTTCTAGGCTGGATGATTGGTTTCTCGGGGCGGTGCAACTGTGTCCAGCATCTGCTTCTACCTGGCGCGGTGACCCACACCACCCATCCAAGTACTGTAATTCTCCTCCAGTCTGACTGGGAAGGCTTACAAGGCCTGTGGACAGGCTGCGTCCACCTTGCATGGCGTTGCTCCAGGTACACCAGGCCCAAGCACTCATGGACATGCACGAGGGTAGGCCTGACCCAGAGCTCCTCTGGGAGCTTTTGAGTTAAAAATTCTGTCATGGAAGACAATACTCCTGACTGTAATGGCCTCCATCAAGAGGGTAGGGGATCTGCAGGCATTTTTCGGTCGAAGAATTGTGCCTGGAATTCGGGGAGGGTACCTCTCATGTAATCCTGAGAACCCCGCCCGGATATGTGCCCAAGGTTCCCACTACTCCCTTCCGGGACCAGGTGGTGAACCTGCAAGCGCTGCCCTCGGAGGAGGCAGACCCAGCCCTGGATTTTCTCTGTCCCATCTGTGCTCTGCGGATTTACGTGGACAGAACGCAAAGCTTCAGGACCTCAGAACAGCTCTTCATCTGTTACAAGGCCAGCAGAAGGGAAAGGATGTCTCCAAGCAGAGGATGGCCCACTGGCTGGTGGATGGCCCACTAGGAGTGTGGCCTCTTCCTGGGCGCTGGCACATGGCGCCTCGCTGACAGATATATGTAGAGCTGCGGGCTGGGCACGTTCATTAGATTCTATATCCTCCGTGTAGGGTGTACTCGTTTCAAATAGCCAGTAACACCAAAGTGCCCGCTCTAGTGTCGGCTTGCTGCACGATTCCCCTCCTCATGGACTGGATACGTGTGCTTTTATGCTCCAGTTGAGTTCCCCAGATTGCTGAACCCTGTTGAGTTCCTCCACAATCCGCGGCAGTCAGACGTGGTGGAGCGTCCGACGCCAGGTCTAACCCTCGTATGCATTGGTGGAACTTGTGTAAGGCTGGGTTCCATATGTCGTGACCCCCACTGTGGTCCCATATGTGTATTTCTCCACGGTACGATCCCTACCTTGGCAGAGCCCGCTCTGCCATCTCTGTGCAATGTTGTCCCCCGCCTGCAATAGCCGGGGCCACCCTTGGAACATCCGTATGTTGCACTGCCTATGGCCAGTCCATACATGTATATTCCACATGATACCTCCCTACGGGTAGGATGTGGCTTCCACAGAGGCCTCTTGGGGCACGCTTTTCCAGCGTTATCCAGTACTCTGCTGAATGGGTCTTGCGGAACAGCAGCAGTGACTCTCC
Source organism: Paracanthobrama guichenoti (assembly GCA_018749465.1). NCBI lineage: Eukaryota > Metazoa > Chordata > Actinopteri > Cypriniformes > Gobionidae > Paracanthobrama > Paracanthobrama guichenoti. The sequence goes on from CM031949.1 coordinate 53,974,152, forward strand.
ATCTGTTTTCGAGCGGGAAACTCACGAAGGGGGTCTGAAGGGCTTTCGCAGGGCACTGGAAGTGGTAGTAACTGAGGCGTTTAGCATAGAGATCCCAATTCGTCTGTGCAATATAATGCATTGATGAACGTGACCGACTGACCGACAAATGTGACCAACTGAAAGGGAGCGTCTCGGTTACGTATGTAACCCTCGTTCCCTGAAGGAGGGAACAGAGACGCATGTCCCATCACCACAGTTGCTGTTGTGTATCACTGCAGGGCCAAGTCACTAATTGGCTCCTCAGCTGCATCCGCTTCCTGTTTATACCCGCGATGCAAATCTCGCACGCCAATGGCCACTGGCCTGTTCTCTATATCTCGAAGCTGATAGGGACTCCCAGAAGTGATCCCAATTTGTTGGTGACGTCCGACGTACGTCTCCGTTCCCTCCTTCAGGGAACGAGGGTTACATAAGTAACCGAGACGCTCCCTTTCAGTTGGTCACATTTGTCGGTCACTCGGTAACGTTCGTCAGTGCATTATATTGCACAGACGGATTAATCTCTCAATCATTATATTGCATTGCATTATATACACAGTAACTAAACTACAAAAACTACAGCGCTTTGAAATTAAAACTAAGCATTTAAATATCCTTTTACTAAGACATATTATTGGGAGATATAGAGTGAGTGATGACTGATTTTTATATGCATTTTATGTCTGTTATAAAGATCTCCTTGATTTACATTACAAGCTATCATAATTTCATTTTATTTCATAATAATATCAGCAACTGCACCAAATTGCATATTTTTGCTCAGTTTTGACCTCTGAATAAAATTGAGGTGTATATGAGTTTTTCTTTATAATACACTATGGTGTATCAAATAGTTTGCAAACTTTTTAGATATAATTTTGTTCAAATTATTTGTTTCAGATTTTGTATCGTATGTCAGGCTTTACATGGTTAAGTATCAAATTTGTCTCAGGTGTATCTCCTAAAATTGCTAAGAATATAAAGAAGCCGATTGTTGACACGCAATAAGAGTATAAAAAAATAAAACGGGTGTGGATAACAGATCAAATAATTTGGTCTAGGGAGAATTTGCTGATGTTGGAGTACTGAGTATTGAGCTCTCTGACTACTGATTGCAGAAATTTGATTGGATCTCTAGTGAAAGAGAGGCGTGTGAGATTACCAGAGGCAGAAAACATTAGCAAAAGTCTACAATTGCTAGCTATATTGTTAAAGAGAGCTCACTTGTATCTTTGCTAGTCTTATTCATTTTGTCCAGAGAAGAACAACTGCATAAACTAACAATAAAGAAGCTAAAGCACTGTTAAGAATAATCCTGATGACTTATTTTAAACTGTGATAGAATAAACTGGTTGGAAGGCAAAATATGATTCATTACAGGCAGAAGTTAAATAACCCCTCAGACTGAAACATAGAGCTTTGAAGAGCTAAAGTGACATCTTTTGGAGGGAAGGTTAAACTACACCATTTGGGAAAACAGTGTCAGGTGTGTTCGGCTCACATAGAGGGGAAACTTTCATGCTGTTTTATGGCTATCAAATGATCAGAGGATCCTGATACCCATGTGTTGTGTTTTGTCTTAATTCTGTCTTTGTGTGAACGTGAGCTTCGCGATCTAATCTGGGACAAGAGGTTCGGTTGTCCTCCATTATCAGCGGCCCTGATGGCAGTCATGATATTTGCTGAGATACTTTGGATGTCAGGAAACCAAACCTGGAGCTGTTTCTCATACTCAGCCTTCTCTTCTGAGAATGTTAACGGTCATTGACAGGGCGGGACATATCGAACAGACAATAGCGTTTTGTTTATATCACAGTTTGACTAGAGCCTTTCAGCTCTGTAAATTTCCTCCTAATCTCCTAATCTGCCGCCTTTAAAATAGCATTCTGTGCAGAATTCAAAAGGGTCTGCGCCAACTCGCACATATGATTCGCTCTGTGCTATCGTGTCTCTGGAACGGAGCTGCAGCGGTTCACGTGAAACCAGACTTCATTCACCTTAACTGAAAGCATATTTACACTGTTTGCTCTCTATCCTCTATATAATGCACCGTGTGCCATTCACCATGTAGAGAATTGTATATGTGTGAACAAATGACTGATTTTAGCCACAGCTTCAGCGTTTATTTATAATGTAGGGGGAGGGACACTTTAGATTCTAGAGAGCATTTGATTGGACAGAAATTCTGATGAGAAGCTGAAATGCAGAGTGATGTCATGTTGTCAGTTTTCAAAGCTTATATCGTTTTAGCGCACACTAGCTTATAGATAACAGTAAAACGAACATATTCATGCTAAAAGCCAAAAAACAATTATTTTGATTTCAGGGGGACTTTAATACATTTTAAACATAAAAAATAAATAATGTCTTCTGCTTCAAGAAATTATAAAAATTATTAAATTAAAATGCAAGGTTATTTTGCAAGATTATGTCTGCAGTGTCTGTCTTTTAATGGTGTTATCTTATGTGTTACGCTGATGTAGTGTAGTACAACACATAAGGTGCTGATTAAGGAAGCCTGTCACATCAGACTTCACATGTGCTGTGAGGAGGAGGAATCTCACACTCCCTTGTTAACACCCACTCAGTAACACTCATACTCACAGTCTGGGCTGTCGAAATAGGCGGGTTATATTTATCTTCTTTGTTTTGTTTTTTTAAAATACAATTTTACCTATAAATATCCCTATTACTGTTTGTAGAGAATCAAAATAAGGGACTAACAGGTTCTAAGGACTGATTTAGTCTAAGGATTCATCTGTATCTTCCTACCCTACGGTGAGCATTTCTTGGTTTCTGCCAGAAATCACACTGAATTTGATTAAATCAGCGACTCACAGAACATGCCGTGCTGGTGCCATGGTGATGATTAGGCAGTGATACAGGACAGACAGCTTTGGGATGCTTTTCAAATACTGACAGGAAATTAGAGGTCATGTATTGCATGAAATCTGTTGTTGATTTGCTGTAGCAGAACCAGCCATTTTATTTTTCCACTGAAGGGAGGCTGAGTTCATGTAAGGACAAAGGCAGAGTATTTCTCTGTGAATACTTTGTTACTAACTTTGTGTGCTTTAATTTTGGGTGCAACAACAATAAAACGTTAACATATGGTGACTGTGTTTGCTTGGTTTAATCGAATTAAATCTATCAATCAAGCCCAGACCCAGGTATAATTAATGCCTGGGGTATAAAAGCAACCTTTTTCAGGGAAGACTTGAAGATTTTAGATTATGTCTATTGGTTCTTGTAATGAACTCATTTTTATATGAGTGTGTCTCTGTTTGAACCTGACCACCTGCTTTAAAGTGGAAGTCCATAACTTTTTTTTTTTTTTTTTGGTTAAAAATGATCCAAAAGTGATCCATTATGTACTAGCTCAAAAATGAAATTTTTGAGCAAAATGAAAACCTCACCTCAGTCAGTTGTCCAGTCTTGTTTGTGTGAAGTCATATTTACCCTCCTCTCCAGACGATCATCCAAGGGACTAAATTGTGTGCAGCTGGAGTTTACCTGAGGTGTGTGCGCTTCTGGACTGATTCCTTCTCTTTCCACGCTCTCCTGCATCTGTAAGATTCTGAAGATAGGATTGACTATCCATTCCTAACAACTACTGCTTGCAATTATCAACTAACTTACCTGAATTAATCTGATACTCTTGAGCGTTGTCAATAAATCACCTTGTCACAGCTTTCTTTCTGTCTCCGAGTGTACACATAACCAGTCAGTTTTCAAAATGATCTCCTTACTGTAGCCTGGTAAGCTTGTTATTTGAGTGGTACTGATAGCTTTCCATGGTAAATACAAGCATGCTGCCGTTCGACTTTGCGTCATTACATCACTTCTGTATATCAAGGAGTCTAGGCTATATTGTGTGTGTGGATGTTGCAGGTGACGGATCATTTGTGGCCTCTTCTTACAGCAGATGGAATGTAATTAAAAGTGTAATTTTGATGGCGGCTTGTAAACCAGAAAGGTCAAAACAACAATCATCGTTGACAACTGGTGCGTTGATAGACAACCACTACACCTATTTTATTTTTATTTTTAAGCCCACATAAAGTTAGCTTCACAAATAACTGCAATTTCAGGGTTCAAACAGAAATTGCGACAAAGAGGTACAACTTAAGGACTGCAGCACTAATGGGAGACGTATCTTTTTAAACTTCTTTTGAGTGTGTGCTTATTTTGTCAGTAAAATGGCAACAGCTTTAATTCCTTTTCACACAAGTTATGATTACGGGGCAAATTAATGATAAAGACTTATTTTCATGCAGTTCCTTGCACAAAACTATGATATGACTGCAAAACACTTGTACCACAGTGAATGCTCACCTGGTATAACCGTGCCTTGAACACCGGGGGGACCAAAGTTGAAATAATTAAAAGTATTAAAAGGCCTTGAAAAATAAAACGGAAAAAGAATGGTAAACATTCCAGGTTTATAGTTTATGAAGTAGGCCTAATCAATATAAACTATTTGCAAATAATAGGCCTATATATTTTGCACCCATTCACTAGTGGTATGTCTATTAATGCAAAAAGTCTAGTCTCCTCACATTCAGTTATGAATTACATGAATCATGCAAATAATAGCATATTCACATATTAATATCCATCACTGGATATTACTGCTGATAATTTCTATATTAAAACGTTGTCAAATATTAAATGTTTTGCTACTTACATCTTAACACACACTCTTTCACTGCTAAAACGAAAGTGTTGCGATGGAATTCGCACTCGTCTTCAGTGAACAGTAAAGCCCCGCTTTCTTTGATTTGATTTGCCATCTAACACATTTTCACATTGATGAGCGCTGTTACACTGCTGAGACAGACCAGTCTAAAAATGTAACATTTAAAACTTTTTATCATCCTAATAACTAACAGAGAGGAGCGTAATGGAGCGCAACAGAGCAGCATCAAGAATATTTCAATTTGGCCATTTCTAACAATTGGGCGGAACTTGTCCCTCTCATTGTCAATGGTGGTTACAGCTCTGCCTGGTATAGCATTGCACTTGTGATGTGGAGCGCTTGGGCACGAGCTTTAAACCTTTAGAGCCACTAACCAGACGTTTCATTTCCAAACTGCCATGTTATATACAACAGACAGTCCTGTTCCCCATGTACATACTATGTACTTATTATAGTAATTGCAATAACTTGGTACTAACCCTGATCCTACCCCTATACCTAACCTTAACATTAACCCACAGTTTACCTGCACAGCTCTTATTGGCCTATGTCCGTTACACTCACTCCCCTAAATATCACTCTCATCCGGGTCACCCAATGTAACTGGTCCTACTCATCCCACTCCGAGCGGATTCGAACTGGGATCTCTGGTGTGGGAGGCGGGCACGCTAGCAAGGACACTAAAGACTGCAACCTCTAGGGTCAGTCGATAGCACGCCTCTTGAGGCCAGGGGAGTGAGGTTTACACACACGTTTTTTATGGCCTAAAACTATGTTAAATTTATGAAAAATAACTATGAAAAAATATGTTAAAATTATCCATGCTCTGATTATGCATTGATGAAGTTAACAGCTGCATATGCCAAAACTATCTTCAGTTAAACAAAGACAAAACTGAAATCACTACATTTGGAAACAAAGATGAAATTCTCAAGGTGAACGCACATCTTATGGCTAAAGGTCTAAAAACAAAAAAATCAAGTCAGGAATCTTGGTGTGATTTTGGAGTCAGACCTGAGTTTCAGTAGTCATGTCAAAGCAATAACTAAATCAGCTTGCTATCATCTGAAAAATATTGCAAGAATTAGATGCTTTGTTTCCAGGCAAGACTTAGAGAAACTCGTTCATGCTTTCATCACTAGTAGCGTGGACTATTGTAATGGTCTTCTTACCTGCCTTCCCAAAAAGACCATTAGATAGCTGCAGCTCATACAGAACGCTGCTGCCAGGATTCTGAGTAGAACCAGAAAATATGACCATATCACACCAGTCCTCAGGTCTTTACACTGGCTTCCAGTTACATTTAGGATCGATTTTAAAGTACTATTACTTGTTTATAAATCACTCAATGGCCTAGGACCTCAATACATTGCAGATATGCTGATTAAATACAAACCAGACAGTTCACTCAGATCATCAGGATCAAATCAGTTAGAAGTACCAAGGGTTCACTCAAAGCAGGGAGAGTCTGCTTTTAGATATTATGCCAGCCGCAGCTGGAACCAGCTTTCTGAAAAGATCAGATGTGCTCCAACAGTAGCCACATTCAAATCCAGACTCAAAACACATCTATTTAGCTATGCATTTACTGAATGAGCTCTGTGCCACTGTATGTCCGACTGATTGCACCTTATCTTATCTATGCATCATCTTTTTATTCTTTTTATAACTGTTTTAGTTTCCTTTGTTCATTGTTGTTTTATCTACACTCACCTAAAGGATTATTAGGAACACCATACTAATACTGTATTTGACCCCCTTTCGCCTTCAGAACTGCCTTAATTCTACGTAGCATTGATTCAACAAGGTGCTGAAAGCATTCTTTAGAAATGTTGGCCCATATTGATAGGATAGCATCTTGCAGTTGATGGAGATTTGTGGGATGCACATCCAGGGCACGAAGCTCCTGTTCCACCACATCCCAAAGATGCTCTATTGGGTTGAGATCTGGTGACTGTGGGGGCCATTTTAGTACAGTGAACTCATTGTCATGTTCAAGAAACCAATCTGAAATGATTCGAGCTTTGTGACATGGTGCATTATCCTGCTGGAAGTAGCCATCAGAGAATGGGTACATGGTGGTCATAAAGGGATGGACATGGTCAGAAACAATGCTCAGGTAGGCCGTGGCATTTAAACAATGCCCAATTGGCACTAAGGGGCCTAATATGTGCCAAGAAAACATCCCCCACACCATTACACCACCACCACCAGCCTGCACAGTGGTAACAAGGCATGATGGATCCATGTTCTCATTCTGTTTACGCCAAATTCTGACTCTACCATCTGAATGTCTCAACAGAAATCAAGACTCATCAGACCAGGCAACATTTTTCCAGTCTTCAACTGTCCAATTTTGGTGAGCTCGTGCAAATTGTAGCCTCTTTTTCCTATTTGTAGTGGAGATGAGTGGTACCTGGTGGGGTCTTCTGCTGTTGTAGCCCATCCGCCTCAAGGTTGTGCGTGTTGTGGCTTCACAAATGCTTTGCTGCATACCTCGGTTGTAACGAGTGGTTATTTCAGTCAAAGTTGCTCTTCTATCAGCTTGAATCAGTCGGCCCATTCTCCTCTGACCTCTAGCATCAACAAGGCATTTTTGCCCACAGGACTGCCGCATACTGGATGTTTTCCTTTTCACACCATTCTTTGTAAACCCTAGAAATGGTTGTGCGTGAAAATCCCAGTAACTGAGCAGATTGTGAAATACTCAGACCGGCCCGTCTGGCACCAACAACCATGCCACGCTCAAAATTGCTTAAATCACCTTTCTTTCCCATTCTGACATTCAGTTTGGAGTTCAGGAGATTGTCTTGACCAGGACCACACCCCTAAATGCATTGAAGCAACTGCCATGTGATTGGTTGATTAGATAATTGCATTAATGAGAAATTGAGCAGGTGTTCCTAATAATCCTTTAGGTGAGTGTATATATAATTTTATTCTTTTTAGTTCTGTTTACAACTGTATATTTCTATTTATTCTGTCACCATTTTATTTTTATTTTTTAAATTCTCTTTACAACTGTTTTAATTATCCTTGTTTTTATTTTTAATTCTTACACATGGTATTCTTATTTCTTATGTAAAGCACTTTGAATTGCCATTGTGTATGAAATGTGCTATATAAATAAACTACCTAATTATATAACAGCCTTAGTCACCACATTTTCCCCCATAATCCATTTCATTTCCGCACATGGCATCATGGCTCTTTAAGCTGCATTAATTGCTCACTGCAGGTTGCCATGTACTGATTTCCCCATCACCCTGATCTAATATAAGTGAGAGTGATTCCTCTCTTTAAAGGTTTCCTGCAGGCTAACAGAAATAATGTTTGATCTGGTGGTTTCTCCAGAATTACTGTCTATAACAAAATTAAAGTTCTGCAAAGTTTTAAAGTCGAAAGTCAATAAATAAAGTTATTGTCTCCCAAAAGAAAGAATCAACTCTGAACCGCCTAAACGAGACGCTTGTAATCTGAATCCTGCTGCATGACGGTTCTACGTCACTAGCTAACACATTTTCATAATGCCCGCCTATGTTGTATGTCGTCCGCCCACGAACAACTTGACCCGCCCTTCAGCTTGGGACTTTAATGACGACTGCTTCTCAAATCTCGGAGTGCAACGCAGGATTCGCAAAACACTCGCTCTTGAAAGATGGGTCTGTACCCAGTTTATTTGGACCAGTTTGCTCCTCAGAATCACAACCTATAAGTATGAATAATTATTAATGTATACATTTTCTACCAGGTGTACAAAATACGTAGTTTTGTGTTTTATATTGTGTAAGTTTCTTTATTACTGTCTTACTGAAATGCTTCTGCTAATCATCTGTGGGCCACTATTACCTAAAACTGTCTGTTAATGCAGATTGTTTGTCATTCTTACTACTTTGAGTAAAGATAAAAGATGGAGAAAGATTTGTTTTACAAACTTTAATGTTATCAGTCATTCCCGTTAGTGCTCGGCTAACATATGCGCTGTTATTGATACAGTTCCCACATGTGGACTGCAATGAATTAGAAATACACACATGGGTTTGTTGATGGACATACACTTGTTAATGCTGATGGTGAGGAATTATAGTTGCAACATCCCATAATGTACCTCAAAATTAGTAGCGTATCACTGAGAAACGCCCTGCACAAGTTGTCCTTGCGATGGAGGTTCGGGATGAATAACTAGTTCTTCCAATGTTTCATCATCAGACTCGCGCTGGGATTGATATGGTAAAATCAACGTAATCGATGCAGTCTTTACAGTGGGTACAATCGCTGAGCTTTAGGAAGACTCCGGAGCTGAAGTTCAGTTATGGTGATGGCCGTTTAGCTTCTGACAAGCGCTGTAAGAGGTAGACCAATCACAACAGACTGGGCCATCTGACCAATCAGAACAGAGTAAGGACGGATTTAGAGAGACTGATTTATCCGACGAGTCGTTCGAAAATCATTGAAAAATGTGGGGATGTGCAATGTATACTATGAGAAAGTGAAAAAAAAAACCTTTTTTTTTACCTTTGATGCATGTAAACACGTATGAAGTTTTAGATGTTTCTGGAACAATACAAATGTGACAGATGACATATAGCTTAACCTAAGTCTAGGAGAAGCAATTGAGATATTTTATAGATCTCCTTTGTGCTTTTCCTTTCCTATGGGTTGATATAAAGCTGGTAAATGAGAAGTAAGAGCTCAGTGCGATCTAGCATGAATGACTTTTGAACGAGCTTCAAAAGAATGGAAAGAAAGAGTTTTCCCCACACTTATAACCTCTGAACTGTGAAAGCGAATGAAATAGTGGCGTGTTGCTGTGAATGCGGCTACAATGAAGGCTCATTACACACACTTTCTTTTGTTTTCCATTGATGTTTTTGAGTCACTTTAAATCTAATGCAACATAATCTCGTCAAGTGATTACAGCCCACCACCAAAAAATTAAATGCTAATGAGGATTTGTTCTTGGCTGATTTTACTAATACATAAGTGAAACTGGGAGTACTGTCAGAGGGCTTGTTTTCATTGTAATTAATCACAGATCTCATCAAATCAAGAATAAGCCGGCTTTCTGTTAGCAGGGTATGCAAATAGCACACAAACAAGCCTACATGAAAAATTATTTCATTAATATTAACAGAACTAAAAACACTGAGAGCAGCTGTAATGAATAGAGCAGAGCTCTGTCTAATTGGTAATGTATATGTATGACCCATGTCTAATATACATGTGATGTGAGTTTTGCTTTCCCTTCATTATCGCTGAGCCATCTTGATTTGAACAGGGTGTAATCCAATTATAGTGGCCAGGAGTCACATGTTTGAAGTAAAAAGGCATGCTGCAGTTGCTCATTATGTGAAATCCAAGCATTATGTTACAGCCTTTGATAGGGTATATAGACGTTCTCCATTTCTGCCTGAGGATTAGCAGACAGGGTGCCAGGGTGGTTCATGCCTCAGGAATCTGTTTAATATCCTATGCATGGACACAGCCCAGCTCTGTGGAGCAGAACAGGTCATGCTCACTCGCCAGGAGAATATGACTGGAAGACTTTGTGATACAGAGTCTGACAGGATGAAAGACAATGGACTTGAATTTTTGACTTGTCCTTTTGTCTGTCTCTCTAAGTTTATTCAGCGCAGGCATACGTTCAAGTAATACTAAAGCAAAAGAACTGAAATGTTCCCTTGTGGAAAAACAAGTACACTGTTAAAAATTATATGATCATTAGGTTGTGACAACATATGTTTTACATTGTTTTAACTCATCAAAATAAGTTAAACAATTTTCAACAGACTCTTCAAGTCAGTTTAATGTAATTTAAGTTGAAATGACAGGGGGTCCTATTTTACCGATCTGAGCGCATGGTCTGATGCGCACGGCGCAGGTGCACTTAGGGTGTGTCCGAATCCACTTTTGCTAGTTTAACAACGTTAAAAACAGTCGGCACATGGTCTTGTACCTCGTCTCTTAATGAGTCATGGGTGTGTTTTGGGCCTATCATGCAATAAACCAATCAGAGTCTCATCTCCCATTCCCTTTAAAAGCCAGTTATGCTTGCATCATGGCGGATTCGCTATTTACATGGCGGAATTAGCGAGCGGAAAGACTTAATGCTTCTCCAGAGAGGAATCCTGGTTTTCAGAACAGCACGCCCATGGGCGAACAGATGAGCGCGGGTGCATTTGCTATTTAAACAATGTGGCGCTGGACGTGAAAATGATAACGGCGTCGGGCTGAAACTAGCAAAAAAAAACATTGTGTGTATGATAGGGCCCTTAAATGTCCAAGCTGATTGTACTTAAATTAAGGCAGCAAATTCATCATGCTTTTGAAATATATTGTAAAAGTATGAACTGAATTAAATGTTTCGGACTCTTATTTGCATGTCCGTTGCAACTGAATGAAATTGTGACCTACTTAAGCTGGACTTCAGTACATTTTTATGTGTAATCTTTATAATTACTTCTATTGCCTTTGAAATACGGTTAAAATGTGCGCCAAATGTAGTGACAACAAGCATTTATGGAAAAGTGAAGTATATTTTAACATACTTTTTGTATAAAACATTTGCAATTATGAAGTTGTAATTTAGTACATTTAAAGTATATTAACTTTAAATGTAACATTGAATAACAGCTAAAATTATAAGTACTTTACATTTAGAATGTTAGAATGTTTACACGTCAAAAATAAGTGTTCTTTAAAGCACAACATAATATTTAAAAATATAATAATTTGACATTACAAAGTGAACTTTTTTAAGGTGTACATAAGTGTGTCAAAAAGTAGTCATAAAAGTGTACTCTCTTTAAAAAAAAAAAGAGGCCTTTTATTTCATTGACATTATATTATTTGCAAGTACAGTTTTCTAAAGAAATATATAGCTACTTTTAAGATTTGAAGTACACTACAAGAGCACATTCAAGCACTCTTCTTTTCACAAGGGGATACACATCATTAGAAACAAAAGATTATTATTTCATTGTTAACATTGCACTATTCATTTTCATACACATGACTATGTTGACTTAGATGCTGTTTTTACTAATTAATCAACCAGGAAGTGCCAATCATTTGAGCCATTTTTGCATATTATCATATACTGACACCTTGTGGACATTTTACAGGTCATTTTTTTTTTTTTTTAGAAATGCATTATAAAGCATATGAAAGCATTATAAAGCATACTGAAATATTGTGGCACATGAGTTGTGCATGGAATAAATGCATAAATGCAAGAGTTTGACTTTTATTTGCAGTATAGATGCAGTATGCAGGCTTAGAAATAAAATTCAAGTTCTGATTCATTTTGGCAATTTAAATAGTAAACGTAAAGTCGTTCTGTTAAATGAGGAAGAATTCATTTGAAAACTCCATTTTGTGATCGTTGTTCCATCAAATCATCATTAAAGGTTACAGTATTCATGAAGTTCGGGAGAATGGGGCTAGTATTCACACGGAGGAAGCTCCAATTGCAATAATAGCATTGGTTGTCTATGTTTTTTATGAATATCTACTCAATTGCTTTTAGGATTAATTTTATTTATAAAAAAAAACATACTTTTGTAAATGCAGTAACAAATGACCACAATCAGAGCTGGGGGTGATGCAAACAAGTAACGTGAGTTACGTAATCAGATTACTTTTTTCAAGTATAAAGTGATGCGTTACTTTTAAATTTACAACAAAATATCTGAGTTACTTTTTCAAATGAGTAATAAGTGTGAACATGATGGTTATTGTAGTCCTAGACTAAATGTGAGCAGGCATTTACTCATCTCACTTGCACAAAAACACGTTCAGTATTCCTCAAAATGAATAAAAATAGTGAAATGCAAACTCATATTATGTATTATGTTAACCTGCATAAAAATGTGGCACTAGTATAAAATGTGGCACTGATGATGCTATACTAACCATAGTACACTTTATTTTGCAACATCTTAAAAACCCCAAGGCCTACACCAGACTGCTATTTGTAGACTTCAGCTCTGCTTTTAATACTCTGCAGCCACACAGCCTTCTCAGTAAACTCAGTTAACCCATACATCATCAGGTGGTTTCACTCATTTGAGTCTAAAGTCATCAATACAGGTGTTCCTCAAGGATGTGTGAGTTTAACCATTCTGTTTACGTTATATACAAACGACTGTACAGGCAGTCATCCCAGCACTTTTATTGACAAGTTTTCAGACGACACTGCCATCTTAGGGCTTATGGATATAGAGACCGACATTTGTTGCTATAGTTTGGGGGTTAAAAAGTTTGTACAGTGGCATGAGGATCATCATCTCATTGTAAAGAAAGCAGAAGAAATTATTTTTGATCAGGACATCTGGGGGACCATTCTCTATTACTGGTCCACAACATTTGTATTACCCAGGTTCATTCTTACAAATACTTGGGTCTTTGGGTGTAGGGGAGTGCAGGGCACAACCTAACGTGGGGTTAGTTGTAACACACATAGTTTAAAACTTTCCACACATGCCAGGATGACGAAACTTTGTGTATGTACTAGTTGCCATATCAACATTATTTAGAGAAAAAAATTAAACATTAAAAGAAACTTTGGAAGATATTACTGAACATTTATTTAACCATAGCAAAAGTAAATTTCTTACTGAAGTTCAATTTCATCTCTGTTTTTTGTGTTAAAATAAGACAAAGCTGATCATTCTAATCTTATATCAACCCCACTTTATTTTTAGGTATTTTTAGGCCTTAACTACAAAAAATAAGTACAATGTTCATATTGTATTGCAAAACACTTTTGCTGCTATTGAAGTGGGATATGGGTAAAGTTAGGGACAGGTGTGGTGGTGTGGGTAAGTTTAAGGGTAAAGTTAGGGACGGGTGTGGTGGTGTGGGTAAGTTTAAGGGTAAAGTTAGGGACGGGTGTGGTGGTGTGGGTCAGTTTAAGAGTAAAGTTAGGGACGGGTGTGGTGGTGTGGGTCAGTTTAAGGGTAAAGTTAGGGACGGTGTGGTGGTGTGGGTCAGTTTAAAGGGTAAAGTTAGGGACAGGTGTGGTGGTGTGGGTCAGTTTAAGGGTAAAGTTAGGGACGGGTGTGGTGGTGTGGGTCAGTTTAAGAGTAAAGTTAGGGACGGGTGTGGTGGTGTGGGTAAGTTTAAAGAGTAAAGTTAGGGACGGGTGTGGCGGTGCAGGTAAGTTTAAGGGTAAAGTTAGGGACGGTGTGGCGGTGCGGTAAGTTTAAGGTAAAGTTTAAGGGACGGTTAGGGACGGGTGTGGTGGTGCGGGTAAGTTTAAAGGGTAAAGTTAGGGACGGGTGTGGTGGTGTGGGTTAGTTTAAGGGTAAAGTTAGGGACGGGTGTGGTGGTGTGGGTAAGTTTAAGGGTAAAGTTAGGGACGGGTGTGGTGGTGTGGGTCAGTTTAAGGGTAAAGTTAGGGGACGGGTGTGGTGGTGTAAGTTTAAGGGTAAAGTTAAGGATGGGTGTGTGGTGCGGGTAAGTTTAAGGGAAAGTTAGGGACAGGTGTGGTGGTGGGTCAGTTTAAGGGTAAAGTTAGGGACAGGTGTGGTGGTGCGGGTAAGTTTAAGGGTAAAGTTAGGGACCAGGTGTGGCGGTGCGGGTAAGTTTAAGGGTAAAGTTAGGGACGGGTGTGGCGGTGCGGGTAAGTTTAAGGGTAAAGTTAGGGACGGGTAAAGTTAGGGACGGGTAAAGTTAGGGACGGGTGTGGTGGTGTGGGTCAGTTAAGAGTAAAGTTAGGGACGGGTGTGGTGGTGTGGGTAAGTTTAAGGGTAAAGTTAGGGACGGGTGTGTGGTGGTGTGGGTCAGTTTAAGGGTAAAGTTAGGGACGGGTGTGGCGGTGCGGGTAAGTTTAAGGGTAAAGTTAGGGACGGGTGTGTGGTGGTGTGGGTAAGTTTAAGGGTAAAGTTAGGGACGGGTGTGGCGGTGCGGGTAAGTTTAAGGGTAAAGTTAGGGACGGGTGTGGTGGTGCGGGTAAGTTTAAGGGTAAAGTTAGAGACCATTGCCTGTTTTATGGATTCTAGATTGTCCCAGTAAACCAGTTTGTGACAGATGTGTTGTCACAAAAGGTCAAAATATCCCCAGTGAGCTGCACATTAATTTACTTTGACTTAAGTGTGACACATACTGTACACTACATTTGTACATACTGTACATTTGTTCTCGTGGTGGGACAAATGTGAAGCAAATAGCTCTCAAAAAGAAAAAAAGGGAGAAAAAAAACTGCAAAATGATCATGGGAAGTTTGTGAAATCTAAAATATCCCAACATCCTCTGTTCTCTAAAAATGTGATAATGTAACCTGTAACTGTAGAGCAGCACGAGGTCGTAAAATCACTTTCAGCTGTAAGACGTTTACAGAGTAATATGTTATCTCCAGCCATTCATTATTTATGTCTTACAAAGAATAGCTGAAATGCATGTGGGGTTGCATATTCATAATTTCAATTTCTCACACATGCCCTGCTAAAAATAACTCACCAATTATTGTCAGGCCAAACAAAGCACTGGCTTCAGCCAAAGGTTAAACGTCTTTATGTCCATCGCCCATTTTAAAGAAGACCTGCGTGATTTTCAAGCGGCATGCCTGACATTGTTACATGGGGGTGACCCCTGTTAATGGTTTGTAAGCAAGTCTTCACCTTAATTCTGAGCGGTTCCCCTGCACACTACTGCTGCTGCATGCCATTAGTGAGATGACAGACATTGTAACCACATGAGGTAATGAGAACAGCTTGCTTGGGTTGACTCAACATGTGCAGCGCTGAGTTAAGTCTGTACTGCATACCAATCCTCTCTCAGGTGCACAAACACATAAGTTATTAATGTATGACATGAGGTAAGTTGTCTGTGCTTGTTGCCTCTTTAATTTGGAGCATATATATTTACATGAGATGGTTCTTGCAACAAGTTATTTTCTTATTAAAACTATGTCCGAAATTACCAATTGTTAATTTATTTTAAATTATAATTAATATTTATAAAGCATTAAGAAAGCAGAAAAATTGGAATGATTATAAAATGCCAATAAATGTGCTGCTAAATAATTACATTTTGTGTTTGTTTTGTGGAGCAACACGGCTTACATATGATATGTTTTCTGTTCTTTGTTGGTTTGCGCAATGACAAAAAAAACCCAAGGGACGCTGTGTGTGATATATTGTGCTCAACGTCAACTCATCTGACACTGTAATAACTACAATACTTCATGAAACTCATCACAACCTTTAAAAGAGATCCTAGACCTTGTCTGAGCAATGACAGGCTTCAACAAACATGTGGTTTTGAGGGTAACGTCTTAATCCAAAACCAGCACTCATTAATAATATTGAGTATTTAATAAATATAAAAAATGTGATGCAAAATAGGAGAGACAATGGTATTAATCAAATATATACCTGTGCACTGTAAAGAAAATACATGATCAATATATGTGATATAATCAACACGTTTTTACATTACTTCAACTTCAACACATAAGTTAAAGACTCACTGTGGCGAAAATCAATTTTTTTATGTTGTTTATATGGTGTTTTTAGTATGCTTTCAGTAAAACCATGTGCAAATTAATGTCAACACCACTGCTGAGTGTTTTCTCTTTAAAACTGCAGTGAACCAAAGACGGTTTGAAATCGCTGGTGCTTCTGACGTCACAAACTACCCTGTAACCAATCACGTCAACGTGTGGGCGGGCTTTAGCATATCATTAACTATTCTCTGAAGCAGGAGTCTCAAGAGAAGCCGGGTTATCCCGGGATATTTTTCTGTTGATATGAAAAGCCGTGTATATTTAGCAATGTAGCGGGTGAATTATGAATATGATGTATTTTATGATGAACTATATGCCTTTCTCCACGGACATTCTAAGATGTTCAAAGCATTTCTTAGGATGCTGATTTTTAGAAGGCAGACTGAGATGGTGAACATGTTTTGTGTAACATTAGCAACACATTATTAGCCGTTTAATAACATAGTCAATTACCAATTATCAAGTACCGTTATGTGTCCGACGTTGTAGAGATCAAAACATAAAATGCATTACTATTCTGATAAAAGCCTGTGTAATTCACTATTCCACTTCTTCTGAATCAGTTTCAGGTTCACTCATATATGGCTGAATTAAACCAGTACTTATGCTTGCCATTGTGCAGAGTTTACAGTAAAGTAGACCAAGTGGGTCAGGTATTCTGAGCTTGTGTAAGTGAGTGGAGGCGGGGCAAATTTGCACATTCATGGATCCGCGTATACCTACTAAATGAAGCAAGGGTGTTACATTCAAGCTATTTTACGGCATAAATTATTTTTTTCACAGGGAAAAAAAAACTACTTTTAAATATGTAATTTTGGTGATCAAAGATGAGATTTAAGGGATAAAATTATTGACTACAATACCATTTTAAACTTTATTTTTTAAAGGGGTCATTAATTGAGAAATCAACTTTTCCTTGAGCTTTTGATATCATAATATAAGGATATCCTGTAAGTTTCAGAGCTGAAAAAGTCCTTGTTAGTCAAATAAAAGGTTTTATTGACAGCTGGCTCATCAAACGAGGGATCTGTGAATTTGCCTCCATGTGATGTCAGAGTGCAGTAAAGCGCCACCTCAGCAGAACAAGGAGACCAACACCTAATTCTGTAGCCCCGGCCACCGATTCACGCATGACATGCAATAGGTAAATAACATAGCTAAACCGGATCGAGCTACCAAGCAATGAACATGCCGTTGAAGATTACAAAATATTGTGCAGTGTCTGGTTGTGGAAGAACACAGTCACTGCATAAGCTTTCAATTCCAATATTTTCAGGATTCCAGTATTAGGAATGCGGTTGAACTTTATTTTTTAAAGAAGATCCAGCTCATGTGGGTAATGCATTGCATGTTTGTTCACTTCATTTCACCGAGGAAACAATTTCACTTTTGTAAACAAGAGACTGGATTTGCAGACAGAATGAGATTAAAAAACAATGCTGTGCCTTCTATACTGGATCCGACACATGTGTGAGTAAAACATGTTTTTTATATGTGATAGTATTGCATTGTTACAGATCGTTTGATATCTACCGATTAGAAATAAACATAATTAATGATGACTTACTACGCTGTCACAGGCTGGAGTATCCTTTGTATTTGAGGTGTTGGTTCATTGACCTGCAATTCGGGATCAGACTCTGGGTTGAATATGTATGGGCGAATCATTCCGGTTGCCGTTTTTTTACATTGAAAGTTTTCAAAACAAATTCCCACGTGTACTGACGGGAGAGTCGAAACTCATTATAATATGCAAAACTGTTATCCAGTCATAGCAGTGGATGTTTACGTCCAAGTCTTCAGTGTGGCACGCCCATAAAAACCTGAGTGTTTCAGGAGTTACGCTCAAAACCAGGGTAGAAAATAGCCTATTACTTATTCATTATGATGTTTTTGAATGTAAAATCTATGTTGACCCTTAGACAACAGTATAAACATTTTTTAAAAGACAGTGCATCATGACCCCTTTAAGTTATATGAGATTCAACTAATTTTTTAAGTCAGTTTAAAGGTGCACTATGTAACATTTCTTTAGTAAAATATCCAAAAACCACTAGGCCAGTGTTATATATTTTGTTCAGTTGAGTACTTACGATATCCGAAATGTTTCCAACTATTTGTAAACTGTGAGAAAATTGCCATTTTAAGCAATGAACTGGGACGTGTGAGGGAGTCACCTGTCAATTGTGTCATATCTGCGTTACCCTCGGCTTCCGGTTTTATTCTGCAGAAGCGCAAGATAACAGCAGCCACAGCAGCCGCGAGCGAACGCACAGAGTAACGTCATAACATAATTTTCAACACACTCAGATGTGTCTAATATGATAAACAGAGCTGCGTTACCTCATACTCATGACCGGAAAAGCAGAAATGGCACCGGCGACTGTGTCATAATAAAAGTCCCTCTGTTCGCGAGGTGTGTGTTGCGTTCATCTCTGATTAACATTCACTCCAGCGGCCTTGCTCAGCTCCACAACACTCGGTCCTGCTCTGCTTCACACTAGAGTAACGTTAATAATCGCATCCATGAACATGATTTCTGCCTGAGCCCTATCCCAATTCTTTTCCACCGGCTGTCAGGTGAAGAACACATGTCCCAAGATTCTGCGCTTGGTGTCATCAAACTATACCTTTGTTTTGAATAGGCAAAATCTAGTGGAACGGAAAAGTTACATAGTGCACCTTTAATGTAATTTCTAAAGTTATATTTTTGGCCTTTTAATTCCTTTATTGGATAGGACAGTACAGGCAAGACAGGAAAGCAAGGGTGAAGAGAGGGGAACAGGATCAGCAAAGGACTTTGGGCCGGGAATCGAACTCGGGTGTCGGCGTGCTTGCCCACGAGGATATCAGCGGCGACAGTTTAATGTAATTTAAGTTTAAATGGCTTACACTGCCAAGTTGATTGTACTTAAAAATTAAAGGCAACAAGTTTTTTTTTTTTTTACTGCTCCATCAATCGCTTGCGATGTTCCTCAAGGCTTCGTGTTGGGACCAATATTGTTTTTGTGTATTCTTCCACTTAGCTATGAAATTCAGCAGCACAATTTAACATTTTTATTGCTATGCATGAAAATTGATACTTTCTTCAGCTAAATACAAACTCTGAGTTTCAAGTTTACAGCGAAACATAGATTTATATCAGCAAATCTAACATATTACACTGTTGAGCAGCCTCTGTGATATCCCTATTTTTATTTGTATATCTCATTAAAAATGTTATAGTCTTGCATTTACTAATAATTAAGTAAAGATTGCCAATGTTTTATATAGAATTTGTTTTTATTTTATGTATTTGTATCTATATATTTAAATCTTGTACATATGATTATGTATTATGAACAACTGTTTATTAATATTTACTATAAAGTATTATTATTAAATCCTTAATTGTGAATTTAAATTCAGATTCTGAGAAGGGCTGACACAGTTAATGGGGAATTATTGAAATTATTATTTAATTTGGTTTAAAAACTGCTGGCTATATAATAGCAAACATCCTTTGAGTTTTCATTAATATAATAGACATTTGTTTTGGTTCTTTCAGTTTGGTTCCTTACTAGGACTTACTGCATGTGTCATGACATAGCCATTCCTCTTCCACATTTAGAAAACTTCTCTCATGGTTACCTAATGTGTCCCATGAGAGTATGACAAGGTTATACACCTCCCATAGATCACTTAAAGCTTCAGGTGGACCTTGCTTGCACCATGATGTTTGGCACAAAACTTTTGTATTATTTCCTCCGTCTGACCTGGTAAACTACAAGACGGAATCCCGGAATGGCATTCAACAATACATCAATAAATCATATGATCATATGATGGTGCTGTGTTGTAAACAACATGAGAAATGAGTTACAGAATTTACTCTGTGTTCTCCTAATTAAGTTAGGGAATCATTTTCATATGACAAAGGAGTAGCTCTGTAAAAGTGTTGGCTGTATAAACTAATAAAAATATCATCCTAGCTAATTTTTTTCCCTAGTTTTTTTTTTTTTTTTCAGTAGACGGGTTGCTTTCAAGAGTCAATGTGTGGACCGAAGTGTAAGAAAAGTTTGCAGTCGCAAGTTGGAATAAAAAATATTTATTCAGATTGAATCCATTATTCTCTATGCATTATTCCACACACACAAAAAAACAATCAAATATATATGTATTTCTTAGTGGAATAATGCATATATTAAATCTGTATTAGGTTTACTGAATAAGAATAAGAATTCCTAATTAATTTTAAGAGTGTGTGAAACTGTGTTTTGAGTCTGTGAACACAATATAACGAAACATGTATTTACTTTGTCGAAGGCGGCACCCTGTCTGACCGTCATAGCCGTACATGGCACTAGTTCTACAGCGTTGTGATCACAGGGGTCTTGACCAAGGTGTTGAAAACAGAATTAGTGGGGGTGTTGGTTGTCGTGTCGTCATGTGCATGCCAGTCTCCATCAAAGAATGGATGACATCGCCATCAATAATGCAGAAAGCTCATCAATGACCAACGGGAGGGGGCTTGTGCATATAAAAAGAGGAAGAGTAGCCCCAACGCACAAATACGACACCGGACAACACATGGACCCTCTCAGTACAGCAGCCACGAAATACAAAAGCAGCCAAATAAAAGACAACAAGACTTGGTAAGTTTAGAGGCCACTGTCTCACTATCAAGGACACTTGTGGATTGTAGGAGAAATGAAAAGTCTCTTTACTATAACCTACCCTACAGGTATCACTATGTTACCCATACGTTCTTTGGAGAAAACCGTGCTTATCATTGTGCTGTGGGGTCTTTGCAGTTTGTTATATTTGGAGGGAGCGCCACTCAGGTAAGAGAGAATAGGATGCGACATTGCTCTGAGATGTTGTTTTTAGCTTTGTGATCTCCATGAAAACCTGACCTCTCCATATCTCCATCTGCAACAGCAAGAGGTCAATCAGCGAAGTTCAGCTCATGCACAACGTCCGGGAGCACAAGGAGATGTTAGAAAGACAGGACTGGCTTCAGCTGAAGCTGAACAATATCCTCATACCCTCAGTAAATGACTCCCAAAAGGAGCAAAAAGGGAAAAACAACGGCCCATCTATCAGACGTATTAGAAAGGGGGAAGGTGCGACCTGGATCTGGGACTGACAACTGATGTTTTTGAAAAGCGAATGAACTCTAGATAATGAAAAGTGTTTTCTCAGTGACGTCAGTGCAGGAGGAGGACACAGTAAGTGTCAATTAAAATATACTGCTGTACTTGGAGAAAGAAAGTGCACTGCTTTACTTAGGTCTTTTTTATTTTCTATTTATTTTTTAAATAGTATTTTTATTTATTTGTAAATACTTGTCGTTATTTAGATATTAAAGTGTAATGTTCAGACCCTGTGTAGGACATACAAAGGACAATGTCTTGTTTGTTTGTTTGTGTGTAGTACAGTACATGCTCTTTAAATGTTTGGGCTTTTTTCTTCAAGAAAGATTTGTACTTTTTTTAGACATTGTAGCAAGCCATTATGTAATAACTGCACATAATGTTATAAGTATTACATTATTACATATTGTCATTATTGTAATAGCTTTTAAAAACAAAAAAAATATTAGTATTCCCTTTTTTCTTTCTAAAAATGTACTGTAACGGGAACATTAATATTCTTTTAAAAGCTATTACAATAATGAAAATATGATTTAATAATAATTTTCTGATAATTACATTTTGAGAAAATTATTACATTATGAATATTTTGATAATGTAATACTTATTGCATTATGTGCGTTATGAGTTGCTACAGACATCCAGCAATTGCACTAAAATGTGGACCAACTGGATCTGTTTAACTGTACACTATATTACATACACAACAAACTAAGATTGACTTGTGTTGCTCTTTCTTTCTTTCTTTCTTTCTTAATGCTAGCAACTTGTTGTTTTTTTGACAACATTATATAAACAAAGAATGAAGCAGTCACAATGTAGAACAAATAAGCAATAAAATAAAAAAACTAATTACAAGACAGGGGTAGCCTATATAACTAAGAATAGATATATCAAAAGACTTACATAGTTAAATTGTTTTTAAATCCTTCTGATTACACGAGTTAGAGATAGTTCCAAAATAATGTCTGTGCAAGCAAAACATGAAAAAGCTAGCAACTTGTAATCTGATCAATTTGATAAAGCCCACTGACTACATCACGCAGTTCTCGCGATACTTCAGCGAAGTCGTGTTTCCTGTCAGCAGTTGGTGGAGATCAAATTCGCGTTTTCAGAAAAAGCTGATGGTCCTCCTCAAATGTTGACGGTTTTTCTTTTCGGTTTACCCCACGGGAGAACACCAGTATTACATTTTTTCACAGACTATGCTCACGACACTGTAAAAAGGTAAGAATTTGTATAATTTTTAATCTAAACGGCTGTTGTTTTGTTGGTTAGCTTCGGTGGCTAGCTAATAGTTCTGTAACGTCCGCTGAGGTTTTGTGTGTACAAATGAGTTGTCTGCTTTACAGCACACTAGACACATAACCACACATCTAATTATATATATATGCATATTTAATAATTGAGTGAAACGTTTCAGATAGCGGTTTTCTTTTTTCTTTTTTTCTCTTTCGTTATTTTTTTCTGATGTATCGACTCTGGAAGGATGACACACCATCCGCGAGACTTTGATTAGTTGGACGGATGTCAGTTCTGTCGCTTTTGGCGATCAAACCAGAAGAGTTTAACGTTGTCTGTCCGTTGGTCTGTCTATCTATCTATCTATCTGTCTATCTGTCTGTCTGTCTGTCTGTCCGTTGGTCTATCTATCTATCTGTCTGTCTGTCCGTTGGTCGGTCTATCTATCTATCTGTCTGTCTGTCTGTTGGTCTCTATCTATCTATCTATCTATCTATCTATCTATCTATCTATCTATCTATCTATCTATCTATCTATCTATCTATCTATCTATCTGTCCGTTGGTCTATCTATCTGTCCGTTGGTCTGTCTGTCTATCTATCTATCTGTCTGTCTGTCTGTCTGTCTGTCTGTCCGTTGGTCTATCTATCTATCTATCTATCTGTCTATCTGTCTGTCTGTCTGTCCGTTGGTCTATCTATCTATCTGTCTGTCTGTCCGTTGGTCGGTCTATCTATCTATCTGTCTGTCTGTCTGTTCTGTCTATCTATCTATCTATCTATCTATCTATCTATCTATCTATCTATCTATCTATCTATCTATCTATCTATCTGTCCGTTGGTCTATCTATCTGTCCGTTGGTCTGTCTGTCTATCTATCTATCTATCTGTCTGTCTGTCTGTCTGTCCGTTGGTCTATCTATCTATCTATCTATCTATCTATCTCTATCTATCTATCTATCTGTCTGTCTGTCTGTCTATCTGTCCGTTGGTCTATCTATCTATCTATCTATCTATCTATCTATCTATCTATCTATCTGTCTATCTGTCCTATCTATCTATCTATCTATCTATCTATCTATCTATCTATCTATCTATCTGTCTGTCTGTCTGTCTGTCTGTCTGTCTGTCTGTCTGTCTGTCTGTCTGTCTGTCCGTTGGTCTATCTATCTATCGGTCTGTCTGTCCGTTGGTCTGTCTGTCTATCTGTCTGTCTGTCTATCTGTCTATCTGTCTGTCTGTCTGTCTGTCTGTCCGTTGGTCTATCTATCTGTCTGTCTGTCTGTCTGTCTGTCCGCTGGTCTATCTATCTATCTATCTATCTATCTATCTATCTATCTATCTATCTATCTATCTATCTATCTATCTATCTATCTATCTATCTATCATTATGAAACATGATTATTTACAATATTCTGATATTGTTGACATTAACTCTCTGAATCATGAATTACATTCACAAAGAAAAAGGTTATGTTCACTTCAAAGCAACACTATTGCATTTTATTATGTACAAATATTTAAACACCGAAAATAAGTAGGTCAAGTTACTGAAAAAACAAACAAAACAAAAAAACTCTAAAATATAACAACACACATATTGCCTTTTTATATCAGATTAATATCATAACTATTATCAATTCATAAAATCATAAAAATTAAGAGACCACTTGTAATTGAGAAATCAGTTTATATATATATATACACACACACACACACACACAGACACGTTGATATGGTAAAGCAGTTTAATTGAATAAGGTCGATCAAATATAACTAACAATATAATAAATAAATAAATCATCATGTCATAGTTATAACATCACATCCCCGAATTTCATGTAAATATTGAAATACTTAAACATGTAAACATAGCAACGGCATATAGATTGTGTTAATTGTGACTTAAGTGTCCAAAAACTTTGTCTGGCCAAACATTTCTGATAGCAAAGGAAAGTAATGTAAAAGAGATTGGTTGTTAAAGACATTATTTTAGGTTATGGGGACATAAACGCGTGCACTTGTGAGCACTTGCGCATCACATGAGTTCTGTGAAGTGTGTAAATACTGCAAGATTACTCACGGTAGCACAGGATGATAAATGTAGCAATTCACTTCCTTGTAAATCTACTAGTTTATCTACTTACCTAGTCACTTAACTACACATTTCAAAGTATAGCAGTTTGTGGTTTTGGCTTTAACCGAGACTTTGCAGGACCTTTGACTAAAAATTTAACAATGTTAAATTGTATTTACTGCACTGAATCTTTGTTATCTAGAATAGGAAATATGGTACTTGGCACAATATGTAGGAATGACAAACTAGCCAAGGGTTTATCTGAAGTCCTGAAGTGTAATTTGGTCAGTGCACGGCTCAGGAAGAAAGGGGTGGTCTCTCTCCCTCTCTCTCTCTCTGTATTTGTTTTATTTTAAGGGACTGGTTTAAATGGACAACTATCTTTGGAATTTCCTGAACTTTAAAAAAGCCCAAAAGTTCTGTGCACAGAGGGAGTGGTTCTCTGATTCATATCCCGTCTTAATGGTTATTTATCACATTTGTTTTAGGATTACACGTTTGACACATAATTTGACTTTCAAACATGTCTTTACCATGGTACAGTGATGTATCAGATGGTAGTAGAATGGTACTTTGATATCGTCCACAGTACTGTATGATTACTTTAAAGGAACACGCCTACTTTTTGGGTCTTTAGCTTTTTCACCATATCCCCCAGAGTTAGATAAATCCATACCATTCTCATCTCCGTGCGTGCCATAACTCTCTGACGCACCCACCACTAGCTTAGCTTAGCACAAAGACTGGAGGTAAACGGCTCCAGCTAGCCTACTGCTCAATAAGTGACAAAATAACATTTTCCTATTTACATGTTGTGATGTGTATAGTTTAGGGGTGGCACGGTACATGAAAAAACATCCGAACCATTCGGTTCGCTTGCCTCTGTTCCCCGCGTGTGTGCGTAGCACGGTTCGACGCATGCGCAATGTAGCCTCGTGCCCATATGTTACCTCAGACAGTGGGTGTCCTTTTTGCGCAAAGTAAGAGGTGCGTGTGGACATACAGTAAAAGACAGTAAAAGTGGAGTGCTGCGGGTCACGTCACGTGTAGAAATGGCAAGTGGGAGAGATAAAGAAAGCTGCCCAGAGTTGGAGGATGCACCAACGTCGTATAACGCCGGCTTCACACCGCACGCGCAAGCAGTGTGTTGGCGGGGCAGAAGCAGTGCGTATGGAGAGCGGGAGCCGCGCGCGCCCATTGTGCATTCACACTGGCAGTGTTCATCTTGCGCAGCTGAACCACGTAACATGAAACGGGAAACAACTTCTACTTCATATAACCATTTTTTTAATACTGTGTCCTAAATTATAGATATTTAAGCTATATATCATATGCTGAAGTGAATTTCTGGAGTGTTAATGATTAAAAGGAAAAAAACCAACAAGAACCATACGGAACCGAAAACCGTGACCCTAAAACCGTGATACGAACCGAACCGTGGGTTTTGTGAACCGTGCCACACCTAGTATAGTTACATTGTGTACTAAGACCGACGGAAAATTAAAAGTTGTGATTTTCTAGACTGATATGGCTAGGAACTACATTCTCATTCCTGCGTAATAATCAAGGAGCTTCGCTGTCGTACCATGGGTGCAGCGGCGCAATATTACGCAGTGCCTGAAAATAGGCTAACTTCCGTCAACATAACCAACGTGACAACCTGCTTGCACAGAGAGCGTGCTGGGGACTATTTTCAGGCACTGCGTAATATCATTGTGCCGCTGCACCCATGGTACGGCGACAAAGTTTCCTGATTATTACGCAGGAATGAGAGTGTAGTTCCTAGCCATATCGGTGGGTGCGTCAGACAGAGTTATGGCACGCCCAACAACCATGTAGTAGTACAATAGTGTTCACTTATATTCTACAGGTGTGTGACACACTCAACGAGTCGGTTCAGTTGCATGTCAAACACCAGGGCCCGTCTTTCCTGCAAATTACACTCATGACAACAGCTGAATTTACCCCAGGCACTTCCTGATCATCTGGAACAGAAGCTGTTCGAACACACCCTCTCTCATTCCTGTGCGATCTGCCTTATTCACTTGTCTTACGTATTTGGATATTAGTACTGACTGTTAATATGCTACATTTCTGCCTGAGCATCTGACATGAATGAGTATCATGTAAATGTGGTGTTGTGAATTACATTGGGGTGTTTTGTGATTGTACCCCCCCCCCATTGTGAGATGCATAAAGATTCTCACCCCTATCAGTAACCTGGATATTATTGATCACTTTCTGTTGCAGAGTAAATTAATCACAGGGTCTTTCTAAAACTTTTTGTGATGCTGCATCTATATGACTATGAAGGCAATGGCTGTGTCCTAAATCGCATACTCTCTCGAGTAGGTACTTATTTTGAATAAGTACTTACTTTGTGGCCGTTAAAAAAGTACGTTCTACACTCACCTAAAGGATTATTAGGAACACCATACTAATACTGTGTTTGACCCCCTTTCGCCTTCAGAACTGCCTTAATTCTACGTGGCATTGATTCAACAAGGTGCTGAAAGCATTCTTTAGAAATGTTGGCCTATATTGATAGGATAGCATCTTGCAGTTGATGGAGATTTGTGGGATGCACATCCAGGGCACGAAGCTCCCGTTCCACCACATCCCAAAGATGCTCTATTGGGTTGAGATCTGGTGACTGTGGGGGCCATTTTAGTACAGTGAACTCATTGTCATGTTCAAGAAACCAATTTGAAATGATTCGTGCTTTGTGACATGGTGCATTATCCTGCTGGAAGTAGCCATCAGAGAATGGGTACATGGTGGTCATAAAGGGACGGACATGGTCAGAAACAATGCTCAGGTAGGCCGTGGCATTTAAACGATGCCCAATTGGCACTAAGGGGCCTAAAGTGTGCCAAGAAAACATCCCCCACACCATTACACCACCACCACCAGCCTGCACAGTGGTAACAAGGCATGATGGATCCATGTTCTCATTCTGTTTACGCCAAATTCTGACTCTACCATCTGAATGTCTCAACAGAAATCGAGACTCATCAGACCAATGAGACAGTAACTGAGCAGATTGTGAAATACTCAGACTGGCCCGTCTGGCACCAACAACCATGCCATGCTCAAAATTGCTTAAATCACCTTTCTTTCCCATTCTGACATTCAGTTTGGAGTTCAGGAGATTGTCTTGACCAGGACCACACCCCTAAATGCATTGAAGCAACTGCCATGTGATTGGTTGATTAGATAATTGCATTAATGAGAAATTGAACAGGTGTTCTTAATAATCCTTTAGGTGAGTGTATATAGTATGAATGTAATCCGGACGTACTACATTCGCCATGTTGTCATCATCATGTGACCTACCTGTGTCACTTCACCTCCATTCACAGATCCTCTCCTGTGGCCTCATGGG
Source organism: Paracanthobrama guichenoti (assembly GCA_018749465.1). Taxonomy (NCBI): domain Eukaryota; kingdom Metazoa; phylum Chordata; class Actinopteri; order Cypriniformes; family Gobionidae; genus Paracanthobrama; species Paracanthobrama guichenoti. Next base: position 54,002,219 of record CM031949.1, read on the forward strand.
ATAGCAAAATGTCCCATTGTATGCACACCTCAGAATCTCGCTGGAAGTAGTAGGTCATCCGGGTACTTTTTACTTTTATGAGTACTGTGAATTCGGACATGCTACTCTTGTCACATGCTGTTTTACACCTACTATATAGTAGGGAAGAATGCGATTTTAGATGCAGCCAGTGAGCAGTGATGCACCAGCAATTGAAATGGAGGAAATGGACTGACTTGTCTCACACACACACACACACACACACACACACACACACACACACACACACACACACACACACACACACACACACACACACACACACACACACACACACACACACACACGTGGGTGCACCTATCATTATGAGGACTCTCCATAGGCGTAATGGTTTTTATACTGTATAAACTGTATATTGTATTCCCCTACTCTGACCCTACCCCTAAACCTACCCATCACAGGAAACTCTGCATTTTAAAATTTTCAAAAAACATTGTTTAGTGTGTTTTTAAAGCTATTTGAAATATGGGGACATATGAAATGTCCTCATAAACCACATTTATGTTGTAATACCAGTGTAATACCCATGTGGTTATACAAATTTGTGTCTTCTTAAAACACACACATACACATACATGCAAATATTTCTTTGGATTTTATACAAATAATTTATTTTGGATGCAGTTAATTGATTTGACAGCACTGTTGTGTCCTCATAAATCTCACACACGCAAATATTTCTTATAAACATGAATGCATGTATTTTTATATATACATATCATACACAGTACACCACTTATTTTGGATGCAATTAATTGATTTGACAGCACTATTTATTTTTACATTTTGAATTTTTATTTTTATATTTTCTTCATTTAAATTTTGTGTGTTTTGTCTTTTGTATTGGTTTTATTTTTATTAATTGTAATTTCAGTTTGAGTTATTTTAATACATCAAGTAAATTAACATGTGAAATGTTTTATTTAATTTAAGTTAACATTTATTTCAATTAACGTAAAAGGTTTTAGTTAACTATAATAACTAAGGTCTCAGCTTTGCTATGCAGAGATGTGAACAATCGTGACATCAGCTCTCTTTGGTGTTGTGGGACCCATTTCACCTTAAATTAGACTGGGAGTCTGTTCCTCATGAGAGTCGCTGAATTATGACACTGGGGTTTGTATTCAGAGGCGTTTTATAAGGTTTCTCTCTTTTTTTCGCTTCCTGCAGTGGCCAGATGTGTTAGTCTGGTCTTGAGACTGTCCAGGTGAAAATGAACATGCATGGTGCCAGCGGAGGCTGTGACCGATCCAGAGATCGAAGGCGCTCCAGTGACCGCTCTCGGGACTCCTCGCATGAGCGTGCCGAAGGCCAGCTCACACCCTGTATTCGCAACGTGACCTCACCCACACGCCAACACAACAGCGGTGAGAAAACTCTCTTTGTTGCTTAGGTCTGATTTGGCTGTTCATATAAGTCCCGTGGTTTGTCATCATGTTGTCTGTCACATGGGCAGATCGCGAGGGCGGCTCATCGCGGCCCAGCAGCCCCAGGCCTCAGAGGATCTCTCCCAGCAGCAGCAGCAGCAGTGGGGTGGCCAGCAGCCGTAACAGTAGCTTGTCCAGTTCAGAGGGCACCTACAAGAGCATGGGCACCGGTGAAATGGTCTTCGTCTATGAGAATGTCAAAGATGGAGCCCGCAGCGTCCGAACATCAGAGAAGGTCACGCTCATTGTGGACAACACTCGCTTCGTGGTGGACCCCTCGATTTTCACAGCACAGCCCAACACCATGCTGGGCAGGTTAGGAGCAGACCGCTCATCTGATAAAGGGTTAAAGATCACCTCATAATTTTGATTGTTTACTTAACACCTTCATGTCGTTTAAAACATGTATATCTGTGACCACATTGCATTCGTGGTAATGCTAATCTGACAGAAAAAATAAATAAAAATTAAATTGATATGCATGCTTATGAGAGACAAAACTTTTTTTAAAGACCTACACAAATAAAATTAATACCATATATTCATACAGAACAAACCCCAATCCCCACAATCTCAAAATAAATCATGCATCTCAGTATCTTTTGCTTAATTAAACAGTAACACATTCAACTACATTCAAGACCTGTTTTATTCAATGTACAGTTCAGCTCAAACGTTTACATAACCCATGCAGAATATACAAGATGTTCATAATTTTAACATAAAAACTTGTTTTTAAATAGTCCTATCATGAGTAAGCTGTTTCACATACTAAAAGTCCCTTAGACAAAACTTAATTTACACAAATTAATTTTTATACTGTGTGTTGATCAACTGGATGGTCACCGGCTGTTTCATGTTTTGTGGTTGTTGTTCAAGAGTACCTGAGGAGTTAAACTGCCTGTAGAAAAACCCTGCACTTTGTTTGATTTATCAATCATCTTCTGAGTGATTATGAGTTTATGATCCCTCTTATTTTGTTAAGCTTATCAACATCTGTCATATTGTGCCAGGGGTATGTAAACTTATGAACAGAACTATACATATGTATTGAAATTAGTTTATGTACTAATATAACAATGCATACAAATTAGAGGTTGATCGATGTTGGATTTTGCTGATTTTTTTTTTTTTTTAAATTGTTGGCTTTTACAGTTTAATAATCACTTTAGGATATATTGTGATTCCTGTTTTGCTTCCCCAAAATTTAAGACCTCTTAAAAGGTTAATGAAGACTTTTGTTTGAGCATTTAAGATATTTAAGACCTTTTGGCCTTGTTTTACAAACAGGTCTTAGATTAAGCCAGGATTAGGGCCTTAGTTCAATTATGGCATTTAAATAGCTTTTACTGGTGTGCATCTTGAGACAAAACAATGGCACTGACATGTTTTAAGAGAGATCTGTGCAAGTTGCTTTCAGTTAAAACAGCTCAAACGTGTATTTTAGTCTGGGACTTAAGTCTCGTCTTTGAAGCCAGCAGTATATAGCCTTAAATTTGGTCAAACTAAATTTAAGACTTTTTGAGAACCCCAGGTACTACTAGATGTAAAACAGTGTTTACATCAGCCTAGTCCTATCTTACTACCAGCAGGGACTATTTTGCAGAATCTCTGGCCTGTTTTTGTCCTCCATAGAAGGAAAGCAAATGGTACTTTTTAAATATCTCAAAGGAAGAAAATAGAGATGATGAGATGACAGAACCCTTTAACTTGTCTTAGCCTTAAAATAACGTGTAATCAGTCTATTTCTGATACATTTTTCCATTTGTTTCTAAAAAAAAAACATGTCTTTTGTTTTGTAGAATGTTTGGATCTGGACGGGAACACAATTTCACCCGGCCCAATGAAAAAGGAGAGTATGAGGTGGCAGAGGGCATCAGCTCCACTGTGTTTAGGGCAATTCTGGTGGGTTTTTGTCTCTAGATATCTTGTTTTTATTGTCTCTCTTCACATTAAAACGGGTCACACCCCAGCTGTCAGGCAGACGGCATGTGGCTTGCATGTACAGAATGATTCATTTTTAGTGCTGTCAAAATTAACACTAATTTTGCAATACTTTTTTTTCCCCATTTTAACACATAAACACATATTCTATGCAATTAACGCAGCATCCGTTTGTTCCTGGCATCCTTTGGCTAGCGTTACATTGTAAGATCACACTGTCATTCATTCAAGTGCTTTTAAACCATTCAAGCGCAAAAGAACTCAAATATACACTGGCACGATTTCTGTAAAGTGGCTCTTTGTGTTTGCTCACCCGAAACACGTGCACAGAAAGCAGCTCCAGCATTGAGTTCTCTCACGCTTGAACAGACAAAAATGCTAACTTGTGTCAAAATGCCCATTGTTGGTGAGTGTCCTCATAAGCACAGTCTTAACTGAATTAAAAAGTCAGATCTGCGTCATTTGCGTCAGGTCTTAAAGTGACAGCAGCCTAATAAATCTTCTGCATTCTGTGTCAGTAATGTTAATCAATTAATCACTCGCTGCTCTTGACTGAATCACTTTTGTAGCTTTAATAAGTATTAATCTCAGCAAGTAAAAATCAGAAGCACTGCTATATTAAAGACTCAGCTTAAAATAAAAGTAGTTCTATTTTAATGTTAACTATTTTTATTAAATGTTAAAAATGATGGCTCTCAATCATACTGTAATGTTGAAAGGCTATAAGTACTCATTTCATGCCCAGAAATTGAGAGAGATCCATTTACATCAGTAGCAGTATTGGTATCTGGCCTTTATTCATAGTACTTAGGAAAGAGATGCCATTTAGCAAATATTTAAAATGTTGCCGTTTCTACATTTCAATGTGAATTTATACAAATATAAAAATATAATTATAAATAATAAAAAAAAATGTTAGGTGCGATTAATTACATAAAAATGTATGAATAATTAGTAAAAAAAAAAATTTGTCAATTGACAGCACTATTCATTTTATGTACGATACCAGCTCCTTTTCCTACCGGTGGTGTGGCGCTTTGTGTCTGATGTGTGACCTACTTAACAAGATGCTACAGTCACTTAAAATTTGTTGTGGTATCAAATATAAATATGAGCTCGTATATGACGACTTTCATGTTACTTCATGAGTTAAAACGGTTCCATTTTACACTTGGTCGCATAAATGTGTCTCAGTAAATGGGATATGGATCCGATCTTCATTTCCTGCGCTATATGCAAATTTAACGGAGTTCAGGTTAACGAAAACATCAGATATGAGCTGCATTTTATTTATCATCAGCTAATTTCAAGATCAAAGACCGCAATAGGACAGAGAGCGGCATCAGCACTGGTAAGAACTTTGTCTCACTACTTTTAATGAAGATGATTGTGTTGAACGTTTGCGACTTCCTTTCAGTTTCATTTGCGGCATTGGCTTGCTGAAGAGATACTCGGCTACTCATGTGGCACGTGTTGCAGTAGCCCTGTTATATCTGGCTATAACGTCATATAGCCTACTATAACACGCTTTCACGCTTATTTTTATTTGGGAGGAGTAAAATTTATATATGTGGTTTCAACAACCAGATGCATTTTCACTTGTCCTGTTTCGTTTGGGATGCATCTCAAACAACCTCCTAAAGTGGTTTGAGTGATTGGATTTACACCTGGTCTTTTCACGATCGGATAACTATCCCATCTGAGAAAATGCATGAAGTATCCAGGTGTAAACAGCCCCAAGAAAATCCCTAATTGTGTTTAGATAGCAGAACAAAACTTGTTAATTGGACGACTAATAGGTGATTTGTATGCATAAATGAATATTTAAGACAGCTTTGTGGTTTGGTCACAGGCTTGCACTGTGGGCTGCTTCGTCTCTGGGAACATCTCATAATGAGCTTCCAGCAATAGCTTTTAAATAATGCTGTTAAGTGCAGCATAAGCCTGTCATCAGCTTTGCTGTATATCCTGCTGTAACGATCTTTCGCCACAGTGTCTGTTATGTGTCTCAGGGCAGTTTATTGTGCTGCTGTAGCTCAGAGCTCTGTAGACAATCAATAAACTCAGATGAGTGCATTCAAACAATGTCACTGACTAGCAATCCAGAGAGAGGATGTGTTGAGCCTGAGAGTTGTAACAAAGAAGCGTTCAATTTGCAGGACCAATTTTAACTGCAGTATAATAATCACTAGAGGGGATGGGAAATGGGATTTGGACAGAGTCTGGTTTTGAACCCATGTCACCTTTGTGAGCTCTTTGGCTCTAACATAAAGGGCACGTGGTCTACTGCAGGTGTGTCTGATATTAAAATTCAGACGTTTTTTCTGCTGAAAATGAATTTAATGTAATGGACCATAACCAGTAAATAGTTGATATTAAAGGTCTTTTTTTTTTGTCTAAATAAATAACAAACAAAACACTAAAAGCTAAACGGACCATTTAAAATGTCGCAAGAGAATTTACAGCATTATAATGTAAAATATTTATATCACAGTTGACACTATTGACACTTCAGACTGATGAAACACATGAATGAGAATATAAAGAGCGGGATATGCTTGATATTAAAAATAGTTATACGTGCAATATAACTTGAAAAGGAACAGTGTGGTGCTTGTGCTGACTGGCAAAGTGAGCGCACAGAAAGCTCAGCATGCGATCGCAAATTCAGTTCTCTTTTACATATTACGCTTGAATGGTGGATTCTGAACTGCCAAAATGACTCGTCAGTAATTCCAGTCTCACTTCCTATTAGATATGGTAGGCGTTTTGTTTCGAACACACACACACACACACTGCAAGCGGTAGACCGATCACAACAGACTGTGCCATCTGACCAATCAGAGCAGAGTAGAACAATCACAACGGACTGGGCCATCTGACCAATCAGAGCAGAGTAGACCAATCACAACGGACTGGGCCATCTGACCAATCAGAGCAGAGTAGACCAATCACAACACACTGGGCCATCTGACCAATCAGAGCAGAGTAGATCAATCACAACAGACTGGATCATCTGACCAATCAGAGCAGAGTAGACCAATCACAACAGACTGGATCATCTGACCAATCAGAGCAGATCTCAGAAAGGAGGAGTTTAGATAGACGAAATAAATCCTTGATCGTTTCAGACACTGTGAGAAAAGAGTTTATGCTGCACTGTATATCATGAGAAAATTAAAGTGTTTTTTGACTTTAGATGCATGTAAACCTGTCGTAGGAGTCCTCCAAAACAAAATTAAGAGTGTTTAAAATAATATCATAATGGGGCACTTTAAGCGGTGCAGCTTCTGTAATTGCATCTTTTGTGTTGTCTGTTCTTTCTCTAACTGGCAGGATTACTATAAAACTGGGATAATCCGTTGTCCTGATGGAATCTCCATTCCCGAACTGAGGGAAGCATGCGACTATCTGTGCATCTCTTTTGACTACAGTACTATCAAGTGTCGAGACCTGAGTGAGTAATTCCTCTGCTTCTTGAAAAGCCCATTCTGATAAAGTGAGATTAATCTATTGTCAATGTCCATGCCAGTTCTGTGATCTGACAACGGTGCTATTTTAACTATGTTCTCAGCTATTGGCTGCCAGATTTCCCTGCTTTGATTTTCCACAGGTTGTTTATTGACCCAGTTTGTCTCGTCAGGTGCTCTGATGCACGAGCTGTCCAATGACGGTGCTCGGCGGCAGTTTGAGTTCTATTTGGAGGAGATGGTGCTCCCTCTGATGGTGGCAAGCGCTCAGAGCGGAGAGAGGGAGTGTCACATCGTAGTGCTCACAGACGATGACGTGGTGGACTGGGACGAGGAGTACCCGCCTCAGATGGGAGAGGAGTATTCACAAAGTAATCACATGCACCTTTCTGTATTCTGTGTTTTTAATGCACCAAAATAATTTTTTTTTTACCAAAATTAAAGCTTTCATTTAGCTTAAAAAATTAAAAAAACAATAATTAAACAATTAAATTCTGCTTAAGGCAGTTTTACATCAACTTTTTAATATACTTTTTTATAGTATAGTGTTTTTACTCCAATTCATGCGTAAAATGTAAACATTTAATTAAATAAAACATTTAATGTAATTTAAAAAAAAAATATTCAAACATGGGATACATTAAATTATGAAGACTTCTAACAAGTAAAAATATAATGGATATGCAATATAGTGCATTTATTCATCAAAATGCTCCTTTCTAGAGTTATTTTTTCTAGCTAACTATCCAGCTTTGAACATTGAATGGCTTTCCTAAGTAAATAAATGTTACGTTATGTGACGTGCTGTTTTATTGACATCTTTCACAGAGATTGAGCAATTACATGTCTTGAAACATTCCAGTCCAAGTTCTTTTAAAATACTTTCTGATGCTCATTTGTGTTGATTTTGTGCTGTAACCAGTAGTAAAGAGGAAGAGATGATCAGTTCACACTGCCACTTGAACTGAGGTGACAGCGATCTGTCACGCCACATAAAAGAGCGTTAGAGTTTGAAAGCAGAGAATTTGTTTCATATTAAAAGTCATTAAAAATGCACAAGCTTATTGGATGGCAGGTGCGCAACAAAAAATGTTTGAACTTTAGTTCATGCATCATCAGAAAACAGCATTAAATGAGTGATCCTGGGATTTATGAATCGATATAGCTTAATAAAAATAGACTAATTAAAAATGAGAAATCAATATTGTTAATCCAGCACTAGCGTTCCACACAGTTGACCTGTTTACCTGTTGTAGCTTATCCACATCGTGTGCAAGAAATGGATGCTTAACACAGTCAAAACTCGCCATCGGAGAAGCACTAATTAAATGTCACCATTTCAGTCAATGATTTCAGCCCTCCAAAACATTTCAGCCAAAACAGAGGATTATTTGTTTGCTGCTTGGTGTATCACTAGTGTTTTGTGCATCACTGTGGCTACAACCAATATCTTTCTTTGTTTCTCCTTTTCAGTTATATACAGTACAAAACTGTATCGCTTCTTCAAGTATATTGAAAACCGTGATGTAGCCAAGTCAGTTTTAAAAGATCGAGGACTTAAGAAAATTAGGCTGGGTATCGAAGGTAAGCAATCGCATTTTCACATACTATTTTTACAATATTATACCCATTTAGTCAAATATGCATTATAGGGAATGTTCACCAAAAAAAAACATTTTCTCTGCAGTAGCAGAGAATTAAATATGGCAACAGGGGTCAGGTTTGATTTGAGTGACATTTGGTCACAAAAAAAATCTGACAACCAATGATGTTTGTTGTCTTCCAAGTTGTGAAAATTACAGACTTCGGTACCAAGTCGGTACTGAAATGTAAAAAATGAGATGATACCAGCATTTCCCTCTAGCATTGAGCGCTGTTGAATGATTGGCCATTGTGTTCATGCGCTCAACATATACACTATTTTTATATATGTATAATATCTTATATATATATATTTTTTTGTGTGTGTGTATATGTGTGTGTATTATTTTTATATATATAATTTATATTTATATTTGTATGTATGTGTGTGTGTGTGTGTGTGATTTTATATGTGTATATGTGTGTATGTATGCATATGCATATGCATGCAAATTTGAAATGATTTACTATCCATTGATAAAGCTGTAAAATTTGGTCCAGACATAATGGCTATATATTTGCTGGTACATCAGTCTACTAGTCAAAAACGCCATATTTGATTTGGAAGCTACAGTAAAGGGCAAGGTTCTGCGTGAGGGTGAGTAGAATTTCAACTTTTGAATATCAAATCTGCATCTGTAGGTTATCCAACATACAAAGAGAAGGTGAAAAAGCGTCCCGGCGGTCGACCAGAAGTCATCTACAACTATGTCCAAAGACCCTTCATCCGCATGTCCTGGGAGAAGGAAGAAGGCAAGAGTCGACACGTGGACTTCCAGTGCGTGAAGAGCAAGTCCATCACGAACCTGGCAGCGGCCGCGGCAGACATTCCCCAGGACCAGCTTGTGGTGATGAATCCCGGACCACAGGTGGATGAACTGGACATTCTTCCCAACCACCCTTCCCCAGGTCACCACTACAGCAACAACTTCAACAACGAGCCTGACCCCGACGCCCCCTCGCCTGCCGTCTGAGAGCAGACGCCCCTTCACAGCATGCTGCAGCATGAACCAGAGTGACACTATAACCAGATTGCCTTCTGCACCTCCTCCACAGCCTTAGAGCCTCAACTGTCTAGTTACTGTATTTAAAAAGAAAAAAATACACATGGACTTGGGATACTGGCATGGGCAGTGCTCTCCTGTTCCGTCTTCGCTGTTCTCTTTTTTTACTTGACCAAAGGAAATTTATTTTTGTTTGTTTGAAATGAAGTTAGCAACCTCACTTATTTTGTAATTGGGCCTATTATATGATTATAATTATTGTTACTATCGTTCTTTTCCATTTGACTTATATTATTACTGCAATGGGTTTAATTATTATTAATATTATGAAGTTCCTTTCACTTGATGCATTTGGGTTTGGTGCCACTTCTTTCGGAAAGCTCTCCCCTTGATCTCCTCAGGAGGTCCACTTGCCTGGTGAATGAATGCAGTGTTTTTCTTAGATGGACATTAATTTATCTGCTCAAGATCTGTCTGTTCAAGCGCTTGAAAATCATTGTATTAATAAAGATATATAATATAATGTGTTTGACACATCAGGTTTGATTTTTGATGTTTTGCTGATGTCTGAGATCATAATAGCAGCTGTTAGAACAGTGTAAATACCCGTTCACACTAATGATAACGATACAGTTCTAAAAATTAAAGGGATCCTATAATGCCCCTTTTTACAAGATGTGAAATAAGTCTCTATATGTCAAGTTGTAGCTCAAAATACTTCACAGATCATTTTTATAGCATGTTAAAATTGTCACTTTTTGAGGGTTAGCAAAAAAGTGTCCCTTTAAATGCAAATGAGCTGCTGCTCCCCGCCCCCTTTCAGGAAGAGGGCGGAGCTTCAAGAGCTCATGTTAGCAGCTCTAATTACCTTATGCCGACATGCACTGAAAATATCAGAAACTGTTCAGCCTTTTATGTTCAAACTGGAGTCAGACAATGATGGAGAGACTCAAGAAGAAGTGACAACATGTAGAATAAGACAGGACGTCTCTGAATGGTTAGTTGATGAATTTATGTAGCTGGTGTAGAGTTACGATCTTCATTGATTAGCATATTCTGTAATAATAATCTATAAATCGCTGGTGTGGGAACTGTTGTAAGATGCACAGAGCCAGAGAATATCTGCTGCATGAAGACAGAACAGGTACAGTTTAGTTTAAATAGTTATGACTTGTCATCTTGCTTTTATGACACGCTATTGCGTTTGTGTTACGTACTGTATTGCAATAAATGAGCAGACTCACAAATGTGCTCACTTACTACTACAACTCAGCCCAACATAGCCTCACCCCATTTGTTGCGTGTTCCCGGGGGCGGGGTTTATGTAAATTTTAAGGTTAGTGATGTCACTAACCCTTGTATAAGCTTGTTGTAGTCCCTAAAAAGAAATTTCTGTAAAAGAAAATATCTCCCTTTGCTTTGAACATTGAGCGTTGTAACTTTTTGCAGATGTTGTTTATGCTCAAATAGCGAAATTACACACACACTAACTGAAAAAAAAAAAAAAAGTGAAATAATCAACCACACCTTGAAAGAATAGCAGAGTTCACACCACAGCTATAATGATAATGGCACAGAGAAACGATATTGTTGCAATCACTTTCAGATTTTATCCAGCTGATGAATGATAAAAACATTGACAGCCAATCAGAATCCATCTAGCTATAATGAGCTCGAGCATTTAAAGTGACAGTCAAACACGCTTAGAAATCGACAACAATATCGTCCTCTGGTGTGGATTATAATACAGTTATCGTTCTTGGTGTGAACACGCCTGGGCATAACAGTTTGACTTTGTATTGATATACAGCATAGATGCAGTATATTTTGTCTCAAATCCTCTGCAATGTAATTGGGTAGAGCCATTTCATTACCTGTCCTCCTTTGCACACGTCACAGTCAGGTTTGGGAATGCTTGGAATTCAGTTATAAACGAGTTTCTACTCTAAATACATGCAAAGTGTTTGTAGTTATGCATAGAGAACATAAATTTTAATTCAATGTTTGTTTACACTTATATTTTACATGTACTTACCATAGTAATAACTGTAAATTATGCATAATTGATGCATAATTACATGCAACTAAAACTTAAATAGTTTAAACATCTAATTCTACCCTAACCATGTAAGTACATGTAGTTAATTAATATTACTCTGTACTTAAATATATAATTACACTTTAACAATGACACCTTAAAATAAAGTGTAACCATTTATTTTAAGGCGAGTTAAATTATACTTAAGTGCTGAGCAATATTATTTAACTACATGTACTTACTATAGTTACATTAGGATTAATTACCCAACGTTTTGAAGCAAAAGTACACATTTTGTGCTAATATAATTATTTATTTATTTTCCTGTATGAGTGGTGTACTCTCGCATAAAAAAAAAAAAAAATGAAGATTGTACTCAAAATAGTTTTGAGAAAGAAATACTTTTTATTTTAAAAAATATGTTGCTGCCCTTTCATTCATTTAAATCATATACATTCAGATAAAATAATTCATACATGTTAGAATATACATATCTATGTTACACTTTCTGTTAACCAGTAAATATGCAGAAACACAAAAAATAACTCAAATGCTGTAAGGTGCATATAGAAATCATCTCTAAGCCCAACAGGATTTGTGGTTGTTTTTGTTTGTCGATTAAAACCATATATCCTTGCACTGATAATGGTGCGTTGTTGGATGTTGAGTGATCTAACACCGTCACAACCTGGTGCGAGAAGTCATTTTGTCCTCAATGCAAGTGAAACAGTAACAAGATCACTTATTTGACACAATGGAATATACAGCTGTGGAATGGGGTTGTGGACCAATGAGATTTTGCTATGGGCGGAGCTACCTGAGGCATTGTGACATAAAGCAAACATAACCACCAAGAAAAAGTGTCCACACGTGTTGCTTGTCAAAGTCATGGCTGGTTAGAATGTGAACGAGATGGATTTATGTGGCACCTCGCTAGGATAGAGTGTGACAGGCTGTGCATGTGATGGGTGAAGGTTTCCTTCAGGGCTCTCACAGCGGCCAGGGCAAGTCACTGAAGTCCACTGGACCGCCCAGGCCTGCGTCCGCCTCCAGCAGGCTCATGATGATCGCCATGGCAGCCTCATCACTGCTGGGACTGCTGGAGCCGGGCTCGTCCGTGATGTCACCGATACCAATGTGTGAATGATCACCTACAGATCAGAGGAAGAAGTGTGTCAAAAGCAATACTGACAAATCAATCAAGTCACCTTTAAAACTTACGGTAACACTATTTTACAGTGTCCTTGTTACACGTTACATGTAGTTACGGCATTAATAACTTAATTACATGCAAACTAACCCTAAACCACACCCCAAAGCTAACCCTATAGTTAGTTATTATTACACAGTACTTAAATGGATGATTACACTGTGACACAGACACCTTAAAATAAAGTGTAACCAAACTTACTTAAAATAGAGCTGTTGGAGTAAGGATATCCTATGCTGTCCTGGCCTGACATTATCCCTGCAGACGGAATGTCTGGCGTTCCACCGTTTGAAATCTGAACAGTTAGGAGAAAATAAAATGTTTTAACAATGTAGAAGCTGACATTGTCACACTTTTGCTTGCATGCATAACCTGCCGTTAGAATATTATAAAAAATATATATATAAAAAACATATTATATGACATCATGACCACTGACAGGTGAAGTGAATAACACTGATTATCTCTTCATCACGGCTCCTGTTAGTGGGTGGGATATATTAGACAGCAAATTAACATTTTGTCTTCAAAGTCGATGTGTTAGAAACAGAAAAATGGGCAAGCGTAAGGATTTGAGTGAGTTTGACAAGGGCCAAATTGTGATGGCTAGACGACTGGGTCAGAACATCTCCAAAACTGCAGCTCTTGTGGGGTGTTCCCGGTCTGCAGTGGTCAGTGTCTATCAAAAGTGCTCCAAGGAAGGGACAGTGGTGAACCGGCCACAGGGTCATGGGCGGCCAAGGCTCATTGATGCACGTGGGGAGCGAAGGCTGGCCCGTGAGGTCCGATCAAACAGCCGAGCTACTGAAGCTCAAATTGCTCAAGAAGTGAATGCTGGTTCTGATAGAAAGGTGTCAGAATACACAGAGCATCTCAGTTTGTTGCGTATGGGGCGGCATAGCCGCTGACCAGTCAGGGTGCCCATGCTGACCCCTGTCCACCGCTGAAAGAGCCAACAGTGGCACGTGAGCATCAGAACTGGACCACGGAGCAATGGAAGAAGGTGGCCTGGTCTGATGAATCACGTTTTCTTTTACATCACGTGGATGGCCGTGTGCGAGGCTTCCCTTGGGAACACATGGCACCAGGATGCACTATGGAAAGAAGGCAAGCCGGCAGAGGCAGTGTGATGCTTTGGGCAATGTTCTGCTGGGAAACCTTGGGTCCTGCCATCCATGTGGATGTTACTTTGACATGTACCACCTACCTAAGCATTGTTGCAGACCATGTACACCCTCTCATGGAAACGGTATTCCCTGGTGGCTGTGGCTCTTTCAGCAGGATAATGCTCCTGCCACAAAGCACAAATGGTTCAGGAATGGTTTGAGGAGCACATCAGCGAGTTTGAGGTGTTGACTTGTTGACCAATCGAGCATCTGTGGGATGTGCTGAACAAACAAGTCCGATCCATGGAGGCCCCACCTCGCAACTTACAGGACTTAAAGGATCTGCTGCTAACATCTTGGTGCCAGACACCACAGCACACCTTCAGGGGTCTAGTGGAGTCCATGCCTCGACGGGTCAGGGCTGTTTTCGCAGCAAAAGGGGGACCAACACAATATTAGATATTAGATATTAGATGATTTTATACAAGTGAATTTGACAGTTACATTTTAGACACAATATTGTCAATATTGCTATTTTTGTTGTATTTCACCAACACAGTCCCAAACAAAGCCGCAATAGAACTGTTGTACATCTCAGAGAATCACAGTTGTGTTTCAGTCCTGAATGATTCTCACTGCGTCCAAAATCGCATACTCTCTTCAGTACTTATTTTGATAGTAATTTCTTCACAACCGATTAAAATTATGTTCTATATGTTCTATGTTCTGTGACTGTCCGACTGTGTTCAAAATATCTTCTTTTGTGTTCAGCAGAAGAAAGAAACTCATACAGGTTCAGAACAAGTTGAGGGTGAGTAAATGACAGAATTTTCATTTTTGGGTCAACTATATCTTTAAGACTGCAATCCCTTAATGTCCCTTGATGTTAAAGTGAATTTCTGTCAACCAACTACCATATAGAATATGACGAATATGAAAAGCTTCAGGAATCAGCTGTCAATGACAGGCTTAAATGAGTCAAGGTACCAGCACAGAAGCACACTCATCAAAATATTGTCTAATTATCTTTATCAACAAAATACCAGAAAATAGAGAGATATATATGTTTTGTTTTCAATATCTCACACCCCTTTATACGTTTGTCAGAGACTGAACCCCAAACGTTACCTTCCTGCCCCCAGGGGATGATGTATCAGGCGGGGGTGTGCTGTTGGTGATGTTGAGGGGGCTTGAGCCACAACTAGAGGGGGATGAGCCTCTAATCCTGCGAAAGATAAAACCAGATGCAATGTCATCTAGAGTGTGTCTCAAGTGCAGATTATTAGGCTTAAGCTGATGTAAACTGATCCGCTCACCTTTGGATCTCCATCACTTCCTCCGCGATCATGCGACCGATCTTTCCTGCTCCGGGTCTCGTGCCTCCAGGGATCCCCGGGACTGTCTTCCCTGAGCCTGCAGCAGAACATTTGACAAGAAAAGACACCGACTGCCTACGTATATCTGTTGCAATGAAAGTGCTAGGCAACCTTCCAGCATAGTATTCTCCCCTAGCAAACTGTGGTAGTAGCAATCTCTTTTATATATATATATATATATAGCTTTAGATCCATACATCTTTCCACTGTTTCCATACATTGCACTGCAACCAATTTTCTGTCGCACACTCAAATTTAAAATCGTATTTAAATTTAATATAAAATGTCCATCCATTTGGATTGCACAGTTTTAACATAAACTAATAAACTTAATGTGGTGCATATTTGTTCAGTCATACAACAATTAAATGGGAAAGAAAAACTAATTGTGTTTTAATTATACAATAATTTATCATCAATAAATCCCATTTGTTTCGGTTTATACAATACATTAACTAATCGAACACTGCCTGTTCCACAGCTTTAATTTGATTTATTTTAACATTTTAACTGATTAAATATAATGGTTTTAACAATGAATACATTTATGCTGATTCTAGGCAATTTCAATAAATGCATTTTGAATAAAACAGATACACATAGTAAACTATGCCATGATTTTTACCCATTTAATTTAAATATGACTGACAAATATGCATACGCATCAGATGAAGTTTATTAGTTTTATTAGAGTTTATTAATCCAGAACACTTTGTAGGATGAATCTCACAAAACAGAAATGTCAGAAAGTTATGGAAGCTTGTTTCTGTCACAAAAGAAAATAAAAGGTAATTGCAATTGCTTTTAATCTAACAAATCTGACCTTTTTTCCTCGCAATTGCAAGTTTACATCTTGCAATTCCTACTTTTTTTCTCAGAATTGTGTGATATAAACTCACAATTGTGAATTATAAAGTCGGAATTACGAGATAAAAAGTCACAGTTCTGAGTATATTCTAGTACACGCAACTGCAACTTTATATCTCAAAATATCCTCAGAACTGGAATTTATATCTCACAATTCTGAGAACTGAAGTCGAATTGCGAGATTTAAACTCGCAACTGCAAGAAAAAAAGTCTGAATTGTGAGATAAAAAGTTTAAATTGTTTTATTCTGTGGCGGAAACAAGCTTCCACTGGGTTAGGGCATGGTTTAACAGACACTAATTTATTTGTTGTGTTAGGATGTGGAGAGTAAATTACATCCACCTACCGTCTCCGGCTGTAAGGACACTGTCCATACTCTGGGGGGAGGCAGTGAGCTGAGGATAGTGAGGCTCTGCTCCCTCAAGTGAACTGCCCCTTCAAAGCACACATCCACTCAGGTCAGTACACCAAGCCATCACAACACTGAAAACACTGTATTAATAGAGATTGTGTTTACTTACGAGACGACTGTATTAGTTGAGACTATGTATTCTACTTCTTTGGTCCAAGGGTTCATGAAACTGAACCAGCGACTTCTTAAAGTAATAAAGGTGCCATCTTTAATCTTGAAGTTGTAACAGTTAGTGTTGATCTTCTCTCTCATCTGCAGCACTGCAAACAGAGACGTGCAGATCAGAAATCACGACACGAGTCTGGTCATGCTGCACTCAGGAAAAGAATGGAGAGCATCGCTCTATAGTTACCCTGTCTATGGCATTCGGCAAGATGACCGATGTCTTCCTGATGGAAATACTCATAGAAAGACGTTCCCAGCAGCTCTTGAGGTAGATAAGCAAGAATGGCCGTGGCCCTGAAATGAAAAGAGCACTCTTTTACACACAGAGGAGCACAAGTGTTTTTACAGTGCTTGCAAGCCACTACTGTACTAAGAATGTAGTGCAAACATCCGATTTATTTATTTTCTGCACTTGCTTAATTCAGTTCAAATCACTTAATATGAAGCCTACGTTTTGTTGATGTTCTGTAGATCAGTTCATAAGTAATTCACTTTCAGTGAGAGTTTGGCTACACTTGAATTCGACAGTCCACTTGAGACATTCTACTAACTATAAGTAACGCTGTTACTAAATGTCAACTACCAGCCATTACAGTATTAGTAGACTGTTAGGTTAGGGGTTCGGGTTAGTAGAATAAGTTGACATATACATGACAAGTTACTTATAATCAGTAGAATAAAGTGTTAATGGATATTAAGCAGATAGTCTACTAATACTCTTTTGTATTAGTAGATGAATGGCATGTTACTTATAGCTAGTAGAATGTCCAAAGTTGACCAATTCAAATCTTTATGTGTGCAGTCAAATATGGTATAAATTAAAGTCTGCATGAAAAGAAAATTAACCCTTTCTGTTTTCTAAATGCATGTTATTGATCTTTTCTGAGCGATTAATCTGTGTATACATTGCATTTTGTTTAAATCTTTTTGTTATCAAAAATATCATAACCTGAGCTCCCGGTGCTCTTCTCTCTGCTGATGTATATCGGCATACTTATGTCACTATACAGAATATCAGTCACTACTTCCATTTCATTGTGACTTTAAGACCACATACACAAAAATTAAAGCCCAAGTATACTGCCATCCAGATTCCGGAAAATGAAATATATCCGGCCCTTAAAGGGTTAGTTCACCCAAAAATTATCCCATAAATGTACTCCCCCTCAAGCCATCCTAGGTGTATATGACTTTCTTCTTTCAGCCAAACACAATCAGAGTTATATTAGAAAATATCCTGGCTCTTCCCAGCTTTATAATGGCAGTGAATGGTACCTTAGATTTTGGAGCCCAAAAAAGTGCATCCATCCATCATAAAAGTAATCCATACAACTCCAGGGGTTAATAAAAGCCTTCTGAAAATGTTCATATTTATAACTTTATAAACTATAAATCACTGGCTTCCGGTAACGGCCGTATGTGAGTCTAGTTCCAGCTGAAGTGACCAGTGACCTCTGACCCGGCGCGTGATGTATTGGTGAACGCGGAAGTGCAGAGGATAGAGCAAAACACCGGTCGCAAATTAGAAGTCTAAAACAACAATTTGTAAAGAGAAATGTGGGAGGAGCTTGAGTTTGTTTGAACCGCAAGAGATGTCTACACTTACCTAAGCTTACGCCTCACCTACATCATACGTCACGCGTCAGGTCAGAGGTCACTTTTCCGTCGGAACTAGACTCACGTACAGCTGTTACTGAAAGCCAGTAACTGTAGTTTATAAAGTTATAAATATGAATACTTTTTCTTACAAAAACGCATTATAAATCTTGGAAGAGCCAAGATATTTTTGATATAACAATGAAAGAAGAAAGTCATATACACCTAGGATGGCTTGAGGGTGAGTAAATCATGGGATCATTTTAATGTTCTGGTGAACTAACCCTTTAAGACTCCACAGGTGCAGTTGAAATATAAAAGCCAAACTGTTCCTTTGTCACAGAGGCATTATGCAATATTTTTAGGTGCAGTGTTTGTCCTATAGTTCAGCCTCTAGCCAGGCCGTGACCTTACCTCCAGCTAGTCCATTTATCCATTTCTATATTTGGATATTGACCCGCATTGAGCTCACAAAACCAAACAAGCGGTCACGCTAACATCATGACTGGTCATACAGTCAGCATGACTGCCAAACATCTGATCCCAAATCAGTTTATCCATCAGTAGACAAAACAAACATCACCCAATCAATAATCAATTTTACCTAATAGTTTGCTCACACTTTCATTCAAGTAATTTAGAATCTGGAAAAAGTATACCGTATTACATAATCAATGCCACATGTTGTAGTGCATTGGCATTGTTAAAGGTTATTTAAAGGGGTGATGAATTGAGAAATCAACTTTCCCTTGAGCTTTTGATATATAAAAAGTTCATTGTGATATAAGAATACCCTGTAAGTTTCAGCGCTGAAAACTTCCTTCTTAGTCAAAGAAAAGCTTTTATTGACACCAGACCCAGAAAACAAGAGATCTAAAATATATATTGATCAATGACGCCTGCTTCTGTAGCGCCGCCCACCGACTCGTGGAGCTAAACGGATCGCGCTACCGAGCAATAAACTTGCCGAAGATAGCAAGATATTGCGCTGTGCCTGGTTGTGGAAGAACACAGTCGCTGCAGAAGCTTCCTTCAGATTCTAATATTAGGAATGAGGGGTTGAACTTTATTTTTAATGAAGTTCCAGCTCACGTAGGGAAGAGAAAGCACGTTTGTTTGCTTCATTTCACTGCGGAATCGTTTGTAAATAAAACACAGGTCGAGACTGGATTTGCAGACATACTGAGATTAAAACACAAAGCTATGCCTTCTATATTGGATCCGACAGGAATGGTGCAACACATTTATGTGAGTAAAACATGTTTTTTCTATGTGATAGTATTGCACTGTTACAGATCGTTTGATTATGTGTACGTGTCCAACTGAACATACCTTAGCACGCTGTCAAAGGCTGGAGAATCCTTTATTTGTTGGTTCATTGAGATTCGGGATCAGACTCGGACATGTATGGGCCAGGGCTCGCAAAGCCCAACGTCCCGGGACTATGTGTTTTCCAGACGGGCTCCCAAAACGTAAGCCCGTCGGCAGGCCGGTGAATCTTAAATAGTGAAATAATATTCCTTTCTTGATCTGCGTTGTTCACTCTCTTGACTTGATATTTGAAGGGTGGCGCGCGTGTGTTTGTGCGGTTCGCGCTTATATCCATCGATCGGGGGGGCCAAGTAATAAAAAAATTATATTGCAATCAATCGTGGGTGGATGAGAGATAAATCACTGTGTTTGCTTGATAAAGACGTTTTGCGAGCCCTGTGAGAGAATCATTCCGGTTGCTGCTTTCAAAACATTCCCTCCCTCATGTGAACTGACAGGGGAGCAGAAGCTCATTAAATCTTATCCAATCCTAGCCGTGGGCGTTTACTTCCAAGTCTTCAGTGCGGCATGCCCATAGAAACCGAGCGTTCAGGAGCTACGCTCAAAACCAGTGTAGAAAATAGCCTATTACCTATTCATTATGATGTTTTTTAATGTACAAACCACACGAACGTCATAAGTTGACCACAGACAACAGTATAAAAAAAATTTAAAAAGCCAGTTCATGACACCTTTAATGTAGGTAAGGTGAGGTCACATTTACTGTTGCTCTGCAAAAGTTTGCAGGTGAAAGAAAGCAGGCCATCCAAAGCCATTCCTGCCCGCTAGCAAACGAACCGACCCTAAATAAATGCTTTCCAAATAGCATCTTTATGGATTTTTATGGAGGTTCTTGCCTACTGAGAGGCTTGCTATCAGTTGGTGCTGCGAAAGTTCACCCAACTTTAACCTGATGCGACATTCACATATGGACATTTTTTGCCACTGGAAGTCCATCAGGCAAAATTCTTCATTGCACAGATTTGGATTTTGCTTGTGAAATTCCGCAGAGCAACATTTATTATGTTAATTATCGACCGCACCTTTAAACTGCTACTGTATTTTATGTTCAGGTGCCCAGTAGTCACCACTTACCTTTGGTCCACAAAGACAAACTTCCCATCAATGGCATGGCGCGAGACATACTCTGTCGGCTTCACCCGGATGTCTCCATTTATAAGTTGTGGGACAATATGAGGATGTAATCGGCCAATGGCCACTAAGCAGCTGAGATTACAGCCTTCATTATCAGGCTCATTGTCTTCATCTAAGCCCATTTTAATGGGCGGCCAGCTCTTCAGATAGCCAGTGCTGTGGATGGTGCAGAAGCTCTTGCGATCGGCTGCAGGGAGAACAAAGCAATAGTTATGATGAGGAATCGTTGTCTTTGAATATTTTACAATATTCACAGTAAATGAAAGAGCTGATTTACCATTCTTTTTGGAGCAAGTCGAGGGAAAGTCCTTTTCCTCCATTTTGACGAGGGACCTGTTGCACTTCATTCTGCAGAAGAAGGAGCGTCTGGCACCCGAGCACAATCTGGAGGGACTAGGGGCAATGTCTGTCCTGACCCGCAGCCCAGCTGAGAAAATAATGCTCTGTCAGATCATTTTAAAAACTGGTAAAACAAATTAAATGTATGTTATTAAAGGCTGGAATACACTTCATGACTTTTGTACAGATTTGTGCTGAATGTCAGAGCCAGTCTGCAGACTCTCGGCAGTTGGAGTTGACAGAAATACCATAAAATAGTGTAGTGCATGATGGGCACAGACTTTAGTTTTTAGAACACATATTGTTTTCATTTGTCATGAATCTCCTAGCAACGAGGCACATGTTTCTGCGTGAGAAAGAAACATGTGCCTCGTTGTGGTACAGGCATCAGTTCAGTACAGGCGTCAGGACCGCGTCTCTGAACACACTCAAAAGTCCTGTAGTGTACTCCAGCATTTACTGTTTGCTTACATAAGGCTGTATTTAAGGCATATAGCAACAAGTACTAACTTACTTTTAGCATCAATGAGTCTCTCCCGTGGTGCTGTGTCAGATGACGAGAGCTGCTCTTTGACTTTTGCAATGTCTTTAGGATGCAAATAATCAAACAAACTCTGGCCAATCAGGTCATTCTATAAGATGGAGAGAGCGCAGGCGATATGAGTCACAGTCGGATGACCAGTATACACTGAGTTCTGAATCATATCATGGATGTTATGAAGCATTAGTAGGCCTTACCTGACTGTAATTTAGAATTTTGTAGACAGATTCTGACACAAAAAGGATCTTTCCCCGATCACAGCCCACAACGAATAGAAAACCATCAGCAGCCTGAGATCCAGAGTGAATCACGAATGAATCACAGTCAGGGATTATCACTCAGCATAACACAAAAAGGCTCATTTCTTTAGGTCACCTACCCTTAATATTAAGTGCTTCAGCTCATCGTCTGATAAAAAGGCTGGCTTGTAGTTAGCTTCAGTATAAGGGTTTGCAGCACCTTAAAAATACAGTCGCGTAATCAATTAATATTTGAGTATGAGAGAGTATGAGACACTTTCCGTTCAATTGCAAAACATTTGGGTACCTCCTGGGCCCAGAGAAACTGTGTTCGTTCAAAAACTCTCAAAACGTATGCATTCTCTCACAAAAGTCCTCTAACTGTTACTGCGTTACTGGAGAAACTTTGCTTTCGCTCGCAAAAATACTGAAATCTAGTTTGTTCCCTCCTATTTCATAGTATTGACATCATTTGTTTTGCATTTGCTCGAAAAACTTTCTTAGGCCAACGCAAAACTTTTGGGAGCAAATGAAAAATGCTCTGAAATATGATTTCCTTGCCCGGTCTCATATGTTTTTTTTTTCCCCATCACCATGTCCTCTTAGGGCCTTTTGTGAATAAAATATAAACTCAATGTCAATATCATACTCTTTAACTTTATTAATTTTTGAAATAATTTTTATTCCACAGTACTCTGCTACAAAATTACTTGGATGCACATGTCTAGAAATAAGATTACATTTAAAATCCCAGCGAGGCCATAATGGTTCTATGGGAATCTCACCTCGAAGTGTTTTCATATGCTGGACCGCCATGCGCAGCACGGTGAGTTTATCCAGTTTGCGGGACATGGCATTGCAGGTAGGCACTAATGAAGCCAGCTCATCAATAAAGCTGTTCATCTTGTCTCTGCGTCTCTTCTCTATCTGACTGTGAGCCTCCCTGTTGACAACCAAGAGTCCAAAACAATGTTACAATTGGAAAAAAAAATGGCATATGATCAACAACAGGCTTTATGCAGTAATAAAAAATAAAAATTACAGCACCTTGCATTCTTAATCTGCTGATCGACCCTGTTGAAAGAAAAATGATTAACTTAACATCCAGGAAATTAATCAATCATGTAGGCTATGTATAATCAGATTAACCTTTTTATTCAGGCTCTTTGAACATACAAAAATCTCACTGGATTATTACAATTAATGGCAAATGGAATGTTTGGAAATTTAAACTGATATTTCCTACTAACACACTACAGCAAAATACATAACTGGTTTAAAAGCATTTTGTGTGTGTGTGTGTGTGTGTGTGTGTGTGTGTGTGTGTGTGTGTGTGTGTGTGTGTGTGTGTGTGTGTGTGTGTGTGTGTGAGAAAATACTGACTTAATACTAACATAGACTTTTGCACACTACTGTATATATGCATTTCAATCATAACAACTAGACAAAATAGTTTTCACATGTTATTGAATATGGTAATGTTAATGTATTTTGCCTTGGTGGACCAGATCTGCTACACTGCTGCTGTTGATTATTGCTGCTGCTGCAAGTATGGAGTCTATGGACCTGCTACTGTTAATAGATACACAGAAATGCCATAGCAGATTTAGGCAGGTGGAGCTGGGGGAGGTGGAGGGTTTCACAGAAGCTTCAGCAAACACTGAACCAGACTATTTAAATGCTGAGCAAGCAATCTCATGGTACAATAAGTCAATAAGCTTGTACCAAGTACATAGGTGGAGGGTGAACCAACTCCAGGGTAAGGCTAAGGAGATGCACTTCCCCTTTAAAACACATTTAAATAGATTCCCATTAAACAGTTTCAAGTTCCGCGTCACTGCACAACCTACACATCCCAGCATAAACGCTCCTGGTAAATTATTTGTTATTAAAAGCATCCATATTCACAAATCACTGTTCATTTTAACAGAAAAGCAGCATACTGTATGCGAGATTTGGCATGGCAGAACGTGTGCAAAGAGTGCTCCCTTTATAATCACTAAAAAGCTGTCACTCATTTTAGTTCATCACAATTTTACAAAGTTTACATAATGCCTACACTTACTCTGGGGTTTTGAGCAGTGAGTGGATTCTAACTTAAACACTTCTGATTGGCCATTGCGTTCAAGAAAATCAACAGATATGTTTGTGATTGGCTACATTGCTCAATGCTGCAAAAACATGTTGTGAATAAAAACCTTAAGATGTTCTCCAGAGCGAAAGACAGACACTGGATTGTTTCACCAATATGCTTTTAATATGGAGAAGACGAGCAGTTGAGCAGTTTTTCCCTCTAAAAGCAATCAGAAACAGCTGCATGCATTGGTTTGAGTGAGAAAATTCCCCGCTTGTCTCAAGTCTGTGGGCAGTGGAAGGATAAGCCTTGCCCAGCCTTACACACACACTCTGCCAATGGCCATGTAATTGCTCATGTAAATGATGTGATACTTAGAAGATTACATGTAAAGGACTGTGCCATCTAGAGTTTCTGTATAACTTGTGACTTCAGACATTTAGACCATACTGTGCATATATGAGATGTATATCTTAATTCAGTTTACCTTACAAGTTGTTTGTCATTGTCTGCGTCCATACTGTCCCTTAAAAATGAACAGTAAACAAATACATTAGCTTAAATAGTTCAGAAGTCAGTACTTTGAATTCAAATGCATGGAAGTCACATGTTTATACTGCAAGTTAAAAGGACAACATATTTCTCAAAACCTAATATTTCTGAAAAGCAATCTTAAACAAAATTATTTTTCTCTTCCTTGTTAAAACTCTTGTGCTAAAAATATTTTACATTAGTTTTTAGTTTTTTTATTGTTTATTTCGTCTTGGTAAAGGTTTGTGCACTTGCTATCTGAACACACACATGGAAAAATCATGGACATGATTTAAACATTTGTTAAATGGTCTTGAAAATTAGTCACAGTCACACTCGTACTCCTCACGGTCAAAAATGGGAAGCAAATTTTATCTAGTGGAAGCATTTGGTCCTGCACCCAAACAAAATCTTACTGAAAGCTCATTTTTGAGATATCAACCTCAAATTTGCAACACAACTTGTTTAGATTAATGGCTTTGATTTTCTTGCAGCTTCAGAGTAAAATGTAAACGTATATTTTATGTCAAATTTTAATATCATATTTTTGTGCAAAAAGTGGTTAACAGGTAATACATGGATTACAACTGCTGCATAAATATCATTTAGGACCATAACATCCCCTAAAAATATTAAATAAATAAAAAAGAATTATCGAGCTAAAATATTGTACATTCATTTCGTTGAAATAGAAAGACTAATTTGGTCATTTTTTACCACCACGCAAGACGCACCTTAATTGTCATTATAGTTCATAAATGATTAGGTTATTGGCACCTCTTATTCATTTCTTCTCATTAAATGTCATTACAGAACAAGGATCCCACAATATGGGACCAAAAACAACATTAGGGCCCTATGATTTCCGTGATGCAGAAAACGCACATTTGTCACATTTTTTATAAATAAATAAAACGCAGGTCAGTACACTTAAATCAAATCGTGATATAGACTAGTGTCTGTGAATATTAAACCGCAAAAGACTATTTAAATATGAATCCTGCATGTTCTGCGTGTCTCTGTGTGAATGAATGGTGCAGACGCGCGGTTTCACACTCACACACACATACAGAAGCACACATGACGATCGCAGTGTTTTCAGTGTCTCACGCCTCATGAGGACATGAATGCACAAACTTCATCTCCAGAGCCGCTCTGAGAGTCACTTTATGAGCATGTTTCATTTGAGGAAAAACTATCATCATATCATAAACACACAGAGACTATGGTCTTCACGGCAACCCGTCAAAGTAAAAGTTTAACTTGACAGAAATATATTACTGTTGTACATTAGAATCTAGATACATCTTAATGTAATAATAATACTAACAGTAATACATTTTTAATGAATAATCAAACATTTTCTTCCATGTTTTAATTTTAACAGTAGAGCTTATTGTACAGTAGATATATATATATATTATACAGTACTTATATTATATATATATATATATATATATATATATATATATATATATATATATAAAAATGCAGAAAAATATATAAAAATACAGAAAAATATATAAAAATACAGAATATATATTTGGTAAAAAATAAATTCATAGGGCCCCTAAACATGTCATTTTTGTTCAACTTGAATTGTATATATTTAATTCAACCGTTAGAATAAAAATAAAAAAATAAAAAATAGAAATCCTATGGATTTCATAGGCCCTACAATATACTATGACTTGATATGATATAACTCCCATTTGATGCACCATCAGCTCCAGCTTGGTTGTTTCATAATGGCTGGTTTCATAACTGAGAGAAATTGTACACACCGTTTACCTGAGGGCTTGACACGGATAGCATCTGCTGCAGATTTTGTTTTCTCTTGGTTAAGTAACTTTTTAGTTACCTGAACCCCTATGACCTCAATTATTGACTTGAAGTAATGCCTGAGATTTTAAGCAAAATAAAGCAAAAATCTGTTCTTGTTTGCAAACAATTAAAGCTATTAATTTCATACTCTTTATAACAACATGCCAGTTTTATTAGAATCTCAAGAACCCCGTTGTTTACAAACCCTTGGGTGGGAAACCCTACATTACAAGTTATTGTTAAAAAACAATAATTTTCATTGCTGCATACAATAACTGCTATTTGGATGATATTTAGACACTGAAACTGTTATAATAAGGGATGAATTCACTAGAAATAAATAGTGACTGTAAACTGTTTTGATAGCGTTGTTTATGTGCACACAGTTGAGTAGTCTGAGCACCTGAAACGATTCATGCAACTCAAGTAACAGCACTATATTAGTAGTGCAGACTACCATAACCGACAGCAGCACACTGAACGCAGAATGCCCTCACATCTCTTTTGAAAAAAATTATGTTAAGCGCTTGCTTACCGCTTACCTCTTCACAGGAGTTAATAGCCCAGCAATAACTTCGCCAGGCAAATAGCACTGTACATAAGAAGCAATCTATAATAAGTCTAAATTTAATAGAAAGGAGGCATATTGAGCTGAAAACATTAACTTAATATCAGCACACAGGTAGCACCCGATTAAACTGGAATAAGATGCAGGTTTTTGTGCAGAAATACAATTAAGTGAATTTGCCTCTAATTGTGTATGTTTAGTTGGTGACTTTATAGTAGGGTGTGTTCACACTTGGCAGGTTTAGTTAGATTAAAACGAACTCTGATGCGATTGCTCTGTTAGTGTGTATAAAATGAGTGTGAATGCTGGCATCTGAACAGTGTACCAAAAGATGGGCCTCTGTCTGCTTCCAAATGAACTGAACTGGTTCGACTGAAATATGAATGCAGCACAGAGCAAAGACATCTAAACGAACAAAAAACAGGACGTGATGACTCAAGATAAGTTCTTGTCATCATAATCGCTACATTGCCCATTACAGTTCAGTACAGGCATTGGAATCGCTGGCTCCTTGCAGAAGACCATCGTTTGTGTTTGTGTGTGCGTGTGTGTGTGTGTGCGCGAGCGAGACGGAGGAATTACCATCATATGTAGGCACTAGGGGTGTCAAATTACTCACGGTTTGGTTTGTATCACGGTTTTAGAGTCACGGTTTTGGAAAGGATCGGTATGTGCTATGTTCAGGGGGAAAAAGGATTACTGTCAAAAATAAATAAATAAGAACACATAACTACAAAAACAGCACAAATACATGCAATAGACCAAAAATAAAAATAACAGTGCTTTTCAGGTTCTAAAACTAACATTAGTTTTCAGGTACAGAAATTGAATCCAATTGAATTCAATCAATCAAGATTTGTGTGATTTCTTTGTCTTTTTGTTGTTTAATTAACATTAAAAACACAGACAGCAGGAATATTAGGCTGCTGTCACTTTAAGACCTAATGCACGGATCTAATATCTAATACTGTAGCTAGGATAACATAATTTTTATGTGAATTTGTCCATTCAAGCATAAGACTTGAAAGAGAACTTAAAATGTGTGCGTGGGGTTCGGATGAGCGCACACACAAATCTCACAGCGTGCACGAGTTTGCGTCTTCTGCTGCTTGAATGTTTAAATTGGACAGGCTTAAATGAGTTTAGTTTAAACACAGATAGCAACGCATAAAACGTTATTCTCTCAAAAATACAAGCATATACATACATGTTGCTCACATATTATGGTAGCCCAGTTTGTGCTGAATACACTGTAATGACACTTTTGCTATTAAAAAAAGCACAAATGTCAGAGCATATCAAGACTTCTAAAGAGCCCCAAAACTGGCTCAGACCTGCAGGGGTTAATAAACCATTATAGATGTAGCACCAGATTTAAGTTGAACCGAGGTGCAAGTGCATGCCGAACTGTGGGTGGAGAAAGGTACGGTTCAATTTTTTTACCGAGAACCGTTACACCCCTTGTACGCACACACATAATGTGCCTACAACAAGGACATTTAGCACAGCATTCGCTAAGCTCCGTCAGTAAAATATGTCATAAAAGCCATATTTGTGTTTTTGTTTTGTACCTTAAGGTTCAATGTTATAAATACGAACCAGGACGAAATTTATCTTTTTTTGTGGCCAAACCAAAGTTAACATGGTCACAATTTTCGTCCCCTTGAAACTTCTCTCATCTCTGAAGTGAGTATTTGGATATGGAAGGTGCTGGAGCACATTCGTCTTAAGTAAGAACAGACTGGACAGTTTGACCAGTTGGCATCTCTGCATCCATACTCACTGACCGTTCACTCTCAGGGTATTGTGTGAGCTGTGAGCTTGGGATGAGGAATCTCATCCATGAAGCCTCAGATCTAAGAGGATAAAATTGGTATTTTTCTCAAAATCAAACGGGTGAGTTGATACAGTTTTTTTCTTTAATTAGATGAATGATGTGCCTGTCCTCAAAGAGAGACACAAACACTTACAAAAAAGGTACTCTGACAGTACCATGGTTTAGTGCTGTTTCAGTGATGATAGCATGGTAATATGATAAATATCACGGTAGTGTTTTATACTGTTCATGCACCATGGCATGCCATGGTTATAGTTTTTTTTTTGGTCACATTTTATACTATTGTAAAATGAAAATTTTGATACTTACTCAAAAGA
The DNA here is from genome assembly GCA_018749465.1 of Paracanthobrama guichenoti. Classification (NCBI taxonomy): domain Eukaryota; kingdom Metazoa; phylum Chordata; class Actinopteri; order Cypriniformes; family Gobionidae; genus Paracanthobrama; species Paracanthobrama guichenoti. Next base: position 54,031,250 of record CM031949.1, read on the forward strand.
AAATCCATCGATTCTGTGAAAAGTAAGACAATGACATATAATCATATAATCTCATATTAAAGGATTAGTCTCCCCAAAAATTAAAACTCATCATCATTTACCCACCCTCAAAACTGTATAAAACTTTCTTTGTCCACGCCTAACTGTGTCCATGCCTTTTTTTTTTTTTACACTGCGTGTCTTTAGTAAATCCTGACAGTAGTTTTTTAACGCCAAAATAGAACAGAACTAAACATTGGGCCTTGAATCTCATAATGAATCATGCTTGCAGTCCATTATGAACACACAAACGTGAATGACAATGAACATTCTTGAAAGTTAGGATCCGCTCTTACTGATAGTCGGTCATGCTGCCCTTCCTCTTGCGGCTGTACTCCATGCCTGGCGTTCCCATGGAGCTGCTGATCAGGTCAGTGGAACTGGAAGACATGAACTCATTCATTGTGGAGGAGATGTCCATTCTTTGGTCTGCCATTAGATCATCTGCAAAATATAAACATAAATGTAACCCCTTCGTTTCTTGTATTCTGTTATTCTGAAAACCATATTGAAAGACATCTGGAATTTCACAAACACTAAAGACCAGCTGTTACATATGGGAATTAAGACCTAATACAAATAATCTCTTAAATTCCTTAAACTCACCACATAGACTAGGGCTGCTCTTCCTTCACCATTTCCTGAGGCTGTCTGACACGATCCTCCTCTGCAAGAGAACAGAGTTGTAGTAAAGAGGGATATATAATCTCCACCCAGACAATTGAGCATTTCATAACCTGGACACAAGAGAGGGGTATGGGTGATGTAAGTGAGCAGACAGCAGCTCCTGATATACAAGGGAGTCCAAAAGTCAGAGTGAAAATACATTATTGTATTCTTTTTAACCCAGAAAATAATCCATGTTTTGACAGGTAACAAAATGTTATGGCCTAAAATTAACCCTATAAAGCCTACTGTATCATATTTGATATGCACATTTCTAAGGCCTCTAAATTATCAACATGAATGTCTGACTGTGTCAACCAGACAATCCCCTGTGAAGGCCTTGCCGACATGACAGCCATCGGCACAGATCCTCAGCAAAGACCAAAAAAACCCCAGCTTTGGCTCCATACCGGCGTAATGAATCTGATCTTCAAGCAAAAGGAACTGGATGAATATATGAATAATACCAATCCCGATCTGAATTCTGACCTGTAATGCTTGCTTCCTTTCATTTTTTTTATAGCATGTTAAAATTGTCACTTTTTGAAGGTGAGCAAAAACACGCCGTTTTTGCTTGTGTCCCTTTAAATGCAAATGAGCTTCTGCTTCCGGCCCCCTTTCAGCCTTTTATGTTCAAACCTGAGTCTGACAATGATGGAGAGACTCAAGAAGTGACAACATGTAGAATGAGACAGGACGTCTCTGAATGGTTAGTATGAATTTATGTAGCTGATGTGGAGTAACTATCTTCACATCATCGATTAGCATATTCTGGCATGATAATCTATAAATCGCTTGTGTGGGGACTGTTGTAAGATATGTTGTCATCTTACAACAGTCTTGTGATACGCACTGTATTCAGGGTTCATACACATTTCTACCAATAGATTTCCATGACTTTTTCCATGAAATGTCTTGTATATAAGGATACAGGTATAAGAATAAAAATCCATTTTCAAATCTCAAATCACAGCATATATTAACTAATTAACGACAAGTTATATGGTTTAATACAAAATAAACGCTGACACACCAGTAAGACGGTTAGATAAAATACTGTCTGACCCTAGCAATGGATTAACACACATCAATGGGAGCCAACAATGATAAATAAGTAAACCAAAGTGTCCAGTAACACTGGCAGTAACTTTACAAGGTGGCAGTGCCAGAGAGAAACCTTTGGAATACAAAATTGGGTAACTAAGAAGATTTTAAAACAGCTTTGCCTCCTATACATTAATTTCATTGGAAAACCATTTGAATGGGTTGGCATGTCCCTATTTGAATTCCACAAAAACAGCCAAGTTTATTTTTTAATTTCTGCAATTTACACTGATTAAAAACTGCAACTGACAGACATTTTCCCATGCCAGGGTCAGAAATTAAATTTTCCAATTGATCAAGGGCTACTTGCAATTGATTTCCAGGAGAATTACTTATTTATTTATAAGTGCAATTTTTTATGATTTTTTATGATTAAGTTAAAAAAGTGAAATCATAATCAACCACCCCTTTAAATTAGATTGATTAAGGAGTTTACATGAAGGCTTTTCAGTCCGATTGAGCCGTCAATCCAATTACTAACAGATTACTTGGTTGCATGTAAATGTAGTCATTGTCATAAGGCCGTGAGTCTTCTAAGGCTCTTATTCTCTTTGACTTCATCATTATCTTTGACCTATTTTTCACCAACTGACACTTGATCCAGGTGACCTGACAGATCCAGGGTGCTGTGACATCCAATTAAACCTGCTATGTAACACCCTGATCTCCCCATGCCACCAGAGACCCACATTCGATTATGTTCTTGGACAATCATTAGCTGATCTCTTTACAGTGATAGGTCAGACTGACACCTGCTTCTATTTACGCCAGTAATTTGCAATGTGAAGCTTACAGCTAAGTACAAAAGGACACTGAGAATGTGATAAGTCTGTGACAAATGTGTTATGGGAACTGAGTGTCTTAATACTATAAGAAGCACTGGAGAGTGACCTTGATGAATTCTCTACATTTACACATCATGAACTTCGCTGACATTTTTGTCAAGATCTGTAAGGAGCGGTTCGCAGTGACGGAGATGTGTGCTGTGATTTTGTTTTAAGGAATTAAAATTATATTTCAATCCTTTTGCGTCTGCATCTCTCTGAAAAGCGTTGCATTCTCCCAAGAAACATTGCGTTCGCTCGCAAAAACCATTGCATCCCCGTGAGAAACGTTGCGTTCGCTTGCTAAACATTTGCATTCTCTTGCAAAACAATTGCGTTCCCCTGAGAAACTTTGCGTTCACTTGCAAAAGCACTGAAATAGTCATATTATTTACATCACAAAACATTTAACAAGTGAATGCAAAAATTTTGCGAGCGAATGCAAAGTTTCAGGGGTACACAAATCTTTTGTGCGAGAATGATAAAAGTATTTAAATATAATTTTTACACCCATCAAATTTTTTTTTTTTCCCCAGCACAATGTTCACTTAGGGGCTATGTAAACTGGTGAGTAAAAGGTAATTTCAATAATATCTATTAAAGCTGCAGTTCTTAACTTTTGGCGCTCTAGCGGTTAATAAACAGAACTGCATGTGTCTTGCTGAATAACATTGGAGCTACTTCTTCTGCTTATGTCTACGGCGAGTCACGCAGGGACTCTTCCGCAGCGGTTCCTACCAGACCGCTCTAAAATAGTCCCAATATAAACACTTATTATAAGATAATGATTCAGGGTAAGACAAAAAACACGGTTTGGAAAATGGATTCATGCTGTACATTCTCATTATATAATTTTTGTAAATCTTGAACACAAAAAAAAAAAGTTACGGACAGCAGCGTTAATAATTAATAGCTTTTTTTTTTTTTTTTTTTTTAAGTAGTCATAACAGTGCTCTGAAAAACAGACGGGTCAAACTATCTTTGACTGTCAATCAACCACTAGATCATATCAAGACAATGTAGGTTACATGAGCAGAGAGGAAACCAAAGGCTGTGCGTGTGACTAACAGGCAGCAAGCACACGCACACAAATCTAGGTCACTTGAGTAAGTCTGTTCACTTACAGAAAGTTATTATCCTTATTAAAAAGGCATGAAAAGGTCTGAAGTGATTTGTGTTGATTACGGTCTTCATTGAGAAAATTGCTAATTAAGTAATTAAAAAAAAAAATTATTCTGTCAATTATCCAAATGATTGTCTTTTGTTGAACACATATGTAAGGAGAATTTATTCCTTGAATTAGGGGTTCTAAAATATATATATATATATATATAGAGAGAGAGAGAGAGAGAGAGAGAGAGTGTTGGGAAGGTTACTTTGGAAATGTAATAGGTTACAGATTACAAGTTACCCTATTTAAAATGTAATATGTAGTGTAACTATTTCAATTAATGTAACTGATTACAAATTAAGATATTTTTGATGAAATCCGAGAGCTCTCTGACCCCACATAGACAGCAACACAATGACCAATGTCCTTTCAATGTTCAACAATCTCTTCTCTTCCGTGACACTCTTCTACACGATTCACGCAAGCACCACAACACATGCATGTGGTGCTCAGCCAATAGTGAGCCGGCGTTCTGTCGTAGAACTCGGAAGTGCTGCACTGTGTGATTAGGCCAACAACGACAACAAGAGGGTGACAGGGAAGAGAAGACACTGTTGAATAAAGTCGTTATTTATGTTTGGGTTTTTTTTGCGCACAAAAAGTGTTCATTAATGACAGAATTTTAATTTCTGGCCACTCTCCATTTGAATGCGGGTACTCTGTTGAAGTTTAAAACTATTGGATCTGCTCAGAGCCGCTCTGGATCTGCCATAACCAATCGCTAACGTTTGGTTGTGACGTATGTCTTCTAAAACTAGCGCACAACATCAACGCCATCGTTCTCAGCCACTCCCTCTGTTCACTGATTGGACCGGTTAAAATTTGACAGGAGAAAACCGCAAACCCAGACGGAGTACTGAAGGAAAACGAAAATTGAGCAGAAGTACGTAGGAGGGCGGAACCAGGCTAATCAAAAACAGGCAAAGCAACAAATTCCTATTATTCAACATATCCTAGCTTTTTACAGAACATTTTCAGATGCAAGCGCCTTTGTAATCATTCACAGTTCCGTAACTGTAATTCAATTACATTTTTTCTCAGTAACTGTAACGGATTACAGATTTATTTTGTAACTGTGTGCCAAATGCACGTTAGGCTCAAATGCACAGTTGTTGTAGTTTCTGCTCGAACGTTACCCAACTATGACAACTTCCCTGGGACCATTCCCGAAAATAACATCATAATGTATAACAAATCTTTATTTTTAGTTTGGGACCTGTGCACCTTGTTGTTACATTCACCCAGAAATTGATGTTGTAAAGCTATAAAATGACCAAAAAGCACCATAAAAGTACAACTTGTGTGCTCTATTTCAATTCATCTGATGTCATGCAACAGCTTTGCATGAGGAACAGACTGACATTTAACTATAAAATTAATCATTCAAACATTACACAATGACTTCAGGGTGAGTGAATAAACCAGCTACTGTGAACATTGCCACCTCTCTACCGGATGAGCTGAATAACTTTTATGCTCGTTTCGAGGCTCACAACACCGCCCACACAGAGCGCGACTGCAGGAGATGTGAGTGCACTCACCGTCTCCGTCGCGGATGTAACCCGATCCTTCCAACGGGTAAATATCCGGAAGGCTGTGGGTCCTGATGGCATCCCCGGCCGCGTGCTCCGAGCATGCGCATTACAACTAGCCGGTGTTTTCACAGACATTTTCAATCTCTCCCTCTGTCTGTCTGTGGTTCCCTCGTGCTTCAAAAAAATCCACCATTGTGCCAATACCAAAGAAAAGCAAAACCACCTGCTTAAATGACTGGAGGCCCGTTACTCTCACACCCATCTTCAGCAAGTGCTTTGAGAGACTCATCAGAGATCACATCTGCTCTGTGCTGCCTTCATCATTGGATCCGCTACAAATTGCATATCGTAGTAACCGTTCTACAGATAATGCTATTGCTTTCACCCTACACACTGCTCTCTCCCACCTGGAAAACAAGAACACCTATGTGAGAATGCTGTTTGTGGACTACAGCTCAGCATTTAACACCATAGTGCCCACTACACTTGTTGCGAAGCTCCAGACTCTGGGACTAAACAGATCTCTGTGCAGCTGGATCCTGGACTTCCTGACAGGCAGAAGTCAGGTGGTCAGAATGGGCAACAACACATCATCCCCTCTGACCCTCAACACTGGTGCTCTTCAGGGCTGTGTCCTCAGCCCACTCCTGTACTCCCTGTACACACATGACTGTACAGCCACACACAGCTCCAACGTCATTGTCAAATTCGCCGATGACACAACGGTGATAGGCCTGATCACCGACAACGATGAGACGGCCTACAGAGAGGAGGTGAGCACTCTGACTAAATGGTGTCAGGAGAACCACCTCTCACTCAACACCGACAAGACTAAGGAGCTGGTGGTGGATTTCAGGAGACAGAGCAGAAAACACAAACCCATCACCATCGACAAGACACCAGTGGACCGGGTTAACAGCTTTAAGTTCCTCGGTGTCAACATCAGTGAGGATCTCACCTGGTCCACACACACTGACGCAGTGCTGAAGAAGGCACATCAACGCCTCTTCTTCCTGAGACGGCTGAGGAAGTTTGGAATGAGCCTCAGCATCCTCAGATCCTTCTACACGTGCACCATAGAGAGCATCCTGACGGGCTGCATCACGGCCTGGTTCGGAAACAGCACCGCTGGCAACCGTAAAGCTCTGAAGAGGGTCGTGTGAACTGCCAGCCACATTGTTGGAGGTGAGCTTCCCTTCCTCAATAACAATAACAATAACGTCCTTCTCAAATCAGAAACCGTGGGTGGACAATTCAATCCGCGCGGCAGTGAACGCACGCACTGCTGCTTACAACGCCAGTCTCCATTCAGGGAATATGAATGAATACAGATCGTCCTGCTATGCTCTCAGACGAGCAGTTAAAGCCGCAAAACTCCGTTATAAAGACCGAGTGGAGTCTCATTTCCAACTCAACGACTCGCGGCGCATGTGGCAAGGTCTGAGGTCCATCTGCTCTTTTGGATCTAAATCCTCTGCAGAGGCAAGCGCTGATCCGTTGCTCGTGAACGAGTTAAACTCTTTCTATGCTCGCTTTGACTGTAATCGCGCAACGCGACTCCGCCAAGTGGCGCGTCAGAGGAATTACTCAGAGCAGCAACAATCACGTGATCTCTGTCTCAGAGGATGAAGTTCGGAGAGCACTCAAGCGTGTGGACGTCAGGAAAGCTGCCGGGCCAGATGGTATCTCAGGTCGTGTTCTGCGGTCCTGTGCTGATCAGCTCGCCGGGTTGTTTACATCTATCTTTAATGAGTCCCTCGCTACATCTGTGGTCCCCACCTCCTTCAAAAAATCCACCATCATCCCTGTCCCTAAGAACAGTAAACCCTCTTGCCTAAATGACTATCGTCCAGTGGCTCTCACGTCTATAGTCATGAAGGTCTTTGAGAGACTCATTAAAAACACCATTTGCGCCTTCATTCCTGACACTTTGGACCCTCTTCAGTTTGCCTATCGTCCCAATAGATCGACTGAAGATGCCATCTCTCATGTCCTCCACTCCTCCCTCACTCACATCGACAGCAAAAGTGGGAACTACGTAAGACTGCTATTTATTGACTATAGCTCAGCCTTTAACACCATAGTTCCCACCAAGCTAACCTCCAAACTCCTGGATCTCGGCCTGAATCCTTCTCTCTGCCACTGGATTGAGGACTTCCTCACTGGCAGGCCTCAGGTGGTGAGAATAGGCCAGTCCACCTCCACCTCCATCACCCTGAGTGTGGGAGCTCCACAGGGCTGTGTCCTGAGCCCCTGCTCTACTCTCTCTACACGCATGACTGTTTGTCCACACACAGCTCCACCTCTATCATCAAATTTGCTGATGATACTGTTGTCCTGGGCCTCATTTCCAACAACAATGAGACGGCATACTTGGACGAGGTGGAGCATCTAACATCATGGTGCCAGGACAACTGTCTCTCTCTGAATGTTGGCAAGACCAAAGAAATGATTGTGGACTTCAGGAAGAGACAGCAACGGACATACTCCCCCCTCATGATCAGCGGGTCACCAGTAGAGAGAGTGAGCAGCTTCAAGTACCTGGGAGTAAACATCTCCGAGGACCTGACCTGGACTGCTCACATTCAGACACAGGTGAAAAAAGCCAGGCAAAGACTGTACCACCTGCGCCAGCTGAGGAAATTCAGGGTTTCACCAGCTATCCTGAAAACTTTCTATTTAGGGGCGATAGAAAGTGTTTTAACATCACAGCGTGGTATGGGAACAGCACCAGTCATGACCGCAAAGCCCTGCAAAGAGTAGTGCGCTTATCCGAGCGTATCTCAGGGTCAGCTCTCCCGTCTCTGCAGGGCGTCTACACCAAACGCTGCAAAGGTAGAGCTACCAAGATCATCAAGGACTCTAATCACCCTGCAAACCCTCATTTCACGCTGCTACCATCTGGTAAGCGCTTCCGAAGCCTGATGGCCAAAACTGAGAGACTCAGGAGGAGCTTCTTCCCCCAGGCCATCAGACTCCTGAACTTAACATCACGTGACTTCACGCCAGGATAAACATCGATACACTGACATTGCACTGCACTTTCTGTTCTCGTTGTTACTGTGTAACAACCTGTTATAAACCTGTTTGCACATTATACTCTTTATACATTTGTTAACCACATATTTATAAGTCTACAGTTTACTCACTGCAAAGTCTACTTCAATTATTTTATTCCACTTTATCCTTATTTGTTACCTTTTTTTTCTCTTGACTTGATTATTTATAATTCTACAGATATAGACATATATATATATATATATATATATATATATATATATATATATATATATATATATATATATATATATATATATATATATATATATATATATATATATATATATATATATAGATTTTTATATCCTATTTCTATTATAATTTCTTCCTTGTGTTTTTAACTGTGAATTTGCACTGTCCATGGAGCGGACCTGTTTACATTTCACTGCCGGTTGTATATTCTGTATATAACTGTGTATGTGACAAATAAAACTCTTGAATCTCTCTTGAATCTTGAATCCAGGACATCTACACCAGGCGGTGTGCAAGGAAGGCCCGGAGGATCATCAGTGACTCCAGCCACCCGTCCCACAGACTGCTCTCTCTGCTGCCCTCAGGAAGACGTCTCCGCAGCATCCGATCCCGCACTAGCCGACTTAGGGATAGCTTTTTCCCTCAGGCTATCAGACTATTGAACGCTCAAAACTAATACTCTCTACAGCATACTCCCACAATATGGCATGCCACACACCGCACTCAACTATAACAGTCAACACTGGACTATATACACACACTTCATTTATCACCGCACTATCTACCGGTTACCACTGGATACATCCGATGCACACTCATGACATTCTGTATCCAGTTCACATAAAATCATCATCATTTTATACGTACAAATGTCAATAATGTAGAACGTGTACATTCTGTGTATAGTGTTTATTGTGTATAGTGTTTAATGTGTGCATTTTGTGTATAGTGCTTACTGTGTATATTCTGTGTACAGTGCTTAATGTGTATAGCGCTTAATGTGTATATTCTGTGTACAGTGCTTAATGTGTATAGTGTTTAATGTGTATAGTGCTTAATGTGTATATTCTGTGTATTGTGTTTGTGTATAGGGTCTAATGTGTATATTCTGTGTATAGTGCTTAATGTGTATAGTGCTTAGTGTTTAATGTGTATAGTGCTTAGTGTTTAATGTGTATAGTGTTTAACGTGGTGCTAACTGTATGCATGTACTTTCAGAGTATAATGTGTAATGTAGTACTGACTGTAAGTATGTCCAATAGTACACTGTGTGTACTAACTATATGTATGTGCACATTGCACTTTTTTTTTCTGTTTTTACCTGCTTAAGGTTGTATGGTTATGTTAACTGTTACTGCAATTGTCTGGAGCACGCTCCCAAGAATTTCACTCTCCAAGGCACATGTGCTTTGGTGATGTGACAATAAAACTGACTTGACTTGACTTCAGTAAATAATGCCAGATTTTGGGTGAAACATCCAGGCATTAATTCCACATTCTGTTTCCAAATATGCACATACCTCAGAGAACAGATGTTTCCTCACAGCGCTGGCTTCTGCTGAAATACACAAAACAGGCACTGGACCTGAGAGAGCACAGGCCATAGATAGAGGCAGGGAGGGGGTGGAAGACAAAAAGAAAGAGCATATGAAAGTTAGGAAAGCAGCATTACTCTACCAACCTGCTGTGCTGAGTGTATGAGGAGTCATTTGCAGTATCAGTTGTTGTGATGAGTAACGTCTGTGACTGCTGGGCCAGCAGATGGGTTCTATTGCACATGTACTGTTAGCAGAGGATCATGGGAGGACAGAGGCTCCCACTGCAAGCTGCTTAACTGTACCACCAGATGCACTGACTTCACCTGCACAGTGTCAACACCGTCAAACAGCTGTCACGGTGTACTCTGGTCCAGCACACCACCTTGCAAATAATCAGGCGTCTCACTCACAGCACAAGAATCAGGGAAAAACACCTTTCACTATGTATCTATTAGGGGTTGAACAACTTTTATTGAGTCGACATTTATGTGATTAAAGTCGAGTCGACTAGTCGCTGATGACGTCATAAACAAATGCCTGAACCTCGAGCTGAGAGTTGAACGCAGGTTCCCAGCAAGCAATAGCCGTCATATCACCGTCTCGGTTAACTATAGACCCGATATAGTCCGGCTATCAGTAACCCACTTCTAGCCAAAATAGCCTTGAATTTGGTTACATGTCGATTTTGCCAAAATAACTTGCGAGATGTGTGATACTCCATCATGTAAGCAAGTCAAGTTAGCCTAGAAGTTAGGGCTGACGACGTCTTTTAAACGCAAAATGGCTTGCCTTGTGCACATCTATGGCAAATGACACAGCGCTATTGCTTCTTCATAACAGCGTATTTTAATAGTTCTTTTGTCTTTGGGTTGTTATATTTCTCACAGATTTCTGCTGGTTCTGAATCAGATACAGATAAAGTTGCACAGTAAATGTTTCATTTATATGAATGCATTAGTGAGAGAGCGATTGTGTGTGAACCAATTAATAATAGTCAAGCTGTGGGTTTTAGTTACTAAGAAATAGAACTCTTCAGTTTCTAAGCTATTATATTGATAAATCACAGAACAGTGTTGACAGCACATTTCTGCACTACTGAATCAATACATTTTTTTCTTTATCATTAATATTTTTCATATTCTGGAAAATCAGTGTTGTTAAAAGGAACATGCCACTATTTTTGAAAATAGGCTCATTTTCCAACTCCCCTAGAGTTAAACTGTTGAGTTTTACCGTTTTCGAATCCATTCAGCCGATCTCTGGATCTGGCAATAGCACTTTCTGCATTAGTTGCGTAATATCATTGCGCCGCTGCGCCCATGGTACGGCAGCAAAATTCCTGGATTATTACGCAGGAATGAGAGTGTAGTTCCTAGTCATATCAGTCTAGAAAATCACAACTTTTCATTTTTTTCAAGAGGCTTTCTCCAGATAATTTTTACCTTCTACACGTCTGCCCTGAATGGAGTCCATATATTACCAACAAAATCATCACGTTCCTTTTTTTATTATGTTTTATCAGTTAGTTCCTTGTTGCACGATCTACATCAGCACAATAAATATTCATGCACAACACAAACACACACACCCAGGTGTAAAGGTAAACACCTTTGCCAAACCGGCTTCACTGCACACAAAATAAGTTTTTAAACATACAGGTGCTGGTCATATAATTAGAATATCATCAAAAAGTTGATTTATTTCTCTAATTCCATTCAAAAAGTGAAACTTGTATATTATATTCATTCATTACACACAGACTGATATATTTCACATGTTTATTTCTTTTCATTTTGATGATTATAACTGACAACTAAGGAAAATCCCAAATTCAGTGTCTCAGAAAATCTCGTGTTCACGTTTCCCTCATCCATGTATGTGTTGAACGGCACCTCGAGGAGCCATGAAGTAGCAATGCTGGAAGCAGGAAAATCTATTTAGAGCGCGTTATTTTATTAAAATACTGATATTTGTTGCCAGCATACACTATTTGAAGGTGTTCGTGTTACAGTGTAATTATACAGCCTATTTTTAGTACTGAGTAATAATAATTAACTGCATGTACTTACTATAGGGTTAGGATTAGGGTTTGCTGTAGGGTTAGTTGCATATAATTATGGACAATTTATAGCAATTACTAAATTAACTACATTTAACGTGTAACAAGGACACTATAAAATAAAGTGTTACCATTTTAGCACAGTAGTAAAAGACACCTAATATAAAAGCGTGACCCCAAATTCTTTTAACTGCACAGCCACAACAGTACACATTATCACGCGAGCAACAATGGGTGAAATTCTTAGGTGCCTTAAAAATAATACTTGATGTCCAAAACTTCACCTATTATGCCACAAAATGTTGTGCACATCAATGATTTCACAAACCAGCTGTGTGCACATATGATGCCTAAATACCATAGCAATGATGTCCAAAATACTGCATGCGTCGTGTTTATTATGCTCAAAAATGCTGAATGCACTTCTGATATCTAAAAATCATACTTTGTTAGTATCTTTGCTCCCAAAGACTCAAAAATGTTGAACGTAGCTACAGACTAGCATGTGATGCCGAAATCTACTGATCCCAAAAACATTCTTCTCTGTGATGCCCAATGAGTCCCAAAAATCAATGGATAAAAATGCAACTATAATGCCCAAAACATCTGCACACTCCTATGGTGCCTTATGAGCGATGCTTATTGATGCCGTCTTTGCCATGAAGCGCCACAAACAATGACAAACATCTTGAAACAAAATGAAGTCAGTTGCTTATGATTGAACTCAAGCACAGTGATTCACGACTTGTTTTGTTTTAGGATTTGATGTTGGATATCAAGAGGTGAACTAACATAGCTCCAAAAATCCATAATGCTGCATGCACCTCTGACACACAAAATCATACTTCGTTAGTATCTTTGTTCCCAAAAAAAAAAAAACCTGCACACTCCTGTGAAGCTCAGAAATGTTGAATGCTAGTGAGGAGTAAAGATGCATTGATATGGATTACATTATATTGATATGTAAAGACACATTGACATGGAAGCTTGTTTCCGCCACAAAAAAAAAAAGAACTGCTATGTGTTTATCGCAACTTGGACTTTTCACAATTCAGCATTTATATTATGCAATTCATATAATCATGCAATTTATAACTCTCAATTCTGTTTCCAAAGCTTGTTTCCACACGGAATAAAAAATTGCAACTTTTTCAAGATTCAAGATTCAAGAGTTTTATTTGTCACATACACAGTTATATACAGAATATACAACCGGCAGTGAAATGTAAACAGGTCATCTCACAATTCTGACTTTTTCTTGCAAATGCAAGTTTATATCTTGCAAATTCTGTCTATGACTCGTAATGCTGAGAAAATCCTCACGACTGAGCATTTATATTATGCAATTCTGAATTTATTTCTCAGACTTGTGAGATATAAATAAGGAATGCAAGAAAAACTGATAGAATATGAAAAAATATATGGAAGCTTGCTTCTGCGACGGAATAAATAAATGCAACTATTTATCTCACAGTTGTGACTTTTCCCTCGCAATTGCCAGTTTATATTTCACAGTTCCGACTTTTCTTCTTGCAATTCCGCGTTTACAAGTGCTGGTCATATAATTAGAATATCAATAAAAAAGTTGATTTATTTCACTAATTCCATTCAAAAAGTGAAACTTGTATATTATATTCATTCATTACACACAGACTGATATATTTCAAATGTTTATTTCTTTTCATTTTGATGATTATAACTGACAACTAAGGAAAATCCCAAATTCAGTATCTCAGAAAATTAGAATATTGTGAAGAGGTTGACTATTGAAGACACCTGGTGCCACACTCTCATCAGCTGATGAACTCCAAACACCTGCAAAGGCCTTTAAATGCTCTCTCAGTCTAGTTCTGTAGGCTACACAATCATGGGGAAGACTGCTGACTTGACAGTTGTCCAAAAGACGAACATTGACACCTTGCACAAGGAGGGCAAGACACAAAAGGTCATTGCAAAAGAGGCTGGCTGTTCACAGAGCTCTGTGTCCAAGCAAATTAATAGAGAGGCGAAGGGAAGGAAAAGATGTGGTAGAAAAAAGTGTACAAGCAATAGGGATAACCGCACCCTGGAGAGGATTGTGAAACAAAAAGATTCACAAAGAGTGGACTGCAGCTGGAGTCAGTGCTTCAAGAACCACTACACACAGACGTATGCAAGACATGGGTTTCAGCTGTCGCATTCCTTGAGTCAAGTCACTCTTGAACAACAGACAGCGTCAGAAGCGTCTCGCCTGGGCTAAAGACAGAAAGGACTGGACTGCTGCTGAGTGCTCCAAAGTTATGTTCGCTGATGAAAGTCAATCGGGGTCCCAGAGTCTGGAGGAAGAGAGGAGAGGCACACAATCCACGTTGCTTGAGGTCCAGTGTAAAGTTTCCACAGTCAGTGATGGTTTGGGGTGCCATGTCATCTGCTGGTGTTGGTCCACTGTGTTTTCTGAGGTCCAAGGTCAACGCAGCCGTATACCAGGAAGTTTTAGAGCACTTCATGCTTCCTGTTGCTGACCAACTTTATGGAGGTGCAGATTTCATTTTCCAACAGGACTTGCACAAGTAACCTGTACACAGTGCCAAAGCAACCAGTGCCTGGTTTAAGGACCATGGTATCCCTGTTCTTAATTGGCCAGCAAACTCGCCTGACCTTAACCCCATAGAAAATCTGTGGGGTATTGTGAAGAGGAAGATGCGATATGCCAGACCCAACAATGCAGAAGAGCTGAAGGCCACTATCAGAGCAACCTGGGCTCTCATAACACCTGAGCAGTGCCACAGACTGATGGACTCCATGCCACGCCGCATTGCTGCAGTAATTCAGGCTAAAGGAGCCTCAGCTAAGTATTGAGTGCTGTACATGCTCATACTTTTCATGTTCATACTTCTCAGTTGGCCAAGATTTCTAAAAATCCTTTCTTTGTATTGGTCTTAAGTAATATTCTAATTTTCTGAGATACTGAATTTGGGATTTTCCTTATTTGTCAGTTATAATCATCAAAATGAAAAGAAATAAACATTTGAAATATATCAGTCTGTGTGTAATGAATGAATATAATATACAAGTTTCACTTTTTGAATGGAATTAGTGAAATAAATCAACTTTCTGATGATATTCTAATTATATGACCAGCACCTGTATATGTCTCACAGTTCTGAGTTCACAGTTCAATGATGCTGAATGATGAACAATGATGCTGCAAGCACTATATAGCGCTATAAAATGCTGCATAGGTAGTTACAAGTAGTCAGCAAACTGGGATTCGAGAGTTTCTGTTGTCGCCTTAGGAAAAGCGCACGAGAGCTTACAGTGTCCTCGCGCATACCGTCACGGCGGATGATCAAGCGCTCGTGCGCACGTTTGAGCGACACGCAGTACAACAACACGTGCGCCGTAATGTGTTTACACATGCAAATACTGCGCTTAATGCCGATATGTTTTCATCAGAAATATGACACAGACACGCGTAATTAACACGTTCACTTCATACTCTGACATTATATAATCTGAGTTTTAAGAGAAGTAAAACATAGGCTGTTTCTGTAGTACTAGTAATACGGTATAAACCGTGACAGAATTATTACATTTTAAAAATTGTACTGCTCCATAATCGGTCGAGATGTTTAAAAACTTTAATGCACCTGGCGGTGACTAGCGAATTAATTATCAAGCTGTGCTACAGCAATATTTGCATGAAAATAAATAAACAGTCCGGCTTACTTACATGAAGAAGGCAGAAAAGCACACGTATGATGAAGCGAATATGGACGGCGATGGACAGTATCAGCACACATTCGCTATGACCTACTTCCATCTCAATCTAATAACTAAAGGACCACTAACCTACTTAATGAGCCAATGGCGTTTCAGTGCAGGCAACCCGGAAAAGCTTCGTCCAATCAGAATGCGATTGACGCATCTAACAACCAATGAGAAAACACAGGAAACAAGCGTAGCCAATAGAATTTCTCCAAAACATTGCAGCTTTGTAAACAAAGCGCTAGTGGTGGATTCCGAAAACAACCCTAATAAACGATGTTAATCAAAAAAGATCAGGTGTGTGGTTATCGTTACAGTTAGGCAATTCCACAAAAATGCCTTTTTTGTCTCTCATGAAAAGGCTATGTGTGAAGTGACTTGAGTAATGACACTTCTGCTATCAGTTTTAAACAGTCAGGTGTTTCTTAAAATATCAAAAGTATAATAGTTTAATATGAATTCAAACTAGCCCATTTGTTTCTAATATTTCTTTTAAAAATTTGTTTTAATTTTGTCTGGGAATAAATTAGGCCTAAAACAAAAACTAGTATTTTGTATTTAGGCTATTCCATATGTTAGGTTTGAATCAACCCACTATATCCTATATTTTATTAAATACATAAATAATTAAAAAGACACCCACTGCCCAGGAATGTGGCAACAATGTTACCATAATAACTCCCTTGTTTTTTAACTCCTTATTGTACAATTACATAATAATACTAATAGCATCATCTGAACTCTTTGAGTATACCAGTAAATGTAAGCATACTATTTCCTAACTTACTATTGGCAGGTAAGATGACAAACAAGTAAAGAAGGTTAAGTTTGTGTATACTTATGCTTAACATATATTATTTTGGATATAATTTTATAAGACAGTAGACCGAGCACAAAGCTCACTCTTGTTTACAACAGCACAAACGATCACTTGCACATATTAACCACTGGAGAGCGCCAACACACAGCAGTGACATTTGGTGACACTATGGATACTAAGAGGGGTTTTAGTTTGTTAGTAATTCATGTTGAATTTAGGGTATTTTTGTAGTTAACAAAATTTCCAGAAATTTAAACTCCTGCCATTTTATATATGTAATAATTATTAGTTTGACTTAAAGAAAATAACCTTTTTTACTTTTTTAGTGCAGTCATGTTTTTTTTTTTTTTCTGGAGACGCTGGTTGTTGCTATAGGCTACGCACTGTGCAAATAAAGAAAGCCATGGGGATGTCAACAGATGCAAAGCTTCTCAATAACCGTTCATTAAACTGACTTTCAGTTGGATTAGCGTCGTCTTATTTACACAGTGTAACTGTACACTGTCCTGTAAATCACCCACTACATGACACATATAAACATCTGCTCGTGGATACTGTGAAGACTCATGGCGAGCAGCAACGATAGTGTAACCCTCATCCGTCCCTGAAATTAATTAAAACAATTATTTTATTTTTTTAAATCAAGTGTTCATCGGAGTGGTCCAAGACCCAAGGGATTTTGTCGCACTTGAACCACGAAGACACACAAAAAAATTATGTGGGTTATGTGGCTGAAATAATAAAAAAGTAACAAATCCTTCCCTCATTAATTTGACCCCCATAGGAATGAATGGAATGTGAGGATTTTATTTTTTTATTTTTTGTCAAAAAAATCTGGCACACCAGAACAAACACACACACACAAATAAAGGCATGAGACTATAGAACATCCCCAATGTAGAACACACTCCGTGCATACACACACGTACACACAGGAATTCCCATTAAAATGAATGAAACGTCATATAAAACAGGGGCCATGTTTTTTTTTTTTGTTTGTTTTTTTGTTGTTTTTTTAATAAAAATCAGTCAGTCACAATGTAGACTGCACACAGATATGAAGTGGTTAGATTTGGACACATTTACAATTCAGAACACATGTGCCCCCACAACCCACACATGTGCAAAATAAATTGTGAAAATCAACATTTCCAAATACATATTCTTCAAGGTTTTAAATGTTTTCATTTTTTCACTGTTGTCCTACCTTACTAACTTGAATTATTACAATATCTGACACTTCAGTATATAAAGAAAAACCTAAACAAAAATGGTCAAAATTAAAACTAAAAATGCTAAAATTTTACAAAAAATAAAAAAATAAAAAAACAAGATTTTATAATGTCTAAATAGATATCTGAATGCATACTGATGAAAAAATGTGAAAGAACTGTCTTTAGGACCCAGGAGAACAGCTCCATATTTGCTCCATATAGAGCTACAGGAGTCATGGATTTTCATATATATATATATATATATATATATATATATATATATATATATATATATATATATATATATATATATATATATATATTTCACAAGAGGTCAGCAGAGACACCCAGTTTTGACCAAACTGACCCAGAGTGAGATATTTTGAGCTGAATTAAAAGGGTTATGCATGAAATGTAGCCTAGAAATCTAGACGCGCCCTAGCAGCAGCAAATCTAATCGTATCTAATATCTAGATGTAGTCTATCTAATGTAGTCTAGCAACTCTCGGTAGACCTGCGAGCTGGAAAAACCAAACTCTGGTCAGGCCAATCACATCGTGTATAGAGTCGGCGGGCGGGCTTAACATAATGACGGCAGAGTTGCCGCGGTTCCACGTGCTACTTGAAAACAAAGAAGCTGGCGAACAGCGGTCTTTTGAATCGGCTTTGGCCGCGACTCTGGAAGACTTGGAGTTAAGCTTTTCTTTGAGAAAAGAGCAAAGAACGGCATTCAAAGAATCCCTTGAGAAAGGAAGATGTGTTCGGAGTTTTGCCCACTGGATACGGCGAAAGTTTAATCTATCAACTAGCTCGGCTTCACCTTCTTCATTGCTCTGGTTGGTTGTAGCCCTATCCTATTGCATGCAGAGGGAATTTGAAAGACAACCGTTTATCCCGCCCCTCGGATTGAGCCCTGCCAACGGTGAGTTCCCAGACCCAACATCTTGATGTGGGTCTGGCTTGTCAGGCTACATGAAATGGTGAGTTATTTTGAAATTATGTTGAAAGAATGTGCTTAATTAATTAATTTAATTATTTATTCATTATTGATCAAATCTAGTAATTTAAAAGTAAATAAAATAAAAAGAACAAAAATCTCTAAAAACTGCATTAAAAATAGAAAAAATATTCTCAAAATTAAATGAAATAAGCTTTCTAGACAAAAAAAAAGGTATAATTTTGACCCACGAGGTAAGGATTTGTTACATAATGCGAGGGAGGGATGAGGGGTAAACGCATCAGATTATTTTGTGCTAAATTTAGCGATTTTAAAGCTAGAAAGCATAGAAAATGTATAATTCCTCAATTTTATTAATACCTCATTTAAGCTATTAATGTTGTAGTAATAGCTAATAAATGGCAAGATGCTGCACTGCAAATGGGCTCTGTTCACCTTCACCATGTTTTAGTCGGTCCCTAAGGATGGGAAATAGCCTGTGGGATATACATTTCAAATGTATTTAGAGGGCAGACTGATCCATTAGGATGGCTGAATCCTCTTGGGATTTCTGTATTCCCAGAGAACATTCAGTAAAGGTAAACAAGCTCTTTTCTCCTGCAGGGGCCAGTTGCATAAAATGCTTAGACTAAATTGAATCCCAAACCTGATTAACTCTTGGCTCACTTCTAGTTGGTCAGACTAGACACAGTCTTAACCTGTAGCCAGTTGCATAAACACATTCACTGTTAAGACTGTGACTTGAAAAAGTAATCACCAGTCTTAATTTGATTACTAACTTGTAAGACTAAGCAATTTAAGCAATAAGGCAACTGACACATGAAATAAAAGTATGAAAATCTATTTTATTAATGGAACCGTTTATTTAAACTTTATGCAAAATCTAAAATAAATAAATAAAGCATATTTATTTTTGTTGAGTATCATATTTGATAAGATTAGGCTTTTATGGTCATGATATGAAGGCCTAAACTGAGCAAAAATGCATTGCAATTTGGTGCAGCTGCTGGTATTTATATGGCAAAATATGATATTTCAGAGCTTATGATCAAAGCTCTGTAGATTTTATTGTGAGTGGCAAAACGTATGCAATACAATGATAAAAATAAACGTTCCTCAAAAGCCTGATGGATCATATTTGATACTCACATTTTAACATGATTGGTTTCTAAAAAAATTGTTTACAAATTGTTAAGAAAGTTACCTAACAATATAACATTTATTACTTTATAAAAATCATAAGATTTTACATGAAGCAAAAAGACATGTACAACAAACTGAAGGGGGACATTTTTAGAATTAAACCTACTTTTACCTGCTAAAATGTACAAACTATCAATCAGAAGGCATGTAGTAAATTGTGTGCAACAGGTTTTTGATCATGTAGACAATTTTAAGGCCTTAAAATGTATGTATCAAATATTATACAGGAGGCTTTATATGGTAAGCATAGTGACTTTACGAAACTGGCCCCTGGTGTGAGAGTTTCCTCTAATGAATTGCGAGACTCTGGGCAAAATTGAGATCATTCATCTGCTTTAAATAAAGAAATACACTCACTGCTGACATCAAATACTTTTTGAATGATGTGTAATGGACACATTCTGGAACATTTTTGCACAAAGCAAACAAAACAATGCAGCAACAATGTTATTACTGACAGTGTAACAGTACACTATGTAATTTTGTCCCTCTAGGATAAAAACAAAACCGCATGCATTTTACAGAAGAACATTGTTTTGGTTGTGCATGACTGCGGATGAATATGACCCTTCACAATAGATAATGCTTTAAAATGAACTCTGCCTGAGAGCTACATATGGCAATCTATCTGTTCAATAAAATACCTTACTCACTAGTTGAGTAATAAAAACGCCATCTCTGTGTCGCTTTTAGAAAATTTCAAATCCCTCACTTCTCGCCATCTCCAAAAAGCCAAGTGGATGTATACTCACCTAAAGGATTATTAGGAACACCTGTTCAATTTCTCATTAATGCAATTATCTAATCAACCAATCACATGGCAGTTGCTTCAATGCATTTAGGGGTGTGGTCCTGGTCAAGACAATCTCCTGAACTCCAAACTGAATGTCCGAATGGGAAAGAAAGGTGATTTAAGCAATTTTGAGCGTGGCATGGTTGTTGGTGCCAGACGGGCCGGTCTGAGTATTTCACAATCTGCTCAGTTACTGGGATTTTCACGCACAACCATTTCTAGGGTTTACAAAGAATGGTGTGAAAAGGGAAAAACATGAAAATGCCTTGTTGATGCTAGAGGTCAGAGGAGAATGGGCCGACTGATTCAAGCTGATAGAAGAGCAACTTTGACTGAAATAACCACTCGTTACAACCGAGGTATGCAGCAAAGCATTTGTGAAGCAACAACACGCACAACCTTGAGGCGGATGGGCTACAGCAGCAGAAGACCCCACCGGGTGCCACTCATCTCCACTACAAATAGGAAAAAGAGGCTACAATTTGCACAAGCTCACCAAAATTGGACAGTTGAAGACTGGAAAAATGTTGCCTGGTCTGATGAGTCTTGATTTCTGTTGAGACATTCAGATGGTAGAGTTAGGCATAAACAGAATGAGAACATGGATCCATCATGCCTTGTTACCACTGTGCAGGCTGGTGGTGGTGGTGTAATGGTGTGGGGGATGTTTTCTTGGCACACTTTAGGCCCCTAGTGCCAATTGGGCATCGTTTAAATGCCACGGCCTACCTGAGCATTGTTTCTGACCATGTCCATCCCTTTATGACCACCATGTACCCATTCTCTGATGGCTACTTCCAGCAGGATAATGCACCATGTCACAAAGCTCGAATCATTTCAAATTGGTTTCTTGAACATGACAATGAGTTCACTGTACTAAAATGGCCCCCACAGTCACCAGATCTCAACCCAATAGAGCATCTTTGGGATGTGGTGGAACGGGAGCTTTGTGCCCTGGATGTGCATCCCACAAATCTCCATCAACTGCAAGATGCTATCCTATCAATATGGGCCAACATTTCTAAAGAATGCTTTCAGCACCTTGTTGAATCAATATACGTTATCAGTCCAAGTTGTGGAGACACTGGTATAATTGTATTTTTGCAACACATTGATTTTGTGTGTGTGTGTGTGTGTGTGTGTGTGTGTGTGTGTGTGTGTGTGTGTGTGTGTGTGTGTGTGTGTTTACATTTAGACCTTGAGTCTGCAATAAAGATATGATGATGAATATGCTATTTACACTAAGTGAAAAAAGTGATAGATTCTATTTACATTATGTAAAAATAGCAGTATTTTCTTTTCAATAAGTGTATTTAGTAGTTAGATGCTATTTATGCTTATAAATAGTGGCAGATCATATTTTCACCTCAGTGTTGTTAGTGCATTAAACGTTATACAATAATATATTTATATGATATATTGAATATATTTATTAAAATTATTCAATGGATGCCACCTTATTGGGAAAATAAAGCCTTCCCTACACTTACCCCTAACCCTAACACTTTATTATTAAACACATATTAGACACTTTATTTCCCATTTTTGAATATTTTCATCATTTCTATTGAAAATAAATTTTTATTGAAATCCGATATGTGATGGGAAAAGGGAGTAGAGTTCGGCAAAAGGCGGATTCAAACTCGGGTCGATTTGCATCAAAATGTTCTGCCACATGCCTTACCCCTACACTGCTACTGCTGGCAAATCAGCGTCCTCCGTAATTTTTTCCGGCCCAACCAGCCGTCAGTGGGCGGAGTTAGTGTAAGTAGCCTCTGCCAACAAGGGGCGGACTCCAATAGACACACCGAAAATGTGGCTTATATTAGGGTTAGGACAGAAGCACATTTTGAAAGAAGGATTGATGATGTATGACTCATTATTTAAATTTAGTTGATTTTGAATAAAAAAGTTAAATAGTGTACCTTTAAATTCAGGTTCAGAACATAGAAAAACAACACTGACACTATCCACTGACCATCTGCAACCTGTACAAAGACACAAAGCCTTTTGCAGTCAAGCCTGTCAAGTTTACACAAACGAAAATGTTGCACTGCTTTAAATGGCAATGTCACACTAAAAGAAAATCTCTGAAATGGCTCTCTTGTTTCAGTCACTTTCTGGTCATTCTGTGTGCTGATGTTTGCTTGGCGCGGTGTGTGATGGGTTGGTGACAGCTCCTTTTCAAGAGACAGAAAAGAAAAGTGATTGGTGAGCAAACACAGCTTTTCTTGTGAGGCTTGAAGACAGCTTAAAGAGAGGGAGGATATCCACTAGCATGGCTGTGTTTGAATGAACACTTTTTCCTGAAAAAAATTGTGACATGACAAACATGTGAAGTTCAAATGGTTCACACGTCACATGCGAACAGTAAAACACAGTTACTAAACAGCAATAAAACAAAGTGATTATTGGCTAATAAGTCAAGGTTTGTTCTTCAGGAGAGTCGAAGGCCACTGCTGACAGTACTTTGATGCAGGCAAGTGGATGAGGAATGAGCCAGAGGAATGTACTCTGGATGACAAACATCCCAGCCTTGTTGAATAAGCTTTTAAATGAGAAAGCCCTCCTGATATGACTCCTAGAGCGTTTCCCCTCGTCTTTGGGTGAAACTGCATGTATGGAAATGTAGGGATTGCTGAGCAAATAAGGCTGAAAAGTTATAGTTAAGTTACAGTTTTCTGTCAGGACACGCTGCTGTGAGCAAGTAAGACATGCTGTTGCTGTACAATATAATGTACATGAATTACCCATAGCAGATCTATACAGGTGGAGCTGGGGAAGGTGGAGGGTTTCTGAAAGCTTGCTGCACTGCTACAGAAAATGCTGACCAAGTAGTCAAAGGTTGAGCAGTGAGCTCATTGACTACTGATACAGCAGGAGCCAATCAGCTGTGCCCTATAAAGAACAATGTGATTGCAAGCAGATCGCATTAAGGACCTAATAATCTGGAGTTACATGACAGAACTTTGTATGAATGATATGATATGAATTTTCACCAGGTTTAAAACGACCGTTCCCTGGTTTCACAGACAAGGCTTCAAGATTCAAGATTCAAGAGTTTTATTTGTCACATACACAGTTATATACAGAATATACAACCGGCAGTGAAATGTAAACAGGTCCGCTCCATGGACAGAGCAAATTCACAGTTAAAAACACAAGGAAGAAATTATAATAGAAATAGGATAAAAAAAAGTATACTATATATATATATATATATATATATATATATATATATATATATATATATATATATATATATATATATATATATATATATATATATATATATGTCTATATCTGTAGAATTATAAATAATCAAGTCAAGAAAAAAAAAAAAAAAAAGGTAACAAATAAGGATAAAGTGGAATAAAATAATTGAAGTAGACTTTGCAGTGAGTAAACTGTAGACTTATAAATATGTGGTTAACAAATGTATAAGAGTATAATGTGCAAACAGGTTTATAACAGGTTGTTACACAGTAACAACGAGAACAGAAAGTGCAGTGCAATGTCAGTGTATTGATGTTTATCCTGAAGTGAAGTCACGTGACGTTAAGTTCAGGAGTCTGATGGCCTGGGGAAGAAGCTTCTCCTGAGTCTCTCAGTTTTGGCCATCAGGCTTCGGAAGCGCTACCAGATGGCAGCAGCGTGAAATGAGGGTTTGCAGGGTGATTAGAGTCCTTGATGATCTTGGTAGCTCTACCTTTGCAGCGTTTGGTGTAGACGTCCTGCAGAGACGGAGAGCTGACCCTGAGATACGCTCGGATAAGCGCACTACTCTTTGCAGGGCTTTGCGGTCATGACTGGTGCTGTTCCCATACCACGCTGTGATGCACTGAGTTAAAACACTTTCTATCGCCCCTAAATAGAAAGTTTTCAGGATAGCTGGTGAAACCCTGAATTTCCTCAGCTGGCGCAGGTGGTACAGTCTTTGCCTGGCTTTTTCACCTGTGTCTGAATGTGAGCAGTCCAGGTCAGGTCCTCGGAGATGTTTACTCCCAGGTACTTGAAGCTGCTCACTCTCTCTACTGGTGACCCGCTGATCATGAGGGGGAGTATGTCCGTTGCTGTCTCTTCCTGAAGTCCACAATCATTTCTTTGGTCTTGCCAACATTCAGAGAGAGACAGTTGTCCTGGCACCATGATGTTAGATGCTCCACCTCGTCCAAGTATGCCGTCTCATTGTTGTTGGAAATGAGGCCCAGGACAACAGTATCATCAGCAAATTTGATGATAGAGGTGGAGCTGTGTGTGGACAAACAGTCATGCGTGTAGAGAGAGTAGAGCAGGGGGCTCAGGACACAGCCCTGTGGAGCTCCCACACTCAGGGTGATGGAGGAGGAGGTGGACTGGCCTATTCTCACCACCTGAGGCCTGCCAGTGAGGAAGTCTTCAATCCAGTGGCAGAGAGAAGGATTCAGGCCGAGATCCAGGAGTTTGGAGGTTAGCTTGGTAGGAACTATGGTGTTAAAGGCTGAGCTATAGTCAATAAATAGCAGTCCTACGTAGTTCCCACTTTTGCTGTCGATGTGAGTGAGGGAGGAGTGGAGGACATGAGAGATGGCATCTTCAGTCGATCTATTGGGACGATAGGCAAACTGAAGAGGGTCCAAAGTGCCAGGAATGAAGGCGCAAATGGTGTTTTTAATGAGTCTCTCAAAGACCTTCATGACTATAGACGTGAGAGCCACTGGACGATAGTCATTTAGGCAAGAGGGTTTACTGTTCTTAGGGACAGGGATGATGGTGGATTTTTTGAAGGAGGTGGGGACCACAGATGTAGTGAGGGACTCATTAAAGATAGATGTAAACAACCCTGCGAGCTGATCAGCACAGGACCGCAGAACACGACCTGAAATACCATCCGGCCCGGCAGCTTTCCTGACGTCCACACGCTTGAGTGCTCTCCGAACTTCATCCTCTGAGACAGAGATCACGTGATTGTTGCTGCTCTGAGTAATTTCCTCTAACGCGCCACTTGGCGGAGTCGCGTTGCCGCGGTTACAGTCAAAGCGAGCGTAGAAAGAGTTTAACTCGTTCACGAGCAACGGATCAACGCTTGCCTCTGCAGAGGATTTAGATCCAAAGGAGCAGATGGACCTCAGACCTTGCCACATGCGCCGCGAGTCGTTGAGTTGGAAATGAGACTCCACTCGGTCTTTATAACGGAATTTTGCGGCTTTAACTGCTCGTCTGAGAGCATAGCAGGACGATCTGTATTCATTCATATTCCCTGAATGGAGACCGGCGTTGTAAGCAGCAGTGCGTCGCGTTCACTGCTGCGGATTGAATTGTCCACCCACGGTTTCTGATTTGAGAAGGACGTTATTGTTATTGTTTGCATGGCTTGCTCTGTAAGCGTGTTGATGAAGCAAAGCGCCACGTCTGTGAACTCGCTGACGTCAGCTGAACTCTCTCGGAACATGTCCCAGTCAACGTCATCTAGAGCTGCCTGTAGCGCGGTCTCTGAATGGGCTGACCAGCGCTTAACTTCCCGCCTCACCGGGGGTTCCTGAACGAGCCTTTGTTTGTATTCAGGTGTGAGGAAAATGGCGGCATGATCCGATTTGCCAAACGCTGGAAGTGACCGCGTTTTATAGGCGTTCTTAAACGGAGAGTAGCAGTGATCCAGTGTGTTTGCTCCTCGTGTGGGGCAGGAGACGTGCTGATGAAAGTTTGGCAAGACTTTCTTTAGGTTTGCTTTGTTAAAATCGCCCGCGACAATGAAAGCACCATCAGGGTGTTTGTTTATGACGCCGCTGGCAGCATCATGAAGGCCAGATAAAGCCAGCCCTGTGTCTGCCTGCGGTGGAATGTAAACGGCGGTCGCGACAACCGCAGAAAACTCCCTCGGCAGATAGAATGGACGGCAAATGATTGTTAAATGTTCCAGATGAGGCGAGCAGGACCGCGAGAGAATGGTGATGTTCCTGGGATCGCACCATTTCTTGTTGATCATGAAACACACTCCACCGCCTTTGGATTTACCGGCCTCGGCTGTTCTGTCCATCCGAAAAACAGAGAAGTTCTCCGACGGCGTCACAGCTGTGTCCGGGACCGCGGGCGTGAGCCATGTTTCGGACAAACAGTAGATATTACAGTCTCTCATGTCCCGTTGAAAACTTATCCTGGCTCTAAGATCATCCATCTTATTATCCAAGGATTGAACATTTGCTAGAAGAATGCTCGGGAGAGGAGGTCTGAATGCCCTTTTCCTCAGTCTGTTACGGATACCAGCACGTTTCCCACGGTGTTTCTTGATTCTTCGCTGTCGGCTCTGTCCATTGTTCAAGAATCTCAGATGGCCACAGAGGATCGGTGAAAGTGTCCTGAAACAGTCCAGTGTAGAGGTAAGCAATGTCCAAAAGAGTTTTGCTGTCATAGTAGATCAATGCAGATGATAAGTTTGTAAAAACTGAGAGTAAAAGAAAGTAAAATAGTAAATAAAAGCACAGTCTTCACGGAGCGACCTGAACGGCGACCAAACACAGCGGCGCCATTTTAGCCAAAAAAAGCTTAAGCTTAAGCTAATCCCAGACTAAAATGTGTGTTTGAGCTGTTTTAATGGAAAGCAACTTTGTTTTGTCTTAAGATGACCACTAGTACTGTGTTATTTTCTAAGGTAGGTTTATAAAAGCTACTTAAATGCTCTAATTAAACTAAGGCTAATGGTTGATGTGATGAACTACACATGTGTTTCTCTTCTAGGACAGATGTGTGAACTTGAGGAGAACTGACTTTGCAACTGAAATCAGAAATGAATTCATATCTGTCATGCCTGTCTCTTCCTGCCATAGCATATATACATATCATGCTGAAGAAATATGAATGTGGTGCCAACAAGGCTTGATTAAAGCATCATACACAAGTATGGTCTTTAAAAAAAAAAAAAAAAAAATTGTATTATAACATTTTCCTTGAAGGTTGATTTTGACACTTCTTTGTCATCTCCCTACAGGTATTTGTTTCACAAAAGCAAGTTGTGCATCTTGTGTTGCATAAGTATGCTTTGTTATTGCCGTATGTAACCAGCATATAATGGAATAGAGCTCATGACATCTTATTTTTCAACCCCACTTCAGAAGAAACACAATCCTTACAAATTGGGATAAAAAAGGAATTACTGAGACCAATATCATTTCTGCTTTGGAGGAAGAACAGTATCACATTCTGTGACCTTGTTAGGAGATACATGCATAAAGTGTTTCTACCGGCACATTTTAAACAAAGCAGAGCTCAGAACGAGCTTTGAGAAACTAGCTGAGAAAAAGAAACAATGAAGCAAAACTGGGTGTACACACACACACACACACACACACACACACACACACACACACACACACACACACACACACACACAGGGTTGTCATGTTTTATGGGGGCTTTCCATAGACATAATGATTTTTATACTGTACAAACTGTATTCTAGCCCCGAACCCTAAACCTACCCATCACACAAAACTTTGCATTTTAACAGTTTCAAAACATCACTAAGTATGATTTATAAGCTGTTTCATCATGGGGACCAAAATATGTCCCCATAAGGACAAGGATTTGACACACACACACACACACACACACACACACACACACACACACACACACACACACACACACACACACACACAGTGGTGCTGTGGGTTGTGTTTATTTTATGCCTCTTTTATACCAACTTTCCCATGCGCATAAGGTAGTTTGTACTTCAAATGAAGCGGTTGTGTTCTCCATGCAAGTTCCTTCTCCGTTCTCATCCGTGAATCAGTGAGGTCAGCTGGAATCTCGAGGGTCCTCTCGGAGAAAGTCCCCATTGGTTTTTTTAATGAGTGCGTCTCTAGGCAGTAATGAGAGTGGCTCATGCATGCCGTCTGAAATGGTTACCAAGTAATTATTTCCCTACCACCAACCCTGTAGAAAAAAAAAAAAAAAACTGCATAGATAATCTGAGTTCAGTGTAGAGTTTATATGCATGGCAGTGTTTAATTGACTCTGATACTTCATCTCTATTACACCTGAATTAACACTAGCAAGTTTGCTGAACATGCACTCTTTTAAATTGTGGGTTAAAAACAACCCAAGTTGGGTTGAAAATGGACTAACCCAGCGATTAGGTTGTTTTAAACCAGCGGTTGGGTTGTTTTAACCCAGCAATTGTGTTGTTTTAGCCCAGCAGTTGGGTTAAAACAACCCATTTACTGGGTTAAAACAACCCAATTGCTGGGTTAAAACAACCCAATTGCTGGGTTAAAACAACCTAATAGCATTTTTTTAGAGCGTGGTGGTACAGTATTCGGCTACGTTCAGACTGTAGGCAAAAGTGGCTCAAATGAATTTATAAATAATAACCTGAATATCAGCAACTCAGAGTTTTGATGTAATCAGTGACCTCCAAATATTAGAAAGGTTTTACTGTAATATTCACTCTCTTTCTCACTCACACACCTAATAATCAACCTGCTGTACAAACAGTAGGGCCTTTAGCTTTAGTTCACTGACACAATTAGGTGCTATTCACAGGACACAAATTTGCATTAAAAAACAGAAGCGAATAGAATATGCATGACACATTTAGTTGAATTTCTTTTAATTTCACACAACATCTTAAAATAAATGCTCTTAGCTTAATTTCAGTTAAATTCACTGGGGAAACTCTGTGAAGGGACATAGTGATGGTAAAAAATAAATACATTTAGTTCTCCCTTCCTCTCCCTCTCTCATCCATTCAATCTGGGGTCCTAATCTCTCTGCCTACATTTAACTGAGATGATGCCCCCACTCTGAGTCTCCCGGCCGCCAACACCAGATGCCCAGATCAGCCTGACTACCATCCCCTTCATCCTCTCCCTGTTCGTCCCAAACTTCTTCAATACATAATTCTCCAACATTCATCGCTGTGGCGTGGTCCTTTCTCATGAATAATAAATAAAAATAAAATGAATATAAATATTTTGCTTTTGTATTTATGCCTCTGCATCTTAAATGGGTCTCTGAGTATAAAACATGCATTTTCTCTTGTAGTTAGTCACTCATATTTAATGCAATTTTGTTCCCCTTCCTTGTCAAGTAACATCAGTCCATTCTTGACAATATAATAGCCTTTGCTAATTTGTGGAATGTGTCACTTTTCTGTGTCGTGTTGCTAACCCGCTGCTGTGTCACTAATACAGCCGGGCACTGAAGAGGGCTGCTTTTCATGAACACCCTTCCCAAACCACCAGAGTCCTACAGGGGGCCAATCAGCAATTGCAATGGGCTGACCTGCTCAAGCACACTTCACCCGAATCAGTGACTGTTACGGGGCCCTTAGAGCCAGAGGCAGGAGGCTTTCCGAACGCTTTGTTTCTGAGAGCAGAAAGATCAGAGGCCCACTGTGGAGACACGGCAAAGTGTCCTCAGGAATTACGCTGGGCTCCACCTCATTAGATGTCGCTGTATGAAAGTAATGACAGGTGTACGGGGCCAGTGGGGCCCTGCTGTGGACTTTGACCCCATTCACAGTGTGGGACAGCAAAGTCTCCACCACGGTAGATTTCCAACTTTGTAAAATGGCAGCTTGTGGACGGGGCAGGGCCATGAAGGGGAAACATTACAAGGCACTAAAATTCACCAGAAGAAAAGAACTGAAAGACAAAGCTGATATTGAACCCCAATCATAATAAATTATGTCAGGGATTGTCCCTGAGCTGGGTGATTTCTGTTACTTACTGCTTTGAGACTTGGGTTGAAGATCCAAACTGAAACTTTATGGAGTGCAATCCATAATAGCAATCCATAAAACATGCAGAGGGTCAAAACCACAGAGCAAACATTCCAGATAGCAACAGTCCAAGACACAGGCAAACAGGGAAATCCAGGGAAACCATAACACAGAAACATAGATAAAGTGCTCAGAATTGCAACGTAACACAAACAAGACTTTGCAACGAACAAATGAACACACAGAGTTTAAATTGACAAACATAAATGAGATAATGACAAACAGGTGGCAGTAATCAGAACATGATGAGTCTAGACAATGGATTATGGAACAGTAGTTCATTAAGCGGTACAGGAGACGAAAGGAGCACCCTCTGGTGGTTATCATGGGCACTCCAGCTGGCAGGTGTAACTCTTACCAAGGCTGCATTTATTTGAAAGAGAGAAAAAAAGACTAATATTGATATTATAATATTATAATATATTGATATATTGTCTATTAATATTTAATATTATAATATTAAATACTAATATTATATTTAATAAAAAGAGTAATATTGTGTAACATTATTAAAATTTATATATATATATATATATCAGGCATAGCATTATAACATAGCACTGACAGGTGAAGTGAATAACACTGATTATCTCTTCATCACGGCACCTGTTAGTGGGTGGGATATATTAGGCAGCAAGTGAACATTTTGTCCTCAGAGTTGATGTGTTAGAAACAGGAAAAATGGGCAAGCGTAAGGATTTGAGCGAGTTTGACAAGGGCCAAATTGTGATGGCTAGACGACTGGGTCAGAGCATCTCCAAAACTGCAGCTCTTGTGGGGTGTTCCCGGTCTGCAGTGGTCAGTGTCTATCAAAAGTGCTCCAAGGAAGGAACAGTGGTGAACCGGCGACAGGTTCATGGGCGGCCAAGGCTCATTGATGCACGTGGAGAGCGAAGGCTGGCCCGTGTGGTCCGATCAAACAGACAAGCTACTGGAGCTCAAATTGCTCAAGAAGTTAATGCTGGTTCTGATAGAAAGGTGTCAGAATACACAGTGCATCATAGTTTGTTGCGTATGGGGCTGAATAGCCGCAGACCAGTCAGGGTGCCCATGCTGACCCCTGTCCACCGCTGAAAGAGCCAACAGTGGCACGTGAGCATCAGAACTGGACCACGGAGCAATGGAAGAAGGTGGCCTGATCTGATGAATCATGTTTTCTTTTACATCACATGGATGGCCAGGTGTGATGCTTTGGGCAATGTTCTGCTGAGAAACCTTGGGTCCTGCCATCCATGTGGATGTTACTTTGACACGTACCACCTACCTAAGCATCGTTGCAGACCATGTACACCTTTTCATGGAAACGGTATTCCCTGGTGGCTGTGGCTCTTTCAGCAGGATAATGCTCCTGCCACAAAGCAAAAATGGTTCAGGAATGGCTTGAGGAGCGCAACAACGAGTTTGAGGTGTTGACTTGGCCTCCAAATTCCCCAGATCTCAATCCAATCGAGCATCTGTGGGATGTGCTGAACAAACAAGTCTGATTCATGGAGGCCCCACCTCGAAACTTACAGGACTTAAAGGATCTGCTGCTAACATCTTGGTGCCAGATACCACAGCACACCTTCAGGGGTCTAGTGGAGTCCATGCCTTGACGGGTCAGGGCTGTTTTCGCAGCAAAAGCGGGACCAACACAATATTAGGAAGTATGTATATTATATTAGTATAAGTATATATATTAAATTAACTCCTGTGCTCAAAGCTGAATTTTCAGCTTCATTACTCCAGTCTTCAGTGTCACATGATCCTTCACAAATCATTCTAATGTGCTGATGCACTGGAAACATTTCTTTTTAATATCAATGTTTAAAAAGAGACGCAAATGCACAAGTGAGTTTGAATTACATGCTAGTCAGAATGTAAATTGAATTGTAAATATGCTCTTTCTGGAACATGGTGCTAAAAACACACTAAAACTTAAAAAATTCACTACATTGTATTACAATGCATTGCATAAATTGCTACTAGGTTGCTGCTTACTGACCCATTAAAGTGCCAATCCTCATTTTAGTTCGGTCATTTAGAAAATTAGGCCTAAATTAGCATAGCTCTCTTCTACTCCCATAGATTTAGAGATTTAATGCTTAGGGTAAAGGATTTGCTCAAATAATAATCCTTGCCTGAACAAGCCGTATTAATGACTGCAATGCAGTCAAAAGTTCCTCTGCCATTGTTACTAACATTTTCCTATCTCAGGGATTATGTGTTCAGTATTTATTGGCTTAACAGGCTCTTTTACCTGAGGCTAATGAGAGAACCCATACTTAAAATGCATTATCCATGAACTTTGCAGGTTGTCAAAGAGAAAAATTCTGGCTGAACATAACGTCTTGAGAAGAACTCCCCTCATGTGAGTCAGTGCCTAACTGTGAGTTTACCTCGTGTTACTCCAGTCCCCACATTTCATCCTGTCATCCTCAGTTTGCCTCCATCCCAAGAAAGCCAACAGTAGATTCAAGAGCCAGCATGCAAGTCGCAACAGGGACAGGCCCCAGTCAAAACAAACAATGCTCATTGTGAGAAATGATTGGTTTCAGCAGCAGTATTAAGTCGCCAGAAGCCAGGGTTTATGTGTTACACATTAACCAGGTAATTCGGCAGCCCACAGAGATTTAATAACCTTCTAAAGACAATTTGAGTGGTGCCTACAAAAGTCACATGAAAAGTTGTGTGTGTTTCCAGGGCATTTCTGTTCAGTTGCTAAGGTGTTTTCACTGGTTTTTAGCATGTTACTATGGTATATTGCTGGAGTAAGTGGTTGCTGGAAGGCTCTGGTTTAATAGCTAGGAGGTAGACAAATAATATTAGGCCCAATAGTAGGAGACCAGGGGCAATTGTAACAAATTTTGGTCATGTTGTCATTACTCAAAAAACTTTTGGATACATATTTGGATAAAATGTTTATGTCATAACTTGTATCTGTGTTCTACTTGTTTAACAGTCACCAAATGTGTTTACAAGCAATGTTAGAGTCTTAATATTGATTGAAACATTAAAAGTCAAATGTTACATCTGCCCCCACATGGAGGGGCAATTGTAACAGCATATGTAAAACCTTTATATAAATACCAAGGACCACAATAAACCTCCAGTATGGACAGTGACACTCCCCTGTTTTCATTGGTCTGAATCTAGGCATGTTGTGAACAAATAATGTACAGGGCCTACTCAGTAAAATGGCAAAAACATTAACCTCTGGACTATGGAAAATATATAAATATATTGATAATACTGTATACATATAGATGGCTATAGTTCATTTGTATACATAAATTTTTAAACTGAACAAAAAAAAAAATACTTTTCACATTATCGCATTATTATTACACATTAGAAAAAACAACAACAATCATCTATTGTTTTCTATATTGAGTTCTCACGCTAGGCTACTATTACAAGCCAAAAATGATTGTAAATACGTTAATAAATATGTTGATTTAGCGTCCGGTCGTGTTCGTAAGTAAATTGCGTGAGCTTATTTCATCCATCGCTATTAGTAGAGACGCTGCTACCGGACACAAGAGCATTTTAAGGACAAAAACCTGATAAAATGTCTTGAAATACATCATCTGGACAATGTTTTGAGGTGTGGTAACCATAGTATAAGCGGAATAATTGACTCTTGAATTATTGAAAAATGATCAATAATCAAACTCTGCTTTGCGTCGTGGCCACATTACCACTTCTAGTGTGCCTTATTTTTCTAATAATTCAACGGCCCGTCGTCAAATATTCCTTAGTGATGCTGTAGAAAGATTATTTTGGGTTCTTGAAGAAACAGTTCTAAAGTGAACTATTTTATTCTTAGTGCAAAGAACATTATCCAAAGAACTTTTCCTGCTGATTAGAACCTTTTGTGTGATGGAAAGGTTCTTCATGGAACCATCAATGCTGGTTAAGAACCTGTGTATATGGTTATAGCACTCAAACTGATGACAGCTGCTTGATTTCCTCTGGTCTGAAAGGTAAATGTAAGTTTGAAGCCTGTTGTTGAATAAAGAGTTTATTTTTGCCAAGCTTGTGTTGAATTGGAATAATCCTCTCAGTGACCCTTGGTGACCTGGTTTTCATTCTGGAAATGTCAGCAAATCATGTGCTGACATGGGAACAGAGAGGAATGCCAGGTATGGACACGTTTCGGAAGTTGCTCGGTGTGGGTGTTTTGTCTGTGTCCACAGATGTGTGTCTGAAGGAGTGCTGGAGACCGTGCCCTCAAAGGAAACATAGTAAGCTTAACCTTACACAATAATAGTTGTAAAACAAAGGAATGCATGTGGGGAGGACGCAACAGCCTGCAAACACATTTACAAGCACATGCTGCTGTAAAATAATATAATACTGATTCAAATCAAATCAAATATTTAAAAATACTAAGACATTAATTAAAATAGTTAAAATAATTCATTAAATTTACACACGAGATTAGTATCCGAAAAGTATAAATAACTAAAATAAAAAAGTAGTATTGATTAAAATACAAAATATTAAATTAGTTCACCAACTAATAATGGTCATTATGCAAAAACAATACATTGAAAAAAGAATAAGCAAGACATTAAAGAACCGTAAGAATTATCTGTGGATCTATAGATATAATACTGAACTTCTTTAGACACAACCACAGTAGTGAATATGGTGATTTCTACGGAGCCCCTACAGGGACATGGTACATATAAAGGGACATGAACATAGAAGACATTTTGAAGAATGTCGGTAATCAAACAGTTGCTGGACCCCATTGATTTCTACAGTATGGAAGTCAGTCAGTATCAGAGCGTACAGTATCATACAGTACAGTATATATTTCTACAGTATCAGAGCGTCCGTCAACGCTCTGGTTACCGACATTCTTCAAAATATATTATGTTTTGTTCAGCAGAAGAACGAAATTCATACAGGATTGGAGCAACTTTGAGGGTGAGTAAATGATGACAGAATTTTCATTTTTGGGCCAACTATCCCTTTAATGCTAAAAATCTCTCCTCGGTGCAAAGGAGAGGATGTGTTCACGCAACCACAACACAAAGCAGTGACATTTACAACTCAACACAAGTCATTGTTTTGTGTGTGTGTGAAATGTTTATTGATGTAAACATTATTATATCTACTCATCTTTGATGAGATAATGTCAGGTACAATATAATGCTTAAGACAGTTTGAAGATGAGATAATGCTAAACATGCTTACAAGGACAGATTAGATTCGCTGCCACACCCACTGTCTGAAAGAAGATGAGCTTTTACAGACGAGCGTCTAGGAGCGATTAACTCTGCCTATAGCCTATTTCTTATCATGCACTCAAAGGAGTCCACGCATGCATGATTCTGGTGTGAGCTGTAAAAGAACAACATGAGAATGTCTGGGTGTTGCTGGAACTCCTTGAATTATCTGTGCCTCCATAAAAGTAAATGGATAGTCCCTGGGGCCCGTCCCATAGTATCTCACAACCAAACAATTGCTGCAGTCCCGTGCTTTATCATCTCATGGCGGTAAGTTTGTTTCCTATCACAATAGGTTTGTATTAAATGTCACTATTTTTGTAGGACAAATTCAATGTCTGCACAACACGCCAGAAAATATTAAACAGAACTCTTCCATGTGGATTTGTTAAATGACCAAAAATGACCCTTGAGGTACTGGAATTATGCAATTGTTAATAAACCGTTGGAAATGTATACTTGTTTCTTTTTCAGTTGTGAATGATTTCCCCATTTAACCTTTCTCCTACAGGCATCATATGTCATAGAAAAGGAGTGTGGGATAAACACTCAAAGTGCTTTTAAGGCAGAAGACAGCCAACGGCAAGTTCCCACACATGGAATATATTATGAAGTATGCTAATAAATTCAGAGCTGCACTTTGTAAAATCTCTAAATAATGAATTATGACATTAATTGAAGCACCTGCACTCTTTGAAGGATACTAACAGCAGTTTGGATTGTGATATTTAGGGCCCTATTAAAACGATCTGAGCTCATGGTCTGAAGCACATGGCGCAGGTGCACTTAGGGTGTGTCCGAATACAGTTTTCCTAGTTTAATGACGGGAAAAATGGTTGGCGACAGGCGCATGGTCCAAAAGGGTTGTCCCTATTCTCTCAATGAGTCATGGGTGTGTTTTGGGTGTAACGTGCAATAAACCAATCAGAGTCTCATCTCCCATTCCCTTTAAAAGCTAGCTGTGCTTGCACCATGGCGGATTCGCTATTTACATGGTGGAGTTTGCGAGCAGAAAGACTGAACATTTCTCCAGAGAGGAATCCTTTTATTTTTAATATTTAAAAATGTTTGTGTGCTGCTGCGCATCCCTGTGTGTGTAATAAGCAGTGTACGGTATTTTGCACCTGCCTATAGACACATATTACGAACACAGCCTTTAAATAACCCAAAAAAATACTGTGCTATTGACTTTAGACCAGGTTTGTGTTGGTCAGTGGCACAGTTGTTTTCAGTTCCTCATAATAGCAACACACCAACAATGCGCCTGAACACACCTGGTTTTCAGACCAGCACACCCATGTGCATTTGCAATTTAAACAACGTGGCGCTGGCGCCACATTGCACTGGGTGTATAATAGGGCCCTCAGAGTGGCACATCGTTAGATATAGACTACTTGGGATTTAATGACATTTGCAAACTGCTTATGATGGCTACAATTTTCCTCTGATGCTTATTTCATCCCATATTTCATCCTTTGCCTATCTGAGACAACAATCTCACACACATATGTAATTAATTACATATTACCTAAAATGCAACAGGAGAAAAATTACATAAAAGCAAAGAACATCCAATCATAGCCAAAACATTTTTAAAAAGACGAAATACAAGATGTTATATTTATATTTTATTCAGGGCAAAACAAGCACAGGAAAGGGGTTTTCTCACAATGCCATTATCAGTTTATCCAAGCATAACTCTGTTACCTGATGCAGAACACACTGATCAAAAACAAGTCAAAATAATGATCCATGGGCAGATAGACATGGACAGAGAGGGTTTGTCAAGGATTTTAAAGTGTAGTATGCATGACAATTCCCACACACACACACACACACACACATATATTATATATATATACTCACCTAAAGGATTATTAGGATTATCAATTTCTCATTAATGCACTTATCTAATCAACCAATCACATGGCAGTTGCTTCAATGCATTTAGGGGAGTGGTCCTGGTCAAGACAATCTCCTGAACTCCAAACTGAATGTCCGAATGGGAAAGAAAGGTGATTTAAACAATTTTGAGCGTGGCATGGTTGTTGGTGCCGGTATATATATATATATATATATATGCATCAAACCAATGCAACAACAAGTAATTAAAGACATTTTCGATGTATGTGGTGTGGTCCAGTGTGGGGTGACAATAGTTGGGTTTTCTTGCAAAAAAAGTTTGCAAAAAAAGAAAATAATACAAATGCGAATTTGGTGTGTTTCCATCAAGTTGTTCAAGCAGATTACGGTTGGTATTGGTAACCTAGTAACCAACAGTAAATAAAACGCCATCAGCGGAAACAGTAATGTCATTTGCGAACGAGTCGGCTCTATGCCCTTTTTGTATATTAATACAAGACAGAATAATATTATTATCCTTGCGCTACACTGCTTAGCCACACGTCAAGTAGTCACTAGCTGAAGGTTATTTTGATGTGTATGTGCTACGGGTATAGGCTACACATTAACATAACATTCGGTCACTGTATGGAGTGCGTGTGGTCGAGCAGTGTGGCGAAAAGATCATTCTTAATATCGGGTCAGAAAACAAGATGAGTAACACTGAATCATTTAAATGAAATATGTGCATACATATCAATCACAGGCCAAACATTACTACATTTGATTGAATTTAAAGAGCCTGAATTTAAAGAGTGGGACTAAATGAAAAGCCGTTTTGGGAGCTGAAAGAGCCGGCTCTTATTACTGAGCTGAGCCAAATGATCCAGTTCCCTAAAAAGAGCTCTCAGGTGGGTTCAATGTTCACTACGTCAGAATTTATTCAGCAATTTATTACGTTTCCACTGCCCATTAGTCACATTACACTGTAAAAAAAAAAAAATATTTAAAGAGTTGCCTTAAAATTTTGAGTTCATTGAAATTAAAAATTTTAGTTAATACAATAAACATTTTTGAGAATTGACATTATTCAAATAGTATTAAAAGATTTTGTAAGCATATTGTGTTTTATTTGTTACAATGCAGTGAAACATGCCAAATTGTGCATTTTCATGATTTATCTTTTTTATTTTATTTATTTATGTGGTTCAGATACAGTAATATTTTGAGTTTCTATTTATTAAACCCATTTCCTTCATTGTATTGATTAATTTCAATGAACTCAACATTTTAAGGCAACCAGGTTACTTACTTTTTAAGTTAAACCAAAATTTTTTTTTACAGTGTAGGTTTAACTCTTTTTCGCACAAGTCAAAAACCACCTCAAGTGAGTGTAAAACTTTTTTTACCAATTAAAAGATTTTCTTTTGAAATGTGGCATTTCTATCACTCATCACTCGTTTCTGATGCGATACTTCAAAATGCGCAAAACTTTTTGTCACATGGTCTGAAGATGATCTGAGCCGATTTTCTTAAAAATCAGAACAACTGGAGGAGTTTGAGAAAATAGGTTTTTAATTCTAAATGGCGGAACATTTTTCATGACAGAAAATGATAGGGTGCATTTGAATCGCTTTGAGCCGAGGAATCAGAAAAACAAATTATTATTTTGTTTCTAGTCTGTACGGTTATTGCCATTAACATTGGTGGCGCTAGAGGGTTTGAGTTAGAGACCGTCCTATATCTGTGTGCCAAATTTCATAACTGAATGGCGAATGAAGAAGATGATGTTGGGCATTCATAATATGAGTAAAAAATGATCATTTTCTCAAAATAAATATTGTAATTGAGTATGGTTATTTCACACTTAGTTTGAGTTATCATAGATTTTAAAATTATTTATTCATTAGATTCTTATTTTGAGAAATTAAAAGGGTAAAACAATAAAATCTAATCATAAAAGAAATAGAAATCTTCTTTGATAACAAATGCCTAACTATCCTTTCAGTGTCTAACACACAAACGTACAGTCACAACACTGACATCATGCGCATTTCCTAAAGACAAAGGGAATTTCACACGGGCTACGTCATGTAACACAGTATCTAATTTGTGTTTAGTTCAAAAATACTTCACATTGTCAGCATGGTTTTCAACTTTGTTCTCAGGTCGCTATGAAATGGAGTGTAAATGGTTCTTTGTAGAGTTAAAGTAAAGAGTGAACTTAGTTTTACCTTCCTGAAGACATGCTTGACCTCAAGACCATCTCCGACCTCTGACATTTGACCGTCCCACAGGGCACTAATGATGACTAAATCATCTGCTAAAAAGCACACCTGGTGAGACCAGAGGCATTCAAATAAAAAAATGCATTTGTTGTTCAAATGTTTAGTTACCACTGCTTTTCTAAATATATAGCTTTTGACTTGTTAAAAGCCATGTCAAAGTTTAGAAAACCCCACCTTACACCTCAAAGCTCAAAAGTAAACACGCCGTTGGTTTCTGCTCAGGTAATCACATATATAAAGCAGTGTAAACCACATGACTCAAGTTTGCAGGTTTTATGTGATTTTCCTTTCAGAATATTTCTTAAGAATGCATCTGCCAACGATATAATTGTAAATCAATGTGAGCGCTCGCTGAGGTTCTCATATTATTCCAACCATTTCAAATCAGAAGGAAAGCCCGTTCAATGAGGAATTCCCACGCCTGACTTAACCCACCACGTCTTCAGAGTAACAAAAGAGGTAAATCATGTCATACTGCTTCCCACAGATGGGCTGGCTTCTTTGTTGACAAAGGCATGCAAAATAGTATTTACAGATGGCAGAGCGGGCTTTGGCTCTCCAGCATGAAGGCTTCCCTTTTGAGAGCCGTTTTAGGGCCATGAGAAAACATCTGAGCTGAAGTGTGTGGCGCTTGTATCCCCATCCACGTCCCTCCCTCCACATTGCTGGAGTCTTTCACGGCAGTCTGTGGATTTCGGAAGCAGCTGCCCGCAGAGACGCCACTGCTGTTAGGTCATACAGAGGATGTGACATGCGTGTAATGTTCAGCCCCCCCGCCGCCCATATTCTCTGAAAGAATAGTCCATGAAGTATATGTGGCATTTGTTTGCACTGTCAGACTTCTTGAGTCCCTGTGGTAAATATCTCTGAGACGGGGGTCTGATCTTGTGGGATTGACCTTTGACCTTTGATCTGAGAACGCTTACATTCTTACACAGACTATGCTCAATAAGTCGATAATATGTAAGGTCATGTAAATGTTTTAAACCATGTTCTTTTATTTGGCAAAGGGCATAAATGATTTAAGCTGATCTGCATACAGAGATGTTTGTTCATTATTTTGGTAACACTTCAGTTTAGGGTCCAGTTATCGCTATTAACTAGTTGTCTTATTATCATGCATATTGCTAGGATATTGGCTGTTTATTAGTACTTATAAAGCACATATTAATGCCTTATTCTGCATGAGCATATTCTACATCCCTTAATCCTACCCAATACCTAAACTTTTTTTTTTTTTTTCTTTCTTTCTTTTTTTAAGAGAAAGATCTTACCCCAGCTTTTGAATGGTAGTGTATCATGGTTACCACAAACATAAGAACCTGTTTTCAACATTGATAATAAGAAATGTTTCTTGAACAGCAAAATGAAGTTCCTAAACGTAAGTTAGGGAGGAGCGAGCCCATATAATCTTTCAATCAACAGCCAACAGCCAGAGTATATAAGCAGCTGCTTACCTCTCTCCAGTCTCAGCTGTTCCAGCATCCCACCACCTTCATCTTAGGTTCCTTTCCCTTTGTAATCATATCCTGTATTTATTCACTGTGGGGTATATCAGAGCTGGAGTTGAAGCTGCTTCATTGAGCCCCTCATCAGTGGACAGCAAGCCAAATAAGTTGAACCTAATATGGTAAAGATTACATGTGCAAACACACTCGTTAATCCAATCAATAGTACGAGTGTGCAATGTCGTGGAATGTATACGCCAAAATGAGTTTTGGCGTGCAAATGGTATGCAGTTTTTCGCATGTATATGATACTCACTTTATGGACTACATGAAGACTGAAGTAATGATGCTGATTGTTTGTTTGTTTTGTTGTACATGTAAATACATTCAATATTGGAGTCACCGCAGAGAATTTTTGGCACAATTTTCAGTAAAAAAAAAATTCCACATGATTGCTCAAGCTCTCAGTTGTTTTCCATCTGTGGTCTGATGTCATGAAGCTATTCCCTTTAGAAGGGTCAAGTTTGGGGAACTGGATGGGCATCAGTCATATTATAGTTCAGTATTTATATTTAAAAAAATATATAAATGTGTTGGAATTGTAAAAAAGCCAAGTGGTAGTGTAACCGTCAGTGAATTATGACCTCTATTTCTTACATGAACTAGCTTTAGAAAACTTGAAATACAGTGCATGAGTCACTTTTATGGTACATATAGGTGTTTTTCAACTTCATTGGTCACAAACTTTCACTGTATGAAAAAGAGGTGCATGAAAACTGCATTTGGGTTTAGAACAACAATTCAGTAATGACAGAATGTTTAATTTTGTGTGAACTAATATGAACATAAACAAAAAGATGAAGAAGATACTTGAGGTCAAAAGGCAGTGCTGTCCAAAACTGTTTGACGTTCATAGCTTGTTTTGGTCCATTTTTTTGCTTTATTATACTACAAAAAACAGTGCAGGATCCATGCTGAGATTTTGATATGGACAGCGGAATATCCAGCTTGGTTAATGTCAGTCATCTGGCTCCTCTGTGTCAGCTATTAATGAAGCACAGTAGGCCACGGCAGACAGTGACAACACACAGGAAGAGCTCCAAAACATCCACTGGGAACAGAGGAAGTGGGGAAGAAAGAAGCGATGCTGAGAGGGCTTCAGCCATGGAGCTAAAAGCCATTCTGTTGTAAGAAATCACTATACTGAGGGTAAGAAACAGTCACAGGCTGACCATGAGGAAGACCTGTGTACAAGATTTATTGAATCTCTGAACTCTTTTACATGGAGCATTAAGGTTTTGGATGACAGATGTGAGATTCCAGCTGCTAAGAATCTAAGAATAATAACTTTACTGTAATGTAAAATACTTCTTGTCAGCATAATTCACTGGTTGGTTGTCAATGGACAATTAATCTCCATGATCCCCATCACCTATATAATATGCAACTGTAAAAATGTCATGAAAACATGGATATATATGAAGATATATTGCAGAAACTACAAAATGTCAACAGCAACACACAAGTTGCATGATCTCCACAAATCTGTGACGATAGAGTTAAATAGTGCAGATTATTTCTTGAATATTTTCTATTTATGTTAGGTCTTTTTTTTTTTTTTTTTGGGGGGGGGGTGGGGGATTAACATTTTATTGTCATGTTTATGTTCAGTTTAGTTCAGTTTGTGTCATGTCTATATTACTTCTCGTTTTGTTCAATGGTTTCTGATTAGTTAATCTTAATCCAGCTGTTCCTGTTTAGTTCCCTCATTTACTATGTGTTTATGTTACCGGCAATGTGTGAAAAGCAGGTATAGTACAGAATGCCTGGGGAATTTATAGAATGCCTGAAGTTTGTAGGCAAAGTATGATATGTCTGTTTTTTGTGATTATGTTGCATACTTTTCCTAGGCATTCTATACATCAGTGTTTCCCAACCACGATCCTGGAGGCACACCAACACTGCACATTTTGCACGTGTCCCTAATCAAACGCACCTGATTCAAATGATCATCTTATTAGTGGAGACTCAAAGACCTGAAATGGGTGTGGCAGATAAAGGAGACATGCAAAATGTGCAGTGTTGGTGATCCAGGATCGCGGTTGGGAAACACTGCTATACATTACCTAGGTATTATACAGAATGACAAGTACACTCTAGGCAAAGTATCAAAACACGCCTTCATTGGCATTGAACCTGTTTTTGAAAATGAATGAAGAACTACGACATAAAGTAAAAAACGAAAGCAGAAGTGGCGTTGAGCTACTTGTTGCAGCAAAGAAGGCTAGAAGGGCATTTTGAATG
Source organism: Paracanthobrama guichenoti (assembly GCA_018749465.1). Taxonomy (NCBI): domain Eukaryota; kingdom Metazoa; phylum Chordata; class Actinopteri; order Cypriniformes; family Gobionidae; genus Paracanthobrama; species Paracanthobrama guichenoti. The sequence continues at coordinate 54,074,815 of CM031949.1, forward strand.
GCACTACACTTTCTTCCTGTTCCGACACTGTGACACAGCAACCGTCTGGGAACAGCAGGGGTGAGCCTCTGTGACAGGAGTGGAAGCTCACGTGTTTCACTACCGGCACGCCACCTCCAAACAAAGACCCAAGCGTGAGTAGTGCTATACTCTGCCGGCTGGCCCTTTGGCATTGTATAGAATGCCTAGGAAATGTGTGAAATATAAACCATTCCATACTTTGCCTACAAACTTCAGGCATTCTATATATTCCCTAGGCATTCTATACAAAGCCGGATTTCACACATTGCCCGTAACATATGTATACTCCCTGTTCTGTTCAATCCTTTGTCGATTATTGTTTCTGTGAATGTGATCCTTCTTGTGAGTTGTGTTATTATACTAAAAACAGTGTATCACGCACAATCTTCTTCGTCTTGAGCTTTCTACAGCCACCAGAGCGTTACAGAATAACCGACCACTCAAAAACTAGTAAAAAAAAACTATGAACTCACCCGCACTGCATCTCCTTCTCTTCCCAGAGAACCAAAAGTGGTTGGGGTATTTGGCCTGGATGGTCCAGAATGGCGGACTCTCCCTCACCACCAGCGGGAACGAGGCACCCATCGAGACCGTTCCAGAACAAGAGCTGGAGGACATCAAAGCCCCGGAGTCAACACATGCGCAGCAGTCCATCGCAAAGCCAGGAGTGGACATAGACCTGATAGATCTGTGGTCCTCGGATCCAAATCCCACCCTCAAATCCACGTCTTCTTCACCAGTCCTGTCCGGAGATCTTCTTCTGCCTGTGTCTCTACCTGATTTCCTAGTCCCATCTCCACCGCTGGTTACGGCCAGTCCCCTGGATCCAGCACCACTGGGCATCGACTGCCGGAGGCCAACCTAGAGTGATAAGGGAGCCCAGTGGAGTCTCAGAGTAGACGAGCCACGGAGGCAATGATGACAGGCCGGAGGTGGAGACATGGGCCTGGAGGCCCGAGGTGCAGCTGGGGACTTGGCCTCACACCGAGCCTGTGGCCATCGCCTCTGCGGCTCGTCTGCCCTGAGACTCCCTTGGGCTCCCTCGTCACTCCAGGTCGTTCTCCATCAGTCGATGCCCAGCTTTCACCACAGACGTCCGGGATTCTGGCTGTGCCTACACCCTGCACCCCTACGGCATCATTGAGCTCCTCCCTTACTCTGACCTCCCCGTCACCCTCACTCGCGCCATCGTAGCCCCGGTCATCTGAGTCCCCATCGCTGCCTCACTTCCCTATCAGCAGCTCAGCCCTACTGGAAACTACTGGCTTTCTACAGCCACCAGAGCATTACACTTATGTTGTATGGCATGCTTAATGTAAACGCATACAAAACATATCTGCACACAATCACACTGTCTGTGCACTGTCTAAAGAGTAAGCAAACACATGAATTGCCTAAGATTTTACATTTACCCTAATAAATCACTTCTTGGTATCCTGTAAATGCGGTTTATGTCTCTCCTCAGATAACGACCATAACCACAATATCTGTGGGTGTGCTACTTTTTCAAAGATATCAGCAGTTAATGCTCACAGATGCTATACACCAGGGGGAGAACAGATCCTTTTGATTCATTTTTGGGGACATTTTTGGTTATCCAAGAGACTACTCTTTTCATTGAAGAGTTGTCACATCTACAAAGTGTGTATATCCAAGTGAAACAGGATATTCAATGAGAAAAATGTAGGACATGACTAGATTAAATAAAAATAAAAAAATAAATAAAAATCTTCTGTGGCCTACGCAATGTTAGTGAAAAAGTATACTTGTTTCAAAGGAAGAACAAGATCTTTTTTTAAATTACAGATGTTCTCTATTGCAAAAAAAAAAAAAAAAAAACAAAAAAAAAAAAACTAAACCCCATTCGTCGAACCAAATACATAGTAGCCTTAACGTATTTGTCAAATCACTCTTTGTGAAAAACTTTAAACAAGTGCAGGTAGTTAGACACCATTTTCAAATCTCACTTTTCACTGATTACATCACATTTTGCACTGTGATGCATTTAAACATGAGTGTCAATAGATAAACACTACAACAGTTGTCATCAAAATTGTTCATGCTCGTTTCTGATGATCTTCATCAGCTTTGTTTTATCTGGGCCATTTGTCAAGGGGAGAACTGGCAAAGTCAGGTTCATGTAGAATAAATACAGGGTTCATTCGGAATCATAAGACATATCACAAAAAGAACCAGTGGAATATATAAATGAAAGCGAGAGTGCCCTATCTATCTTTCATGAACATTGTTACATATCAAAACAGAATTCATCTGTCGGTAATCATTACAAGATAATAACTGCTTGGATGGTAATTCATTGAATAGTATGTCACTGATTTCCAGATACGTTTTATTTATTTGACAGTTCTTCACCGTGTGTTTTACAAGGAAACACCCTTTCAAAACAAACAAGGGCTGGAGCAGGTTAAGAATGTCAGCCAGCAGCTATGAACTGATTTTTCTAGTTTCTGATATCAAACTGCAGCTATAAATCATCCTCATACAGAACATCAGTGCTTGTTGACTTTGACACTTGCACAGCTCATGGATCATAAGTGCACCTGTGGACATGTGCAAACAAGAGTCATGTACAAGCACCAGTACAGAAACAAAACTGACTCCCCTTATCTGTGCAAAATCAAAGTAGTATTACATGCACATATACAGATTCCCTGTATAAGGGTGTTCAGAAGATCACATCATGAGTCTCCATCCTCTCCATTTATGAGTATACACTCACCTAAAAGATTATTACAACAGCAGCAGACCCCAACTGGTACCACTCATCTCCACTACAAATAGGAAAAAGAGGATACAATTTGCACGAGCTTCGTGCCCTGGATGTGCATCCCACAAATCTCCATCAACTGCAAGATGCTATCCTATCAATATGGGCCAACATTTCTAAAGAATGCTTTCAGCACCTTGTTGAATCAATGCCACGTAGAATTAAGGCAGTTCTGAAGGCGAAAGGGGGTCAAACACAGTATTAGTATGTGTTCCTAATAATCCTTTAGGTGAGTGTATATCATTGGGTTTACTTCAAGTACCATTTGAGTGTTAAAGCTGATTTGCACGATAAAACACCCATAGCTCAGCTAACTCAATTAATCAATGTGCAAAAAAGCCTCCTGGAGATCATGACTGTATACAGTGGGTATTTGAAGAGCTGGGATAGACATACACTACCAGCCAAATGTTTGTAAAATATCTTTTTTATTGTTTTAAAGTTTGGGCAAGAAGTCTTTTATGATCACCAATGCTGCATTCATTTGATCAAAAATACAGTAAATAAACAGAAACTGTTTTCTATTTGAATATACTATAAAATGTAATTTATTCCTGTAATGCAAAGCTGAGTTTTCAACATCAATGCTCCAGTCTCAGGATCCATCAGAAACCACAAATAGCCCTTTGATACACATGGACAAAGCGTGGACAAAGATTGAACAAAGCATGGACAAAGCATGCACAAAACACAAACAAAGATTGGACAAAATGTGGACAAAACATGCACAAAACTTGAACAAAGCATGGACAAAACCCAAACAAAACTTGAACAAAGCATGCACAAAACACAAACAAAGATTGGACAAAATGTGGACATAACATGCACAAAGCGTGATCTTAACTGGTCACCATCAGCAGTAACAGGAAACAACACTAGACAATAGAACAATTAAACATGAGGGCTATTTATACACAAAAATTAATTAGCAACAAGAAACACCTGAACCTAATGACACAATCAAGAATAATGCACACGTATAATTCATTCTAAAGTGAAGATCATGGTAACCCACTAATAATGACTCAAGTATTACCAAATACATCAGAAGCAATTACTATCTAAAACCTTACAAAAATCTCAAAAGCTTACAGTGACTTCAGTCATTACTAGAGAGTTGTAATAATTATTTCATTCCTTCTGAAAAATAATTATAATAATTAAATAATTATTCATTCCTTCTGAGGTTATTACTGGGTTATCATGTTCTTCACTTTAGAATTGCCTATACATTATTCACATTAATTATGAACCTGTATATAGTAGTTCTTAATAGTCCTCTGGAAGGACTATTTTTTTAGTTATTGATTAGCTAATAGTGAACAATCATTTAACTGAGCACTATTACTTACTAATTAATTAATCAGGTTTTCTTCTTAGTTAATAGCAGTTACTAGAATGTTAAAATTGCATGTCTGATTTGTTCAATGATGGAGCAGTATTTTAAAGTGTTACCGTTTTTAAAGATTTTACTGCTTGTTTCATAATGATTACAGAACATTCAAAGCATTGTTATCATAATAACTGCAAAATTATAAAATGTAATGTTCCCTACTGTTTTAAAAAAGTTTTAAAATGTAAAAACAACAACAACAACATTGTTTGAACATTCAGAGAACAGTCAGAAACTTATATTAGGAACGTTAGCAAATGTTCTTAGAACATATCCTTCTATATGAAGATCAATAGCAAGACCCCAATACTGTCTGAGACCTTTTGGACTGATGAGACATTTACACTGAGAGCACTCATGCACAGGTAAAGATTGTGGCAGACTGCCAGCACCCGTAGGGCTGTACGCTCATGAAACACTCATGGATGGCACTCACTTGGCTATTTAACAGGTTAGTTTGCTCAGTGAACACACTCTGTGAGGTTAGGATAATAGACTGAATAAAGAAAGTCCCCTAACAAACCTGCAGTGATCGTGACATTACTCTGGACTGTGTTAAAGACCCCATGAAATAGTATGATGAGCAAAGTTTTTCCTCTTGAGCATTTTATAGACTTATGTTGTGTTTTAGGCTTTTTTTTTTTTTTTTTAATGAACTGTTAATGTGTCTGTTCAGACCAACGTGAACATTCACATCACTATTTTTCTTTGCCATGGCACTGCAAATAAAGTGCAGCCAATCAATAAGATTTGTACTTCTGGTCATATGCACCATTCCTGTTACATAAAACTAGGACTTGGTAGTGTTAAAGGTGCAGTACGCGATTTCTGAGAAATAAATTCCTTCATTGCTCCACCCCCAAAATTCATGCAGGCAATGCAAGCGTGGATGTCTCTTTATTATAACGGAATCAAATACAAAATATTGCTTTGCAAAAAAATAAAGCCAAGATGATGAACACTGTAAAAAAAATATTTAAAAAAATTACCTAGTTGCCTTAAAATTTTTAGTTCATTGAAATAAAAAAATTGAGTTGATACAATGAACATTTTTGAGAATTGACATCACCCTTTATTCAAATAGCATTAAAATCTTTTGTACGCATATTGCGTAATTGTGCTATTTTCATGATTTATCATAACATTTTTTTTTCAATTTATGTGGTTCAGATACAATAATATTTTGAGTTTCTATTTATTAACCAAATTTCCTTCGTTGTATTAACTCAAATTTTTATTTCAATGAACTCAACATTTTAAGGCAACCAGGTAACTTACTTTTTTAAGTTAAACCAACAATATGTTTTTATAGTGTATATACAAGCAAGAGTTTGTTGTTAGTCATCAGCAGTGCACCAGCTCCAGACAAACAATGACACTCAAAACTGTCCTGTTACTAGAGCTAACATTACAGAAACAGCATATCTTGGTTCTGGGAAACAGCAAAACATGTTACTCAAGTATGGAGAAGAAAAAACACAACCTCGACATCCATTTTCAGGCCTTCCCACTTGGGTCTCTCCAGCCCTGGAAAGCTTTTATAATATTAATGGCCCTAAAGTTCTTGCCTGATCATAACCCTTCTTGTTCCGATGATATTCCTCTGAGCTTTTCTCTATTGTAATGTCTCTCAGACATCTCTCTTTCTACAGCCTTCTTTCTCACTCTCTCTCCTCCTCCATCATGAGTGGACACACCCCCTACTGCTGATTGGCTCACTCTCTCTCCTCTCCCACACCCCCTACTGTTACAAAAATTACTATTTTAAGCGCTTTGAGTGCCTAGAAAAGCGCTATATAAATGTAACAAATTATTATTATTACTGCTGATTGGCTACTAGTGTGTTGTGCTGCTCAGTCCGATCCACTTTCAACAGCATTTCTCAGAAATTGCTTACTGCGCCATGAACAATGTATTTTGCTAAGTGACAGTGAATAGTAGAGAAACAATCTAGAACCAGCTCTCTTGTTATTGTATAAAAAGTTATTTCCCAGAATGGAACCATACCGCCAATCTAAACTGAATGCTACTTGTCAATCATCTTTAATGATAGCGGTTCTACTTTAGACATTGTACCAGCTGTAAGTAACTTTGCAACTACATGTCAACTCTCATTAGAGTATTAATAGACTGTAGTAGACTGTTAGGTTAGGGTTAGGAGTTAGGAGAATAAGTTGACATGTAGTTGCAAAGTTACTTATAGTTAGAAGAATGTCTAAAGTGGACCATCGAAAATAAAGTGTTGGCAAATTTTTAGTATGGCATCAAAGCTAACCGATATATTGTATTAGTATACTAAAAAATGCTAAAATGTTTTTTTTGGTTGGGGGCTGTGGCTGATTGTCCTTTAAAAAAATACCGTAAAAAAAAAATCAGTTTTTTTTTTTTGTTGTTGTTGTTGGTTGAGCCATGCATGTCATGCCTTAAAGCACTGGACCCAAAAACACTCTGCTCTCTAGAATTTCAAAGAGCGCTCAAGACGTGCCCTACGGCCAGTGTATTGCTGTCTTTCTGAAAACGTCAGTTTATCCAGCCCTCAGCTGAAGCCTGACTGCTCTGTGACAGGAGCTTTGATCAGAGGAACACAGTCAGAGGATTTAAATGTCCTGTCAGATTCAGAGACAACAACAGCACAATTAACTGTCAACTAAACTAAGAGATGTTTACTTAATACTTTGATTCAGCAAAGATATGTTGAGTTGATTATGCTGATTTGGTGCTCAACAAATGCACAACTTTAAACCACTGTGGTAATTAAGACATTCGTTTACACTAATCTATTAGTTAGGGAATAAATCCATGATGACACATTTAATTAAAAGCAATTCATATGATGCAACGATCATTAGTCAGTGGTTTAGTTTTTCGTGAGTCTCAGTTGGATTTAATGAATGCATATTAGTGCACACGTGTTGTAAAGTGTTACCCATATTAGAATGTTTTCTGAAGGATCATGTGACACTGAAGACTGGAGTAATGATGCTGAAAATTCAGCTTTTATCACAGGAATAAATTACACTTTAAACCCAGACAGCAACATAGTGTCGGCCCAGATTCGCCCCACATCTGCTACACCAGATCTGGCCGGATCTGGGCCGACACTATGTTGCTGTCTGGAAAATATATTAAAATAGGAAACAGTTTGCAATAAGACAGCAACATATCCACTACATGTACCATGTTTGGCCTGGATCTGGGCTATATGTTGCTGTCTGGGCTCTGTAGAACCTCTAAGAACCTCGGAACCCTTTCAAAAACGGGCAGTTATTGCATATTATAGATACATTTTAATAAATACACTAGCATGCACTTGGAAAAAAGTTAATATATCTAGAAAAAAAGATACTGTCCTGTTGAATATAGCTTCAGTGTTTGCTAGATTTTGTTTGTAATGTAGCGTAATTGTAGTGTTGCTAAACATTTCAAATGAGTAGTCTGACTGCAGTTTATCTACTTTAAATTAGTAGCCTGTAGCTTGGAAAGGTACGGTTTCAAAGTACTGTAGTTCCCCCAATTGAACACTGTACCTCTGCATGACACAGAACTTCAACCCCTGTGGCACAACTGTCACAGAGGTATTTCACACTTCAAACATCAGTGTGTGTGTGTGTGTGTGTGTGTGTGTGTGTGTGTGTGTGTGTGTGTGTGTGTGTGTGTGTGTGTGTGTGTGTGTGTGTGTGTGTGTGTGTGTGTGTGTGTGTGTGTGTGTGTGTGAAGCAAAACTCTCTTTGTATATTACTGTACACACTTCATGGTAAATCTACAGTCAGTTTCAGATTAATTTCCCATGTATGATCTGAATGCAAAAGAGTTACACATTAAAATGATGAATGATGGATAGTGTAACAAAATGTTTGGAGGTCTTAACTTACAAAAGTATGATTCTTTGTCAGAAATTAATTCACTTGGTTGATACTAGGTCATGAATGTGAAGTATTGGTTGAAAGCACAAAGAATAAAGTCATAGGCTAATGCAAGCAAAACTTTGAAAAACAATAACAAGCCCCATACAATGTTTTCATGTTAATAAAGTTTTCATCTATTAATACAATAGCTTAGCAAGCTTAGTAATGTCTTAGGAAAAGCTCCATGTCTGGTTGCGTGACTTTGAAGTTAAGAAATTCATTCAGGGCTGCAACCATCATAGAAGATTGATGGACACACCTTTCCCTCAGGTTGTTAGAATACCGGTTGATCAATTTTAGTTTTCAATCAAATAATTCCTTTTTCTTTTATTTCACCAGTATCTGACCCTAAACCTAGAGATGAAGAGAAGACTGAGTTTAGGAGAAATCACCTGACTTGGTTTCCAGAAATCTGAGGTAAGACCTTCACCCAGTATTCAAGGAAAAGCTTCATGTCTGGTTTCCTAACACTGAAGGTAAGAATTTCAGCCTGGGATGCAACCCCCATAGAAAAGTGAGGGATGCTGCATTCTCTCAGATAATTCGGGGTCAATCAAATTGGGGTTTTCAATCAAAGATTTCCCTTTTTTCCACCTACTCCCAGTGATGAAGAAAATGCTGAGTTTAGGAGAAATCTCCTGACCTACAAACCCGATTCCAAAAAAGTTGGGACACTGTACAAATTGTGAATAAAAACAGAATGCAATGATGTGGAAGTTTCAGAATACAACATAGATGAAATATCAAATGTTTAAACTGAGAAAATGTATCATTTTAAGGGAAAAATTTGTAGATTTTAAATTTCATGGCATCAACACATCTCAAAAAAGTTGGGACAAGGCCATGTTTCCCACTGTGTGGCATCCCCTCTTCTTTTTCTAACAGTCTGCAAACGTCTGGGGACTGAGGAGACAAGTTGCTCAAGTTTAGGAATAGGAATGTTGTCCCATTCTTGTCTAATACAGGCTTCTAGTTGCTCAACTGTCTTAGGTCTTCTTTGTGGCATCTTCCTCTTTTCTGGAAGTATTCCTGAGCCCATGTTGTGATTTCCATTACAGTAGCATTCCTGTATGTGATGCAGTGCCGTCTAAGGGCCCGAAGATCACGGGCATCCAGTATGGTTTTCCGGCCTTGACCCTTACACACAGAGATTGTTCCAGATTCTCTGAATCTTTGGATGATATTATGCACTGTAGATGATGATAACTTCAAACTCTTTGCAGTTTTTCTCTGAGAAACTCCTTTCTGATATTGCTCCAGTATGTTTGGCCGCAGCATTGGGGGAATTGGTGATCCTCTGCCCATCTTGACTTCTGAGAGACACTGCCACTCTGAGAGGCTCTTTTTATACCCAATCATGTTGCCAATTGACCTGATAAATTGCAAATTGGTCCTCCCAACTTTTTTGGAATCGGATTTGTAATTTCCAGACATCCAAGTTAAGAATTTTATCCAGGGCCTCAACCTCCACAGATATCGGGCAGATATAACACATTTCCCTCAGACATTCAGAAGTAAAGGTCAATTAAACTGGGGGTTTTTCTTCACCAGTGGTCGAACTTCAGCCAGAGTATAACACCACAGAAATTGAGATTGAAGTTGGTAGTCCATCTCGAAAACGAGTCAAGATAGAGACCTAAAGAGGGTCTGAACAATTCCAACAGTGTAAATATGCTTTCCTTTGGCGTGAAGGAACTCTCTGATTTTGTATCAGTATGATGCAAATTTTTGCACTCCACATAATTGTGCTGTAATTTTAATCTTAAATTAATCCAGGTGTCTCCCATGACACTCTATGATTGGCACCTCCAATGCAAAATTATCCTCAGATGACCTCCACTCTGACTACTTTGGTAACCCCTCACTCCTAAGAATAGACACTCTGACTACATTAGGTAAACCCAGACTACATTAGAATCCTAAGAATAATAGCTACTCTGACTATGTCGGTAACCCTAAGAGTAGCCACTCTCAGTCGGATGACATCTCAATCACAGAGGATCCCCACGACAAAAAGGGTACAACAGTTTAAATTGAATAAGTGCATTGCAAAAATGACATGTTTCATTACATAATTTCTCTTATTGGTTCTTCATATGTGTAAACCCTTATCTGTTATAGGTAAAAGCAAATCTGGATTGCTTGATTAAGTTACATGTGAAGGTCAAGTATGGTAACCCATACTCAGAATTTGTCCTCTGAATTTAACCCATCCAAGTTAGTACTAACCCTAACACACACACACACACACACACACACACACACACACACACACACACACACACACACACACACACACACACCTGGAGCAGTGGGCAGCTGATTGGGGGTTAGGTGCCTTGCTCCAGGGCATCTCATTCATTTCCTGCCAGTATTAAGAATCAAACTTGCAACCTTCAGGTTACCAGTCAGACTCTCTAACCATTAGGCACACTTCAGCTTGTTACTCAAGTCATGAGATTATATATTTAGACAGCCGTCAAGTCTTGTCCATCTGTATCCATTATTTCAACACACACTAACTTTGGCCCAAGTGTTGGGGACATTAAGTTTTCAAAAACATATAAATGTTAATCCTGCAAGAAAAAAAGAATGCTAGGTATGATTAATTAAAGATTTCCTTCACAATCTGCAGTGCTGTTTTCTAACTGGACAGCCTGAGACAACTTTTGATTTGTTTCTTTAAAGCCATTCACATGTGGACTGTGTTGTGGATCACTGTCCTGCTGCATCAACCAGTTACACTTGAGCTTCATTTTCAGGCATAGATGGCTGGACACCCTTGAGGAATTGTCCGGTAAATCGCAGACTTCATGCTCCCTTAAATTAAATCCCCAGGCAGAAATGAATTCCTGTTTCTGTCATGACCACTATCGTCAAAGATGATTGATTGACTATTAGCATACAGTTTTGATTGGCGGTATGGTTCTGTTCTGGGCAAGAACTCCCTGCATATCCATGCAGCCTAGCATGGATAAGAGCAGAGAGAGAGTGATAAACCCTCCTTAGAGTAAACAGAACAGAACCAACATAATGTATTGCAGATATCATTAATGCCCCAGTATAAATAATTTGGGAATTTAATCTGATTCAAGGGAAATCAGAATACCAAATCCTGACTGGACGAGAGGAGGAGCTGGGCATGGAGGAGGGTAAATGAGCTCTGGAGAACATGACAGCTGCTGATAGCACTGAAGGAGCTTATATATGTATGCTGTGATAGACGTCGTATTCCTATAGGTAGACGTAATCAGCTGACAGTCAGCTGATGCGAGCTTGACTAATGTGACCTGCCAGAACTGACGCTAAGCTTGCTATCTTTACACTGTCACTTCTAGGAATCAAGTCTTCTCCATGTGGAGGCTCTGGCTTGCACTTTGGTCCAGGAACCTTAGAAATGGCTTTGCAACCTTTTCAAGACTGATATATTTCAACATCTCAACTGTTCTGAAATTTATTTGAATTGTGCCATTGTGTAGAACCTTTGAGGTGAGCAGTCCTCTCTGATATGCACAATTTAAACTCAACAGGACTTTACACAATTTTTTAACAGCACATAGATTTCCCAACTTCGGCTATATTCAATAGCCTCTTAATTTGTTTTCTCAATTTGCTTGCCAAAACTGGGCATCCAGAGCTCAAGGAAATCTGTTGAGTCCACAGCCTTTTCTGACGAGACACAAGAGGCTAGTATTGTCTCCTGCAGGGGATCAATCCTTCAGTTGCAGAGTTTAGACCTCACTTTTCAGTATCAGACATTGGTCCATGACCTACCTGACACCAGCCTTTGTGAAAGCATCTCTATTCAGCCTCCTAATTTGAATAGGATTAGGCCTAATGAAGGTCCTCCCATTGGCAACAGGTCAAATCAGCAGCCTGTTGTCCTGGAGCCTGCAGGCAACTTAAGGCTTTGACACACCAAGCCAACGTCAAAGAAATAGTGGCAACAATTAGCTGACTGCGTCTGGGCCAAAAAACTGGGCTTGATCACACCAAAAGGACTGTGGGCGACTGTCAACTAACATGTGCATCTGGTGTAACTGTCTATATCAGCAGGTATCAATAGTCTATATTTGTCATTAAAAAGGGAAATCAAAACTAGGACTGCAGATATACAAACAGTAAACAAAGCAGCACTTTTATTTGGATATCAATCATCATGCAGCTTGTTAATGTTAATGAATGCATTAATTACCGTTAACGCTGACACTTTATTTTAGTGTCATTGTTACATATGTTACATGTAGTTGCTATAGTAATAACTATAAATTATGCATAATTACATGCAACTAACCTAAACCAAACCTTAATCCTAACCCTATAGTTAATTAATATTACTCAGTACTGTATAATTACAGTGTAACAAAGACACCTTAAAATAAAGTGTAACCCTTTCTCTCAGTGCTACACAGATTTACACACTTCTTAACTGATGCACTTCATAGTTCAGACAAATAAGAATTGAAAGAATGTCCTGAGTGGGAAAAAAAAAACCCAATCACAACAAAAAGGGACAGTGCATTTATTCACCCACATGTCCTTCCAATCACTTCCCATTCTTTTTATGACCTTGTTGATAAATACACACAAATACACATTTTGAATAATTTTGAAGACAGCTACTTTTCCATATGCAATAACAACAAACAATTCAAACAATGGATTAAGGCATACAATATGATAAACCATTAAAAAAAATACAACCATAAATGAGTTCATGAGAGAAATAGTGATGATTCATGAAAGACTGTTCCCAAATCAGACAATGCTACTCCATATAGGGCAAACACCAGCGCAAATAGTGTAAATAGTAGTTAGATGCTATTTATACTTAGTGCAAGTAGTGGCAGATAACATGTGCACCTCAGTGTATTGTAGTATTGTATATATTATAAAACAGTATAACAACATATTCAGTGGCTATTGAAGTCATAAATGAATGCTACCTTACATTACCCTACCCGATAAACACTTCATTCCCGCTAATAAATGCCTGTTTTTAGCACTTAGTTTCCACTTTTCGAATATTAAAATTAGGTTTCTCAGTTCATGACCTCTTTAAATAAAGAAAACTGTGGCTTTTAGTGAAGACTTTATTTGAGACGAAGGCTTAGATATATTGCTGCATCACTGTGGGAGAAAACTTGCCAGAATAAACCTCTCCACAAGCTATCTAATTTCATATTTATCTTAAGGGCAGTATATCTTGAATTCGGCTGAGTCTGACTAGGAGGCATGTTCATTTTATTCATTACTACATCAAAACACCATGCCCTCTAGATACAAGCACACAGACGATACTGTGGCTGACTCACTGTGAGCTTTGAGCCAATCTGATGGGAAGGCTCTCTCTGGGGTTTTTCTGCAATGTGGGTCCCACATATTCCTAACACATTGTGTCAAGCCTTGGGATTATTTTCCTTTCAGAGATGTGATGCACAGACAGTGATCGTGTGTGTATGCAAGGGTGGGTCCTTAACAATTAAGTGACTGTTTAAGTGGGGAGTCATGAATTATCTACTGAGAAAACAGAAACAGTCTAGACAGATAAAGATGAATTCATACCACAAATCATAACACAAGCTTTTGTTATACACAAATAATGGCATAATCTATAATATCATCTGTTATATAAATGTCATACAATTTAGCATCACTTTGGAATTGAATATGATGAACACAATGGTATATTATAACTAGATGTGAAAAAACTTTTAAAAAGTGCAGTTTTGTAATAATGTCAAAATAAAGGTTTGACTTTAAATTAAATCATTGTTTTAATATTATTTTGTCATGCTTTAAAAGTACACTTATTTTGATCACTGACTAACATGCTACATGTAAAGTACTTGATTATAAGTCACCATTACTTTAAAAGTTTTATTTTATAATATATTATAAAGATGTTATAAAGATGTACTAAAGTGGGCCAAAAAGCATAAGTATTTAATAAGTATGTTAAACTTCTTGCTTTTCACAAGGGATACTGGTTATGATAAAGTACATCCACTTTTGAATATGTACTATGAAAATATACACTAAAAAAATGATTCAGGCCCTTCATAGATATGACATTTAAATTCTGTTCACTTTACTTAAACATATCTAATTTTGTCACAACTTAATTTAATTGTGTTCAATCAACCTAATATATTTAAAACTGAAGTTTACTTAATTAAGTTGTGTTAAAACTACATGAAATATTTGTGTTGACATAACTAACTGGACAGTGGATCTGTAGTTCCTAGTTCCCAGCATGCTTTGCAAGGGACTCCATTAGGAGAGTAAATTTAGGGATTCAAGTGTTATTTTATGTGTTTTTCTGTAAAGAGAAAGATGTTGTTAGTTAATGTTAGTGTTTAATGATCAGTTATGTTGGACATTTAGAGGAGTTTCTGTAATGTGTTTTAATTTTGTGGTTACCGTTATGCTGAAGAGTGGCGCCTGTGCTTAGGCTCTGATTTATGCTAATGTCAGGGGTGACACCTCTTTTCTTCATACATTGTTTATGATGATAAATGAAACTGCTTATAATTGTTTTTCCAATTAAATGTTTTAATTTAAGTTTGACAAGTATAAAAAAGTCATGTTATAAGTATATAAATATAATTTAAACTGCATTTAGTAAAATTGAGTTGGTCCAACTCAATTACATTGTCCAAAATTGAGTTGGTCCAACTCAATTACATTTCATTGCATTGCATGAATTTTTTTTTTTTTTTTTTTTTTTTTTTATGAGTTGAGGCTACACATATTTATTGAATGGAAAACCTGCCCTCAATTAAATTGAGTTTGTCCAATGAGTAATTTTTTTGAGTGTACTGACATACTTGTCACACACTGTTTGCATTTACATCTAGCTAAAAGCAGCAGCTTCAAATTCATTATTACTTTTAGATTCTAAGTTTTAGATTTATTTAAAAAGTGTTGCAACTTAGCCTTACATTCATCCTCTTCTGTAGTGCAAGGGATAGTGAAAATCACAAGTATGCATTTCAAAAACCAATGAGAAATACACTCAAGTCAAGTCAAGTCACCTTTATTTATATAGCGCTTTTAACAAATCCAATTGTTTCAAAGCAGCTTCACATTGTTAACAGGAAAATAATGCAACAGAATTTGTACAGCCGTTCTGGTGAAGCGGTGATGTTATCCAGCTAATTTCAAGTATCATATAGCGTCAATGCGGGCAGATCGGTAATATAGATGAAATTTAGGTGTCCCCAACTGAGCAAGCCAAAAGCCAGAGGCAACTCTAAAAAATAATTCAGTGGCTTAGTATATCACAGTAATAATTAACTTTATTAACTTAACTTCATTTACTTGATATTTTGACTTGAACATACCAAAATAATTGACTAAAAATCTAATTTTGTCTAAAATTTAGTTATATTTAAGTTTTTGTTTTTTTCACTAAAAGAATTTAGTATTTGAATAACCAATTATTTATTTCAAATATATAATATTTGTGAAATTTCTATCAAAATATTTGAGAATGGATAACTAAATTGATCTGTTTCAAGAACCACAAATATTACTTAATTCAAATCAAGATTATTAATATTTAACACACACTGAAGAAACTGAGTAAGTTTACTCGATTAAAACAATGCCGACATGACGACTCGACGGTTTGAATTCTCCAGTCTCCAGAGCAGTTCCTCCTTCTCAGCGTCGCAGAATTGGTGCATTTCCTCTGTGAGATTCAGGTTTGTGTGTTTTATTTTATCTATAAAATCATTACTGTGCTTAAAATCATTTTATTTAATGCAAAACAACATACAGGGACGCAATGTGAGTCAACTAAACTAGTGTGGCGTCTGTCTTTGAAACGCCTGGTGTCTTGCTCAAAACACACGACTTTATTCCTAAAGATAATGAACATAATTCATTTGGATGATAAAATGTTCTTAAAACTGAGCACTTTTTGTTTATTTGCAGGTTATGGAGTCAGGCGGCATCTTTCAGCTGCGAGTGAAACGCAGGACCGCGGTCTAAAGTTCAAAGTCCACCTGCAAGTCCATCTCAGGCTCGAGAACCAGCGCTGACACGGTGGAAATGGATAACAGACTGGTTGAATCCTGAATGTTTAATTTTAACTTCTAAAATGTTTGTTACATGAGTTTAAATGTTGGCAATCTTGTATACATGTCAAAAGAGTCATATGTGCTGCATTGCTGTAACGTTACTCGTGGAAAATAAAGGCCAATATCATGTAAGTTATAAGTGTGGCTGTGTGGAGTATTTTACAAAGGTTTAGAGGAAATTAAAGTTAATATTACTCATAAATAAAAACAGTTAATATTACTCATAAATATTGTTTTTTAAATGTTTTCCCCAATTTTTCTACTCAATTTTATTTGTAAATGTACCAAATGTAGTTACTCAGATCTACTCAATTTCTTTACTTACATTTACTCAGATCATATGGTGTATGCAATTGATTTCACTGCTTTTTCACTGCAAAAGTTTTTAGAGTGTAGTGTTACCTTTGACATTTTTAATGCACTTTTTGCACAAATCACACTGCATCCTGAGGTCGTAAAGGGATAGTTCACCCAAAAAATGATCATTTACTCACCTTTATGTGGTTCCAAACCTGGATTTATTTGCTCCGTTGAAGACAAAAGAAGATATTTTGTAGAATATGGATAACCAACTATTGACATAGTATGGAAGAAAAATACCATGGAAGTCAATAGAGCCCATCAACCATTTGGTTACCGACATTCTTCAAAATATCTTCTTTTGTGTTCATTCACACAGGTTTGGAACAACTTGAGGATGAATAAATGATGACAGTGTTTTCATATTTGGGTGAACTATTCCTTTAACACTTGCAGTTTTTATGTCATTTTCCATGCTGTTTTCTCTCTCTCTTTCTCTCTCTACTTTTTTTTTTCTTGCCAGCATTTTAAAAGCATATCCACTGGAAGCTGAACAATGTGTGAGCACTGATGCTATCGGAGAGGTAACAGAGATGCGGCTCTAGGCAGATGAAAGGCAGTATTGTGCGCGTTGTCCACAGGTCTGATGCAGTGAAAAGCAGCTCTAAGAGGCTGAGAAAGTGAGCAGGCACTCAAGGCTGCCAAAGCCACCACCATTCCAGCACTCCGCACACTGCCTTTCAACACTCTGAAGTTTCTCATGGAGGTAAAGTTGAAAAAAAAGATCAAGGGCATTTTGTCAAGCTCAGAAGCCTATGAGAGCTCTAGACTACCTGTATTATCGTATCAACATATAATATCTGTGTAGACTGTGTAATAGGTATGCACACATCCCTCTCAAAATACATCAAAAACATCTAGTTTTATTGAGCATGTGCTTTGAGGTTTGAGGTTTTTGCATACAAATGCAAACATAGAGGCAGCTTTGTGTGTCTCTCCCATGTGGGCATGTCCAAAAGGCCTCGACAACTCTCTAAGAGAATTCAAGCATATAAAGCGCTGAATAGAGTTTATTGAACGTCCTGCTTGACTCTGTGGACATCTGCTAAGGGATGAGGCGTGGACGGCAGACAACGTCTCCCCTTACACATGTCAGACATTAACACTTGACCCTCAATCTGCTACACATGGGTCTTGTTTCACTCACTGTAGTCGCTGTGTGTGCAACACAACCTGCTGTGAGCTTACAGAGGAATACTGGCCTCAGATAACTACTACCTGAGCAGATTAACTTACCGTCCATTCACCATGACACTGGATAGTGTTCACACATACAAAGTATTTGGCTCCATGCAGTTTGAACATTCTACATGTGGGCGATGCAAGAAGTGCAATATGTGCCAATATTAATTACATCCTCAAAGTTGTCACTGCCCAAGTAATAGTTAAAAAAATTGAATGTGGAGTTCCAGCTTAATCAAAGATTAATTAAAAATGTTACATAATTAAATTAATTTACATTATTTTCTGATCTTACATTTTAATTTAAACCAGGTCCCTGATTCGTTCAGCCTGACCTTTAAAGTTTGATTAGTTAGCATGAGATAAAAATTCACCCTCTTTATTTTTCAAATGCATGTTATATCTTATTGTGAACGAGTCTTCTATGCATGTTTTTTTCTTTTGTTTTAATAATATTCACAATAAATGCACAGTAGATAGATAAATAAATATTTTACATCTCTAAAATGAAAATGGCCCTCCATTTTTTGAGTGCAACACCTCAAAATCTAATAAACAAGTCCCCGCTGTCAGTGATCAGCCAGGCTCCACCATCACCCAATCACAGTGTTCGATGTCACCAGAGTTCTAATCACATGCACCCGCACCTCATCTCATCATCAGCACAGACTCATATAAACACACACCTCACACAGTCACTTTGTCTGTTCTTGTTTTGAGTATGGACTCACCTACCTGGTTTCACTCACCGGGTGTCAGTGAATGTTGCCTGTCTCCTGATTCGCCATCATCTTCCTGGTCCTCTGTGTCTGCAGTTCATCTCCATTCCAAGTACCCTTCCAGTTGTCAATTCCTTCACTGAGTTGTATGCTCCACGTTCCATCTTGTTTTACCATCCATGACCTCCTCATCCATCTTCAGAGAGAAAGACCATCAGTATTCCTATTCTCCATTCATCTGCTTAACATATCCTCAGATATATTCACTACCCCGTTTTCATATTCTTCTGTCTAATAAACTCCTTTTAGTTTTAACATCATCCTTGTTGTGAGTCTCTGTTCCGTAACATCAGCCCTATATTTCTTAATTTCCTGTAGCTCAAACAATAAGAGCATGGCACTAGCAACGCCAAGGTTGTGGGTTCGATTCCCAGGGAAAGCAAGAACTGACAAAATGTGCACCTTGAATGCAATGTAAGTCGCTTTGGATAAAAGCGTCTGCCAAATGCATAAATGTAACTTTTCAATAAGCCGTTATACTAGGATGTACGTCAAAATGTAGAAAAAAAAGATTGTTGCTACTTCAGTTTCTTAGCTACTTTAAATATCTTAAAGGGTTAGTTCACCCAAAAATTAGAATTCTGTCACTCCAAATAAGAGTTTTGTTCATCTTTGGAAAACTTCAACATCTTTTTTATGAAATCTGAGAGCTTTCTGTCCCTCCATTGACAGCTATGCAACTACCACTTTAACGCTTCAAAAATTCATAAAGAGATTGTGAAATTAATCCAAATTAATTTGGCGGTTTAGTCCAAACTTTCTGAAGAGACTCGATCACTTTATGATAAACAGATTGAATTTGGGTTTTTATTCACATAAACATTGATCGTTAAACAAACAGAAGCTCAAACGTGCTGCGTAACACGAGAATGAACCTCATTGGTTCTTGAGAAGCTCAAGAACACGAGAATGAACCTCATTGGTTCTTGAGAAGCTCAAATGTGCTGCGTAACACGAGAATGAACCTCATTGGTTCTTGAGAAGCTCAAACATGCTGCGTAACACGAGAATGAACCTCATTGGTTCTTGAGAAGCTCAAGAACACGAGAATGAACCTCATTGGTTCTTGAGAAGCTCAAACGTGCTGCGTAACACGAGAATGAACCTCATTGGTTCTTGCAGAAACTCAAACGTGCTGCGTAACACGAGAATGAACCTCATTGGTTCTTGAGAAGCTCAAGAACACGAGAATGAACCTCATTGGTTCTTGAGAAGCTCAAATGTGCTGCGTAACACGGGAATGAACCTCATTGGTTCTTGAGAAGCTCAAATGTGCTGCGTAACACGAGAATGAACCTCATTGGTTCTTGCAGAAGCTCAAACGTGCTGCGTAACACGAGAATGAACCTCATTGGTTCTTGCAGAAGCTCAAACGTGCTGCGTAACACGAGAATGAACCTCATTGGTTCTTGAGGAAGCTCAAACGTGCTGCGTAACATGAGAATGAACATCATTGGTTCTTGAGAAGCTCAAACGTGCTGCGTAACACGAGAATGAACCTCATTGGTTCTTGAGGAAGCTCAGACGTGCTGCGTAACACGAGAATGAACCTCAATGGTTCTTGAGGAAGCTCAGACGTGCTGCGTAACACGAGAATGAACCTCATTGGTTCTTGAGAAGCTCAAACGTGCTGCGTAACACGAGAATGAACCTCATTGGTTCTTGCAGAAGCTCAAACATGCTGCGTAACATGAGAATGAACCTCATTGGTTCTTGCTGAAGCTCAAACGTGCTGCGTAACATGAGAATGAACCTCATTGGTTCTTACTGAAGCTCAAGAACACGAGAATGAACCTCATTGGTTCTTGAGATGCTCAAATGTGCTGCGTAACACAAGAATGAACCTCATTGGTTCTTGCTGAAGCTCAAGAACACAAGAATGAACCTCATTGGTTCTTGAGAAGCTCAAACGTGCTGCGTAACACGAGAATTAACCTCATTGGTTCTTGAGAAGCTCAAACGTGCTGCGTAACACAAGAATGAACCTCATTGGTTCTTGCTGAAGCTCAAACGTGCTGCGTAACACAAGAATAAACCTCATTGGTTCTTACTGAAGCTCAAACGTGCTGCGTAACACAAGAATAAACCTCATTGGTTCTTACTGAAGCTCAAACGTGCTGCGTAACACAAGAATGAACCTCATTGGTTCTTGAGAAGCTCAAAGTGCTGCGTAACACAAGAATAAACCTCATTGGTTCTTGCTGAAGCTCAAACGTGCTGCGTAACACAAGAATGAACCTCATTGGTTCCTGTGCGTCAAGCAAACTCGCTTGAGCTTCCGTTTACCACAACTGATGTGTGAGTTGATGAATGTTTATATGTGAATAAAAGCCTAAATTCAATCTGTTCATCATATAAAAGCAATCGAGTCTCTTCAGAAAATGTGAACTAAACCTCTCAATTCATATGGATTCGTTTTTCGATCCTTTTATGAACTTTTTGGAAGTGTCAAAGTGGTAGCCTAGTTTTGTAGCTGTCAATTGAGGGGTCAGAGAGCTCTCAGATTTCATGAAAAAGATCTTGATTTGTGTTCTGAAGATGAACGAAAGTCTTATGGTTTTGGAATGACATGATAGTGAGTAATTAATGACTGAATTTTTTTATTTTTGGGTAGTCCCTTTAAGTCAGTATGACTCATTGAACAGACTGAGCATCCTCATTTTCATTCATGTCAAATTAAATAGCATCAGCCCTAGGTGATTTTGCCAAGACAGACATATTTTGTTGATCCTGAAACATTCCTGTCTGAAAATGTAGTCATAACCCTATCCTTAAACCCATACGTTAACCCATACGTTATCCCTAAAATCAGAGGGAAATGATACGTGAATAACACTGATGTAAAAACACTTAACCCTGGTTTTAAGCCTAAACTTGGCATAACCTGCAAACTTGTCCTTCAAATCTGATTGGTTGATTGGAATGTTGATCCAGGGACATGTTGTACTTGGTGAAATCAAATTCACCTTGGCAATGCAGGTCTATCGTTGAATGTCACAATGTAATACAGGCTTTGCGAAGAAGCTGCTGCTGCTGCAAAAAACCTGCAATACCTTAAGGATGCATTGTTTCTCATTTCACATGCAAATAGCTTAGCCAATCATAACTCAGGATGAATACATAAAAGTCTTAAAGGTACAAAAATGTCCTGTTTTATTCTAGGAATCAGAGAGAGAGTGGAAAGTGGTTTAATGTACTTATTTCTTAAAAGCAGTCACACAAACACAGCTTTTAAGAAAGTGTTTCTCATGCACATATTCTTATGCACTTCCAAACAAAAATGTGCCCATATGTACTGTAAAGAATAAAGAACAGGGTCAAAGACTTGGAGAGTGTAGAGCATGTTAAAACAGAAGGCTACTTTTAACTGCAGTATTATTGTACTGTACTGTATTTTAATATATGCCCTTGCCAGGACTCCAGATTCGTTCCACGTTTTTATCACTAGAGACAATGACAGATTTAGCGATGTTAAAGTTTCTCTGTGGATTTTTAGGATTTTATTTTTAGGAAACCAGTTTAATATAATCAACAGTGCAAGTGAATGCACTTTAATAGTGTGACTGGACACTGCATATGGACAACATTTATTTTGTGCCTTAAAATGTGATTGAATTAGAGATGATTACAAGACTACCATCTGCAGCAAAAATGGCAACTGGATTCAAAGAAATTTTCCTCTTCAAATCCCTGTGAACTCCCAGACCTGATTCCCAAAATGTTTCTGCTTAATCCCAGAAATCACCTCTGCTTATCCAATCTGGCTGGCACATTTATTAGTTTGTATGCCCTGGTTGCCTCTAGAAACATCAATCAAGAAAGGTGATTCAAAGAAGGAGTGTGTGTGTGGTGGGGTGTTGGAAGAGAGATGTGGCCACACTAGCTCCCAGGTTTGAAATTGAATCCCATGTTTTAAAAGAGGCAATCCATTTAGCCATCATATCTCTGACTGCTACATCTCTGAAGCACCGCCAGAATTCCCATTCATAGTCACTTTGATATATCACATTCACAGAAGAATGCTTCAAGGTGACATACGTGGACATTCCATCCATACAGCCTGAAGACAGCTTTAAATGAGTTACAGTGTTATGAAAACACACGACGCACAAGTGCAGCTGTAAACTGAACTAATTCAGACACACATGGAGCTCATACAGCAACTTGTTCAAATGATGTGATATGTCAAAAAGAACACACTATTCTTAGGGGTGGGCACATTTAACACAGACTGAACAATAGTGGAGCATGTTTTCACACTATATGAGGTAAATTGCTGCTGTTTTTGACACTGATTTGAGAATATTCTTTTTGAAATATCTAAAGTTAAAAGTTACTACTACTACTACTACTACTACTAATAATAATAATAATAATTTACAATGATAAAAACACACAAAAAAATGGAATAGGAATAATCACAAAGTTGTAATCACAATGTTCCTCATTTAAATAAGTCAAGGCATACGCAAAATAAAGGGACGTGGACTGGTTGAGTTAGAAGTTGAGGTTATGGTCAAGCCGACCAATCACAACACACTGGTCCAGCCAACCAATCAGCACATTGTGTTTTTCATAGAGACAGGAACTAAACAGAGCGTTACTGATAGGGATGGGCGATACCGCTTATTTTGTTTTCGATACAATACTGATACGATACTTCTTTTTAATTATTAAATGTATTAAATTATTAAAATAAGTGTAAATGGGTAAAGATTCCCACTTAACATTATATTTGAAAGGTATTTTAACATTCAATATGCCTTAATCGCAACTTATTAGATCATATTTTTGTTTACACATAGTTAAAATATTAAAATGTACAAATACTACTTGAACTATGGTCACTGTAGAAAAAAATAAACCATGGTTCATTTTCATAAGGGACTGCCAGTGATAAAATGCAACCTTTTATTCTGACATGATTTATATTAGCATTAGTTACAGAATAGAACATGATCAATATCAACTTTTAACATAAAATTTAAGGAGTGTAATTGCACTATATAGGCTACAATTTCTATTTGTTGATTGTGAAATAACTCAAACATATGTTTTTCTGTGTTCAGATGAGCATTGTTCTGGGCTGCGTTTCCAAAAGCATCAATGGTTTTGGGAAACGCAGCTCTGTTTGAATACAGTGTCATCAGTGAGCGAACACTCTCTCTGTGCATTACTGGTAAAAAAAAAAAAAAAAACACCTTAGTATCGATATTTTTATTTGAGTGTCGATACTTTTCGATGCTCACATCAGTATCGATATATCGATATGTCCATCCCTGGTTACTGACAGACTGGGAAGAGAGGAGCTGCAACAATGTCAAATATGTGAAAAAAAATAATGTTGTTATTTTTTTTTTAACATTCAAGAATGAAAACCTATTCTAGACCCCAAAAAACTAAATCAAGACTTTGTAAAAGGCTGTACAGATGGAACGTCCACGTGCAAAAACAGTATAATGTCTTGCATCTTGTTACTGAGATTTAGTCTTTTTGACAACCTCCCCATGTGACAAGTAACATCAAGCTCTGCTGCTTAAAGTGAAAGCTGAAAATTGTATGTCTCTGGAGATCTAAGACATATTACATAAAACCCACGGCTTTACACATGACATGTAATCATGCAGAGACAGGTCCACATTAAATAAACATGATTCAGGGTTTACTACCATTGTGCTCAGTGACAGAGATAAGTACTGCTACAGTTTCACTCAAGTTTTCCAACACAGGAAACTAACAAGGCATGAGCTAATGAATGTTGCATAGCATTGTATTTGGAACGGTAAACATTCCGGATATGCACCTATCCAAGTGATCTGATCACAAAAGTGGAACCCAACATCTGCTGTAGACTAGAGTGTCTGGACATCTAAGAGCATTTCAAAGGGGGGTAAAGACCACTAACTTCATTAGAGACCCATCCCACAGGAAGTAAGCAGATAATGCCTAATGGGAACTAAGTACTTATGTTAGCGTTTGGTTCATTGAGGCATGGCTGACATGCTTGGTTGTACTTTAGGCTTTGTTCTAAATTAATTTAAGGCGGCTCAGTGGCTTTCAGCTAGGGGTGACCAAAATTAGCTGCCGCGATACATTAGCAGAACACAGTGTGCATGTAAATCTCAGAACAGGCCAAGACCATGTTTGAGGTGCCATCAAAATATGTGAAAGTAAAAAGAAGTTAGCAAACAAAACATCAATTATTAACTTTCTGAAATAAATTATGAATGGTGCTTGCCTGTGTAAAATTCACCACTGTTCTACGTGCTGCTATGCAGATGCTCGGATGTTTTTGGCAGTCACTAGCAGTGTTGGGGAAAGTAACTTTTAAAGTAATGTGTTACAATATTGCATTACTCCCTAACAAGTAACAATTATGTTACTTAGATACTTTTTATGGAAAGTAATGTTATGTTACTTTTGCATTACTTTTCTCATCTGGGCTGGGCTTCACAACACAACAAAATTTTAAAAGCAAACATAAGTTCACAACACAACGAAATCAAGTCACAGCACAAAAAAATCAAGCCACAACACAACGAAAAAGCCACAACACAAAGGAAATGCTCCTGACCACTAGGGGGCTCTCGGAGTGCGGTAAAGTTAGTTTTCCTTGCCATTATTCTATAGATTCGCCAGAACATATAAACACTAACAATGGTTAAGTGTATAACCATTGTATATCGACATAAAATATCAATTCAAAATCACCTACATGCATTATAGATGTATATTTATACTCGTGAACGCTTTTATCCGCTACCAGCCCAAGGGAACGTCTGCCAATTCCACCATGTAGTTGAAACATATAATTTGTGTTCATTAAAATTACAAAACAGACATGTTAAAATTCCACAGCTTGGTTATATTGGTAAAACTGACTCAGTAATGCACAACCATTGGAATTTGGAATTTTTGGAATTTTAATGCATACAAATTATAAGTTTCAACCACTTGATGGAATTGGCAGATGTTCCCTTTGGCGCTGTCATAGCGAGTAAAAACATTCTCGAGTATAAATATGCAGCTGTAATGCATGTAGGTGATTTTGAATTGATATTTCATGTCGATATACAATGGTTACACACTTAAAACTGATCGTAGCGTTTATATCTTTGTAAGATTCACCACTATAAAATAATGGCAAGGAAAACTAACTTTACTACACTCCGAGAGCCCCCTAGTGGTCAGGAGCATTTCCGTTGTGTTGTGGCTTTTTCGTTGTGTTGTGGCTTGTTTCCATAGTGTTGTGGCTTGATTTCTTGGAGCGGGTCGAGTAGAACCGGCTGCATTTGGTGCCATGACCCAGATGGTAGTGAGGTTTAGGAGGGTGAGTGTAAAAGATGTAGGCCAGTAAGAGCTGTGTGACGCGCTAGCGTCTGATACTAGAGGTTGCGGCCTTTAGCGTCCTTGCTAGTGTGCCCGTCTCCTACGCCGGAGACCCCGGTTCAAATCTCGTTTGGATCGGGTCAAGTAGGACCAGCTGCATTTAGAGGTTTAGGGGGGTAAGTGTAATGGACATAAGTCAGTAAGAGCAGTGTAAACCTCACTCCTCTACTCTACCGGTTACATTTGGTGCCATTGTGGAAAAATAAAGTAACTTGTGTAAAGTAATTCAGATATTTTGTTGTAAATTTAAAAATAATTATTTACTTAGTTACTTGAAAAAAGTAACCTGATTACATAACTTGTTACATTACTTGTAATGCATTACCACTATAGGGTGTTGCTAGGTGGTTGCCAGGGTGTTTTGGGGGTTACGAGCTGGTTAACATTAAATTATGATCATGCTCAAAATATATATATTTTTAAATACAAACCTGATTCCAAAAAAGTTGGGACACTGTACAAATTGTGAATAAAAACAGAACGCAACAGAACGTTTTAAATTTCAATATTTTATTCAGAATACAACATAGATGACATATCAAATGTTTAAACTGAGAAAATGTATCATTTTAAGGCACAAATAAGTTGATTTTAAATTTCATGGCATCAACACATCTCACAAAAGTTGGGACAAGGCCATGTTTCCCACTGTGTGGCATCTTTTTCTAACAGTCTGCAAACGTCTGGGGACTGAGGAGACAAGTTGCTCAAGTTTAGGAATAGGAATGTTGTCCCATTCTTGTCTAATACAGGCTTCTAGTTGCTCAACTGTCTTAGGTCTTCTTTGTGGCATCATCCTCTTTATGATGTGCCAAATGTTTTCTATGGTGAAAGATCTGGACTGCAGGCTGGCCATTTCAGTCCCCGGATCCTTCTTCTACGCAGCCATGATGTTGTAATTGATGCAGTATGTGGTCTGGCATTGTCATGTTGGAAAATGCAAGGTCTTCCCTGAAAGAGACGCACGTCTGGATGGGAGCAGATGTTGTTCTAGAACTTGGATATACCTTTCAGCATTGATGGTGCCTTTCCAGATGTGTAAGCTGCCCATGCCACACGCACTCATGAACCCCATCCCATCAGAGATGCAGGCTTCTGAACTGAGCGCTGAGAACAACTTGGGTTGTCCTTGTCCTCTTTAGTCCTGATGACATGGCGTGCCAGTTTTCCAAAAAGAACTTCAAATTTTGATTGGTCTGACCACAGAACAGTTTTCCACTTTGCCACAGTCCATTTTAAATGAGCCTTGGCCCAGAGAAACGCCTGCGCTTCTGGATCATGTTTAGATATGGCTTCTTTTTGACCTATAGAGTTTTAGCCGGCAACGGCGAATGGCACGGTGGATTGTGTTCACCGACAATGTTTCCTGGAAGTATTCCTGAGCCCATGTTGTGATTTCCATTACAGTAGCATTCCTGTATGTGATGCAGTGCCGTCTAAGGGCCGAAGATCACGGGCATCCAGTATGGTTTTTCCGGCCTTGACCCTTACGCACAGAGATTGTTCCAGATTCTCTGAATCTTTGGATGATATTATGCACTGTAGATGATGATAACTTCAAACTCTTTGCAGTTTTTCTCTGAGAAACTCCTTTCTGATATTGCTCCAGTATTTTTGGCCGCAGCATTGGGGGAATTGGTGAGCCTCTGCCCATCTTGACTTCTGAGAGACACTGCCACTCTGAGAGGCTCTTTTTATACCCAATCATGTTGCCAATTGACCTAATAAGTTGCAAATTGGTCCTCCAGCTGTTCCTTATATGTACATTTAACTTTTCCGGCCTCTTATTGCTACCTGTCCCAACT
This sequence comes from Paracanthobrama guichenoti, assembly GCA_018749465.1. Lineage (NCBI taxonomy): Eukaryota > Metazoa > Chordata > Actinopteri > Cypriniformes > Gobionidae > Paracanthobrama > Paracanthobrama guichenoti. The sequence goes on from CM031949.1 coordinate 54,102,524, forward strand.
TTTTTGGAATGTGTAGCTCTCATGAAATCCAAAATGAGCCAATATTTGGCATGACATTTCAAAATGTCTCACTTTCAACATTTGATATGTTATCTATATTCTATTGTGAATAAAATATAAGTTTATGAGATTTGTAAATTGTTGCATTCCTTTTTATTCACAATTTGTACAGTGTCCCAACTTTTTTGGAATCAGGTTTGTATATAAAACTGTATTTTCTTGGTTATATGAACTTCAGTGATAACATGAAGGGTACCAATGGAATGACAAGTTACACAGAAAAGTTTACTACTAAGTGTAAGAAATGTGTTCTAACCCTATGTACAGAATAACCGAGAGCAACAGTGATGTTTGCCGTAGCAAACACCTCTAATGAGTGTGCTGCGGGCTAGAGTAATATTTTATGAGATGATAAAGCTCAGCCACATTAATTAATCTCAAGGAGATGAGTATTGATAAATAAGATATTTCTAATTGCATTTCTGCTTTGTCATGAGGTCCTTTTTTCTTGGCTAGACAGAACTTGTCGTTTAGCTCAGCATCAGTAGAGATACAGCATGGTGCACAATGGGAGTGGAAACTAATTGCAAACAGTCTTATCTCTGCCTCATTGACCAGGAAAATAAGAGTCTGGCAGTTTCATTTGAGCAGCATACCATCTGTATCTCCACATTCATAATCATCCATTATGATTTGTTTTAACATAGAGATCTGTGAACCAGGTATGTAGCCCACATCTCAGTGTGTGTGTGAGTGTGTGTGTGTGTGTGTGTAGTGTGTGTGTGTGTGTGTGTGTGTGTGTGTGTGTGTGTGTGTGTGTGTGTGTGTGTGTGTGTGTGTGTGTGTGTGTGTGTGTGTGTTTGAAACCCATCCTGTGTAGTGACCACAGCTGGCTCCCACTCTCCTCTTCCGCTCCACTTCCTCTACCTCATCCATACAATACAGCCCACCTCAAATACCCTCCCACACACACACACACACACACACACACACACTCCGGCTACAGCCGCCCTGCAGAGAGTAGGCCACAAGGCACAATGAATGACAGCTTGACCTGCTGTCTCCTCTGCATGCTTCCCCTGAAGCACCTTTATAGCCTGACCCATGAAATTTCATTTGAATGCAACTCTCCCCCTTACTGCTCGCCATTAATAACAATCCACACATGCAGGAATGTTGGGTAACTGAGCAACAGTGTTTGCATATGCCGATTTAACAAATAACTGTGCAAAAGAGTCATCAGTTTAATTCAGTACTGACCATATACCCTTGTTCACCGCTGTTCCACACCTCCACTGCTAGAGCTTACAGTTACTGCAGCAGAAATCGTTTTATTAATATTATTTAGTTATGAGTTGTAGTCTCAATGGAACCCTAAGTCCTCGCGATCTTCTTTCGACACATTCATGACATAATGCCGCTGTCGGGTTGACTGTTGGGTAGAAGTCTGCTGCAGAGATCGCTTCAGTGTGGGCTTGGCAAAAGTGCGCATAGGGGGTGCATATCAGCTGCAAAGGGGGCGCTAGCGAGCACCCTTCTGAAACCTAAGACCCTTGCCCAAATGGCACCCTAAAACTCACGGTCTTCCTACGATCTATTGACAAAGAGGGAGCCCACAAGCACCCTTCTGAAACCTAAAATGACAAATGGTACACCCTGGCCTATGAACTTATGAACTTCACAATCACAGACACGTGGCGGCCATTGTAAGTCCACAAGACAATAAGTGTATAATGAATGAATGTAACATTATCTTTGCTGGCATACAACATGACCATTGTGTCTATTTCACAAAATGATGAGTCTTTATGTTCCTTTAATGAAACTCATGAGTCATCAGTCTGAATCAGTCCAATAAATCCTTTACTGAATAAATCATTGAATCTGTCAGGTTGGTTACTGAATTAACATCTGCTTTAATTAACAAACTGAATTTTTTCAGTAATGTCTGCCTCAGACTAAATCATTAGATTTAAATATTAAATGGCTTATAATTTCATCTTGAAAGAACTTGCTGACCACATTTTTGACTTCATATTTAAAAATGTCTTTTGATTGCAGACTTCGGTGTCTTTGCAAATCTGAACAGTTTGGAACATTATTGAGATCTCTTCTGAAAGGAGACACAAATCAGATTACTGGGTTCTTTTTCTCAGGGAAATGTAAGGAACGGGAGGTTTTATTTAAAAAATAAAAATAAAAAGTAAAAAGTCCCATAAATGTAATCCCATCTATGAGATACAACAAATATTTAATAGATGCTATACACTACCCAAAATGAGAATTTTGTCATAATTGTGTCAGAAGATGGCAGAACTTTAATTTTGGGGTGGGCTATCCCCTTTAAAGAGATTCCTTTTGTGATTTTCTTCCCTTTAGGTCTCAGAACTCAGTTTGAGGGTGTGAATGTGATGAAGTTGATGTTCAGCCTCTCTCACTCAGCCCACCAAAAAGGTTACATTCCTTTCCACTTCATTTCACTCATACTCACAGAACCTGTGTGGGCATCTTTAAATCTTGCACCCCCTATTTAAGATGTGTAAATACTCTAGTGTCCTCTGAATTCAAGACCACTAAAAGGTGAAAAGAGCACAAGCTTTTACTCATTTCAACAAAAACTGATTTAACGCCTGTGATTCCTCAAAGGATTTGCAAAGTGCAACAACAGTGAACACACACACAAGCAAACAAACCTTTCAGAAACACAACTAGAACTGACTTACAGCCACACACATATCTCACCAGAGGATGATTAAACAACTCAGCACAAAAACAGCATTACCATATTCACTTATTACAAATCAGTTTGGCTTTATTTCTTTCATATGATACGTCCAAAGGTTGTTGAAGCCCTTTAGTTTGGAAACTTGGTCTAAATCATTCTCTTGAAAATGCATGTTATCACTATTTACTACAAAATCCCATGCTCCTGACTGCACTGACACACCTTTTACTATGTGCAGAATCAGTGACTGACAGCTGGACTTTGACACATGAGAGTTAAAATAAACGTCACCTTAAAATAAAGCGTTACTGCTCTTTTTAATTGAATTGAATTGAATTGATTTGTGCACTGATCTTTGGAAACAGATAGATAATTCCTTTGATGCTTTGAAATGTTTTACCAGTTTACCAGTGACATTGATTAATAATGTAATCATAACTAAAACGATTCAAATCAGTTCAGTTCTACTTTCAGCAGTGGGAGCAAAATAAATTACAAAGTTAAATAATTATAATCAATTCTATAAATCAAATGTTTTAACCTTATGTTGTTTTTCCTTTACATAAGTAATGTGTTCAATATAGAAATATACAAGCAACAACAATGCTTGTCCCCCCAAAAAACTGCTTGCATACAGATAGCTAGCCTACTCACCAGCTGAACCAGCATAAGACCACCAGCTAGACCAACATCATACCAGCATAAACTAGCCTGGACCAGCACTAACCAGCAATATACCAGCACTAACCAGTATAAACCAGCTTGGATCTGCACTACACCTGCTCTAACCAGCATTATGCAAGCACTAACCAGCCATAAACCAACTTGAACCAGCACTATACCACTAACCTGCTTAAACAGACTGGACCAGCACTATACCAGCATAAAAGGACTGAACCAGCACCATACTAGCATACAAAGACTGAACCAGCACTATACTAGCATACAAAGACTGAACCAGCACTATACCAGAACTAACCAGCATAAAAGAGCCTGGACCAGCACTATACCAGGAATAACCAGACTGGACCAGCACTAACCAGCATGAACCAGCCTGGACCAGCATAAACTAGCCTGTACCAGCACTATACCAGCATAAACCAACCTGGGCCAGCACTAACCAGCATAAACCACCACTATACCAGCATAAACCAGCCTGGACCAGCACTAACCAGCATAAACTAGCCTGGACCAGCACTATACCAGCATTAACCAGACTGGACCAGCACTAACCAGCATGAACCAGCCTGGACCAGCATAAACTAGCCTGTACCAGCACTAACCAGCATAAACCAGCACTATACCAGCATAAACCAGCCTGGACCAGCACTAACCAGCATAAAGCAGCCTGAACCAGTACTATACCAGAACTAACCAGCATAAACTAGCCTGGACTAGCTCTATACCAGCACTAACCCGCCTGGTTTATGCTGGATTTTTCAGAAAGGATGTCATTATTGTCAACTGCAAGTAAATAAAGGGTTTTGAAATTGAAACACACTTTTGGAAATTGGCACTAGTCACACTTTTTGCTCCAGTGAATATTTCTTTTTGAAAGTCAAAATTTGTATAGGAACATCTTAAAAGTTCTGGCTGCAAAAAGCCATTGAACTTTTCCCTATTGACAGTAATGGTTCCTTATTAGCATCGATGGTTCCATGAAGAAACTTTAACATCCATGGAAATTTTCCAATCCACAAAAGGTTCTTCATAGTGGAGAAAAAACGGTTCTTTAGAATTATAAAATGTTCTTCACACTAAGAAAAAATAAGAACATTTTCTTCTGTTATGTCACCAAGCAGATTTACTACAACCTAATCGTACTGCATAAAGGTGAAGCAGAAAGGCCTCCAGCGTAACGCGGTGAATGAATGTGCCCTCTTAAGTTTTATGGAGAAAACGCTGGCACTTTTAAGCTATGTGAACACAGAACTGGTTGAACAGTGTGTGCTAAAGCGTATGTTGGCACGCAGGTGTTTGTACACAATGCATTACACATCTCTACCCTCACGCAACACGGGACGAATCAACAATTTGTCCACATTTCAGTGTTTCGCAATTTGTACTCGACAAATACAAAGGTATCTAGCCAGATGGGTCCTGTGCGCCAGTCCCTCTGTGCCATGAGGGCTTAATGGTTTTATCTTGCTGCAGTTTAACAGCGCTTGACTTTATTGTGTGAAAGTGTGGAGAGGATACTCGTACTGTACTGCCATGCTATAATTCCCTGCAGACATTAATGAGGGTCTGTTCCATCCTCTGTTTGAGCCATAAATGCTACAGATACCTGTACTGATAGTTTGATTGGTGGTGGTGATGGATGGATCAATATAAGGGGGCGTTTACAAAACACCATTTTCAACTAAAAACAGAAAACGTTTTATGCATTTTGGCCGTTTATTTACACAACAACGTTTTGGGGCGCTGAAAATGCAAATGAATTCAAAGTGCATGTTTTTGTAAACAAAACCGTCATCATCCCTGTGTAAACTTTTGTGAAAACGAATTTGTGAAAACGGTGATGTCATGTGCAAGTGTGTTACGTGAATCAGTCTATAGGCGTGAAGTGTTTCTTTACAAAGTGACATTGCCACCTACTGGCCTGGCAGCAGAATACAGCGCTTTTAGTCGTTTTCATGGATCTGTGTAAACAGGACAACGTTGTGTCTCTCTCTTCGTGAATTTTTAGTGCATTGTTGATGTGTAAATGTACCCATAATCAACTTTTATGAGTATTTTTGGAAACCCTTGTTGGACATTCAGGCAATCTGGGCTGGGTTCAGCACCATCAAAACGCTGCAAACCATTTTTTAAATGGAAACGGTGGTGCGTTGAACACCCTGCTCTGATGACACAAGAGTTGCACCTATGGCAGCTGAGAAGGCCATTTTTTGTGTTCTTTTTGAAGAATTTTCAGAGCCTGAGCGGAGCCTGCGATGCAGCGGACACATTTGTAAACGACTTGGATCCATTGTGCAAGCTGTCTCTTTAATACCGCGTGGTTTATATACATGTTGCTGTTGATTGGGCTGACATTTTTGACACACCCACCAAACAAGAGAAAACATATCTGAAACCCTGTTGCACACTGTTTCCAGGAAACATGATGTTCAACCCGGAAACCGTAGCAAAAAGTTGCGCATTGGTTTGAACTTGAACGTGCCCCTGATTAACTCTTTCCCCGCCATTGACGGACATTTCCGGCTTTCTGTGTTTGACTGTTATATGGTAGGGGCTATATTACACATCTTCTGAAAGAGGACATAATCTCCTGATCAAAACACAGGAGAAGAAGATGCAGAAACAAGCAATCCCAAATGTTATCATATGCATTTGTAAAATAACGCGATCATCAACATTAAACAGCATATAAATCAAAACTGCCTAATGTTACTGAATGAAATGTGGACCCAGGACGAGCTACAGGACTGTGAAGCTTTAGGGGTGTTGATGGACTCCATCTACTCCATCTGTGTTTTGATCATCGCTCTGAATCTGATCCAGATGCAGTCTTTGACAAAAACAAACTTTTTTTGCTCAAAATATTTTTGTTTTGTTTTGTTTTTTTATGAAACTTACAGCCACATTCAAGTGTTGGTAATCAAAGAATGCATTAAGCTAGAATAAAACGTTTGTTTGTTTGTTTAGCAGAGACATGTTCAGATATTCATACAACAAAATATTTTGGGGGCCATGAAAATTTAGTGAAAATTATAAAAGCCTGGAATCGAGAAGTATTGATTTGTTTATTGCTGTCATTTAATACGCAGTGGTTCAACAGTAAACAGCGTTTATTAGAAATAGAATATTTAGTACATTTCTTTACTGTCTCATTCAATCAAATTAAAGAACTGACCCCAAATAGATGCATAAGACTGTGTGAGGCTGGAGCAGTCCTCTTGAACATACAGTATACGGATGATGGAAGAAATCATAATGCTCAACATGGCAGCAATAGTCCTGCCTTGATTGCACAGGATTGTACATATAACACCAGTGTCTCTATCTCAGACAGCTCTGAGCTATTCAGTGATATGAACGTGCCAAAACTGAGCCTGGGCTCTTCTGCCTGCTTCTGGGGTCTTTCATCAGGCGTGAGCACATGAGAGGAGGTTATCTGGGTGGGTTATGTAAATGTCCTGCTTTTACAATGCCTGGCGCTCTGTGAAAACCTGTGCCAAGTTTGTACCTCACCACAACCCAACACCCCCGTTCCTCTGGGACAGGAGGATTGCGTAACGCTTTGTGCCACCAGCAACTCGTCTGCCCAGTTCACACAACACTTGCAATTACTTTTTCCGCACAAGTTACCTTTCTTTACCCTTTAGCCTGAACAATATTTATAGTTCTGCAATTATACAAGCAGAGAAACATCTGTGTGTGCTGCAACATTCCCTCTTCTGTCAAACATCAGGAACGGTGTTGTGTTAAAATGACATGATGCGTCAGCTACAGCTGTGATTGTTTGGTAGCACCTAATAGAGCTTGAATCCACCGTAAAGCTCGTGAACACACTGAACACACACATATATCATGAGCGCTATTTTCACTCTACAACACTGCAAGTGCCTGGGTGTGTCATACATTTCACAGTTTATATCATAAATCCTCTGGTGAGAAATGTCACCGCAAAATCAACATTTTTTATTTCATAATGAATATGTAGCTTATTTGTAGGACCATTATTATTATGATTATTATAGCATTTAAGCACATTTCTCTCAGTATCAGTGTTACTTTATTAAAAATGTTTTTTTATTTATTTAAATTATTATATAATAAAGGCAAAAAAATGATATATTACATTATAGTAGTTTTGTTGCCTACACTTTATTTTAAGGTGATGTAGTTACATTGATTACTGATTAATATTAATGAACTACATGAGCTTGCTATAGAGTTAGGGTTTGGTTTAGGGTTAGTTACTTGTAATTATGCATAATTTACTGCACTGTAAAATATATATATATAGTGGTTTAACTTTAAAAAGTTACATGGTTTCCTTAAAATTGAGTTTTAATTAATAGAATCTCAAAATATTATGCTATCTGAACCACATCCATGAACTTGATTTGACCAAAGATAAAAAGATGTGATAATTTTTTATACAGTATATTTTATACAGTAATAATAAAATTTTACAGTGTGTTATTACTACACCATAACAAATTAATCCGTAAAATAACAATAACAATATCCAGCAGTTTTACGGACATTTCCGTTAACCCAAAAACACAACACAACGCAATGCGTCATTCAAAATACATGTAAAACACCTGTAAAAATCAATACGGAAAATTCCTGCATATTCATACAGTACATTGTGCCCTATTTTATGACTTAAAATAAAGTGGTACCATTTTGTTTTCTATTTTAATTAAAGCATGGGCAATCGATTAATCGCATCCAAAATAAAAGTTTGTGTTTACATAATATATGTGTGTGTACTGTGTATAATTACTATGTAATATATATACACACACACCTGTATATATTTAAGAAAAAATATGTTATATGTATATATCAAATATTTATATATAAGATAAATTTATATATATATATATATACAGTATGCAGATATTTCTTAAATATATACATGCATGTGTGTGTATTTATATAATAATTATAAACTTTAATTATAAACACAAACTTTTATTTTGGATGTGATTAATCGATTGCCCATGCTTTAATTTTAATGTCTCATCTTAAATTTGAATTTATTCATGTGATGCCAGTTTTTTCCTTCAGAAATCATTCTAATATGCTTATTTCTCAGTGTTGAATAGAAAATTCAACAGCATTTATTTGAAATAAAAGTCTTTAGCAACATTATTAAACTTTTTTTTTTTTTTTTTTTTTAATTAATCAGTTTATTATTCTATTGCTTTTATCAAATATCAAATTTTTTTGTGATGATGATATGTTTTAAAATATCAGTAAAGAAGAGTTTTCTCAGTGTTTTACTTCACAAGACAACAACGTTTTATCATAGATTCTCATGTTATACAAATGTTGTATCTGTACAATTGTAAATACATGGGTTCTCTGTTAATATATGGTATAATAAAACAACATCCTGTATCATTAAGCTCATCAGACGTTCACCATTTGAATCCCACAAACATAACTCTTCTTGTGCTCGTGCCAAAATGCATCTTAAAGCTGAAGTGTGCAATTTTTCTCCATATTGAAAAACTTTCTCTCAGGGAGGTCTATAATACTTGGAGAAGCTGTCTGTCAGCATTCATTTCAATTCTTTGCTTATGGTTCCGCATGCAGGTTTTTTGAGCCAGTCAGCTGAGCCGTAATGCCACGTGATGAAAATGGCACCGATTTCATTTCATGTTTATTTCATGCTTCTGCACTGGCAAAACATCTACTATACTGTCATTAAATATTCAAATCAGTCTGAAAACTATTTTGGAAACTCAGGATGCACAGATATCACACACTTCAGCTTTAAGTAAATAATTATAATTCATAAACCATACTGCAATGTAAGATTGGGCGCAGCCTTCACAGTGTTCATCACACTGGCTCCAAATGATGTCTAGTGCAGAAAACACCAACCACATTTCAATCCTGCATGTGTTTCACAAAGTAGCAGTGCTATAATCACAAATTCATGTCTAGATGAAATTAACACTGATTCCTGTAGACATCAACATGAAAATAAGTGGAAAAAAACTGACCAAGGATGCTCAATAAGTGCATAGTTGTGTCCTTTGATCACTTTGATTTGCAGGAAAGCACTAGCTTCCACTTTATGCCTGTGTATTGTGTGAAAGTGTAAAGATTGTGTTATATTAAAGGGATAGTTCACCCAAAAACCCTCATGTTGTTCCAAACCCGTGCGAGTTTCTTTCTTCTGTTATCTTAAAGGATGCTGGTATCCAGAAAGTCGTTTTTTTTTTTTTTATTCCTACTATGGAAGTCAATGGGTGATGTAGTTACAAACATTCTTTAAAATATCTTCTTCTTTCTTCTGTGTTCAACCGAAGAAAGAAACTCACACAGGTTTGGAACAACTTAGTGTGAGCTATCCTTTTAAGCCAGTGTCATGTTGTTCATTTCACTGATAATATGAATGCAGGCTGTGGTTTTCACACTAGGGATTCACAGATGGGTGTGATATCTGAGTCTTGACTGTGCATCGAACTGAGTCCCGTATCTGAGTCGTCATCGTTCCCGTCACATGTTTTTGAAAGTCCTCTTGCCTGCTCCACCCACACACTGTCCCCCTCGAGTGGAATCAATCTGTCTGTTTCTATTGTGCTTTCCTCTTTCAGCTCCGCATTGTCTGCACTGCCCTCCTCAAAATCCAAAGAGTTGACTTTCTCCATTAAATCCATTAGTTCTTTCTCCTTTGCCCCCCATATCTCCTCGGTCAAGTCCAAATCATTCCTTATAGCCTCCAAGTCTGTGTTCAGCCGCAGGCCGATGTACAAACTGGTGTCGAGTTGGGTTCTGATCCTCTCCTCTTCCAAAAGCAAGTCGTTGTGAGACGACACATCCAGCGCTGCATCGCTCTCTCGAGTCGTGACTCTGAGAGTTGCCTCGGCAGAAGTGGTTTCGGTGTCTTTATTCGCAAGTTCCTCGTGCCTTCTTTTCATCCATCTCTGGTTGAGCTCCTCTTGTATCTCAGTTGTGATGCTCTCCATGAGGGCCTCGTGCTCAGCCAGTTCTTCTTGCAGTTTGATGACCTCCTCGCACCTCCGAGCATATTCCTCAAACTGGGCGAGAGCTTCTTCTGGGCTCGTTTTGTCCCCCTCGCTGACTTTATCAGGGTTGGCGTCCACTAGATACGTATCCTGGACATAGTTGATCCCGTGCATCTTCATTCTGTCAAAATGAACTTTGGCCTCATACCTGTCAATTTCCCTGTCGAGCTCTTTTATCCTCTGAATCTGCTGGCGGATGGTGTGATCTTGAGATATGACCAGGTGCACAAGGGTCTCCATCTTCTCCATGCATGATGCGTCCTTGGATGCAGCCTGCGCTCTTTTCTTATTGATTTTATCCAATTTCCTGAACGCTTTCCTGACTATCCGTCTTTGTTTCTCCTGTGACAGAGCCATGGTCACTCTCGCGGTCCCCTTGTAGACGCACGGGCTCTCCTTGCTGAGAACTACGCGCGCCTCTGCGCTCCGCGGGCCGTTGCTCGGTAAAGACGCCTCGTTTTTCACCAGCACAAACCGGACGTTTTCTTGTTCCTCTCCCCACGCGCTCCACAGTCGCAGGATCTTGGTTTTGTTGGGTAAAATCCTTTCGAACCCTCTCCATTTCTCCACGACGCAGTAGGACTGAGGAGAGCCCGAGAGGGACACGCGCGGCTCCAGGTTCTGCTCGTCCAGTAAAACCCGGATCACATCAGCGCAGGTCGTGCGTTTCGTCAAGCCCGACACGAGCTTCTCCTCGCGACAAACCCACACTGAAATTTTACTCTCCTCTGCCTCCATCACTCAGACTGATTTACTGTCCCAGCAAGTCTGTAAAAGTTTCCTGGTGCAAGAAAATGATATGCAGGTGATGTGAAAACTACTATAAAACAGAAATATTGTACCCTATTGAATGTTAAAGGTTAATCCACACTGTTGGGAAAAAAATAAAGTTGGAATGCTGTTGGTTCGGTGCCCGTGCTCCAGCGCTGGCAGGTCTGTCAGCAGTCTCTGTGAGTGAGTGAGCGCAGGCGGGACAGCGCCGATCACATGACTCCAACAGACCTGCTGTGTGCTCTTCTGTTTGGATGAAATGAAAGAAAGACCGTCCATGTGAAACAAAACACAAACAAAAAGATGAAGCAATGAAATGACAACTCTGCATATACCTAATTTCACATGATAATCATATTGATTTACCACATTCATACGTAATATATTTTATAAAACACTTGATTATCATCATTTTATAGCCTAATTATTAGTTTGTTTTCGTTTCATGTCTTGAGGTTTTCATATATATATATATATATATATTAAAGGAAATTATCCCAAATGAGTTTCTAAAAATAGGAAGTTTCTAAAAAAATAAAAAAGATAAAAACTTGATTATCACATGGCCTATATTATTGTTATCATCATCATCATTTTATAGCCTAATTATTAGTTTGTTTCCGTTTCATGTCTTGAGGTTTTCATAATTTTTTATTCTGCAATGACCAATATCATTTTATGACGTATTGCTTCTCAAACAAGAAAAAATGTAGGGCGGGGCTTCATTTTGTCCATGGGGACCTGATTGGATGGTTGTGGTTTGCTATTCGTGGATCTCTCCAGAACTGTTCCCTGCTGGTGGAACGATCTCCCCACCTCCATCCGGAATCACAGACAGCTTGACATCTCTTCCGTGAGCACTTAACCTCGTCTTTAAAAAAAATTAATTTCCTTTTTTCCTCTATTCCATCCCGAGCTTATGCTACTCTAAGCAGTGTCCAAACCTTAGTATTTCAGGAACTTTTTGTGATTATTCGCCTCTTCATGACGGATCGCTTCCTGTATTCCTCTGTTGTAAATCGCTTTGGATAAAAGCGTCTGCTAAATGATTAAATGTAAATCTCACGTGAGTGACAGGTCACCCGCCCTCGCGCCAGTAGACACGTCATCAGAGAAGAGATGAAGAGACGCACTCACAGATAAATCATTTATAATAAATAGCCTACTGCAATATACAATAAGAACGGTTCATTTTGATTTCATGGTTACAAACAATTAGCGATACATTTGTTTACGGTGTCCATTATTTACAGATACAACTTTTGATTTTGTATAAGTAAATGTTGAAATTAGGATGAAATATTGGCATATGCTTCAAAGCATTTTCATTGTTAGTTCATATTTACTCACGCAGTTAACTAATGTTAAAGTGTTACACAGGATTTATTCTGAGCAGTAGTGGAATGTGTGGATCACAGAGACAAAATTTTAATTTGGTTGATCATGTGATATCAATATGTCACCATAAGGCACCTCTCTTAACAATAAATCAGCTTTTATCAGGCTGACTGGAGTCATCTCAAGTGAGTGGACATGATTTAAAGTATTATTCACCTTTAACCTGAGTACCTCTTATCCTGCCGTTTCCGAAACAACAGAAACAAGCAGCCTCTCCCAACCCACAGTAAACTGATCTGCTTTATAAAGGCCAGTATTGAAACGAGTAATCGGATCCTAATTAAAAGGATTCGATGTTTGTGTTTAGATAATATATGTGTGTACTGGGTATAATTATGCATTTGAATACACACACATACATGTACAAACCCGATTCCAAAAAAGTTGGGACACTGTACAAATTGTGAATAAAATCAGAATGCAATGATGTGGAAATTTCAAATTTCAATATTTTATTCAGAATACAACATAGATGACACATCAAATGTTTAAACTGAGAAAATGTATCATTTTAAGGGAAAAATAAGTAGATTTTAAATTTCATGGCATCAACACATCTCAAAAAAGTTGGGACAAGGCCATGTTTCCCACTGTGTGGCATCCTCTTCTTTTTCTAACAGTCTGCAAACGTCTGGGGACTGAGGAGACAAGCTGCTCAAGTTTAGGAATAGGAATGTTGTCCCATTCTTGTCTAATACAGGCTTCTAGTTGCTCAACTGTCTTAGGTCTTCTTTGTGGCATCTTCCTCTTTATGATGCGCCAAATGTTTTCTATGGGTGAAAGATCGGGACTGCAGGCTGGCCATTTCAGTACCCGGATCCTTCTTCTACGCAGCCATGATGTTGTAATTGATGCAGTATGTGGTCTGGCATTGTCATGTTGGAAAATGCAAGGTCTTCCCTGAAAGAGACGACGTCTGGATGGGAGCAGATGTTGTTCTAGAACTTGGATATCCCTTTCAGCATTGATGGTGCCTTTCCAGATGTGTAAGCTGCCCATGCCACACGCACTCATGAACCCCATCCCATCAGAGATGCAGGCTTCTGAACTGAGTGCTGAGAACAACTTGGGTTGTCCTTGTCCTCTTTAGTCCGGATGACATGGCGTCCCAGTTTTCCAAAAAGAACTTCAAATTTTGATTGGTCTGACCACAGAACAGTTTTCCACTTTGCCACAGTCCATTTTAAATGAGCCTTGGCCCAGAGAAAACGCCTGCGCTTCTGGATCATGTTTAGATATGGCTTCTTTTTTGACCTATAGAGTTTTAGCCGGCAACAGCGAATGGCACGGTGGATTGTGTTCACCGACAATGTTTTCTGGAAGTATTCCTGAGCCCATGTTGTGATTTCCATTACAGTAGCATTCCTGTATGTGATGCAGTGCCGTCTAAGGGCCCGAAGATCACGGGCATCCAGTATGGTTTTCCGGCCTTGACCCTTGCGCACAGAGATTGTTCCAGATTCTCACATTTAACTTTTCCGGCCTCTTATTGCTCCCTGTCCCAACTTTTTTGGAATGTGTAGCTCTCATGAAATCCAAAATGAGCCAATATTTGGCATGACATTTCAAAATGTCTCACTTTCAACATTTGATATGTTATCTATATTCTATTGTGAATAAAATATAAGTTTATGAGATTTGTAAATTGTTGCATTCCTTTTTTTTTCACAATTTGTACAGTGTCCCAACTTTTTTGGAATCAGGTTTGTACATATTTAAGAGGATCATTACTAAAACCGTTTAAGTAATACAAAAAAAAAAAAAAAAAAAGAAGCAAGGAAATGACAACACTGGACACCTCATTTCACATTATAATCATATTAATTTATTACAGTCATACATAATATTGCCTTTTATAAAACTCACTTGAGATTAATTTCCTTTTTATAAAGGCACAAATACCCTGACAAGTTTCTTTGTTGAAGAAATAGTTTATGTATTTTTAAACCTTTTGAATGTCTTTAACCAATAACACGTTACTGAAGGTAATTTATGGTTAACAGCTTCCTGAGAGCGATCCTGCAGCGACACCTGTTGTTCACTCTCATTAATGCAACATTCACAATTCAGTAAAATACCGCCCCTAGTGTTCACTGCTCTTACTGAAACTACATGTAGTGTACAAGAGGGCCATAAATATTAATGCCTACAGCTTTTATATATGCATTAAAATAGACTTTTTGTGCATTTAAATTATGCACAAAACCATGCCTTAAAATTGAAAGCTAGCTACCACTAGTGTTAAAGTTTGTAAGATTTAACACTTTACAATAAGGTTTCATTAGTTAACATTATTAGTTAACATGAACTACTAATGAACTGCTCTTCTACAGCATTTATTAATCTTTGTTAATGTTAATTTCAACATTTACTAATACATTACTAAAATGAAACCTTATTGTAAAGTGTTACCGTTATTTCACTATTTCACAGCCGTACTGGAGTAAAAAGCCTAATTGTGTGGATACAAGACATGCAGTAAATGTGTAGATGTTGTGTTTTCATGTTTTATGGGGACATTTCATAGACGTAATGGTTTTTATACTGTATAAACCATATATTCTATCCCCTAACCCTAAATCTATCCATCACACAAAGCTTTCTATCGTTTCTAAAAACCTTCTAAAACTTCTAAAGAAAAATCATGCTGTATGATTTATAAGCTTTTCCTCATAGGAAACCTCAATATAGGTCCCTGTGGTGACATGAGTCCCCATGAGTCAGTATGCATTCAGGTTGAAGCCCCCAATTGGATATAAAAACATGAACACACACACACACACACACACACACACACACACACACACACACACACACACACACACACACACACACACACACACACACACGTTGTGTTTCATGTTTTATGAGGACTTGAGCACAAACTGTATATTCTCTCCCCTTACACTAACCCTACCCCTAAACCTGCCCATCACACAACACTTTCTGCATTTTTACAAACAAAAACAAACAAACAAACAAAAAACATAATTTTGTTTAACTTTGTCCTCACACATACAGGGATTTCATCTATTGCCATCTTTTTGGGGACATTTTGTCCTCATAGGGTTTACCTGGACCACACACACACACACACACACACACACACACACATACACACGCACACACACACACACACACACACACACACACACACACACACACACACACACACACACACACACACACACACACACACAGACACACACACACACACTGCCCCTAAACCTATCCATCACACACACACACACACACACACACACACACACACACACACACACACACACACACACACACACACATACTGCCCCTAAACCTACCCATCACACACACACACACACACTGAGCCTACCCCTAAACCTACCCATCACACACACACACACACACACACACACTGCCCGCACCCCTAAACCTACCCATCACACACACACACACACACACACACTGCCCGTACCCCTAAACCTACCCATCACACACACACACACACACACACACACACACACACTGCCCGTACCCCTAAACCTACCCATCACACACGCACACACACTTCATTTAAGGGGACAGTTTACCCTAAAATGAAAATTCTGTCATCATTTACCCTGTTTCTCTCTCTTCATACTATGGAACTGCCTGGTTACCAACATTCTTCAAAATATCTTCTTTTGTGTTCAACAGAAAAAATTCATACAGGTTTGGAACAAATTGAGGGTAAGTAAAGGAAAAAAGGATTTTCATTTTGTGGTAAACTGTCCCTTTAACTTTGTTTTCAAAGCCGGTTCCTAAAAGTGATGACAGAGGGCGCTGCAGACTGGCAGATCATTTCAGTGCTACGCTCCATCAGTGCCAGAACATCAATTACAAGCAACATTCTAGCAAAAAAATAAAACCTTTTAAGGGATGGTTCATTTCAAACTGTATGCCTTTCTTCTGTGGAACCTGGAAATGTTCTTTCTTTTTTGGACGAACTATATCTTTAATTTAAAAGAGGTAAAGATAACATGACCAGACAAGATGTGTTTTAATTATTTATTTTATTCAATATTGTATACATACAAAGTATCTAGAAAGCTACAAAATATCTACCACTTTATCAAGGCGGCATCAAAATGTTACGGAGCAAAGACAAGACCATATGCGATAAAGAACACACACATAATAAGTTTTTCTTTTCTCTCTCAGCCTTGCTCCAATGTTTTTCCCCCCATCATCAGGGATATTAAAAGATACCACACCTTTGTACCAAGAAAAGCCAGAATATATAATTTTATACAAAGCACCTTTTTACAAAAAAATCTCTGCACACAAACCCAATATCTTTTTATGATACTATCTGAACTAGAGAAAAGTTCACTTTAAAGCCAACATCTTAAATGGTAATGAACATAGGAGGTACCAGTACCTACACACAGACAAAATACAAACATAGATCAAAAAACATAAGCTAAACTGCTGTCATACTGTAGTCCGGATTCTGCTTAAATCCTTACTTAGTGTCCATTACTAGCAAAATAATGTCCGTTTAACATTCATCATATTAAAGGCATTAGATCTCAAATCCCTAGAGAAGTAAAGGGGACTGTTAAGGAGGAACTGACGTAGCAGATGCACCAGCAGTAACAGTATCACCACCCGAACGGGCTCTGAATATACTGACGCCATCACAAAACATGTAGAACAATACAGGAAGATCTCTATATGAAACGTGAACAAGAGGGCGAAGGCAAGGCAAACACGAAACAATCAACATCGTTTGCCGTTTTGATATTGAGCGTACTTAACTCCACAGTTTACTTAAGCGGTACAACATACACAGCTGTAAATCTAACTTAGTCTTTCACTCTTTGAGGGTTCCATCCACTTAAATGAACAGAATGAATAAATTATGCAGTGGAGATGATATACGGTTTGGTGAAGCCAGCTTTGTCCGTAAAGAACTTACATGTGACCTTGCGGTTAATATCCTCGACTATCTTTAAGGTCTGAGGAGAAAAAACACCTTTACGTCACTAAATATAGTGTTTGCTATATTCACGAAGAAGAAGAAAAAACAAGACATTGAAATGGCTTAAAACAGAAAAAAACGTCATTATGAATTTGGCATTCATAATCTCCATGGTGCTATGAGGTTTTTCACTTTTACAAAAGTCGCTTAAGCTCTATGTCAGACAAGTCTCGCACAGAATGCAACCAAAATTCTAGAAAGGAAATAAAAAAACATGACAGTTTGCCACATCCACCAAATCAAATGCTGATAGAAATTTGTTAATAATAATTATTACATAAGTTTATTTCAGAACATCTCCACTCACTAGCCCATGTTGATTTTTTTCTATAAAATTTTTCATGAAGGCAATGTGGTGAATATTTTACCTACATCCACTTTTTTTGGTTTTTGATCATCTTAAGGATGTAAAATAACAGCAGTCTTTTCTAAGCTGGAACAATCGGAACCGAAGGCACTTTCATGCTACAGTGCAGGAAATAAAGAGGAGCTCAATGCGTCTCCAACTTTTTGGTCTTTTCGGATAAAAAAAGGCAAGATCAGATACTTTACGTACTGCATGTCTAAATATGTCTTCTATGTGTCTCTGAGAGCGAAAGGTCAACCAAATGGCCAGTGCTTTTTAATTTTTTTAAATAAAGATGGCACGTAGGATATTATGGTGCGGTCACATTTGCAAAATCGCAGCAAAATTTCGAGGACGAAAAAAATGTGGTGGAGAACGCGGGCAGATTTCAATATAACCTCTAATCAGCCAACAATAATATCAATGTCTATTGTCAATAGTGTAGTGATGTATAAAGCACATTATCAAACAAAGCAGTTGGTCAGTGCGACAAATTCACGTGAACAACTTAAAAATGAGCAAAATCTGCATGGGGAAAACTAGGTAAAATGTGACCGCGCATTTAGTGTTACTTTTTCCCAAATAAATGACTGCGCTCATCCACGTTGACTTAATACACTAGAAAGAAACTTCATACAGAGTGACAGGTCAACCAAAAGGCCAGTGTTTTTTTAAAGATGATATTATGGTGCGGTCACATTTGTAAAATTGCAGTGAAATTTTGAGGATGAAATAAATGTGGTGGAGAATGCGGGCAGCTTTCAATATAACCTCTAATCGACCAACAATAGTCCATTGTCTATTGTCAATAGCGCAGTGATTTATAAAGCGCATTTTCAAACAAAACAGCTTCTGTTGGTCAGTGCGACAAATTCATGTGAACAACTTGCAAATCTGAGCAAAATCTGAAAACTGTGGATTGTCCGGATTCCTATTGGAATGACTGGATTTCGTCTGCAAAATATCGTAAATGTGACCACAACTTTAGTGTTACATCCTCCTGAAAAACAACTGCGCTCATCCATGTTGATTTCATACACTAGAAAGAAACTTCATACAGAGTGACAGGTCAACCAAAAGGCCAGTGATTTTTTTTTTTTTAAATATGACACGTTGGATCTTATGGTGCGTCACATTTGAAATTTCAAGGACCAAAAATGTGGTGGAGAATGCGGCCAATTGTCGATGTAACCACTGATCAACCAATAGTCCATTGTCTATTGTCAATAGTGTAGTGATTTATAAACCGTATTTTCTTTGTATTTTCAAACAAAGCAGCTTCTGTTGGTCAGTGCGACAAATTTGTGTGAACAACTAGAAAATGAGCAAAAACTGCAAGGGTAAAAGTCTGGATTTCTATTGGAATGACTGGATTTCGTCTGCAAAATCTCGCAGAGCAACAGCAAATGTGACCGCACCTTTAGTGTAAAACGACTGCGCTCATCCACGTTGACTTCATACACTAAGGCACTGTGCTGTATATTGTTACACTTTGGCAGGTTTGTACTGTACAATTCCTACAACATGTGACAATAACAAGAAAGTCTTCCAGCTTAGGAAAGAGGTCACAGCTTTAGTGGCATCTTTTGGAGTTCACACAACCATTATTAAGGCTTGCAGTCGTAGAAATCGATTAGGCCACAGAGACATGGGCTGTGCGGGAATGTCAAAGGCAGCGAAGAATTCTGGGACAGGACTGATTCTTACAGAAGGTGAAGGAGTGCTCCGTGACGGACGGGTGTACAGCATGTTCAGGGATGGGCACTGTGAAGTGTGGCTTCCCCAGCGGCAGAAAAGCATGTCCGACAAGCGGGTCCAAGTGCTCGGGTCAAGCTGATGGATAATCCATCAACCCCTGGTAGTTAATGCAGTGCTTCTTGTTTCTAGAGTTAACTTTTATACAAGGCGTTTAGCTGTACAGTCAACAGTGAGGGGTTGATTCTCTGCGTTTTCTTATTGCAGGTGGTGACACGTGAAAACAGACACCAAACAGGGTTGGTATAAACTCTTCGTATCACAGTGCAGTAATTCCTCAACGAAAATTAAAAAGTAGCAAGTACAAAGTAACTCTTTTCAAGGGCTGGGCTTATGAATTCCCTGAATTCTCGGAATGTTCAGAATGCGGGAACCTTTGTTTTCCGATGGCCACAAGAATCTTTTTTTTTAAACACCTACAGTAGCTTTCGTTTCAATAAATCAATGTTACAGAATTACATTTCTCAAATACTTTTTCTTTGGGAAAAATACCTGTGAGAATGTATATACATCTGAACACCTATATCCCACTCACACACATTTATGGCTGCACCCATATGCTTTCAGATCTTTTGTGTACATTACAGGATGAAAAAAAAAAAGATTTCAGATTCAGCCTAACTCAAACCAACCCTTGAGTCTAACGATACTGTCACTTTATATGTATAGTCTACGAATGAATGTTGATTCGGCATTCTTTGACATTCTTTCCTGTATTAAAACATAAAACTGTACCGCCATTCACAGCTGCAGTTAAACGTCAAACACATATTAATAAAGAAAATATATATATATATATATATATATATTTATATATATAATTAGAAGCATCACTCAAATGTGACTGAAACTCATCTTGAGTGAGTGTTGAGCTAGAGGCACTGCCACTGTACTGAGGTTGAGAGTCTGTGTGAAAGAGCTGCTTCATTCCTTCACTAGTCTGTAGATGTGATGCTGGGCTCCATGCTCGCTGTTTGACACTTCGAACACACAGGCCATGCACAGCAGGGTCTCCTGTGTGTCTCTGTTTGTTACCACCTGAAACAGAGAGCAAGAGACGTAGCATTACTGTACAGTAAACCACACAAAATCATATTGTGGTTACACTATACTTTAATGTGTCCCTGTTACAGTGTAATTGTACATTTAAGTACTGAATAATATTAATTAACTACATGGTTACTATTGTGGTTGGGGTTAGTTGCATGTAATTATGCCTAATTTATATTAATTACTATAGTAAATACATGTAATGTGTAACAATGACTTAAAATAAAGTGTTACCCATATTTCTACAAAATGTTTAGAAAAGTAAGCACAACACCCTTCAATTCTCATTACTACAACGGAAAAAAACAATTTAGCAGTGGCAAAAAAAAAAAAAGTATAGAAAAATGTATAAACTTTTATGCAGCAAGGATACATTAAATTGATAAAGGGTGACAGTAAAGATATTTATAATTGAAATCTTTTCTTTTGAACAATTTCTATTCATCAAAGAATCCTGAAAAAATGTATACCACTTTACACAAAAATTTTAAGCATATTATTGAAATATTAATATTAAAAATTAAGCTGTTTTCAACATTGATAATAATAAGAAGAAATATTTCTTGAGCAGCAAATCAGCATATCTGAATGATTTGTGAATCATGTGACACTGAAGACTGGAGTAATGATGAAAAAATTACATTACATTAAAAAAACAATAGTTGTAAATTGTATTTCACTATATTTAACTGTAAACATAAAAAAAAAAATATATATATATATATATATATATATATATATATATATATATATATATATATATATCACAGACCCACACTTTGAATGACAGTGTACATCATGGTAGTATTTGGCATTATGTACACTGATTTAAAATACAACTTACAATTACAATAAAATGTACTTATAAATTATAAAAGAAATTAATTATATAAAACATTATAAAAAAACAACAACCGACAAGCAGATATTTATTATTAATAAATATGAATAAGTTTGTAATTATTAACATTTATGGATCTTTACTAGTTGGTAGAGCAACAGTGATTTTGTTGCTTTCATTTAAAATATTATAGTAAAAAAGATTGTATTATAGCAGCAATGATAGTCTAATGAAAATGACCAGAATTACAAAAAAGCTGAAAAAATAAAGCTCTTTAGCGCTCTAGAAAATAAAGATCTTTAGCTTTCAAAAGAGCTACAACACATAACAGTAATGAGAATCTGATGTGGGAAGTTGTCTTAAAAATTATGGGACAAAATGCAAAAATTCTTTATGGTTCTAAAATATTTTATTCCTTTATTTTGGTGTGAAATGTGATGAGTTTTTATGCGATTCACCAGTTCACTGATTAGATTTGTGAATGGATTTTTGACTGCATGCATCACTTTACGTCAGTCGATTAAAGGCAGACCAGTTTTTTTTATTAAGTCTTGTGCATGTATATAGGGCTTTAAAAACTTGACTTTAAAAGCCAAACTTAACTGACCAGGTTTGGTGCAATGGTGGCTTGTTAGGTAATTTTGGGACACATGTAAAAAGTGTTTTAAATGATTGGATATTTTTTCCCACATTGGATCCTGTGCATTTAGCGCAGTACTGGATCACCTGAGATGGGCATCACTACCCTTCAACAACATACACTATAAACACAAACAAACATCTTCCCTCAGTCTTTCTATCATAACTAAAACCTCCACCGCATCAGGATGTGAGGGATTTGAGGGAAAGTGCATTAGTAAGACCCTCACTATAGGGGAGAATAGGGCTCTAATCCTTGTATGTGTGTGAAGGTTAGAGAAAGGGGTTCCTCCCCCTTTGCAGGAGATTATCAGGCTTTGCACAGCGCCACAGGAATGCTAGGAATGCAGAGTCATATCTGCTCAGAGGCCACAGGCTCCGCCCCCACACTGAGAGCGCTCACTGATTGGTTTAAACATCACTGATGGACATGCAGACTCACCAATAAGATGGTGAAGTTCTCCAGGACACTGTTCATCATGTATTTCTCAGGCAGGTGTTTGAGTTTGTGGATGAAGTTGATCATGTATTCACACATGGGAGACCGACTTATCCGGTACACAAAGCGGCCGTTCTCAAAGCGAGCATACTCCGTCTGCGAGGAGAGAGGAGAGGGAGATGTGAGAATGCACAACAAAAAGTACCATGGCATATGATATATGACACACAAGCAGTCAAAAGTTTAGAAGGATTTTTAATGTTTTTGAAAGAAGTATTCTTATGCTCAGTAATGCTCATGATTGTTCAGTATTATCTAATATGTTGATCTGCTTATTATTATTATTATTATTATTATTATTATTATGTTAATAAATCTGCTTAACATTTTTGTGGAGACATTTAAACATAATACATGTCTTAATTGTCAATTGAATGTGTCATTGCTGAATAAATGTATTGATTAAAAAAGTACTTATCCCAAACTTTAATGGTAGTGTATCATGGTTTCCACAACATTGTTTCAGCATTGATAATAATAAGCTTCTAAGCAAATCAGCCTATTAGAATGATTTCTGAAGGATCATGTGACACTGAAGACTGGAGTAATGATGTTTGATCACAGGAATAAATTACTTTTTTTTTTTAAAACAGCTCTTTAAAATTTCAATAATATTTCACAGTATTACTGCTTTTACTGTATTTTTGATCAAATAAATACAGCCTTGGTGAGCAGAAGCGACTTCTTTTACCGTGTTTTTTTTAAAAGTTCTAAAATCACATTATTGATCTCAAAATCAGTGTCTTAAATTGCTCAGATTAAGATATCAAAGTCTGCAATTAAAAAGACATTTCATTAAACTCTCCCAAGACCATTTTTTGTCCCTGAGACTGAGAAATGAGGTGTCCTGAGTTATGAAAGAGCAATAAACTTTTTCTCTCGCCGCCACATCGGATGACCGATGCATAGGAATCCTATTCATCGTTCATCCGATGTGGAGTTGAGAGTGACCGACTGAATGGGAACTCATATTAGAGAGAGAACATTCAATGCTCCATTCAGATGTTAAATACTGTACTCAAAACGTATGCTTGATATTCACCTCCACTTTCTCCACAACCTGTTTGCCAAACGAGCAAACTTTAGTGGAGCAGGTGATGGTCATGTTCTCCGGGCTCTCGTACTGACTGGTCACGCCATAGAAGGCCCCGGTTTCATCCTGAATGTTGCAGTTTAAGTCAGCCTATGAACCAATGAGATTGAAGCTTTAATTTTCAATGTAATTATAAAGAAATCTACATCAGAACAAATGGATAGACTTACCAATATATAACATTCAATACAAAACTGCTATCTAGTGGAGATTGCAAGCACAGCTAAAAAACCTCAGTTGTTGCAAACATGGAGCATCGCATACTAAACTTGTATGGACTACATTTATATTTTTTTATGGTATTTTTTTTGTTTTTTTGTGTGAAGCTTCTGCAATATTTTGGTGTTGCATATAAGAAAAAAGTCAAACAGGTTTGGAAGAACATGAGGGTGAGTATATGTTCATTTTTGGATTAACTATCTCTTTAAGACTGCGTTATCCTTATACTAAACTACCAATCAAGGCTATTTCTCCATATTAGTCTATACAAGTATTAAAGAAAAGACTGTGTCTAAGGTTAGAAAGAATAGATTAAATAACTTTGAGTAAAAAGGCACTCAAAAAAAATCTGAAAAAGAGCAGAAAAAGAACAGCTTGTTCTCCACTCTTTCAGTAAGCTAACATGATTTTCATTACAGAGAAAGCTCAAATATTCATTTCTGGCATACTCTCTTTTCATTAAGACAAGCCTGTTACATTTTCACATCATATTCAAGAGAGGCATTATTGTGCAGATCCAGAGTTTAATTTGAAATTCAGATCCCTCTGTCACTTCAAACGGAATTTGAGCAGCCTCACTCCGTCCACGACGAGGCCCACTTTGTTGGTTGCCGCTAGTTAGCATTTCACAAAATGCATGCAATGTTTGAATAGCTATTAGAGGAGCAACCAGGTCATCCAATTGTTTCCCGATATTAAACGGAATAAGTGCAAGCTTTGATCATGGACTCTTCAGCTATGCCGTGCCAAATATAGCCACGGCGGTCTGGACATGCAAACAGAGACGGCTGTCTTTAAACCTAAAGTGGCCCAGTGTCTTTAGGGAAATGCATAATTATTCATGCATGTAATCACTCGGTGGATAAATATTTGTGTTAAATAGGCAGTTGTATGGGTGGTAAACATGAACTGCGGTAATTTCGCTCTCATTAGAGTAGAAACCTTGGCACAGGATGGGCATGCACTACACAGCACACTGTGAACATGTTTGTTTTTAAGCATAAATAAAAATACTAAGTTCTTCCTGGACTAATTGTGAGTTATGATATCCTCTTTTGCAGATAACTGCAGGGTCTGTGAATCACTAAACAGATGCTTGTTTTTTGCAGGGATTCACTCACCCAAAACTTTATGAGAAAGAATGAATTCTGAGGACCCTTGCCAAACAATTCCTTCAGCCCTCCTTTCTTCTCAGGGAATTTGTCATAAATCTGACGAATGTCCACCGACTCGAGCAAGGCATCGTTGTAAGAGTGATTTGTCTGACTGATGTGCACGAAAAGATGCTTGTTATACTGCACAGAAGAAAAAAACAAAGACAACATGTTAGAAACAGGAAAACGTCTCAAAATTACTGAAATTGCTTAGTTTTAACTAGGGCTATCAATCTATTCAATATTGTAAATAAATGTATTGGTATGTTGATTAACTAAGCTAATTAATCATGATTATCAAATAAAAAAACAATATTTAGTGAGGCCTTAATGGAGATAATTCACATACATTTCATCATTGTTACAGACAAATAAATTATTGAATAGACATGACAAAAAGGTCAATGTTCAAAGAAAAACAGTACTTTTTTTTTTAAGGCGATAAACAGGACATTTTATTTTGACAATTTCAGTGTGTTTTGGAGACTTAAAATTGGTAAAAAACTATTTATCTGATATTCAAAGAGTAAAAAATGTAGGAGGAATAGATTATGGGCCAGATTTACTAATCACATAAAAGCACAGATGTGAGTGGAAAGTTCTGTGTGTGATCTACTGATGACGCTCAAATTAAAGCACACAGACGCAGCCGGATCATTTCCATAATGACCAACACAGCATTAAATAATGACGAAAATACCAGTAAACTGACGAGCGCAAACCTTAGTAAATCACATTGCATTATTAATTGAAATACTCTCCTCCCATAAATGTTACGTCTGAAAGAGAAAATCCTACAAATGCATATGCAATAAGATCAGCCGCAAAAATAACCCTGTCCACACCTTTTCAGCGATAATTTATCACTGCTTGTCTTTAGTAAATCCTAACAGTAGTTTTTTTTTTAACGCAAAAACAAGGTTTGCTACTGGTGCAAGCTGTTATTAAATCTGGCCCTCGATTGTGAAAAGCAACACAAGAATTCATACTAGAATGTGCGTTTTCAGTCAATTGTAGAGGAAAACAAGACAAGACCAGGAATGTTTATTAAAAAGTAAACCGGCTCCAATTTTAATTTTGACTTTAAGAGTGGCATGCAGAAGCTACTCACAGAATCTGGATCTCTCTGGTGCTCCAGAAAAGCAGAGAATTCCACAAGCCTGAGTTTCGATGTGCCGATAGATCGGCCCTGCCAGGCGGGAACTGTGGGTGCCGGTGCTGTTGCGGGCTCATAACCTACACATACACACACACAGAATATTAGCTGTTCTTAACAAAAGGAGTGTTGAATCTGAATGTGAATTGATTAAAAAAAAAGTAGCAAATGGTGACATACTTGAGATTGTTGTTGTGACTGCTGGCTGGATAGGGTACGCTTGCTGGGCAAATGGCTTGATGCTAAAACAAAGACAAAGAAGCACTAAGAACGGGAAAATGAGCAGTCTAGCGGCACTACATACTGAAGAGATTAAGAGGGTTATACAGCAAAGAAGAAACAAAGCTGCACAAAGTATTCAAACTTGGATTCAACCCATCATTGCCTCTGGAAAGGCTTCCTCTATCGCTGATCCCTTTGAGAGAAAGAAAGAAAGCTGGAAGGGTCAGGGAAAATACAGATATCAAGAAGAAGAGAACGACAATAAAGCAGACAAAACAGAGACAGAAAGAATAAATAAGATTCGCATTTCCTGAAGGAAATGCCAGTGCTTGCAAGAAGAGCAAAAGAACCATATAAATGTTTCAGGATATAAATTTGGTTCTGTGGAAATGAAAAGCTGAATCAGTTCCTCACCAGCTTACCCTCCCTCCTGCAGTCACATTCTTATAATTTTATTGAATACTGATACTCTCTTGCTAGTCAGGACTGTGTGAAATGGCACATTACATTTCAAACAAGTTTACTAATTTACAAGTACACATGCTAGAAAGCATTGGCAGTGCGCATACACTGGGAGTTGGCAACAATCTGGGCTTTTTGCTGCAAACTTTAAAGAACTAGTCTTGCAGTGTGCACTTGGTTTCAAACAGCTGTAGATGTTTAAATAGATACAAGAAAAAAAACAAACGTCACAATTTAGGATGTAAATATTATAAAAAGAAGCAGAAGAACAAGAAGAGTATGCAGAAGAACAAGAATCAGAAGTAAAAATGTGTAGAAGATGTAGAAAAAGAAAAATGTGAAGAATAAGAAGGTGAGGATGAATATGGTGAAGAAGATGCAGGAGAAGACTGAACAGTTAGACTGAACAGTGGGACATTTAGACTGAACAGACTGAACAGTGGGACAGTTTGACTGAAGAGTGGGACATTTAGACTGAACAGTTAGACTGAACAGTGGGACATTTAGATTGAACAGTGGGACAGTTTGACTGAACAGTGGGACATTTAGACTGAACAGTGGGACAGTTTGACTGAAGAGTGGTACAGTTAGACTGAACAGTGGGACAGTTTGACTGAACAGTGGGACATTTAGACTGAACAGTGGGACAGTTTGACTGAAGAGTGGTACAGTTAGACTGAACAGTGGGACAGTTTGACTGAAGAGTGGTACAGTTAGACTGAAGAGTGGTACAGTTAGACTGAACAGTGGGACAGTTTGACTGAAGAGTGGTACAGTTAGACTGAACAGTGGGACAGTTTGACTGAAGAGTGGGACATTTAGACTGAACAGTGGGACAGTTAGACTGAACAGTTAGACTGAACAGTGGGGCAGTTTAACTGAAGAGTGGTACAGTTAGACTGAACAGTGGGACAGTTTGACTGAAGAGTGGAACATTTAGACTGAACAGTGGGACAGTTAGACTGAACAGTTAGACTGAACAGTGGGGCAGTTAGACTGAAGAGTGGTACAGTTTGACTGAACAGTTAGACTGAACAGTGGGGCAGTTAGACTGAACAGTTAGACTGAACAGTGGGGCAGTTAGACTGAAGAGTGGTACAGTTTAACTGAACAGTTAGACTGAACAGTGGGGCAGTTAGACTGAAGAGTGGTACAGTTTGACTGAACAGTTAGACTGAACAGTGGGGCAGTTAGACTGAACAGTGGGGCAGTTAGACTGAACAGTGTGACGTTAGACTAAACAGTTAGACTGAACAGTGTGACAGTTAGACTAAACAGTTAGACCGAACAGTGGGGCAGTTAGACTGAACAGTGGGACATTTAGACTGAACAGTTAGACTGAACAGTTAGACTGAAGAGTGGGACAGTTTGACTGAAGAGTGGGACATTTAGCCTGAACAATGGGGCAGTTTGACTGAAGAGTGGTACAGTTAGACTGAACAGTGGGACAGTTAGACTGAAGAGTGGGACATTTAGACTGAAGAGTGGGACAGTTAGACTGAACAGTTAGACTGAAGAGTGGGACAGTTAGACTTAACAGTTAGACTGAACAGTGGGGCAGTTTGACTGAAGAGTGGTACAGTTAGTCTGAACAGTGGGACAGTTAGACTGAACAGTGGGGCAGTTAGACTGAACAGTGGGACAGTTAGACTGAACAGTTAGACTGAACAGTGGGACAGATAGACTGAACAGTTAGACTGAACATTGGGACAGTTAGATTGAACAGTTAGACTGAACAGTGGGACAGTTTGACTGAACAGTTAGACTGAACAGTGGGACAGTTTGACTGAACAGTGGGACAGTTAGACTGAACAGTGGGACAGTTTGACTGAACAGTGGGACAGACAGACTGAACAGTTAGACTGAACAGCGGGACAGTTAGATTGAACAGTTAGACTGAACAGTGGGACAGTTAGACTGAACAGTGGGACAGTTAGACTGAACAGTGGGATAGTTAGTCTGAACAGTTAGACTGAACAGTGGGACAGTTAGACTGAACAGTGGGACAGTTTGACTGAACAGTGGAACAGTTAGACTGAACAGTGGTACAGTTAGACTGAACAGTTAGACTGAACAGTGGGACAGTTAGACTGAACAGTTAGACTGAACAATGGGACAGTTAACAGTGGGACAGTTAGTCTGAACAGTTAGACTGAACAGTGGGACAGTTAGACTGAAAAGTGGGACATGTAGACTGAACAATTAGACTGAACAGTGGGACAGTTTGACTGAACAGTGGGACAGTTAGACTGAACAGTGGGACAGTTTGACTGAACAGTGGGACAGTTAGACTGAACAGTGGGACAGTTAGTCTGAACAGTTAGACTGAACAGTGGGGCAGTTAGACTGAACAGTGGGACAGTTAGACTAAACAGAGGGACAGACCGAACAGTTAGACTGAACAGTGGGACAGTTAGACTGGGCATTTAGAATGAACAGTGGGACACTTAGACTGAACAGTAAGACTGAACAGTGGGCATTTAGACTGAACAGTGGGGCAGTTAGACTGAACAGTGGGACAGACCGAACAGTTAGACTGAACAGCAGGACAGTTGGACTGAACAGTTAGACTGAACAGTGGGGTATTTAGACTGAACAGTGGGACAGTTAGACTGAACAGTGGGACAGTTAGACTGAACAGTGGGACAGTTAGACTGAACAGTTAGAACAGTCTAACTGTCCCATTATGGAAAAAAATGAAGCAGCAGCAGAAGAAACCAAGAAGGTGAAGAAGAAGAAGAAAATGCAGAAAAATAAGGTGCAAATGAAGATGGTGAAGAAGTAGATACAGAAGTAGAAGAAGGTAGTGCTGAAAACAAAGGTGCAGAAGAAGAAAGTGCAAAAAAAAGAGGTAGGTGAAGAAGAAGAAGAAGAAGAAGAAGAAGAAGCAGAAGAATGCTTGATGTGCCTTGCACGCACTGTAATAAGAGGAATAGCTTTAGTGGGACAATGGGAGCAAAACTTCGAGAGATACTCACTCTTGTGAGGATCCAGGCTGGCCCGTGGATATCATGCCCTGCCAAAACTAGAGAATTAGATAAATAAATAGACAACAAAACACAGCCTATCCACACGCATACAAACCGTCTGTGCACTCTAGATACACGAGTTATCACATTACCATTGAAAATTGAGGTGTACTATGTGCCATGCAGTCTAGTTATCTTGAGTGTGGCATTAGTGGGTTTATCTGATGAAGGCAGGTGATGGGGCACAGCTCTGAGGGTGTGTAATGGGATTGGACCTGACGCAGGCGGCCCGGTGGCCAGCCGTGTGGCTGAAGTAAGTGTACTGATAGGTGGGTGCCAGAGGGCGGTCTTACCCCTGCTGCTCCAGGGAAGGCAGGACGCGGGATGCCCGGAAGACCCAGTTTGTTGTGGATGGCTGTTGCAGAGACGATCTGAGCCGACGACATGGAGGCCATACTCTGAAGAGCTTTGTCCTTCACGCTCTGATCCTTTAATAGCATTTAAAAAAGAAATGAGAACTCAGAAAGGGATGGACACAGTGAGCTAGGGGTTAAACTGTTTCTGCAACAAAACACGGTTCGTTACACACGTTTGTATCATGGTTCATCTCATGTCTTGCAAGTCTGAGACCAATCTAAATGCTTCTTGAATGTGTTTTTTATTTTATTTTTTATTATTACAAAAATGTACACTACCTGTACTAAAAGTTACAATTTTTGATGTTTTTTTGAAAGTTTCTTATGCTCACCAATGCTGCATTTTTATGATCCAAAATACAGTAAAACAGTAATATTATGAAATTGTATTATAGTTTAAAATAACTTGAATATAGTTTAAAATGTAATTTATTCCTGTGATGGCAAAGCTGGATTTCCAGCAGCCATTATCCCAATCTTCAGTTTCACATGGTTTCCACAAAAATATTCAATATCAATAACAATAAGAAATGTTTCTTAAGCACCAAATCATCACATTAGAATGATTTGTGAAAGATAATGCGACACTGAAGACTGGAGAAATGAAGCTGAAAATTCAGCTTTGCTAGGAATAAATATAAGACATTACAATAGAAAACAGTTCTTTTAAAGTGTAATGATATTTCTGAGTATTACTGTTTGTTCTGTATTTTTGAACAAACAAACAAATAAATAAGAGACTTCTTTGAAAAACATTTAAAAAATCTTAATTATTCCAAACTTTTTGACTAAGTTAAGTTTAAGCTAAAAAAAAAATTCTTACTATTCACTTAAATTGTTTAAACATTTTGTAATAAATTAAAAAAACAAATGCAATAAAACATTTTTGGACCCCCTTGTGAAGTGATGTTCACTGCGATAACAGGTTATCCTGCAATAATGACACTGTGAGTAAATATTTGTGAAGCAGTGGTCTTAATCAATCATCACGAACAATGAAAGTGTAAAAATATTTCTATATTTACTGAATTCGAATTGACCACAGAACAATGATACAAACCGAACCGTGAGACATTTGAAACAATCACCCCCTCATTGAACATAGGACAATAAAGCAGCCCACGCACTCACACACAAAGACCACAGACAAGAAAGCATGTTAAAAGATTCTTCAAAGCTATAAAGCCATTGATCTTAAGAGGAATGTGCTAGCATTAAAGACGGAAAGTCTGAAAAGAGCGAAAGCCTTCAGCGCAAGGAACGGGAGATTATAATGTTTAATATCGAGGGCAGAGTGAATGAGAAGTGAATTTGATGTTATATATTCTCTTGCAGCTCCTATTTCTAATAAACTGCATTGTGTCCGTCGGGAACAAGGGTTAAGTAATATTAACTTTCTTTTTTTTTTTTTGCTGTGTGTAATGTTCTCATTCTAAAAGATCCTATCAAGGTCACTGTACTGAGATGAAGCAGTACAGATGTTTCAGCTCAGAGAAAAGGGCCTGAAGGACATCGCTTTCTCCTTTACACATCCTCCTTGTTATTTTCACAAGGAGGCTAAAGACGATATCTGTATATAGAGTTTAAATAACTCAAGGAATGTCTGTGCATAGACGGATTTATAAAAATGCTAATTTAATTAACTGAGCTAAAGAGTGTATGCCTAATTTCTACAAAGGCAAACACTCCACGTGCTTATTGTATAGTGTGCATGGCCATATCAGGATGGAAGTCCTGCCACTGATCATGTTAAACAGCCAGTGAATGGAGCAGAACTGCATTGAAAAGACAGTGAAAAGTGGGCATAAGCTAAGGATGAACATGCTGGGAGTCGCGGCTCACGTATGAGAGAGTGAGAGCTGCTTAGAGAGAGGCAGAGAGGCTCAGAGCTCAAGCAGGTGTTTAGCAGCTGCTATACTGTGACGGCGACACGTTGATGCACAGTCAAGAGCGCCGAGGACTCGTACTTACCATGCTTGTCACCTAAATGCAAACAAACAAGGTTACATTGTCAATTTTCAATTCGCACTTTTTGGCAAGTTAATTCAAACAATTTATAAGTGTGCTGAGAGACTTGTTAACAGATTTATAGATCTGATTTACAGATTAATTCCTGCTGAAAGACCAGCATAAATTGTGTTTTGGATGCAGGATTCTTAAAGGGCTAGTTCACCCAAAAATGAAAATTCTGTCATTAATTCCTCACCCTCGTGTCGTTCCAAACCCGTAAGACCTTCGTTCATCTTCGGAACACAAATTAAGATGTTTTTGATCCCCTGATAGACAGCAATTTATTTAACACTTTCAAGGTCCAGAAAGGCAGTAAAGACATCGTTAAACTAGTCCATGTCACTCCAGTGGTTCAACCTTAATGTTATGAAGCGACAAGAATACTTTTTGTATGTAAAAACAAACAAAAATAATGACCTTATTCAACAATTTCTTCTCGTCTGTGTCATTCTCCTACGCAGTTGACGTAATAAATACAGTGCAGCGCTTCTGAGTTCTATGTCAGAACGGCGGCTCACCATTGGCCAGCTCCTGCGTCAGCATCACACGCATGCATTGTGGTGCTGACGTGAACGGCATCGGCCAGGGGTAAGCCTGCGTTCTGACTAGCTATTCGGAAGGGATTAGCTTTACAAGGGTACATGGAGTAATTGTACCACATTTTTAATTAAATTTTCGTGCCTCTGACAATTAAGTGCTTTCGACCAGAAAACACGAGGTTTGCCACAGACTTGTCCTGCTGCCTAGAACACAACTGAATGCTTTTTCAAGGTCCTCCATACTTGAAAAACAGGAATTGACAGAATATTTATGTACATATTTACAGTGGGTCTATTAGCATGGGATTAGTCTTACCTGAGGTAATTTTTCCGGATGGTTTTACAGAAGGTAAATGTCGCCGTAATCTTTACTGACATTGGCCGTAGTGATTACTGAGATGGCACATTCAGACAGGACTAAAATCACTGAGAAGCTCTGGTAACAATGACTTTACCCCACCTCTCCAAGTTAAACTAATCCCGTCCAAATAGGGCTATTGTTGAATAAAGTCGCTATTTCTATTCGCTTCATAACATTAAGGTTGAACCACTGGAGTCACATTGGCTATCTTTACTTCCTTTCTGGACCTTGAAAGTGGTAATAATGTTGCTGTCTATAGGGGGGTCAGAGGGCTCTCAGATTTCATCAAAAAACATCTTAATTTGTGTTCCGAAGATGAACGAAGGTCCTATGGGTTTGGAACAACACGAGGGTGAGTAATTAATGACAGAATTTTCATTTTTGGGTGAACTAGCCCTTTAAGTAGTTTAATTTGGTTAGACAGTTTTCACCGTTTTCACCAGCTAACACCATGCTCACACAGCCTCGTAAGGCATGTTGCGTCACACAACGCTAGACAGCTTTAGATTATGTTTTTAATGTTGACATGGTGCACTATAGTCATGTTATTCCTCTTTTCCGTCTAACATGGAATGATTCTATTTACAAATATATATTACAAATACCATGAATTGATGACTATTAAATATATTTCTGTCATGACAACTCTCGGGAGAGATTGGCATGGTAATGGATATGGCAATGTTAATGTATTTGGTCTTGGCGGAATAGATCTGCTACACTGCTGCTGCTGCTGCAGAGCAAGTAAAGAGACTTGCTACTGCCAATACATTCACAGACATTGCTGTGAAACATGCAGTTGCTTCTGCATATGTAGCATACATGAATTAACCCCCTGTAGCAAATCTATACAGGTGGAGCTGGGAGAGGTGGAGGGTTTCTAAGAGCGTGCTGCAGACTGTTAACAGCAACACTACTGGTATTTATTTTGAGTGTTGATCTGCAGCTCATTGGCCGCTGATGCAACAGCAACCAATCAGCTGCGCTATGAGATAATGATGTGATCATCTAGCGTTTTATGCCAGAATTAGGTATTCACTATATACTTAATCTTTTGACAATTAAGTAGGAAACAAATTAACCAATTTTATTTAACAGTCTCAGGTTAGGGTGCGTTTACCAAAAGCATTGTTATCCAACCACAGCAAATTCCATTGTTACTCAACAATTCCAAAAACACAGTTCCAACGAACATGCGCAAATGGCATCGCAGACTTGTGTGGTTGAGTATAGCTCTCATCCCGTGCTTAAAGGATTAGTTCACTTTAAAATTAAAATTACCTCATGATTTACTCACCCTCAAGCCATCCTAGGCGTACATGACTTTCTTCTTTCTGTTGAACACAATCGGAGTTATATTACTACATATCCTGACGCTTCCAAGCTTTATAATGGCAGTGACGGGGTCCATTGAGTTTGAAGCTCAAAAAAGTGCATCCATCCATCATAAACGATCTCCACACGGCTCCAGGGGGTTAATGAAGGATTACTAATATAACTCTGATTGTGTTCATCAGAAAGAAGAAAGTCATATGGTCATGGGGAAATTTTCATTTTAAAAGTGAATTAATCCTTTAAAAGCATATAGTTTCTTGTTGTTATGACATGCTTACATAGTTCATGCTTTTGGGCACAATAAGCAAGCTAACATGAGGTACATTCAATCATTTTCATTCCATTTATATATATTAGTGCATCAATAATCAGTGCAGTTCATGTGTATGACGTAAGACGAATCCCACAATGAATCAAACATCAAATAAAGCAAAACGACAGGTGATCAAAAATAGCAAAGTAGCCCACAGAAGTGTATGCCAATTAAATACTGCATGTTAACATGATTAAAAATAACAGCTTTTTGTTGTAGCTATGTGTAAAATAACTATAATATGACATTATTATTATGTCATTAACGACAGTCTTATATTTTTAAACCAACTTGGCTTAAATGACAGAGGTGCAACCATGTTACTACAGTTTTGGGAAACAGTCATGACTAGCTAGCTAATTTATTTAATGATGCATCATACTATGGAAGTTAAGCAGCGAGCTGTGTCGTTGTACTGTACGGTAAGCGTACCCCTGATTGGTCCACGGTTAGGTCGCGTGCAGCTTTGACGCTTTTAAACGACGCAATTAAAGTCGCCGCCAGCTGGTGAAGAGGGTGCTGACCAGTACAGAACTAGTTCTAACCATCATAAACTAGAATTGAAATTGATGCTGGTCTTTTCATCAGGGATATATCACAATGACTGAAATGTTGGTTCGATACCACCGCTTTGCTGTATATTGCTAATTATGAATATGAATATTGTGAATTCTGAATCATTTTTATTTTATAAATGTGATTTTAGTGATATGCTAAGCCCTCTGAAGTCACACATGCTAATAGTAAAACCAAGATTAAGGACTCAGTGTGAGAGCTGGTCAAGCAGATGATCTGCAGAAAGCATCTTTAGGGAAGATTTATAGCTGATAATATGGCAGTTTGAGATTACTGTGGCTAGGGTTTCATTACAGACCAGCTCAAAGAGGGGCACCATAATGACAGTCATTTCAGTCAACATGTCTCAGATAAGAGCACACTGGGCAGGTTTACTATAATGCTACGCTGCAAATGGCAGGAGGGAGCTCAAATTCTTCCCCGCTCCTGATTTCTAATTTGCTTTAGATGAGAGTAGACAGAGACCCATACAAAAGCTGGCTGTTTTTACTCAGGCAGCCGCCAGTGTCCCTGAAAGACCAGCCATTCATGGCGGAAATGCACACAGACGCTCCACTAGGCACACACACACACACACACACACACACACACACACACACACACACATACACTCGCACACAAATGGGGGAGTCATTAATCTATCCGAGTAAACTGGGAACTGTGGAAAAGTGTGCTGGTCAAAAGGAGTTAGTCATCACCTCACAAAAAGAAAGAGAACAAAACAGAAGGAGACGGAGAAGTCAGACCAACCTCAAGGTCTTTTCAGTAAACACAGACATTAGGAAATGACCCTTGCAGATGTATCTTAAATGACAGGTCAATTTATTATCAGATTATCCCTTCCACAAAAGGCACCTTTTTTTGTAAGCCGCAGCCTTTGTGGATGAGATGCATTTGATGTAAGGTGATTATATGCAGCACACTTTGCTGTTTATATGGCTGAATCATACAGAGGGAGTGGGGTGTTTGGAAATGGTAGGAGAGAATGTGGTGGTGGTGGGGGGGCTAGTGATTTCAGTAGTTTCATTAATGCAGCATGAGGAAAGCGTTTGACGGCCAGTGGGTTATTGAAAAAAAAAAAGCCAGGAGAAAGAGCGAGAAGAGAGGGGAACGCCACAAAAAGCATCTGAGCGACGGCCCTAATGGGGCTCTTTGGGCCAGACTTCTTGTGCAGAGCGTTTGGGAAGAACAGATGACCTCATTAAACTCCAGGGGAGATAAAAGGCAAAGCAGTGCTCGTTTTACTCTAGACTGTGCTCTTCCTATAGTCATGTGGCCGCTCGTGTTGTTTAAGCAGTGACCAGAATCCTGCTGAACTCTGACCTCCAGCTCTCAGCCACTCTCACCAGCTGAAGCATACTGCCAGCATGAGACACTCCACACACGACACACACACACATGCAAACATGACAGAGAAATGCATTCATGTGACCAGCAAAGTACATTGTGCTTTTGAGGCTTTGTTTTGTCATAATAATTCATTCTAGTTTATATACTCTCATTTAATTTGTAGAGGCAACTATAAGCCATTCAAAGGTTGATGTCACTGTAACTGTGTCACTATCAAAAGTAACAAGCAACACTCAACCAATGGCGTTAGCTTGGGGGAAGGCTAGAAGTTTGCCTGGCCAATGGCAGATAGACTGTTTATGAAATCTTAGGAACCTTAGAGTACGTTTACACGGCAACGATGTACTAAAAACGGAAACGTTTTTCCTTTGTGTTTTTCACATACAGACGACAACGTTGTCAAAACGATCCCGTTCACACAGATCCACAAAAACGGCTAAAAGCACTATATTATGCAGTCCCACCAGTTTCTAGCGATCAAAATGACTGATTTTGTGGTGGTAATTTACAGAAATTTGCGGGGAATTTTTTATAATTAGGACACCACATTTACCATATTATGTATTATGTTAGATGCACAATAGTGATACATGACAATAGAATAAACAAAACACATAAATCTTGTTGATTTTGGTATTATACAAAAAAAAAAAAAGACATAGCATGATCACTTAGGGTGGGAAAAGTGACCAAAATATTGTAAGTAAACCATCGCTTTCACTTTAACACAGTCCACATACTGTGCATGCACAACGTCTGTATCCTCGAGAAAATAATGCATTGCAGCTTTAAATAAAGTGGGGATATGTAATATTATTTATTTTTGTGATAAAAATAACTCTTTGAGAAATGCCGCGTAAATAAATGGCCAAAACGCATAAAAAGTTTTCAGTTTTTAGTCAAAAATAGTGTAGTGTAAACGTCCCCTTAAGCCCTATTCGGACGGTAATTGTTTCTCACGTGGACGTCCGTAAAAATAAATGTGCATGCCACCTCAGTGATAAAACTCGTGCATTCGGATGGTGATTTATTCACGGTGGAGGAGCGAGTTTTGTGATCCTGCGCACCTGGGAGCCTGCTCACGCGGTCAATGACATGATTGTGCTGTAAATAAAATGTCACATGCTTGGTATAAGAAGAATAAATGCATGTTTAATTTAATAATAGGAAAATAATATCCTAATTATTATTTAATTACTTAAATCTGTTTAAAAATATGAAGATATATAGATGCACATTATAGTGCATCTATATATCTATATACAACATATACAACATGGTTTTCTGTCTTGTATTTTATCTAATATAATATCATATAATATCTTTATATGCACAATATAATTTTATATCTACCATAAAATAATTTATCATTATATATGTTTTATAGAATATTTCCTTATACCGTAAAGATTTAGTTTGTGAACTTCTAAAAATGCTATCCCCAAAATTACAGGGATAGAAAACTGGGATTTATAAAACCTCAGTTCCACTTCAGTGAGCGGCAAAATTAGCTGCATTACGGAACAAACTTAATAGTTGCCTTTTCTCTCCAGAGCTATAGAATTTCACATCCATATTAATTTTCAAAGCATATGGCTCTTTTCAGGTTTGCGGCATGTGCCAACTGTTGCTGCACCCCTGCTATATTTAACCAGGAGTCAGCATGGGACCTATAGCGTTAGACTCAGAGCACACACGCACTTAGTGGTCAGTGAAACACAGAGGAGAAAACGGCCACTGATGAGCATGAAAGGAGGATGCACATCGGGGACGGAGTACAGGCGTTGAATTATGTATGCTAAACAGGCCGTCGCATGCGAGGTTATCTAGGTTACAGGAATTAGAGCAACAAGGCATTCACAGGAAACAGGAAGTGAGACGCATGGCAACCACAAGCCCAAAAGCAGAAAAGCGCATACCTTTAGCTTGGAATGAAATTCACGAGATTTCCTTCTGGCAAGAACCTGAATGTGACTAGACACCTGCGGGGTAGGGGAGGGGAGGAAAACAAAGGAACAGCCTGTAACCATGGCGATGAAAAGCCCCCCTGCAACTGGGCAGAGCCAGACGTACCTTGATGGCAGCTTGGATTTCTCGAACTTTCTTTCTTGCTAAGACCTGTATGTGACTAGACACCTCCGTTTTTCAAAACAAAACAAGAAAAGCAAAAAGAAAAGAAAGCAATCAAGAATTACAGACATTTTGAACAAGTCAAACATTTGGCTTTAGCGCACCTTTCGCTCGGCTTCGTTAAAAGAAAAGCGTGGCCAAGCCGACGGCCGTCCAGCGC
The DNA here is from genome assembly GCA_018749465.1 of Paracanthobrama guichenoti. NCBI lineage: Eukaryota > Metazoa > Chordata > Actinopteri > Cypriniformes > Gobionidae > Paracanthobrama > Paracanthobrama guichenoti. The sequence continues at coordinate 54,141,736 of CM031949.1, forward strand.
ACCGGCCCGCTCACCTCCTCACTTAAGTGAGCTGATTAAGGAGGATGCAGGCTTCTTAAGCACATTAAGACAGCGCAGATGTGATCTTCTGTGTACTGAATGAGAATGGCCACGTCTAGTATTCTTCGGGGAGGAGAGCGAGAGCGGCCGTGTGGGCCCCGGGGCCCTTTAACCGCTGCTCTGCATATTCCACCAAGTCAGAAATCTGTTTGTGAATTATGTACTAATGGTGTATTAATAGTGATGTGAGGTGGGAGGTTGTGTGATGTTGTAATGAGGCTCTGCTCCGGGAGTTACGTGGAGAGCGTTCCTCGTCTTAATCAGGCCAATCACACACAAGTGGCTGTTGAGCGGGCCTCGCGTTCAACGCGGCGTTAATGAGGTCGACGGTCTCCAGAGGCCCGCCGCTCTCAACTCTTCAGCCTGGCAAAGTCACATTTACACATATCTCAGCAGCACAAGTGGTTCTTTGACCTTTCCAAATTAATTACAACAATCACTTCAATGGTTCAGGCTTAGCCAAATGAAATTACAATGGGACTGTTGCGATGTTTCAGCGTTTGGGTCGATTTCTGGACTTTTCACTTTGCTGAGAATTTGAGAAGTGTCCTCACATAATATTGTCCCCAGAGGTTTATGCCATTTCAATCCATCAATCGTTAGGAAATCACTTTATGTAAAGGCGTGTTCTGGGTTAAACACAACGTTAGGTTTGTCAACACGATTTGGGGCATGCTGCCGATTACAAAAGCTAATAATTACAATACAGCCCTCAGTTTGTAAATCAAATTTTGAAAAGTGTTCAGTGCACTTTGCACTGTTTAAACTACTAGTTGTAGGAAATGCAATTATGTGATTTTTATGTGATTAAAGTCAAGTCGAAGTCGACTAGTCGCTGATGACGTCATTAATTAACAAATAAGCCTGAACCTCGAGCTGAGAGTTGAACGCAGGTTCCCAGCAAGCAATAGCCGTCATATCACCGTCTCGGTTAACTATAGACCCGATATAGTCCGGCTATCAGTAACCCACTTCTAGCCAAAATAGCCTTGAATTTGGTTACATGTCGATTTTGCCAAAATAACTTGCGAGATGTGTGATACTCCATCATGTAAGCAAGTCAAGTTAGCCTAGAAGTTAGGGCTGACGACGTCTTTTAAACGCAAAATGGCTTGCCTTGTGCACATCTATGGCAAATGACACAGCGCTATTGCTTCTTCATAACAGCGTATTTTAATAGTTCTTTTGTCTTTGGGTTGTTATATTTCTCACAGATTTCTGCTGGTTCTGAATCAGATACAGATAAAGTTGCACAGTAAATGTTTCATTTATATGAATGCATTAGTGAGAGAGCGATTGTGTGTGAACCAATTAATAATAGTCAAGCTGTGGGTTTTAGTTACTAAGAAATAGAACTCTTCAGTTTCTAAGCTATTATATTGATAAATCACAGAACAGTGTTGACAGCACATTTCTGCACTACTGAATGTTTCTCTCTGTGTGTGTGTGTGTGTGTGTGTGTGTGTGTGTGTGTGTGTGTGTGCGTGCGTTACAATGCAGCAGCGCATTAGTTTAGAATGGCGATTAACTTACATGTACAATAAACTGTTTAAAACGTGCATTCATCCAATCAATATTATTAATTTTAATTAACAATGAGCAATACATTTGCTACAGTATTTATTAATTAATCTTTGCTAACTTTAGTTAATAATTGATTCAATTAAATGTATTTTTCATTGTTAGTTCATGTTGACTAATGTAGTTAACGAATGTTGTAACATCATTGTAAAGTGTTACCAATATTTGACTGCTCAATGCAGTAATTGACCAATCAGAATAAATTATTCTAGCGAGTTATAATAAGTGAATTTATCAAACAACCTCGTTCAGTGCAATGTTAGGGCTTGGGCGTATAGGGAACAAGGCAACTGTTAAATTATATTATATAATGGTCCTAAAACAGTGTGATAATTGTAAGAGATATTCTGCTGCTGTACTGTAGTAACTTACTGTAAACACTTTTCTTGTTTGTTTTAACAAACTGAGGGATCAGAGAGCGGCCTAGATACAATATAACTTGGAATATTCACATATCTCATTTAAAACAAGAGGATGTCTTGTATCATGTTCCCTGCCTGCTGTAGTAAATCTGATAAGAGCTTTGAGACATGGCCCCCCCTTAAAGCTGCACCAACACATTTACAGTAGATCACCAAATGATAAATTACATTACAATCAAATGGAGAAAATCAGTTCTGAACAGGTCATCATTAAAATTGTGTTAGCTAATGTGTGAGTGAGTGTGTCAGCGGCGTGTTCTCATACAGCTGAATGAAACATCTGCCGGCTGAGCCCAGCGTTCAGGGTCCGTCTCTTCTACAATCGCATTAGCGTTCTTGCGCCCAGCCTGAGCATGCTGCAAAGCTTCATGCTCCTTTATGAGCGGATGTGTGTGTGTGTGTGTGTGTGTGGGTACAAACTTATGTATGTGTGTGAGAGTAGGGGTGGGCAATAAAGAAATTTTGTCAAGACAATTGGTGTTCCAATATCCTCAACTACCTAGATGCAAAGAAAAACCAACAGGTGACCCTCAAATTCCTGTTTCCCTCCGTAAGCCGAAGCAGCACATATTTTTTATTAGTGTTCTGAAAAGAGTGTTTTGATATATCTTTAACACAATCTCACAATGTGATCACAAAAAATACCTGTGCAAACTATTCATTCATTGTTTGAAAAGTACATCTTTGCTTTACAAGGTAAATCTTACTGAATACAGATATGTTCAATAGTTTACAGCTACAGTTTGGGGTTTTTGTTCAAGTGGTCAATTTTATTATATTTTTAATATACTATATATATATATAGTGCTGTCAATTTATTAGAAAAAGTAATCATATTTTTCTGTAATTAATCGAGAGTAATTACAGATTAATCAGCATTACATTTTTACATTTGTATATTCTAATAACTTCACATTTAAACTCCAAATTGAAAAAGAAACCACATAAAGCCTATATTTTAAATATTTGTTTAATGACATTAAACGAAAGAAGGCATCACCGAGACCAATACAGCTACTGATGTCTCTATGAAATTGATTTTTTTCTCAATTTTAGACATTAATTGTAGCAAATTCAGCATTACAATATAATTGAAAACTATAAATTGTAACATGTATTAGGCTTTAATAAATACAACAACTTTTAATTTAAGTGAACTTAAAACAATCTTCACACAAACCCATTATAATAAATGTCACATTTACCTGCCCTTCAATATATACATATTTTCTTTTCTATTGGCTCAGTCAGACTTTCAGATTTTCTTTTTCAGATTTGTACTTGCACTGTCAAAATGCACAAAAAGTTATTGATATTACCACATATTACTAATTCATATATAAAAGTATATTAAAAATATTTTATAATTTACCACTTGAACCAAAATGCCAAACTGTAGCTGTAAATTATTGAACATATCTGTGTTCAGTAAGATTTAGAGATTTAGTATTTTGTGTGATCACATGGTGCGATTGTGTTATAAATATAAATATAGCGAGTGAGTGAGTGATTTTCTCTTTTTCTATTGTTCTTTGATTAACATTAATGACAGACAGCACTATGTTTATTAGGTTGCTGTCACTTTAAGACTTGCCGCACACGATGCGGATCTGACACGCATCCCATTTTCTCACAATTCTTTATGTTCATTTAACTCATTTAAGACTGTGCTTGTGAGGATACTCGACAAAACGGGCATTTTGGCATAATTTTTCACTGTCTTATCACGCTTGAATGGTTTAAAAGCATTTGCATGAATAAGAGCATGCTCATATAACGTAACGCTGCCAAAATATGATGGGGAAAAAACGGATGCTGCATTAATTGCATTAAATATTTTGAACACGTTTAACTGAAAAAATTAACTGCATGCATTAATTTTGACAACACTAAATATTATATATAATATAAATTTTAAGAATACCATAATGCACATTTTTCCTTATATCGCCCACCCCTAAGTGGATGTCTTTATTTCTGCTGTTCATTGTGTGTGCTGTAAGTTCTCTCTCTGCAGAAGCTCAGATAGCAGGCACATTCAACAGTACTGGCCTTCCCCTGTTTAGTGGCATGCATGCAGGACCACGGATTCTCTTACCTGTTTCCGTGTCCTTGTCTTCCCAGTTCTGAGTTTAATGTATCTGGCAATCAGCTCATTCCGACCTAGGGAAAGACAAAAGATGTGTTAATGTAAAATGTGTGGAGATGTAACGCTATAAATTCAACGCAGAAATGTATGGCCTTGAGTTCATATGTATGAGCCAAAATTTCTACCACCTCATTTGTTCCCATCATGTCAGCAACATGTAGCAATCTTTACCCCAGTGAATAAACAAACACGCCTAATTTAAATGAAAACTTGGCTGTGCGTGCTATTACCATAATAATAGCCCAACAAATCTACATCTTTTCAGTTTAATCTAATTTAATCCCAATTTCTTCAAAGCCTCATGCTATGAAAAGAAATAGATCCAGACATTCATATGGTTACAGCACGTAATGACAGAGAACATATTCATTTAACACACTACTGTTCTCACTAAATAATAATTAAAGCATGGTTTTGTAGTGATCTCCAATTAATGGCAGCTCTACACATTCTTGCGCCCTCGGCACTGCTCTAATTACTGATGCAAGGCACAATGACCCCTGCTTAGCCTTTTCATATGTTAATAACATACCGCCACCCCAAAACTATTACGCAAATTATAGGTAAGGAGCCACTCTAATTATGTGTCCAGCTGTAGCCAACGGTTGCCATAGAACCCTTGCTTTTTTTTTTTTTATTCAGGGCCGTGTAATAAAACTAGCTTTTTAAACAGGCAACCACAGAATTGATGTAGCTAAAATTTACCACGTGTCCACCCAATTTACTTTGAAAGAACAATAAATGGTATTTTCAGCAAAATATAATTAGCATAAAGAATGGCGAACATGCATATGTGAATTACACACACAAAGATACATGTATATAGAGAGAGAGATGCAGAAAACCACACTATATTTATGTATGAAATTTGCATAGCTGGAGGCTATTATGTGGATAAAAGATGGAAAGATGGAAATCCTCTCCATTTTGAACTGGAACTCTGTCCCCCCTTGAAATTCAATCCCTGATGATCTGAACGCAGCAAGACTTGAACTCAAAATTGCCATATTAACACCCCTGCTCAACATGTAACTAACCACCAGGCCATGGCTCCATCAAAGCACATGCTAAAATTAAAGGTAGACTTGTCGAATAAAAAAAGATGAGTTGAGGAGGTGAAGCAGCAGATGTGTTCTGGGTGTGGAGTGGGGTGACTGGCCATGGCGGAGGCTGGGCTGAGGTCTGTTGTTTGTGAAATGGGCACACACTGAGATGGCAAAGCCGCATCATCCACCTGCTGTGCGCTGGGTTCGCTGTGTTCAGGTGGGCTGGGTAATCTCCTGAGCTTCTGCTATTAGGCACACCTGTCGTGTGAAAGGGAATCACTTTCTCACTCACCTCCTCTCTCTTACGTACCAGTAATTTGCTTTTCTCTCGTGAGTTTTAAAACCAAGGGGAATCATAAAGAATGAATTGGACCTGTTGATATCAGGGTTTTTTGTATGTTTTTACAGAGCCCAGCACATGACATGCAGGAAAAATATGTATATGACGGCTACAAATTAACAGTTCGTTCCCATGAGTTACTTATATATCAGCATGTTTTACTAAATCATGCACACAAATCATTATTTCCCTCGTTTTACTAAATGGTGGCCATGTTGTAATATATATATATATATATATATAAAATTAAATTTTTCCCGCATGTCATGTGCAGGGCTCCATATGTTTTAGCACTCAAATGACTAAACAAATTATGCAAATGAAGTAATGACACAAACACGCCAACAAAATCAGTGCTGAACACTATTTTGTATTAACAAATCTTTCTGGGTCGTTATGAGAAGGTGTTACAGACTAACACAATCTGTTATATTTTACTGGGACTGTACTGCATCACGACTTTTAAATAAATAAAAATGTTTGTCTACACTGTATGGTAATTATAAAACTCTGCTTCTCTAATCAATAGAAAATGTACATACAATTCCATTTACTGCCTGTTTTTAGCATTAAGTTAATTGCATCAGACAAATAAGCTAGAGATGTGAATATTATACGGTGCAATTTACAATAATAATTATAACCAGCCTAAATTACATCAGGTCTGTTTTGCTAAAAAAAACAACACACTTCATTTAAATACTCATACTTTGGGCCAAACTGGATTGCAGGTGATTAGTGAATAAGAAGGTTTTTACTCTTGAATAACAGCATATAAAAAGGTTTATAAATTTGCCCTAAATTGTCTACAAAAACACTTTGCATAAAGCCGCATTGTGACGAACATCCAAGGGTAATGTATTACTGGAGGGGGGAAAAATGTAGGGAGGGGACTTGGTTCTATGTATTGGCTGTTGATAAGATATACAGTATGCATTTAGAAAATAGAAGATAGATCAAATAAATCTAAAATAAATCTAAAAAAGCCCCAATCAGGCACTGAATCCTTTAAAGACCAAACTCTGGATTTATCCACAAAGCATGTACATGTGTTGCTAGCATTATGTGAGATGTCTAATAACTCCCTCTACAAAGACCTCGTCCTAACAGGTGTGTAGCGCTCCCCAACACAGCCTGAAGCCAATGAGTGTGCGATTCCAACATGCGTGCTTGACGCATGTGCGGGCTGAATGGATGGGCAGCTCTCTTTCTTCACGCAAGGCATTCTGTTCAGGCTATAACAACGGCGGGAGATCATGTGACCTCCAGGACAAATAAATAGCATCTGGGGATTTTCAGTTCCAGCCCACCTCCTCAGCATGCCAACACTGTAATCTCTCCCAGATGAAGCCAGGGCCTCGCCACTTTCAATAATTCACACACTGTGTACACATAACATGACAATAAGGGCATTCATGCAGACGCCTGATTCCTAGATCAAAGCTCACAAACGGCCAGCTGTAAGCATGCTTACTGCTGAATAATTCATTCTTTTCACCGCCTTGAAAAAAACCCTGCTCAGCGGGACTTGGCCAGCATGCTTTCTTTCCTGTGTTTGCCGTGCAAAACAACATTGGCAGAAAGAAACTGAGTCAAAATAAGAGGGTAAGGACACAGGAGGTCCTGCAACCCCAGGAGACAAGATGTCCCCCATGACATTAATAAGAGAAAATACTTAGTTTTTTTGAAGTAATATGCGTAACAGTTTTATTCTAAAAGAGTGTGAACAGGTTGGACTGTGAAACTCTGATTCTAGAACAATGCACAAAAATTCCAATGCAGAACTTTCATTTAAATTATTAATAATTCCGGTTACTGAAAAGCAGGGCTGCACAAATTTGCCAAAGAAAATCATATTGTGATTATTTTGTGATTTGACAAATCAATGAGAATCTATGAATAATAATAATAATACAATAGTTTTTTTAACAGTATATATTATATTGCATACATATTATACATAATATTCCAATATAAATTTTACAGTTTTGGGCTGTTTAAGTTAGTTCAGTTAAAAGTTTGAATGCACTTATTAAAAATCTGGTGAGATGCTGCAAAAAAATGTTTGAAATGACATAAAAACTGAATCTGGCATTCTTTGCTTTGTGTGAACAGGTCCATATGAACGCACCAATTCGATTTAAAGTTTTGCCCAATGGTGGATATTCATGGTGAATATATTCATTCGGCAGTGTGGTGTACACAAGGAGGACAGCCGAGCAGGGGGTGGGAACGGGGAGGATGTGAACTCCTGCAAGAGTGCTCTAGTTGTCAGTCAAAACAGTAGGGAAAGGATTAGGTATTTATGGCCTGACTAAAAAGCAAAGCAGCGAGCAAGAAGAAAACCGTCCTCTCGAGGAAAAACCTTCCCTTAATTTCAAAGACAGCAGAGTCCATATCAATAGCTCCTAAAACAGCAGAAGCCACTCAGTGGGGCCTGCCGGCACCCCTCTTTCTAGGATTGTCCCCCAGCTGACTCTTCATTCAATTAGGAATGCATCTCCGCCCTTTGCACCAACTCCCTCAGAGGAAAGAGGAGCGGACTCCCTTCCCGCTCCCTACTGAGAGCTGTCAGCACTCCCACCTCAATTTAGACACTAACTCATCCTCCCCTGCTCAGACTCCTCAGATATGCACTGACAGACTCTGGCCATTGAAGGCTTTCTCTGAATAGGGTGTGTCTTTGATAGCTGCACAGTCTGGAGCCGAGGTATGACTGACTGTAGCTGGACGTTAACTAAGCCAGAGAACAATTAACAGTCTTGGTACAAGAGGTCAGCCTCTCAATATTCATCCAGCCCTTGGTTCCTGCATCCCCTTCTTGAACTGATGAGGTTTACACAGCTGCTGCATTGCCTGCTACTCCCCCACGACTCCCCACTGCAGCCCACTTTACCACACATTCACTCTCACCTTACAATGCTGCTTCACTCTTTTATAATTAGGTTTCATTACTTCAACGTAGCTGTTCTCAAACAGCTTGGAACAAGCATTTCGTCAGTGTTTTATAGCCGTTTCTTAGTGTTGCCAAAACACCCTAGCATAGGTGAAATTTCAAATTACTAATCACCATTAATGTGTCAAGACTCAATATCTTATCTCAGCCCACAATGACATCGAGATGGTCCTCACTGCAGAACACGAGATCCAGGGGCGGGCTTGGATCCAGATCCAACTCCTCCCCCTTTATATACTCTGATATATTACTTTGTTATATTACTGCAACAACTGAGTCGCAAACTTCACATACTTCTGAAAATTGAGTGTTTAGTTGATCCTGGTAAGCACTCATTGTCACGGTTGCAAACACGACAGTGCTTTTCTTCCACAAGGCAGTTTGGTGTTATGGCATTTGTTTCCATGCGGACCGCTAAAGAACGTGACACACACGTCTCCCGGACATCCTGCAGAATTCAAACAATCAGATGATGACTTCAAAAATCCTGAAGTGTTTCCAGTAAGTGTGCAATATGCATCAAACGTTCAACCAATGGCCAGTGGGCGTGACATCTGAGGCTGAGACTACACCTACCCTAAATCTACCCCAACACCCCCTGGATCTGGATTCAACCCCAACACCCTGGATCTTGTGTTCTGCAGTGGGGTGCTACTGATGACACCCCTTATCTCAAACGTGCCTTGTACATTGTTTACTTGGCGTAACTACCCAGATCAGTGCTGGGACTTTGGACCATAATGCTCTGCTGAACAAACTAGCTGGTCCAAGCTGGTCGTTTATCCTCATTAGATGATCCAAGCTGATTGGTCCAGCTGACTACGGCCAAATTAGAACACCAAAATTCAGTTGTTATGTCCAAAAAAATTACCCTTGATCACCTTAAGTAGGTAACAACAGGTCCAATCCAGCACTTGATAGTCACTCTCTAGTTGATCAACTGGACCAAATGATAGACCATCTTGGTCAAGCTAGTTAGAGCTGGTAGACCACATTGGACCAGCTGCTATGCTCCAGCTTGACTGCCTTAAACTGATATGACCCGGTTTCTTCAACAGGGTGAAGCAACACGTGGCAACTCCCTCCTCCTCGCAGTTTAACTGGGATAAAATCATCATCACCAGCCCTTACATTAGCACCCCCTGTACCCTTCAAAACACTCTGCAGAAGTTTCAAGCTTGTCTAAATTATTGATTAACTGGACTATCAACTGTTGGAACTGGTTTCGACCTGGTAGATCGAAATGATCAAGCTGGTAGACCCCCTTGGAACAGCAACAAATCAGTTTTCATGTCCCAGAAATTAGCTTTAGTTGTGAATTCTCCTTAAAGGTGTAACTCGGATAAAGCCATCATCACCAGCCCTTACATACATCATCACTCAGCCCTACGGCAAGGTCAATCTGGTCAAGATGATTGATTAACTAACTGGACTATCATTTGGTGGACTTGTTGTTGACCTGGTAGACCATCTTGATCAAGCTGTTTAGAGCTGGTAGACCACCTTGGAATAGCAAAAAAAAAAACACAAAACAGCTGTACCAAAAATGAGTTTGAACACCTTAAGCTGGTATGAGCTGTTCTTTTTTCTAGCAACACGTGGCAGTGTCCTCCTCCTTAAAGGTCTAACTGGGATGAAACCATCAACACCAGCCCTTCCATTAGCATCCTCTCAGCCCCTCACAGATAGCACTCCACAGGAGCCAAAGAGCCTCTGCAGCAGGAGTGTGTTATATCATTTAAAAAGACAGCATAAAATTGCCATTGATTCCACACCGAGGGGGTGAAGCAAATAAAGCCCCATCATCCTTCCTGCCAGCATGTCATAGCAAAGATGATTTAATCAAAGCAAAATCCTGCAGCTCGGCTCAGACCCCATGCCATAAACATTGTCCTCATTTATAGTTATAGCATATTAAAGCCTTTTAATGGCTTTGGTTATGTTCTTTGATTGCTAAAAACACATCACATTTTTTTCTCAGAGCATTTTAAAGCACTCATTTCCTGCTGTACCACATTTGTTTAACGCAGGCCTGACCGCACTCACATCTGGTCAGCTGGACAACGATGAAGTCAGTGGATGCTGGACCGTGGCCATACAGTCAGTTAGCAGTGAGAGATTTCTCACATAAATGCTCACTTCAATGGCTTCACCCCATCCAAATCTAGCATTAATCCTCAATAGGCCACAAGTTTAAACTGACAGCAGAAAGGGACTAAAATACTAAGTTTGATTGTTCTTAACATTTATTCCTGAGAGATTTCAAACGTATGCAATAAAAGCATTCTACCTGACCACTGCTGTTCTTTTGAACAAATAATAAATTATCCCTGAATATATTTAATAATAATATATTCATGTATATATATGATGGTGATTTGAGCATTTACACTTTTACACTCAAACCAAATTAATCATACAAATGGGCAATATTACCAAATCTATTGCTAGTTAAAATACACATTACCCAAAGACAATCGGGTATATTTTTGGGGAGTACATTTGAAGAAAGATATACATGTTTGGTTGCTAGTAATTTGGGGTAGTGTAGTTATTAAGTAGTACTTCTGTCACTATGGACAATATACCATAAAAGCATGAATTCTTTGGGTTTGATATTCCCCCGGTGAGACCTGTGGAGACAGCAACCCTTCTCCTGTGTGCAGTACAAGACACAATGCCCCTGCTTCCCTGTCACACGTGATAGATGACTTGAGGGTCTCCGGCTTCCATTAGCATCACAATAGACTAAACCAACAATATGGAGGCATTCACTCCAAGGGTCCCTGGCTTGGCTGGGCTGGGGGAAGGGCCAGAGTGGGGCAAAGGGAGGCAGGCAGGAAGCCTTTTACTCCCAAGAACAACAGCATTCAAGGAACACTGCTTGCTAGGAGGGAAACCCACATAGACAGGAGACAAAAGAGCAAGATTTGTGCACTGGAAGTTGAGCAGGTGACACAGAACTAGATTCAAGTGCGCAACATGAGGCACAAAAAGGGATGCAAAAGTTTATCCAGATTTTCAGATTTCAACATTCACTTTCAACTAAATATCTTACTTCAAAATAATTATTGACTATTCTACTTAGATTAGTAAATGTGACAATATATTTGAACTTGAACTTCCAAGGAACTAAATCTTACCAGAGAAAGTGCCTAATCTTAATCTAGCTATTGAAATCCATTTATAAAGACTGTTTATAAACATCTGAATCATGCAAACCAGTCGCCTAATTCAGGGGGTTTACATTTCCTCATTGCAGGGTCATATGTTACACTTCAGCAAAGTTTCTTTACTGCCATTGTGGTTCCATGAAGAAGTGCTTCCCAACCCTGCTCCTGGAGAACCCGCAACACTGCTGTTTACATGACACTGTTTTCATCTAAAAACTGAAAACATATGTGTTTTGGCCGATTTTTATTACGCATTTTGGGGGCCTGAAAATGCACTTTTAAAAACGGATTTCAAAGTGCAAGTTTTTGAAAATCATACCGTTATTGTCCCTGTGTAAACTATAAAAACATGCAGTGTTTCTTTATAAAGTGGCATCACCAACTTCTGGCCTGGCAGCAGAATACAGTGTTTTTAGTCATTTTCGTGGATCCATCATTGTCATCTGTACGCGAAAAACGTAGGAAAAACTTGTCCGTTTTTTTGTGTAAATGTACTCTAAGTCTGTCTTATCTGACACACCTATCTGAGGACTTGGGCTGTGTCCGAAAATTATCCCTTATACCCTCATTGACTATTCCCTAACTCCACTAATATAGTCCACTAGAGAAGTGAATGAAAACGAATGAGTGAATTCGGACACTGAGTGCACCGCTTTTCATAGTTTAATAATTATTTGAAACTTAGCAAACTAGCAGCTCCAGCAGTAAGATGAAAAGATTTGTCATGGAAACTATGTATAAACCTTAATTAAAGTATTTAACAATAAATTAAAAAGGAATTTATAGCTGTATGATATTACGCTGTACCCACATTGGACCAGCGGTTTGGAAAATGGATAGATTGGTGATTCAGCCGGCGAGACGCATGAATTAATTTGGTGCGCGACTCTCACAGTGCATAATGGGTTTTCTCTAGCCGTTGAGCGTACACCAATGTGAGATTGAATGAGTGCACTCGAAAACATCCAATATGGTTTCTGACACCACTATGGTTGTCCCCTCAAATAGCATTCTATTTAAGGGTATAGGGGGCGATTTCAGACACAGCCTTGGAGCCTTTACAAATGAGCTGATCAGGTGTGTTTGATTGTGTCTGAAACATTTCAAAAAAGTGCAGTGCTGAGGTTTGGGAAACACTGCCATGAAGAATCTTTTACATGAATTGTACAAAATGTCCTTTATAAGTTTCTAAAATGTTCTTCACACTTTCCTTTAAGTACTTTTTAATGAGTGGCTCTTTGGGGAACCAAAAAAAATCTTGGTTCATTCAAGCACCTTTAATTTAACCAAATTCGACATGTGCTTAGCAATACCCTGGCCTTTTAGGGTCAAAACACTGGCCTCTCACCCACCCTTTGACCCGAACAAGCTTAGAGTTCAAGATCATGCATTTTGCACTGTGACCTAATGAGTGTGTGTGCGTGTGTCTGGGGTTGGGTCATTCTGCCGGGTCCCCTGTGCCATCTGCCACCTGCTGAGAAAGCAAGACCTCACTCACACACACAATCACACGCATCACCCACTTACCACACTCAAAAAGCCCCTTCATGGGAGAATGGAACAAGAAACAAGCTTTTCTAACCACGTCATGTCCATGCATTAGTATGTTTGTTAAGGCAGGATTCACTTTTATTGTTGCTCAGATTTGAACGAACGGCCAACCCAAATGAATTATTTTAGCCTGCCGTACAATAAAACGGCTAAAAGAATCCTCTAGACTTGGATTAAAGGAGGGACTCAGGATAAAATATTATGGAGACTTGCGGGAGGGTTCTTTGACTTGGTCTTTAACACCACCAAGCCATCACAAAGAACACCCCAGCAAATGAATACTTAAGAACCAGTATGCTTCATTTTCTGTGTTCAGCTCTGTTTCGACTTTCAAAGCATACTCCATTGACCATGAGAATGGACGGACGCGTTGGGTGCGCGTGCATCTGAACAACCTCTTTTCAAGTGCTCAGAATACTTGCACATGCACTGGTGTTGACACAAAAATCAAGCTGTACGATAATGGCATGTGTGAAAATCAGTGGACTGCGCTGACAACGAAAATTTGGTCATATGGACTGTCCTCGAACCGGAGTGTAAAGTGGACACGGGAAGTATAAGCCCTGGTTCTGCATGGGCAATATTAACATTCTCTCCAGAAAATGTAAAAATCGAATTGATTTGCATCCGTAAAAAGCTATGTGAGTGTCATCAAAACTAATAAACAACCAAGCAACTTTACTCCAGACTATGACTTGCTCACACTGAAGTCCAAAAGAGGAAAACTTAATATACATTCTCATCATCATGAAGGTGTCACTGTCAAGCAAAAATCAGGCTGAGTATAGGTAGATGGAAGTACTTCTCCTGATAGCCAAGCTGTGCACAGTTTTAGAGCTCAAAAGCAAGACTGGATGACACATATAATTAACCACACATAAATACTGAAAAATCCTCTTAATGCACCAGACAATACATTTATGGAGAAGCATTTAAACCTGTCTCATAAGGAGGCATTCATTTTGTCAATAATGCACAACATCACAAAAACTTCACCAAACTTTCAGATACTCTATTAAATCTAATCTTCACAGGCTTTCATTTATTCCAATCCTCACTTGAGCCAAGGATTTCTAGCTTTGTCTCAGCCTTCATATCTATATGCCTATACTACATGAGCTGATTCTCAATGCACATCGAAATCGTTAAAAGCATTTTACCTTAATGTACAAAAAAAGCAGCTTCTGTTTGAGCCAGTCTTTTATCAGAAGCTCATGGGTGACAGCAAATGAGGATGGATTAGTGCGCACCCTCACGAGATTGTAACACACGACTGCCTTCAATAGCCACACTTGTTTTTGTGGTCTGCAAATGACAAACAAACAGGCCTGAAAACTGCTTCATGTTTCTTATTCAGCTATTACGTCTTCTTGAAAATTTCCCCCACTCCATCACTGTCATGCAATGCACTGCCGATCTGAAGTGAGAGGGATTTTGGTATGTATCCAGGATCTACAAGCAAACGTTGGTAATAGGCCATCACTTCCATCCAAAAGACTGCCTGACCACAGCTGAGAAATTCTATAACTAGCACAATTTATCAAGGATCAAAGTAACAATTGGCCTTCTTAAAATAATAAATAAATAAAATGTTGAGAGTATCTGATACATTTTTGTGGTAAAATGCATTTTTAGCTAAATAATAAGATGGATATGGTGGCCAGTATGGCCAATACTTTACTATATTTAGATGTCTATAACTTGGCCAATTAACAAATTAAGTTTTTTCTTCAGTCAGCCTCAACACTGTCAATAGAACGTGCATATGTTTGTTTTTTAAATATTTTTTAAAACAGAGTAAATAGTGTATATAGCCACTGCATAGTTTATTCGCATTTAATCCATATTGGATATTTAATGGTTTTCCATGGCTTTACATTTCACTGCCGGTTGTATATTCTGTATATAACTGTGTATGTGACAAATAAAACTCTTGAATCTTGGTTTCTGGCTATTGTATGAGGTTTAGATTTCTTTTGTGATCATCTAGCAAAATGGGTAGTGAATGATTAAATGAGAAGTGACTGATTATTCCAAAGATTTAAGATCTCTCTTGAAGAGCATGTACCAGAGTGTGTTTACAGCAGAGCTGTTTACGTTTGTGTATAAAAATGACTTAAGGTTAATTAATGTTGCTTTGAAATGTGCAGTAAATTCTTCTAGACCACACAAACAAACTCTCATGTAATGTCCAACTAATAATTAAGATCCATTACAACTCACTACACTTTTATTGAGTTTTTATAATTAACATCCCAGTGGTCTCTCCTCTATTAATATGAATGTTTTTTTATTTTTATTTAATCAGGATATTTTGTTTTAACAAATTTGTGACCCTGGACCACAAAACCAGTCATAAGGGTCAATTTTGACTATGATTTATACATAATCTGAAAGCTGATAAATAAGATTTCCATTGATGAATGGTTTGTTAGGACAGGACAATATTTGGCGAGAAACAACTATGAATAAAACTATGAAAATATATCTAAATTGCCTTTAAAGTTGTCCAAATTAAGTCCTCAGCATGCAAAATCTTAATTACTACTACTATATTTTTTTATATATATATTTACAGTAGGAAATGTACAAAATATCTTCAAGAACATGATCTTTACTTAATATCCTAATTATTTTTGGCATAAAAGAAAAATTTATAATTTTGACCCATAAAATGTATTGTTGGCTATTGCCACAAATATACCCGTGCGACTTATGACTGGTTTTGTGGTCCAGGGTCACATTTCAAAAGGAATATTTATCCATCCTTCATCATAATGCTGTTATGCCTAAATAACAAAATAACAATTTTAGCTCTTAGCGTGGTTAAATGTAAGTAAAATAGTTTTACAAAATTGACCATTTATCGGTGTTCTTCCATAACTCGAAAATAAATGCTAGCCTATCAATATCAGTCAAGACTATTTGGTGCATTAGTTGTTATAAAGAAGAAAAAACATACTGATAGCCCACTAGTTGTTTATATTTCCAGCATCTTATTTTTTCCATAAACTGAACATCACCAGTTCAAAGAGCACCGAAAATCAGTCAGTATGACTTAAGAATACAATTTAGTAATGCAGTATTTAACACTGACTAATAGACGATCAGTCTTAAAACAAGTACATCGACATGACAGCCAATCAATTAATTCCTCATAATACTGTCTTTAAATATAATAAATACCACTTTAAAAATCAATTGAAAGTGTACGGACACTAAATGAGATCGATAAGTAACTCCTGGTGACCCGCGAGAAGTCTGAAAGCGCTGGTCACGGGCTCTGGGTCATGAGTCAGAAAACCACAGCAGGATTAACGGTGGGCATCCATTGTGGGAACAGACGAGCCACCAGCTGAAATCTGTGGGTCGCAACCTCGAGGCTTCACCGAGACAGAGAGGATTACGCTAGACGACCCCTCGTAAATCCTCACGGTGAGGAGGCAGGTAAGGAGGAAGAGAAGGCCTGGGCATCTTTCCTCTATTTTAGTCCTCTGTGTTTACCAGCAGCCAGACTCCCGCCCTCCCTCCCAGGGTCTGCCTGTGCTCCCAAAGGACCAATTATTACAGCAAGTCCTCCACTGAATCACTCTATCAATTAGGAGGTGGTGAGTACATCATCACATATATTACTGCTGAGGCAGGCCTGGCTGTGGGGGCTAGGAGAGAGAGAGAGGAAGAGATGGATGGATGGACAGCGCACTGATATGCTAGAGTCGGTTGCTGTCATCAGGGCTCCTCTGAGGTGCGGGACAACTCCAGCCCTGCGGATGTGTGAACACACTGATGGCTGGCACCTCCCAGCAAGTGCACGTTCAGAGCAAGAAAGAGGGTTAAATCAATATTTTCAATCTCTCAGGATCAATCCCACATCTGAACATGAAGAGAAACCTGTTAGCAGTCACCAATATGTGTAAATGAAAAGCCAAACTTCGTGACCTTGATGGTCCTCGTTTTTAAGTTCCCTGCTCCATCTCCTGCAATGCGACTCTCCAACAAGCCCAAACTCAACTGAAATGTTTCAATGAATTGCAACACCACCCTTTGGTATCGTCATCACAATATAAAAATGCTAGATAAAATAAAAATAATGTAATATCCATTTAGCAAAGCTTCTGAAATTATTTTAAAAAAATGTAATGAGTGCATTTAATAAAATAATCAATAATTATTTCATCTCAATCAAAACCAACTAAATCTATTTTTTTGTGTTCATAAATTATATAGCATAGAAATTAATTACAAATGCATATATTAAATTAAATTATTTAATTATATAATATAATTAATTACAAACCCGATTCCAAAAAAGTTGGGACACTGTACAAATTGTGAATAAAATCAGAATGCAATGATGTGGAAATTTCAAATTTCAATATTTTATTCAGAATACAACATAGATGACATATCAAATGTTTAAACTGAGAAAATGTGTCATTTTAAGGGAAAAATAAGTAGAGTTTAAATTTCATGGCATCAACATCTCAAAAAAGTTGGGACAAGGCCATGTTTCCCACTGTGTGGCATCCCCTCTTCTTTTTCTAACAGTCTGCAAACGTCTGGGGACTGAGGAGACAAGTTGCTCCAGTTTAGGAATAGGAATGTTGTCCCATTCTTGTCTAATACAGGCTTCTAGTTGCTCAACTGTCTTAGGTCTTCTTTGTGGCATCTTCCTCTTTATGATGCTCCAAATGTTTTCTATGGGTGAAAGATCTGGACTGCAGGCTGGCCATTTCAGTACCCGGATCCTTCTTCTACGCAGCCATGATGTTGTAATTGATGCAGTATGTGGTCTGGCATTGTCATGTTGGAAAATGCAAGGTCTTCCCTGAAAGAGACGACGTCTGGATGGGAGCAGATGTTGTTCTAGAACTTGGATATCCCTTTCAGCATTGATGGTGCCTTTCCAGATGTGTAAGCTGCCCATGCCACACGCACTCATGCAACCCCATCCCATCAGAGATGCAGGCTTCTGAACTGAGCGCTGAGAACAACTTGGGTTGTCCTTGTCCTCTTTAGTCCGGATGACATGGCGTCCCAGTTTTCCAAAAAGAACTTCAAATTTTGATTGGTCTGACCACAGAACAGTTTTCCACTTTGCCACAGTCCATTTTAAATGAGCCTTGGCCCAGAGAAAACGCCTGCGCTTCTGGATCATGTGTAGATATGGCTTCTTTTTTGACCTATAGAGTTTTAGCCGGCAACGGCGAATGGCACTGATGGATTGTGTTCACCGACAATGTTTTCTGGAAGTATTCCTGAGCCCATGTTGTGATTTCCATTACAGTAGCATTCCTGTATGTGATGCAGTGCCGTCTAAAGGCCCGAAGATCACGGGCATCCAGTATGGTTTTCCGGCCTTGACCCTTACGCACAGAGATTGTTCCAGATTCTCTGAATCTTTGGATGATATTATGCACTGTAGATGATGATAACTTCAAACTCTTTGCAGTTTTTCTCTGAGAAACTCCTTTCTGATATTGCTCCAGTATGTTTGGCCGCAGCATTGGGGAATTGGTGATCCTCTGCCCATCTTGACTTCTGAGAGACACTGCCACTCTGAGAGGCTCTTTTATACCCAATCATGTTGCCAATTGACCTAATAAGTTGCAAATTGGTCCTCCAGCTGTTCCTTATATGTACATTTAACTTTTCCGGCCTCTTATTGCTCCCTGTCCCAACTTTTTTGGAATGTGTAGCTCTCATGAAATCCAAAATGAGCCAATATTTGCCATGACATTTCAAAATGTCTCACTTTCAACATTTGATATGTTATCTATATTCTATTGTGAATAAAATATAAGTTTATGAGATTTATAAATTATTGCATTCTTTTTTTAGTCACAATTTGTACAGTGTCCCTACTTTTTTGGAATCGGGTTTGTACAAAACAGTATGTTAAAAAAATAGTATTTTAAAATAGTATTTTTCTCTCACACACTTATCGTTTTGCTTCAGAAGACATTGATTCATCAACTGGGATTGTATGAATTACCATTGTGTTCATTTTGCATGGTTTTTGAAGCATCAACTTTGAGGCACTTATCCACTTGCGTTACATGGACTAACAGAGATGGATTATTTTTGTGTTGCACTGAAAAAAGAAAGGCATATACATCTTAGCATGAGGGTGAGTAAAAGATGAGAGTATTTGGAGTATCCCTTTAATTTTTATACTATAACCATGGCTAGACATTATCTTTTTTGCTCACCAGCCACTGTTGCTAGTGGTTTTACAAAGTTACTAGCTACTCAGCATCTTCACTGGCCACAATTTTGCATTGATACCATGGGGAAAAACTGTTATATAGATATTTTAATATTACCTGGACCAGGTAATATTAATATTAATTTGGCAGCAGGAATATTAGGCTGCTGTCACTTTAAGACCTGACGCACGGATCCATTATACTGTTACACAAGCGTTTTCTTTCTCAACTGTTTACGTTCCCTTAAAACAGAACTGACTGTGTTTACATGAATACTCACTAAGACCGGCATTTTGACATAATTTTGTCTGTATTTGACTGTTTAAGTGCAATAAGCAGCGAAAAAGAACAAAATTTAGTGCTGAGAGGCAGCTTTATGTTTGCATACTTTGGGTGTGAGCACAAAATCTGCAGGAATGAGTAAAATTATGCGCAATACGTGCAATCCCACAGCGAAATTCAAGCCCTGTAACGCTAACCATATTCATCCGGAGCAAATGAAGCGAGTGAGTGAGTGAGTGGAGGCGGGGTTGTGTGTCACTCGCTGTCGGAGAGATGAGTAAGAGAGAAAGAGCAGCTGGTATCGTGTGTCTATTCTGTGAATTGGAAGTGTTTCAGACATTTCAGATATTGCACTTTATTATTTCAAATGCCTTTTTAAAATACTACAATTGAAAAATGTATATATTATATTTAAAATTCAGGCAGGTGTTAATGTCAAGCCTAAAAACTAGACTTAATTGGTTTTGATTGCGATGAAACAATATACTGATTGACATTAAACATAATAAACATATTATTGGTTGATATTATTGTTGTTCAACCCTTCAATCTTGGTTATGTCATCAGAACAGTAATTTCAAGGAAGAGTTATAACATTTTAAAGAAAAGTGGTGTGCACAATAAAACCAGGAACATTTATTAAGATGCTAATATGGTTAATTTTGATTCATACCTATTCATCATTTACTACTAATAGTATACTACCATACTACCCTTACTATGTCTGCACTAAACAGTGTGCAAACTGTCAATGCTAAGAACATATGCTTCAGAACACAAATATTGTATTCCACAATGCAAAGCGCTTTTGACTATACATTTCTAATGTGGCAAATTAACCCAAAGTTATTACAATTTTTGTTCTCATTATTAGATTACACTGGTACACTAGTATGCTGTTATGAGAATAGCCACAATATGTGTTAACCAATGAATGCCGCTGCTTCTTTAAATTGAGCAGAATGTCCTGCTTCTCTCAGACAAATGCAGACAATTGAGGAGATGAAATATGAGACCAGCCTGCTGGATCCGCTCTTTAACAGTGAAGACGGCTCACATGATCACCACAAATCTCTGCAGTCATGTCCAAAAAATGCAATTCAAATACGTTGAGCCGATACATTCATTCATACCTTAATTATTGGTATGATTTTAAATCTAATAAGGATTGAATGAAAAAGAACTAAATGGTGACTGACTTGTAATTGAAAATAAAAATTAGACCATTGGATTTAAGTGATTTTTTTTCATTCTTCTTCTTATTCTGCTATCATTCAGAATCACAGTCATTTTCTTCCACACAAGAAGAAATTGCTAAAAATTGACCACTACATTTTACATGCCCTCATGGTCTTCGACTTCAAAACAAGCTCTTTGTGCAATCGGAGAAGCTGTCAATAGTATCATGTCACACTGTGGTCAACAAATGGCAAATATGAAATGCCTTGGGCATTTTGCTTTCAGACTTGGCCAGCCAAGCATGGGATAGACTAGACAACCCAAAGCACTTCTTTTAACCCAGCGGCACTGGAGAATGTCTTGACCAGTGGGGACATGCAGCATGAGACCCCAGGGTCATTTAAACAACTCAGAAGGTCAACAAAGGGGCACGTCCTAACCACGAACACTAGAGATAAGTGAAGAAATCTGAAACCTGCATTGAAAATCAGCCCGGGTCAATACAAACAAATTTATGTTGGTTCTCTGACAGGTCCATATGTTTACAATGTCTAGCTCCAAAAGAACGAGAAATTCCTCTTTATTCATTGTTAGCACAAAACATCAGGTGCTGACAAGCCCTAACAAGGCCGTCAAGACTGAGCTTTGTTAAGTGTGACACGACCAGGAGGCGTAAGATAAAGTCCACATCCATCACTCAGAAAACATGGCAAAATAGCCTCTGATCTGACTGCTTTTGTGTTTTCAGGATCAAACATATGCATATTTTTGTCACTACACTACAAAGCCCCTCTTTCTTATTTTTCAGTCAGACAGATGGCAGTAATGTGAATTTTAGGGCACACAATCAATGATAATTCAATATGCTTTGTTAGAAACCACTCCAAATATTTCAGCAAAAATAAAAATATCCCACAAGGCACAGAGAAAAAGGCACAGTTCGTTTGCTGGTTTGTATTATCCATACAGAAAATCAATGCAGCTGTTCTCCTCAGGAACACCTTATTCAGGGCACGGCGTTCAGCCGATTTTTACGCAAGAAGACCGCAGAAAAAAAAAGACTATCATCATATTGTTTCAAGCAAAGGCCACAACCCGTAAGAACAACCCTGGTGGTATTTCTGACTTGTTTTGAGGTAAAATGTAATCATTTTGTAATCAAAAAATGTGCTTCTTGCAGGTGTAAAACCACCGCGGCGTGTCAAAGCTACAATTACGCACAAACAAAAGCGAGGGATTATATTGGAGGTTTGTGTTAGACTAAAGTTCTCCAGACTCCATTCTGAGCGAATGCAGAAAGCAGGGACCTGAGCGGATCCCAGAATTCCTCATTATCCTCACAGCGGGTAGCTAGGGTGCGCCAGCGGTGCGAGCGCGAAGCGGGCCGCCACTGAGGCAGGTCTGGGAACAGCGCTCTGGCAGCCCCACGGGGGAGGCCAGGCTCGCTCATTAGGCCTAAATGATCCACGGCAGCCCTGCAAACCAAGTGCCACTTAGTGCCCGTCGGAGACGCCAGTCCGGCCTTGATGAGATTGCTGAGCACACTGCATATCTATAATAACACGGTGAACAAAAAAGGCCTTACAATGGTGGCGGTAACTCGGGCAAATGGGTCCAGTAAACGTTTGGCCGATAACGTGGCAGCGCGCTCCCTAAAAATGTCTTTCATCCTTTGGTCAGCATTGAAATGACACAATATGATAAATGTTTGCCACCTTCAAAGCAAACAGATGCACTGTGAGAACCGCTCCGGTGGCGAAAAACTGATATCAGCAAGTGCGACTGTGACTAAAAGCAGCTTGTTGCTCCTGAGACAGATGGTCATTTCACATGTAATAATTACAGCAGCCTCATGCATTCTCACGTTCCTATCACATTGTGAGATTTACACTGCTTTATGGTAATAATCGGACTGATTATACTAATAAATGTCATGAAAACTTTCCCAACACACACGTCTGAAGTCCAGTGCATGGTGACAGGAATTAATAGAGAACCATAATTAGCTATTTTGTCTTCTTGACAGATAAAAATATATAAATATCCTTAAAGCAATTAGATAAATTTAACTGTATAAGAGCTTAAAGACCCCCTCATGTTGTTTGTATGTCTGTGTGGTGTTTTTAATATGCTTTAAGACAAACCATGTGCAAGTTCATCAGTCATCACCATTGCTGAGTGTTTTCTCTTTAAAACTGCAGTGAACCAAAGACAGTCTCAAAAACGCGGTTTGAAATCACTGGTGCTTCTGACGTCACAAACTACCCTGTAACCAATCACGTCAACGTGTGGGCGGGCTTTAGCATATCATTAACTATTCTCTGAAGCAGGAGAGTCTCAAGAGAAGCCGGGATAACCTGGCATATTTTTCTGTTGATATGAAAAATCTTTTATATTTAGCAATATAGCGGGTGAATTATGTATATGATGTGTATTATGATGTTATAATGAACTATATGCCTTTCTCCACTAACGTTATAAGTTGTTCAAGGCATTTCTAAGAATTATGCTTTTCAGAAGCCAGACTGAGATGGCGAATGGGAACATGGTTTGTGTAACATTAGCAACACATTATTAGCTGTTTGATAACATATCAATTGGGGTTGGGGTTAGGGTTAGGGTTAGGTTTTGTGTCGTCCGACGTTGTAAAGAGCGATACCATTGTGCAGCATTTACAGCAGTAACTTTAGTAAAGTTGAGCGAGTGGATCTCTGAGCTCATGTGAGTGGAGGCGGGGATAATTTGCATATTCATAGATCCGTGTACACTAATGAAGCATGGGTGTAGAGTACATTCAAGCTATTTTAAGGCATGAAGAATTTTTTTTCACAGGACAAAACATTTCAATAATACATAATTTTGGTGATCAAAGATGATTTTTAAGGGATACAATTATTGACTACAGGGGATTTTAAGCATAAATCTAATTTTCTTATTTATTTAAATGACCTTGTTTTGAAGATTTTTTGTACTGACTGATTGACTGGAATCTTTAAGAAAGTTTCATCCAAAAATGAAGAAAAGTCTGTCATAATATGCTCACCCTCGTGTTTTCCCATAATTTTGCAGCTAACAGAGGATACTTTGAAGAGCCAAACAGTTTTGGTGACCACTGACTTCCATTGTACGGAAAAACACACACATTGATGTTTCTCAAAATATCTTCTTTTGCATCAAACAGAAGAAAGAAAGTCTGATGAGTGAGTAAATGAGTAAATTATAATAGAATTTTCTATTTTATTGGGGGGGGGGACCATGCCTTTAAGATGGTGTAAGATTTCAGTGTGGGCGGGGCCACCAAACACAACGACCAACCAAATGTTGAGGCCATGGCTGGTTGGGACAATTCATGGAACATGGAAGAGACACATTTTTTGTTTCTCTCCGAAGCGCAAATGAAGTTCTGGAGAAAGAAACTGTGAAAAGTTTCTACATGTCACACATTACAGTCAGCATCGTGCTGTGGCGCAGTATTCCTAACTATTTGACTTAAGGCTCTGCTGCATGCACAATAACATCCATTAAATGCAATTTCTGGGAACTCAATGTCCCATTGTGCGTTTTTTGCCACATTTCACATCTGGTCATGTGTTCATTTATATAATCCAGAGGGTATGTAATCACGTAGGGCGTGCTGAATGGAGGCTCGCAAAGCAGGTGAATTATGTAAGTGCAGCGTCTTCGCTTCTTTCTGCTGAAGGGGACCGCCACTTTCTTCCACTCCTTTTCATGCTCCTCTCATCACAAAGCAGCTGTTGTGATGTTTTTCACTGCGGTCACAATTAACCTCTGAGGCTGGGCAGGGAGCCAGCCCCGGCACAACTCAGGGCGCTAGAGAGCCCATCAGGTAAACAGTATGATAAGCTTTGCTGCAAAAATTAGACATTGTTTTGAAGTGAGAGGCAGTTGCTATAGTGACTGTTGCTAATTAACTGCATTCAGCCAGGGGAACAAAGGGCTTAAGGGTACTCAGGACGGCGTCTCTCGCAGAGAGCTATGCGCAGTGAATATGTGCAATCCCGCGGGTCTCTCTGCACCAAAATACCTGCGCCTCTCCTTCTCGTAAGAGCCAGGAGATGCACGGCGGCCGTTTTATCGAGGCTAAAGGCTGCTGGACACCAATTAGAGAGCTGTGTGAATCTCCATGCCATCGGGTTCTAAGCTGCCCTAAAACAAAAATAATCATCGAATCCCCAGCCAATCAGGGTGCTTCATCAGCATGGAGGACCTCTCAAAGGAGATCTCATCAGCTCCTGTGGCATTCTGGAGAGTGGCCTGCCAGCTAGTGCATTTCATTAAAGCAATGGTACACAAGAGAAAAGAGTCACAGAAACACGAGTCAGAATGTTGTAAGGTCACAGTTTGAAAACAATTTGTGCAAACATGAAAACCTTACAGGGTAAAGAAATATTCACAATAAATACTTGCAAAATAAGACTAAAAGACTGGCTGGTCACTAACTGAACAACTATTTATTTTCAAAATCGACTAGTCTACATTTTGACTGAACCTTGATATAATTAAGCTGGCTTTTTAAACGGGGATAGAAATTACAACTAGTCATTGATCACTAGTCAGTTGGATGAATAGATCGTTGTGACCCTACTGGTCTTGTTGTGTTTTGCATGGGACAATGGTATTTTTCACCACGCTTCTTAAATAACTTATCTCCCTTGGATCAATCACCAGGCACCAGGCAAACCAAGCTTCACCAACAAAGTTTTGCTAGTTAACAGCATGGTCTGGTCAACCAGTTAGACCATCACCCAACCAACTCAATCATAAACCAATCTGGATTGTTTTGTATTTGTATTAGGTTCAAATACTGGGTACAATTTTATATGGACAGGGTTAAACTGACCATAACCGGATTCAATACCATTCACAAAAATTCACACTATGAAAAACAAAAGATAAAAAGGTTAAACGGGAACATTTAACGCTTACTTATCACACATTACAAAGAAATTAAATAAATAAACATGATTTTTAAATTGTTTTCAACATTTTTGGTTTCACAAATGAATATTGTAAATAGTACATTTTAACATTTTAAACAAAAGAACTGTGAAAGGCAGTATTTCTGTGTGCTTTCCTGAAGCTCAAACAGTTGCACAACGGCAAGATCATGGGTTAGATTCCCCGCTAAATGAACATGCAATTTTTGATAAAAGTGCAAGCCAACTGATTAATGATTGAATTTAGGTTCAGCAGCACATCCTCTCCTCGGGTCATTTTGACCCAAATAGTATATTAAATAGAGTATTCATCTGAGTGGTCCAAGACCTTAGGACTTTTGTCGCACTTGAACTTTGAATACACAAAAAAATGTATGTGGTTGTAATAAAAATGGTAACAAATCCTTCCCTCACGGGTCAATTTGATCCCCCATAGGAATGAATGTGAAATGGGGGAAAACATTTTTTTCTAATTTGTCAGAAAATTATAAAAAATCTGGCACAATCCAGAACAAACACACACACAAATGAAGGCATGAGACTATAGAACATCCCCAATGCAGAACACAATCACATGCATACACACACACACACCTAGGAATTCCCATTAAAAGTAATGGGAGGTCATATAAAGGTTTTTATTTGTGTATTTTTTTTTTTTTTTATAAAAATCAATCCGTCACAATGCAGACTGCACACAGATATGAAATGGTTAGATTTGAACACATTTATAAAGCAGGTACGGAAAGGAGAGGATGAGGGTTAAAGGGATACTTCAGTGATTAGAATTAAGCTTTTCATCAGTAGAAATCCGGTAGTATATTTGAATGATCGTGCACTTTGCAGGCATGTTCATCACCGTAAATGAGTAAAAGTCACACAACTTCAAGAAAAAGATCATAGGTTAACCAGTACTGATCAGACTGATCTGCAGATCAGATTGACCCTCAACATGCAGTAATATGTGTTGAATGCTAGCCTTTTTTCAAAATGTTTGTTTAATGCAGTAATGCATAAACACAAATAAATGTTTTTGCAGAATAAAAAAACTAAATAATTTCAGCTGGATTTTAAGGGCGAAGCCTGTTATGTCTGTTTTGTATATAGGCCACAATAGTCACGCACAACACCAACCCAAGAGTCAAAATAACCTTGTATAGAAAAACGGCCCATTAACCACATTCAATTCACCAAAAATGCCAATCAAGTCTGTTTCTCTAATTTGTCCCGGAACCCCACTGACAGACGCACCCTCTTGTTTTGACAGTTGTAACGGCCCTTGTTAATGGTTGAGTGAGTGAGCGGGTCACAGTTCACGGTGTGATGGCTTTGGCACTAGGACCCAGTGACAGCTGCAGAGCTGAAAGACGAGACTATACAACGAGTCTACGCTCAGAGAGAGGGCAGCCGCAATCTGCTGCCTTCAATGTCCCGCCAAACTTTGTGAAAGCCCCAACACTGCCTTTCAGTGATCCGCTCTAGATACAATGCTCAAATCCTTAGACAAAAAAAAAAAAAGGTCTACATTGCCCAGACATACACATATGTACCATATTGTCCAAAATAAAAGTAATTTTTTATCATCTGAAATTTGCTGCAACTTATATTCTAAAGCAACTTATGAAATTCAATTAATGTCAAGCACGCAAAAAATGCACAAAGTGCTCACATTTAGATTAGCGCCGGTAGCTTCAGCATCACTTTTAATAAATTGTTTAGGCTTAACATTTATAATAAATGTTATGTTGTAAATGTTGTAAAAAAAAAAAATAATAATAATAATAATATGCATGGATATGACACAAGGTTAAAAATTCAGATTCTGTGTACTGTAAACCAGAGTAAGTTGGCAAAACCCAACAATTTTTTTTAAGTTAAGAAATGTAAAGTTTAAGTAAGCAGAACTTCCAGGTTTTTATTTTGTACTCATTCATACATTTAAATTAAAATTGTCAACTTAAATATTTTTAGTAGTGGAAACTTGGGTAGCTTGAACTAGCTAATGCAATAAATGCTACCTTGCTAATTGGTAACACAATGTTTTGACAGCATTAGCATAACACTTGCTGAATGAGTGGCGCAATAAAAAACATTTAATGTATATATATCTGTTCTCAAACTAATCTCATGCTCCACTCACCACCATGATGGTAACATGATGGCTAAACTCTTCTAAACTAACATAGCAAAACATTAAACACTATTAAATCTCACACTTAACATTAATATTATATAACACCTACTTTTAGCATTTACTCCCCTTTTTGCGTGTCGCTGGGAAATAGAAATCCCAGCCCAGTTTCAGTTAAATTTAAATTTGTCTAAATTAAAATAATCAAGCTCATAAAACTCAAAACAATGAAACACTTCAGATTATTCAAAATGTGTCCGTTTTGTGAACTCGAAAGAAAAAGAAAGTTCAAAATACTCATAAAAGTTAATTTGATTGAACATTTTTTTTTTTTGAGTTTGCTCTACTCAAACCAATTAAGTATGAGCATTAGGGTTTACAGTGTGTGCACACATAATCTTCCACATAACCTCGTTAAAAATCTTAAGTTGTTATTATTCATCTGTGACCATGACAAGTGATGGGACATTTTGGCGATCACCTGGTTTCCGACCAAAGTTTTGGTTCAAAATGCTGCATTTAAATATGTTCTGATTGTGTAATGTCACAGAGAAGCTTTACATGCAGTGTAGACAGACACATTTCTAGTTGCTGAAAAAGTTATTACTCATGGTGTAAGATGAACTGGCTGAGTGGACGGCCTGTTATCCAGACTTGCTTTGGCTTATGTGGATTTTAACGTCCCTTTTCTAGCACTATTACAGTCAGTTTATTTATACTTATAGGATTTCTGCCTACAGTTTTTCTCTCTATTCTCAACATGATCCCCACATATACTGTCATTTGTCTTTTCTTCCAACAGTTCTGAGACAGATTAAGAGAACAACCAAAAATCTCCCAAAGACAACAATCCTGAGGTCTTGATTTGAGGAGTAACTGAATCAATATGCTTTTAATGCATCAAGTCTAAACTGTTGGCAGGGATTTGTGTACAAATCTGATTAATCTACAGTATGCGATCATCTGCTTGTAATACGTATTTACATGTGTAACAATGTGTGCTGCTTTCCTGTTGTCTCTGCCTGTGGTCTGGAGGACTGTGAAACATTACTCCTGAGGCTATGATGGACATCGCTGTTGAGTAAACATGAAACCGGACACCCTGAACAGCTGCTAAAGCTGACCTCTAGTCAATCCCTGCACTCTCAGACAGGTCAGCAACCCCAGCACTGCCCGCCACTGCTTACGTAGTCAGGTGATTTTCTTGATATTTCCTGGTGGAGCTATAATGGCTAACATGCTACTTCCACTTGTACATATGATGTACAAGAAACCGTCATAGAAAATTCAGCACTGTTTCATTCACTATAAATTTCTCTTCCTGACTGCAAAACTCTTGCTCTTTTTCTAGTAAAAATACCTATATTTAAAACAATATTAATGTATGTGAGAAGGAAGATTTCTTTTGAAAGAACTATCATACTAAAGAAGGTATTTTGCAGTTTCATCAACTGCTTTGAGCAATAACCTTGAAAAAAATGCATTTTATTAATATGGTTCATGCTGAAATGCAACAAAACCTTTACATAAAATATATTTAATTATTTCAATTAAATATTTGGTCACACTTTAGAAGACCAATTCTCACTATTAACTAGTTGTTTATTAGCATGCATATTACTAGATATTGGCTGTTTATAAAGCACATATTAATGCCTTATTCAGCATGATCATATTCTGCATCCCTTAATCCTACCCAATACCTAAACTTAACAACTACCGCACTAACTATTAATAAGCAGTAATTAGGAGTTTATTGAGGTAAAAGTCAGAGTTAATAGTTAGTTAATAGTGAGAATCTAAAGTGTGACCAAATATTTAAATACATTATATATATATATATATATATATATATATACACATATTTTTTACTTCATACATACATCAAAATGGGCACACTACCCTTCAAAAGTTTTGAATTCTTTTAAAGCCTCTTGTGATCACCAAGGATGGATTTATTTGATCAAAAATACAGTAAAAACATTAATATTGCGATATATTACAATTTAAAAGAACTGTAAATTATTCCTCAGATGGCAAAGCTGAATATTCAGCAGACATTATTCCAGTCTTCAGTGTCACATGATGGTACTCATGGTATTCCAAATATTAAGCAGAAAAACGGTTTTAAGGAAGTATAAAATCAGCATATTAGAATGATTTATGAATGATCATGTGACACTGAATACTGGAGTAATGATGCTGAAAATTCACAGGAATAAATACGTTTTAAAATATATTACATAAGAAACTGGTTCTTTAAAATTGTAATCATATTTCACAATATTACATTTTATTTTTTTTTCTGTATTGTTCATCAGGTAAATTAACTTCATTTAAAAACACTGAAAATATTGAGGATTCCAAATTTTTGAATGGTAGTGTAAATAATTTGTTGTAAACTTTACTGTACTAGTAAAGTACTAGTTTACTGCGTGGCGCTAGCAACGCCAAGGTCATGGGTTCGATTCCCAGGGAAAGCAAGAACTGACAAAAAAATGTGTACCTTGAATACAATGTAAGTCGCTTTGGATAAAAGCATCTGCCAAATGCATAAATGTAAATTACATAACCTGGCTTTAAGTTGTCGTTTTTGCATTGACTTGCATTGATATAACACAATAAACAGTAGTGAGCAGTAGTGATTCTTACACTTGGACTTGATCATTTAAAACTGGTCAGCCAAACCTATTGTCTTGCTTTGATTCTTAAAGGAGGGAGTGAATGAAAGTGAGTTTGAGAGCAGAGGGTGTGCAGGGTGGCCCAGAGGCTTTGCTGCCACTCCTAAACTTTACATTTCATTTGGCCGGAGGGGTCACATGACAGCTGCAAACGAATGCCCCGAGGGCCTTCTGCTTTCACTTGACACTGACAAGCTGTGAGGGACTCCAACACCGCAGAAAGAAAATATTCCCTCTTTCCATGACATCACCCAGCCAGGAATGGAGGAAAGGGGGAGGACGGCAGGAGAAGGAGAGGAGGAGGAGGAGGAGGAGGGGGTGGCACAGCTGGTGACAGCCGCAGTACCATCTGCTCCTGACTAATAGTTCATGCTGCTTTACTTACACTCCCACTACTCAACAACAACCCGACGAATGGGAAGCCTGCTGCAGAGGCCCGCGAAGACTTCAGAGATTCCTGATTGACAATTATTCTCATCTTCTCCACTCCTTCATGCAATTCCTCAGAGCCCTCAGTTTCACTTCTCACCTCCAGCGATCACCTCTGGGACCGATCCGAGCAGCCTGAGTGATGAGGCTGCATCGTAGGGGATTCGTGTTGTTACCTTGTCATGTGACATTTACAACGTGTCTTAACCAGATGCAAAGTGACAAGTTTCCAGCCACAAGTCACTTTTCTGTCTACAGTAAAATCAAATATGTTGTTCACAATCCACATTATTTACATAACGTGAAGAGAAACAGCATATTCAATAAGAAAAAAAAAAGGGGTGAACAATACGATGGCTTGGTGACGTCAATTGAAAAGGAAAGTTATAACAAGTTATTACATTTTGAAAAAAAAAAAGATTACAAAAGAAAGAAAATTAAGCATGCACCAATAATAACATTTTGTCCACTATTAAGCCAATGATTAATAAATTGTGACTGTTGAAATGTGACACTATTTTGTCAAAAAAATGAAATACAAAATTTAAACACTTATTTACAAAAGGTTATATTGTAACAAAATATCACGCATTGGGGCTGCATGTTTTGGTGGGAAAAAATCGTTTTGTTGTGCTTGTTTGATTATATAAAAAATGTGTGATTTATATATGAATACTGTTTATATTAATACATTATAATAATAATAATATAAACATTACTATTGTAATATTTCACTGTAAAAATGAAAAACAATATAAATTCAACAGGCAGTGTATTTATTTTCATGAAAGCATGAAATATGATATGATATGAAATTGATGCTCACCTCATATGTGGTGGATAAACAAGGCCATTTTCTACACATTTCTGTTACAGCACATTAATACAGTATATTACAGACCTAACTGGACAACTTAAAAAGAGTTTTGTTCTTTTGGTAAAAACTTTATTTCTTCATGGCAGCAGGGAGCTTATCTTTTGTTCATAAGTGCTTCTCGTTACAAGTATGGAAATATGTATCATGCATCCCAAAAGATTTTGTTTTCTTTGGAATGACCTGAATAGCGGCCAGCAAGACCAGGAACATGCATCACCAAAGCGTGACCATTTTGATTTCCTGTTGATTACAACCACTGAGAAAGATTTTTTACAGACTAGATTTCACTGTGGCTAGGGAAATTGGAACCAAGTGATCCTAAATGATCAATGGCTGTGACTGGTTAGGACTAGGGATGGGACAGTATGAAAATTTCACATCGCGATTATAGTGACCCAAATTATCACGATTATCAGTATTATCACGGTTTTGTTCAAATGAGATGAAAGTGTTCAAAAAAGAACAGATGCTCACACTGAAAACATTTCAACAAGTTTTATATTTGAAAATCAACAAACAACAAATAAAACAAGCAGCTCTATGCACTTTAAGCAAGATTCTATTCCGTGGCATTTCCTTCTTTATAATGACCGTCGTCAATAGCAACGCATTATAACAGCGCACATCCGGTGTATCACATGCATCACGACGGACACGCTCTCTCATTTCATTCAAATGCAACTTGAGTCTCTGTTTTTGATTGTATTGAAAATGAAATCAGAGGAATTTAGTATTAATACTACTATAATTATTACTATAATTACAACTTCTTTTGATCTTGTCTGGATGATTTTTTTGTACGCTGTACAAAATGGATGATAAACAGGTAAGATTTAAAACATTAATCTCAATTCAATATGTCCCCGTAATTATTTATGTGGTAAAGAAAATCTGTATGACTACACATTATTACCCCTAAATGTCACCATTAGTCTTGTCTGAACTTGTTTGTTCGTCTTTGGCTCAAAGCCACTTGCTGCTAACTTTTCTTCGCGGAAGCTTCGCGTTAATTACAAGAGAGTGAGATAAAATATTTCAACGCTAAATTTTGTGTCCACTTATTTCCCAGGCATAGTTTTGGTATTGAGGTCAAAGTCCATTTGCCTTGTGTTCGCTATACAACAGTGTGTGATGGTCAGGAAAACAACGATTTGAAGTGTTTGCCAATATAGCGGCGACTTTATTCCTGCATGTGCTGCAGACAGGGTGACCATCCTCGATTAAGTTTCCCTCTGGACTTTTGTAAAAGCCAAAATATGACCACACTTCAGATTTGGTCCTTTTAGAAGGCTGAAAAATCTCCCGGCACTGTCACTGCCATCACTATCTTCTGCCATTTCTTCTCGTTCAAAAAACAACGTACGCCAGACTGATACCGACTGGACAGGATTTACCACGAATTTACAAAATCACGATAATCAAACATGGTTTTAATGATAATTAAATTTTAAATGATAATACTAACCGTCAGTACATTGTATTGTGGTTTATCGTGAAAACAATAATCGTCCCATCCCTAGTTAGGACAAAACCTCAGATGACTATTGAAGAGATTTATCATTGCAACTGGTAAGGACAAAGTGTTATTATTTGCCACATTATAATTTATCAACACCTTGCATTTTTCTGCCAAATGTTGATTGGTTTTCTGAAGAAACAGAGAGATTGTTTGTGACCGTATCCCGTACGGTATAGCTTGGAAGAAGCACTGTGTTCTTACCATACATCTTGCCCTCATCCGAGAGGATAATTTTGCGGCGTCCACAGGGCGGGTAGATGGCCAGCGCCTCCTGGAAGCTCTGCTCTATGTCAGGGCTCCACACCCCCTCAGCGTCATTGTCAATGGGCTTGTCTGCTGAGTCGCTCATCCTCTCAATATCCTCGGCAGAGCTTTCACTGCCACTCCAGCTGCTGGGATCAATGGTGGCGGTTGGGTCCTCCAAGCCGAAGCCTGGAGCAGACTAGGGTGAATCCTGGAAGTGACAATAAACAAGCACAGAGTTGTGGTTACTCTCTCCAGCACAGATATCTGCTGATGGGATTTCAGGTGATGCCATCATTTGCTGGTAGTATCACTTTAAACTCATGCCACTGGCTGAGCCAGAACATGTAAGACCATTCAAACAAACTCTTTGGTGAATTCAACGAAACGCTTACTCATAGTTGTTTTGATATATTAAACTGGACTTTGGTTTAAAATATTGTAACACTGAGAAAATGACATTTAACTGCATTTCACTATAAAATGCTCTTTTTGTTAAATTGTCAGTCAAAGTGGCAATACCGAAATGAAGGTAGTGCTCCCTGAATTACCTTTTCGTAGCATTATGACAGCTTGAATTTTGAAGACATGCGTCTAGGATTACTGCAACTTAAATCCAATTGCCTGAGGAAATTAAGTTTCCGACTAGAAGGTTTATACTTAAACATTTCTTAAAACCACCTGGCATGTCCATAAAAACCATAAAATTCCTCTGTCAAAAGGAGAACAATCTCAAACTCAGTTGCCCGGTTTCGAGGGGCTCCTTGTCAACATCCAGGGCAATATTGCCCTCATATAGAGTTGGCTGGAAACTAAGGGAATTAGCATTTTGGTTAAAACAGCAATTTTTCTATTTTAATATACTTTAAGATATAATTTATTCCTGTGATGCAAAGCTGTATTTTCAGCATCATTACTCCAGTCTTCCGTGTCACATGATCCCTCAGAAATCACTCTAATATGCTGATTTATTATCAATGTTGGAAACAGTTGTGCTGCTTAATATTATTTTATAAGGATTATATATTTTCAGGATTCTTTGATGAATAAAAATTAAAAAATTAACAGCATTTATTTAAAATAGAAATCTTTTGTAACAATATACACTACCGATCAAACGTTTGGGATGAATAATTGTTTTTCTTTCTTTTTTGAATTCTTTTTTATTCAGCAAGGATGTTAAATTGATCAAAAAGTACTAGTAAAGACATTTTGTTAGAAAAGATTTCTATTTTAAATAAATGCTGTTCTTTTTAACTTTTTATTCATCAATGAAGCAGCACATCTGTTTCCAACACTGATAATAACTGAGTGTCAAATCAGCATATTAGAATGATTTCTAAAGGATCATGTGACACTGAAATAAATAATACATGCATAATAATTGCTGCAATTAAAATATATTTACATATTTACTAAATTAGAAGTAATTAACTGGAAAATATATCAATATGCAAAAAAAAAAAAAAACATGTTTGTGTATGACCAAACAAAATGTTTATATTTATATTTGTATACAAATACAGTTTATATACATTTCCCAAAATTTCCAATTAATTCCTATAAATTCCTGTAAATTCCTGTTACGTTTATAACTTGAAATATTTCCAAAATTCCCAGATTAGGTTCCCAGTATTAAGTTCTTGTGAACTTAACGGACACATGCATACAGCGGTCATTGTAAGTCCACAAGACCACA
The DNA here is from genome assembly GCA_018749465.1 of Paracanthobrama guichenoti. Taxonomy (NCBI): domain Eukaryota; kingdom Metazoa; phylum Chordata; class Actinopteri; order Cypriniformes; family Gobionidae; genus Paracanthobrama; species Paracanthobrama guichenoti. The sequence continues at coordinate 54,177,221 of CM031949.1, forward strand.
AGAGCCAATGAAGTGTGCCATTTAGGACAGGGCCATTATACATTGAGACAATCTCTTTGGAGTAACCTGGGGTTAGATGTTGTCCCTTTCTCAAGAGCACATCTGTAATGATGCACTTAAAAGAAAAGAAAAGAAAAGAAAAGAAAGAAAAGAAAAGAAAAGAAAAGAAAAGAAAAGAAAAGAAAAAGAAAAGAAAAGAAAAGAAAAACTAAATTCAGTAATAAAACAGTACACAACCATTTTACTTCTGTATCAGAAGAATGAGTGCAAACTGGATATTCAAGAAGAAAAATGTAGGCTGATATTTGATTTTAAACTCGGAAAATAGGGCACAAATATTACCCTTTCAAAAAGTACACCTTTGTACCTTATTTACCTCTAAAGGGTACATATTATGTGGCCTCATGATACATATTAGTACCTAAATGTAAATATTAGTACCATATTAAATATTTAAAAAATAATAATAATTCTTGGGAATAACATGCACTAAAGAGTTATGCGTGATCGGGATAGGAGCATGTATTAAGAAAGTAAATAAGTCCATTTAAATATCACATTGACTTTGAACCAACAACTTCCCAGTTACCAGCCCTGAGCTTTGGCCACTATTGCAAATCACCCCATAAACTGGGGTCATAAACTGTAAGAATGTAATTTCCTCTTGAAAACGTTATATTCTCCACCCAACTTCACATGGACTTCAATATGCAACACCTCCAAGAACTTCAAGAGTATTCTTGAAGACTCTCCCCTATTCTCCGTGTACCACTCCACTCCTTCCCCCACCCTTCCGACAGCTTCCTCTCTCTCTCCGTGCCTTCTTCCATTCAGGCAGCGCAAGCTGTTGTGATGTGGACTAGCAGCATATGTTTCTTCTAGAATGTCAGTTCACGAGGGGGGAAGGGAGCAGGCTGTTGGAAAAAAAAGGGGGGAAACGCTCTGGGAGAGTGGAGAGAGCTTTTACTGAATTCCGTGTTTGTGTGCTGAATGCTGACACTGCAGAACAGCCTCACAGACTGATGAGAAAGGAAAAAAAGCCTCCTCTTTCTGACCACTAAATGCTTTGGGCCTTCATGCTCCCCCCTCCAACCAAACTGAATAATGAACTACACTGGTAATCACTTCCAGCACTACTGCAAACATAATGTGGTTGTTCAGTGCAGTACCTCATCTTGGAACAGTATTCTCCCCCACCGTCACATATACAAACTGTTTAAAGATGGCCAGTTTGAGGGGAACTCTCAGGAGCTCAGCATAGATAAACATGTTTACTTCGGCTATCCTTGCAGTGCTGGCTCCCATATGCTAACAGAAAGCCTTCTTGAAAAATGGCTGCCATCGGTCCCTTGGCCACGTGTGGCCTACTTGAGAGCGGGAGCTAAGGCCAATGTCTCAACACGTCTGTTTCGCCTGATGGAGTTTGACTTCGCTATTGAAAATACCAGTGACAAGAGTGCATGCTTTCAAAGTGACATGAACAATCCCACTTCAACAGGTAGATTTAGTTTAGCATTAGCTAGACCAGCCTGAAAATATTTTTTTGTTGATTTGGAAGACATGTTAATTAAACTAAAATCTGCCCCCATTCAAGGTGCTGTAATTGCATGACTGGAAATATCTGCTGTTACTTTAAAAGGAACGCTAAAAAAACGGGAGATGTTCAATAGTTGTTTTCCATTGTCCATCCTTTAGAATGCAAGACAACATTTATTAGTGCACTGATAGCAGTGTGAAGAGTTGTGTGGATTATGTCTTTTTTAATAGCTTTTCAGCTAATATTGCCCACAAACCAAGGGTCTGCAATACAAGAACATCTGTGATAATTCACTTTGGGCATTTTCTGTCAATAGTGGTGAGGAAGGCCGAAGCTACTATAGCTGGTTTTACAAGTCTGAGCCTAAAAGTTAAGAAAGAGTTGTAAAGAATTCAGGGACCCACTTTATATTAAGTGGACTTAACTACTATGTATTAACATTTAAACTAATAATTTGATACAATGCTCTTATTGTGTACATACATGTTTTTACATTGTACTTACATTTTTAAAAATACCTGCATGTAATTACGTCTGTAATTCATTTCTGTAGTTACATTTATAATTACACTGTTGACACTTCCCTTACACCTAACCCTACCCTTAAACTGACCCATACCACCACACCTGTCCCTAACTTTACCCTTAAACTGACCCACACCACCACACCCTTCCCTAACCCTACCCTTAAACTTACCCATACCACCACACCAGTCCCTAACCCTACCCTTAAACTTACCCACACCACCACACCTGTCCCTAACTTTACCCTTAAACTTACCCACACCACCACACCTGTCCCTAACCCTACCCTTAAACTTACCCACACCACCACACCTGTCCCTAACTTTACCCTTAAACTTACCCACACCACCACACCAGTCCCTAACCCTACCCTTAAACTTACCCACACCACCACACCAGTCCCTAACTTTACCCTTAAACTGACCCATGCCACCACACCTGTCCCTAACTTTACCCTTAAACTGACCCACACCACCACACCCGTCCCTAACTTTACCCTTAAACTGACCCACACCACCACACCCGTCCCTAACCCTACCCTTAAACTTACCCATACCACCACACCAGTCCCTAACTTTACCCTTAAACTTACCCACACCCGTCCCTAACTTTACCCTTAAACTTACCCACACCACACACCGTCCCTAACTTTACCCTTAAACTTACCCATACCACCACACCAGTCCCTAACCCTACCCTTAAACTGACCCACACCACCACACCCGTCCCTAACTTTACCCTTAAACTGACCCACACCACCACACCCGTCCCTAACTTTACCCTTAAACTTACCCACACCACCACACCAGTCCCTAACCCTACCCTTAAACTTACCCGCACCGCCACACCTGTCCCTAACTTTACCCTTAAACTGACCCACACCACCACACCCGTCCCTAACTTTACCCTTAAACAGACCCACACCACCACACCCGTCCCTAACCCTACCCTTAAACTGACCCAGACCACCACACCTGTCCCTAACTTTACCCTTAAACTGACCCACACCACCACACCGTCCCTAACCCTACCCTTAAACTTACCCATACCATCACACCAGTCCCTAACCCTACCCTTAAACTTACCCACACCACCACACCTGTCCCTAACTTTACCCTTAAACTTACCCACACCACCACACCAGTCCCTAACCCTACCCTTAAACTTACCCACACCACCACACCAGTCCCTAACTTTACCCTTAAACTGACCCACACCACCACACCCGTCCCTAACTTTACCCTTAAACTGACCCACACCACCACACCCCGTCCCTAACCCTACCCTTAAACTTACCCATACCACCACACCAGTCCCTAACTTTACCCTTAAACTTACCCACACCACCACACCCGTCCCTAACTTTAACTTTACCCTTAAACTGACCCATACCACCACACCTGTCCCTAACTTTACCCTTAAACTGACCCACACCACCACACCCGTCCCTAACTTTACCCTTAAACTTACCCACACCACCACACCAGTCCCTAACTTTACCCTTAAACTTACCCACACCACCACACCTGTCCCTAACTTTACCCTTAAACTTACCCACACCACCACACCAGTGCCTAACCCTACCCTTAAACTTACCCGCACCGCCACACCTGTCCCTAACTTTACCCTTAAACTGACCCACACCACCACACCCGTCCCTAACTTTACCCTTAAACTGACCCACACCACCACACCCGTCCCTAACCCTACCCTTAAACTGACCCAGACCACCACACCTGTCCCTAACTTTACCCTTAAACTGACCCACACCACCACACCCGTCCCTAACTTTACCCTTAAACTTACCCACACCACCACACCAGTCCCTAACCCTACCCTTAAACTTACCCGCACCGCCACACCTGTCCCTAACTTTACCCTTAAACTGACCCACACCACCACACCCGTCCCTAACCCTACCCTTAAACTGACCCAGACCACCACACCTGTCCCTAACTTTACCCTTAAACTGACCCACACCACCACACCCGTCCCTAACCCTACCCTTAAACTTACCCATACCATCACACCAGTCCCTAACCCTACCCTTAAACTTACCCACACCACCACACCTGTCCCTAACTTTACCCTTAAACTTACCCACACCACCACACCAGTCCCTAACCCTACCCTTAAACTTACCCACACCACCACACCAGTCCCTAACTTTACCCTTAAACTGACCCACACCACCACACCCGTCCCTAACTTTACCCTTAAACTGACCCACACCACCACACCCGTCCCTAACCCTACCCTTAAACTTACCCATACCACCACACCAGTCCCTAACTTTACCCTTAAACTTACCCACACCACCACACCCGTCCCTAACTTTACCCTTAAACTGACCCATACCACCACACCTGTCCCTAACTTTACCCTTAAACTGACCCACACCACCACACCTGTCCCTAACTTTACCCTTAAACTTACCCACACCACCACACCAGTCCCTAACTTTACCCTTAAACTGACCCATGCCACCACACCTGTCCCTAACTTTCTACCCTTAAACTGACCCACACCACCACACCGTCCCTAACTTTACCCTTAAACTGACCCACACCACCACACCTGTCCCTAACCCTACCCTTAAACTTACCCATACCACCACACCAGTCCCTAACTTTACCCTTAAACTTACCCACACCACCACACCTGTCCCTAACTTTACCCTTAAACTTACCCACACCACCACACCTGTCCCTAACTTTACCCTTAAACTTACCCACACCACCACACCAGTCCCTAACCCTACCCTTAAACTTACCCACACCACCACACCTGTCCCTAACTTTACCCTTAAACTGACCCACACCACCACACCTGTCCCTAACTTTACCCTTAAACTGACCCACACCACCACACCCGTCCCTAACCCTACCCTTAAACTTACCCATACCATCACACCAGTCCCTAACCCTACCCTTAAACTTACCCACACCACCACACCTGTCCCTAACTTTACCCTTAAACTTACCCACACCACCACACCAGTCCCTAACCCTACCCTTAAACTTACCCACACCACCACACCAGTCCCTAACTTTACCCTTAAACTGACCCACACCACCACACCCGTCCCCTAACTTTACCCTTAAACTGACCCACACCACCACACCCGTCCCTAACCCTACCCTTAAACTTACCCATACCACCACACCAGTCCCTAACTTTACCCTTAAACTTACCCACACCACCACACCCGTCCCTAACTTTACCTTAAACTGACCCATACCACCACACCTGTCCCTAACTTTACCCTTAAACTGACCCACACCACCACACCCGTCCCTAACTTTACCCTTAAACTTACCCACACCACCACACCAGTCCCTAACTTTACCCTTAAACTGACCCATGCCACCACACCTGTCCCTAACTTTACCCTTAAACTGACCCACACCACCACACCTGGCCCCTAACTTTACCCTTAAACTGACCCACACCACCACACCCGTCCCTAACCCTACCCTTAAACTTACCCATACCACCACACCAGTCCCTAACTTTACCCTTAAACTTACCCACACCCGTCCCTAACTTTACCCTTAAACTTACCCACACCACCACACCCGTCCCTAACTTTACCCTTAAACTTACCCATACCACCACACCAGTCCCTAACCCTACCCTTAAACTGACCCACACCACCACACCCGTCCCTAACTTTACCCTTAAACTGACCCACACCACCACACCCGTCCCTAACCCTACCCTTAAACTTACCCATACCACCACACCAGTCCCTAACCCTACCCTTAAACTTACCCACACCACCACACCTGTCCCTAACTTTACCCTTAAACTTACCCACACCACCACACCAGTCCCTAACCCTACCCTTAAACTTACCCACACCACCACACCAGTCCCTAACTTTACCCTTAAACTGACCCACACCACCACACCCGTCCCTAACTTTACCCTTAAACTGACCCACACCACCACACCGGCCCCTAACCCTACCCTTAAACTTACCCATACCACCACACCAGTCCCTAACTTTACCCTTAAACTTACCCACACCACCACACCCGTCCCTAACTTTACCCTTAAACTTACCCACACCACCACACCGTCCCTAACTTTACCCTTAAACTGACCCATACCACCACACCTGTCCCTAACTTTACCCTTAAACTGACCCACACCACCACACCCGTCCCTAACTTTACCCTTAAACTTACCCACACCACCACACCAGTCCCTAACTTTACCCTTAAACTGACCCATGCCACCACACCTGTCCCTAACTTTACCCTTAAACTGACCCACACCACCACACCCGTCCCTAACTTTTCCCTTAAACTGACCCACACCACCACACCCGTCCCTAACCCTACCCTTAAACTTACCCATACCACCACACCAGTCCCTAACTTTACCCTTAAACTCACCCACACCACCACACCCGTCCCTAACTTTACCCTTAAACTTACCCACACCACCACACCCGTCCCTAACTTTACCCTTAAACTTACCCACACCACCACACCAGTCCCTAACTCTACCCTTAAACTTACCCATACCACCACACCCATCCCTAACTTTACCCTTAAACTTACCCATACCACCACACCAGTCCCTAACCCTACCCTTAAACTTACCCATACCACCACACCCGTCCCTAACTTTACCCTTAAACTGACCCACACCACCACACCCGTCCCTAACTTTACCCTTAAACTGACCCACACCACCACACCAGTCCCTAACCCTACCCTTAAACTTACCCATACCACCACACCCGTCCCTAACTTTACCCTTAAACTTACCCATATCACCACACCTGTCCCTAACTTTACCCTTAAACTTACCCACACCACCACACCTGTCCCTAACTTTACCCTTAAACTTACCCACACCACCACACCTGTCCCTAACTTTACCCTTAAACTTACCCACACCACCACACCTGTCCCTAACTTTACCCTTAAACTTACCCACACCACCACACCTGTCCCTAACTTTACCCGTATCCCTCCTCAATATCAGCAAAAGTGTTTTGCAATACAATATGAACACAATAAATACATTGTACTTATTCTTTGATGTAAGTACATAGTAGTTAAGGCCACCTAATAAAAAGTGGGGCCATTTATTTTAAGGTGATGTAGTTACACATTACTACATGTACTTACTATAGTGAATTATGCATAATTACAAGTAAATAACCCTAAACCAAACCCTAATCGTAACTCTATAGTTAGTAGGGCTGTGCGTTTCAGCTTCCAACAATTATGAAAACAAGATAATCGATGTGAAATGATTATTGTACAGCTGCCGCCACATTCCGTCCAGCACACCATCCTTTCCTTCACAGCGGTGCACATTCATTCCTCCATAAAAGCCCAAACTTTACATCCAAATCAGCTAAACAAGTGAGTGTTCTGTTACTAAACTGCGGGACATGCTTAATATTAAACAGTGTTATTAAAAGCGTACTGAGCCGCGAAAGAGATACTGTTCCCCTGGCGGCCCGCACACTCTGAGACGGAGGAGAACGTGCATAAGTGAAGTATACCGTGGGCTTCTGATACATGCCTAAATAGCCTACACACAAATATGTCGAAATGCCGTTTTGGCAGCTTAAGTGAATGTAAACACTGAGAAAGAGCGCATGTGTAACAGTATATTGGATTTGTGCATTAGCTCTTAAAGTGACAGCAACCTAATAAATCTGCTGCAGTCATTTTTGCTAATCAAACAACAAAAGACAGAGATAAAATGACTCTCTGCTCTTGAATGAATAAACTGTAGTTTAGATTAGTCTAAATGTATATATACAGCAGTGTTATTTTACATTCGATTACTTGCTTGTAATTTAGTTTCTTAATTCTTATTATATTGCTGAATGTTTACTTGTCTTGTAACTGTTTTGAGGACTTTTTACTTACATTAATTAACCTAGTATTAGTTTTTGCTGAAGTATTGAAAAATTAAAAATTTCACTGACATTTACAATTACTCGTATCATGAAATAAGACTTTGATCATATCGCCCACCAATAATCGTGTGAAATATTTCAATATTGAGCAAAATAATGGTGATGATGATTTTTGCCATAATCAAGCAGCCCTAATAGTAAGTAAATGTAGTTAATTAACATTACTCAGTACTTATTTGAGTAAGTATAACTGTCACCTTAAATTAAAGTATAACAATGGAATTTTATGATGTGGCAGCTTGTCCTAATGCTGCCTGCCAAACACTGTATTACTGCATACACACACTCTCAGAAAAAAAGGTACAGCGCTGTCACTGGGGCGGTACCCTAAGGTACAACAGTGAAAAGGTACATCTTTGTACCCTACTCACCCCTAAATGGTACATATCAGTACTTTAAGAGTGCATATTAGTACCTTAAAGGTACATATTAGTACCTTTTCGGTTTTGTACCTTAGGGTACCGCCCCAGTGAAAGCAATTTACCTTTTTTTGCACAGGTATGAACTTTCACCAGAGAAGTACATACTTTCACTGAATACTACCCTGCTGAAAAAGCAGCATACGGGATGTTTTATATGCTGGGATCAGCATGGGAAGCAGGAGTGCTGCTGGACCACCAGCTAGACCAAAAAATGAATGAAAGTTGAAAATCAGATTTTTTTGATAATATTACAAACCCTATTTAAAGCAGAGCCATTTGTCTATTTTAAATGACATATCATATTTAGCAAATGAGCATATTTTCAATATATTATTTAAGCCTTGGTAGTAAAATGCGGTAGCAATTAAAGCTTAATTTGCACAAGATGAATGCAAAGTTTAAACTGCACAAGATGAATGCTCAGAATAACACTAGGCCATGGCAATTTCTAACCACTCACAGCTCTGAGTTTTATCACCAGACCAAATGGATCTACTCTGAATTTACATTTCCACTTACATTAATTGGAGGTTATTCTGCCTTTGATGGTAATGGAAAGTGTAGTAGCTGATTCTAGATAGGCAGCTGCTTTTAGTGGAGAGAAACAGTCTGCCTGGTGCAGCGGATCACAGCCGATGGACTGGGCTTATATGGTTGGGTTAAATGTTAGTGACTAAACCATGGGTTGCATCGAAGGCCAATTACTTCTAAATGCAACAAGTAAAGACAAGCAATTTTTGCTGTTGCAGATCAAATGTGAAATGAACATGCATTTACAGAAACAAGTGTTAAAGAAGAAAAATCAATAGCCTAAAAACAGCCTAATCATGCTACATGGCTGAAGTCCCTCGATGATCATTTAGCCTTCGATATGTCAACGTAACTGATTCACCTCTGCCACTATTTCATGCAACATCTCTCATGGGGAGCCCAGATCAATGCCGCCTAAAAGATAATGATAATTTCCGCCTTGTTCGAGAGCGCTGCATTATTGGATTACTTCAACATGCACAATAAATGGGACAATGATTAAAGCTGGATTTTATCTTTTAGCCTTTTCCCCTGCAATTGATAAAGACGTCATTCATCAGATGTGACCAAGAAAATCCTTCGCAGCGATGTAAACTCTTTTGCAGAAGTGAACAACATTTAGGAAGACAACTCTATTAGACTGTTTTACATCAGGTCATTGTCTTATTGTGAGTGCTCTCAGAAATATTTAACAGCCAACTGTCAGTTCTTACACGTCTTGTCTAAATAGAGACAAACAATAGGAAAAAGTTTGCTAGAGCTTATTCAATTCAGACATAACTTACAAGTACGTAATACAGAAATACAAGGACGTTTACCTCATGAGGAAAATCTAAATTTCAGCAAAGAAAGTAGTTTTTACACCTAAATATGATCTAAGCTAGTGTTGTCACAATAATAAAAGTATAATAAAACCAGTTCAATTTCACGATACTAGACAGCAAAGAAAAAATGTATATGCTCATTTTAAAAACTAAATATTCATATAAAAAAACACATTTAATGAAATGAAAACAATGTCATGTAGGTCTCCCAAGTATTTTTCGGTTAAATGTTTGCAGCATATTCCAGTTGCATTTTTGGCATAGTTTTCATTTCACACATGATTATTAGATATACTACGTAAAAAAAAATTTGATTTTTGGATTTTGTAATTAAAATTTGTCTTTTTATCAATATTCTTCTTTTTATTAATATTAAGGATATACTGATATTGATATTTTAAATTATGAAACTGTTTAAATTAAACCATTAAAAACTACAAGGGAAGTATAGAGAGACAGAGAGAGAGCGAGAGAGAGAGAGATTATTAAACATCTCTTTTGAAGTGTATATGATTTATAATGGCATTTTTATCACAAAGTGCTTTTGATTTAAACATGCAGCTATTATGGTGGGTGCTTCCTTTTAAAATCCAGAATCTAATGCAAAAGTTTTAACCTTACCTGATGAACCAACTCACAGAAAGCAGTAAACTACTGCAAAGATTACAGAATGACAGACTAAGTGCGATTTCCTTATGGTGCAGCAGCTCACAGACACACACAGCCAAAGAAAAGCCTTGACAAATGCATATTGGCAAGAGTGAAAAAGGATGTAGCTGGAAGCCTCTCCATTTTGACTCATTAAAAATTACACTATAATGGAGAAACAAGTGCTGCTCTGTGCTCAAACAATGTGAGCACCTGCAAGTTGTGCGGAGTGCACACTTACACACAATACCTGAAGGAAAAAACCTTTTTGATAATTTTCCCTTGAATATCCTAAGCCAAAGTCTGCTTCTCCCAACCAAAAATTAATTCACTGAAGAAAGTGGATCAGACATTGAATTATAAAATGTGATGAGATGTAGTCCTATTTTTTGTATTCATCGTGACTGAAGCATGTAAAACCATTCTGTGAATAAACAGATGCATAAAAAGAAGAAGATATTATTGCCTTGAACTCTATTAAGCCTCACCACATTGGATTTATGGGAATAAATATCACCGCTTCTGATATTATCATATTCACTGAAAAAAAAAAAAAAAAAAAAAAAAAAGGTGTTCAAAAACAATTACAAAGAAACGGCAAGTAACACAGAATTAAATATGAAATTTTCTTGTAAAACATACTCCAATGATCTTTTCAAAAATACTTTTTTACATTGACACATGCATCTGACAGATTCCAGCCAAAAAAACACAACACGGAATGGGAGGGAATGGCAGGACTGGGACGGGACAGGATTTTCCCCCAGTTTTTTTCGTGGGATTGGGGTGGGACGGGATTATTTTTTTGTGGGAGTGCGACGGGAGAGGTTTGAAAATCCACTCCTGTGTCACCCTCTATGTTATACAAGATTCAACTCATTGTTTTAAGTCACTTTAATGTAATTAAACACCTAAGTTGATTGTACTTAAAAACCTTTTTTTTTTTTTTTTTTTTTTAACAGTGTATGCTATGGATTTATTGTTCTTCATAACGTATATGACAGCTGCCAATCAAGCTGTAATTCCCTGTAGTGGCCTGGTTAACCTTCTGCACACATTGCAGACGTACACACTCATTCACTGCCCTATGCACACATGTGTGTGTATACGTGAGAGCTTTTGTGTTTGTGTGCTCGAGTGTGTCAGCACATTTGAGTTGCATTATAAGTGTGTGGCGCTGATAATACACCAGCACATCTCAGCCAGGATGTGCCCAAACATGCCTCCTTCACAACTCAATGCCATTATATACTCTCTGCCACAACAACTCCAGAGCTCGGGATATGGAAGAGAGAAAACGTATGAGAGGTGACACAGGGAGCGCTGAACATGTCTGTGGGGGCGTTTCATCATTGTCATTAAAGTGAACACATGCCTGCATGGTCCAATTATTCTGATTATTTAAAACCAGGCAAAGCGAGTCACATATGGGAGGAAAAGTTATTAGTGAAGAATAAACCTGCTTAGTACTACTGCTGAGTAAACAGAATTGATGTAATATGCTTTTTTGCTGTAATATAATGAACATATTGCATTATTAGCATATGCTAATTCATATATGGGTTAAATAAGGTCTATCTCAAACATGGTTTACAAATGTGCTCTTTAAGAGGTTATTCTTTTGTGGTAGGAATTTGCATTTCAATGGCATATTTGTGTTTGTGCATCTCCTGTTGTAGTGATGTGCGCTCTGCTCCGGGTCTCGTAAGGTATTGCGCTTCATGCGCACAGCCATTTTAATCATATCACAATGTCTAATATAGAAAACACCAATTTGCATTTTCATTAACTTGTCATTATCATATCAAACTCTTCTAGATAATTATGATATTCAAGGGATTTGTGTAAAACATGTTAAAGCAAGGGTTATAACAAGGCCGTAACCATGTCTTGAGCATTGGGTGGACCAATTTTTTTGTTTGTTTTTCAAATTAAAGGATTAAAAGGGATTTAAGGGAATAAAGACGGAATAAGAATGACAAAAAAAAGTTCTAGGTCTAACTATAGCCTATATAGTTGTGAGTTGTGAAGTAATCCATTTAAACTCTTGTCAATATTTTATTTAAAAATATGCACACATTCACTCTTGTTTGTATGGCTAATATGTCAAAAATAAATAAATACCACACATGCACTCTTTCACTGTAAAAACTAAAGTGTCACATTAGAATACACACATCTTCAGTCATTAAAGGTGCAGTGTGTATTATGAGGATCTATTAACAGAAATGCAATATACTGTAATATGTATAACTATGTTTTCAGTGGTGTATAAAGACCTTACATAATGAACCGTTATGTTTTTATTACCTTAGAACGAGCTGTTTCTATCTACACACATCGCGGGTCCCCTTACAGTGAAGTCGGCATTTTGCACCGTCATGTTTCTACAGTGGCCCTAAATGGACAAACTGCTCTACAGAGCGCTAGCTACTCTCTGTTCTCTCCGACGACAACATTTTTGTCCTGTGTTGGCCCCCGTAGCTCCTCTATGTACTTTGAAAGGGAGGGGTGAGCGGTAGGTGATTTCAATTCACAACCTCACTCCTAGATGCCGCTAAAATTCACACACTGCACCTTTAATCTCCGCCTTCTTTGATCTGATTGGCCATCATTTTGACATTGACGAGCGCTGTTTGGCCACTGACGCAAACCAGCATAAAAATGTAAAAATGTCTGCCATTCTAACAACAAACACAGCGGTAAGTAATGGAGAGCAAATATGAAATGTTTGGGGGGGGATTATTAAGAGGACTTGTCCCCCTCAGTGCCTATGGTGGTTACAGCCTTGGGTTATAAGTAGATCTGCATGAAACTGAATCATTTTTTGTGGAAGAAATGCAAATATGGTAAAGTGCGTTGAATGAAATTTAGAGTACTACACATTTATTAGTAGAAGAATGCATTATAAAATTGCAAGGAGCAATGGATGCGCATAACTTTGTCGATGGCGAGCTTATGAATTCTGTGGAAAACTGCAGAGATTTCTATGTTAATTCGGTAAATGCTGATTCCTAGCAGCACTAGTTTTTTTTTTTTGTGGCATGTTTTGCTTGGAATTGCAAGCTCCTTTTAACTGTAAAGCTGCTTTGGAATAATACATATTCTGAAAATCGATTTGATGGAATTTAGTCATTTAAACAGAAAGCATAGCTCAAATAATTAGGTCTTGAAAGAATCTGAGGAGAAACGTATTAAGTTCATGTTGAAACCTGACTTTTGATTTTTGATTAAAAAGTGAAAGCATGCCGTTGTTAAAGCTGCAAAAAAAATTGCTGAAATAAACTTTCAATTAAGGTAGTCAACTAGTCGTTCAGGCAACACGCAGGCCCTGTTTACTCCTGGTATTAAGATGCATTTTGGTCGATCGGATCAGAAGTAGACGAAGGGAGACACATTCCCGTTTACACCTGGTGATTTAATCTGACCACTTTCAACCACTTTTGTCCTGATTTTTTCGAGGGGAGGGTTTATGGGCGGGTAAATGTATGGGCTTTCTCAGCTCACGCAATTTACATATGAATATATGAGCAGCAGCTTTAGTTTCTGCTCTGATAGCCTCAAGACCAGCCAAAGTTTAAATCCCGCCTGGCTAGCGCGCTTCCCATAATGCTCATGCATTATGTCAGTAGGTGGAGGGAAGACAGCCTTTTGTGGCTGTTCGAACACATTCGAGTGCAATCAGGTCGAATGTGTTTTCCACTGCCGTTGGAAGTGGCTGAAAGTGGAACTCAAAACGTTTTAGACCCCGTTTACACCTGTATTTATCGTTATCCACTTGTGATCCGATCGACCAAAACACATCTTAATACCAGGTGTAAACAGAGCCACAGATTAGTGGACTTTGAAAATATGCACATTTCTCTGTATCTGAACTTTAAACTCTGGGTTCAGAGGCCGAAGCAACAGCGCAGAGCATTCAGAGGTGCGAGATAAGTGGCTCTCCACTAACTTTAGTGAGACCAGCTTCCTACATCTCTGCCTTTGGTCTCAAGCCTGTCAAAGCCAAAGTCTAGTGTGCCACAGCCTGTTAGAACACTAATTATCACAGCTTCTAAGAGGCAGGAATGTCACCTGTGGAAACAGTTGCAGCCTTAACAAATAATTGCATGTTCCTATCTGCCCGTCTCCAGCACCATGGAAATGGTCTTATTAGCGAGATAAAGGAGGAAGCAGGCAACAAGTCAATGCCATGGTGAGAGCGGCCCATGGCTGCGACACGCCATGATGGGAGATGACACTTATCGACAGATTACATAAACCACTCAGGTTCTAGCTAAGCAGGAATTTGGCTCCCTAAATGAAGAGAACCAATTTCAGCCATCGCACAGGGCCGGGGTAATGAAATAGAAGATGAGAGGTCTGAAATGTAATTTTCTGTGTGGACTCCTTTTGTGCTGTTATCTCTAAAGGTGCAATAATGGTTCAGTCAACGACTTTCACTGACCCCGTAATGACCCACAGTAGTTCAGGTCTCTGAGTGAAGAACTATAATTACCATGTAATTACTAAATACCACATAGTGTGCATTATTGCTGTGGGGATTTTTTTTTTCAGAAATGTCTGAAGTATTTCAAAGTATGCTTGTTTGGAACAAGCAGCGTCAAATTATGCATATTCATAGCAGCCAGACATAACAGAGATTCCACACGCCGCATCCGTCCTCCAAACAAATTCATTATCGCTGGAATGTGTGAAACAACTTTAGTACAACACATGAACCTTGAGAGGCAATTTTACTAATTTTTAAGTCTAAATTGAAAAGGACCATTCGAATTTTATTAACATTGTTTGCATAATTACATATTTTCATAGAAACCAAAGTCTACAATGATCAAAATCAAATCAAAATGCTTGAGCAAAATGCCAATTATCAGTTACCTCGATGCATATAACTTACTAGGTCTTGAGATATCGCTTTCTTTAAATATTCCAACTTTTCTTGTTTGTTTCTAAAACATTTTTTTTTAATTAAACAGGTATATAAATATAACTAAAAATGCTTTTCCCCAAGTCTATAAGCTCTACAAGAATCTCTGGTTGTGCAGAGAGAAAATCAATTGATCTGTTTTGTACTGGATCTTTCTGCTGGTTTCATGAATAAATCTAAAGTCCCAGAGCGTTGATGAATCAATGATAGAGTCTCTCACGACCAATCTCCTGAAGCAGACAGCAAAGGTCCAGTGGAGTGGATGGCCACTGGCGCTCTCCTGCTGGCAAGACCCAAGCGTTTATTTCATGCCTCTTTAAACCGGCGGGGTGAGATGCGGTGAAACCGTCTGATAGGATCCAACTCAAACCTGAGGCCTGAAGCCTACCGCCTGGTGCTGCAACTATGGGCCGCTTTGGGATCAATTCCTGTTGGCCAGAGTGCTGGATTGATTTACAGGGCCTGTCAAAACAACTTTCTCCACCTGCCTCCAATGCGCCACAATTATGTGCAATGTTTGGCCCATCACACCGATGGCACATGAAAGGGCAGAGGCAGTAGTCCCATTTCCTGCCTGAAGCTTTAAAGTAATATTTTACACAAAAAAAATGAATATTTTGTCATCATTTACTCATCCTCATGTCATTCCAAACGTCTATGATTTTCTTTTTCATACAAGGAAAGTGAATGGCGACCCTAAAGAAGTAGTCTACACTACATTTCAAGCCTTTGTGTAAGGAATACACATACATTTATTTTAAATCCTGCTTATGCAACATGAATATGCACAAGACACAATAAACAAGTGATGTTTTGATGCACCAATGCATTTGAATAGACAACAATGTAATTATCAAGGATAAACCATGGAAATTTGATTGCATGGAAATGACAAGCACGAAAATTCTGCTCAATATCTATTTGTGTTCCACAAAAGAAAAAAAATCTGATTTGGAATTAAATGACGGTATTGCTTTAAATAGTACAGCTTCAAACTAACATAATGTGACAAAAAAAAAAAAAAAAACGATAAAGAATTCAATTATACCTCGCTATTGTTGACCTTATCCAAGCTTCTTTAGGATGCATTGGTTGACCTTATTAAAAAAGCATGTCTATCACAATACGCTTCAAATTCCGCCGTCCCAACTTGTGACGGTGCTAAACAAGTGTGGAAATAGTGCATATAAAACCCAGGTAATAAAAGCTGTGAATAAAGCCTGCTTATCATAAGAGATTTCCCAGCCAAAACCAAGGACACGGGCCGAGCGACATGCGGTGAGGCATGAGGAATGAAATGGCAGTGATGAGCAGAGAGGCCATCTGCATTTCACAAGTCCCAGCATGTCAAAGACAGCGTCTGTTTGGAGTGCACCTCCATCTGTCATAAATCACTTCTTCTCACCACAGCACTAATGGCGGAAAGGTCACATGGAATTTTCTGACACGCTGTTTGTTTGTCATCCATCGGCAAAGGGATGCGGCTGTGTTTATTGGTGCCTCGTGAGCAGTGGCGTCCAGATGAGACCCATCCATGGGATCTGCGCTAACATGCTAGTAAAACCCCCCGGTCTGGTGAGGTTAAGCAATGTTATTTAAAAAATATTGTTTCAAAAGAGCATAACTTCAAAAAGTTCACAGACAACCAACCCTGACCATATTACAAAAAGTTTTTTTAAAAACCTCTTATATAAGATCAAAGGCCCTGTTTACTCCTGGTATTAAGATGCGTTTTGGTCGATCGGATCACAAGTAGACGAGGGAGACACATTCCCGTTTACACCTGGTGTTTTAATCTGACTCTTTTGGCCCCTTTCAACCACTTCTGTCCTGATTTCTTCAAGGGGAGGGTTTCCACTCTGATAGATTCAAGACCACACTGTAAAATTTAATTAGACTTAAAAAAAGCATGCAAATGATTGCCTTAAAAAACTAAGTGAAATAGGAATAGTATGACAAATACTAAGATAGTATAGTTCACTTACACAAGAGTTCTAGTAGCTAAAAAAGAACTGTAGAGAGTACTTGATAATTTACTTTACTCTTGACTTAGCATAGCTACCATTGCTGTTACCATTGTTGTGTTTTGCATGCTGAATGTTGAAGTCTGTGTGTGACTCAAGCGTCATCAACTGCAAGACATTTTCACAAATATGATTATATCAACCCAAATAAAAGTTTCACAAGGTGTTTATGACATAAGTGTTAGCACCAAAATTGTAAAAGATCATTATTCAGCATGAAATACAGACTAGTTAATGATTTAGTTAAAAGTTAGGTCACCTTTTAAAAGTAAACTATTTGTTACTTCCCTTCCTTTGAAACAAAATAACTGTGATTTCTTGTTGCATCTCTGCATCAATGGGAAGAGTGCCCAACCAAAGAGAACACTGATCACCATAATGGTGAGTTCAAACAAAAACATTTAAGGAAAATCAACATCAATTTATGAAGTCAGCTTATGTGACGTTCTCTCACAATGTTCAAGATGACTTTGGGAAAAACAGGCCAATGCAACTAGAGAAAGATAACTGCAGAAGTGGAGGAAATGAGTTAAAAGTCTATTAAGAATTGCCCCGGCCTCAAAAACGTTTTTGCTTGACAAAACGGCACTCAAACCAATCAATTAATCTTAACTTGGAATGGTATGTGAATAGTATCGATTAAGTAAAGACATTAAGTAAAGTTTAGAACAGCTTGGATTTTACAGTGCACGCCAAAATCTGTGAGTGTGTGTTAGAAATCTGGACTGGTGGACAGGTTTGTCTTCAAACCAAACTTAGGTTAGACATTTTAGGCCCGTTTACATCTGTATTTAGCACTTTTAGCGCAAAGTGACGGTAATTATTGACTTGCATTATACAAATCACCAAGGATCATGCTAAAAATCTTCTTTACTGTTCAACTGAAGAAAAAAGTCTCCTACATCTTGGATGGCCTGAGGGTGAGTAAATTAACAGCAAATTTTATTTAATCTGAAAAAATTAGGTTACATCAACAAAAGTCATTTTGAATGGGTCCCATCAAATAGAAAAGAAATCCTTTTATTTGCATGTTACCACTTTTTCTAGTGCACTTATACCTATACGTAACTATACTTGACTGTTATTAGTTTAAATAACAATCAGTATAGTTGAAGTATGTAACTTGTTTGCTATATTGCAAAAACTGATTCTGTCTACCATTGCTCGATAAAAACAGGAAGTCCCACCCCCACACTCACGCCATTGGCTGAGACAAAATTAGACAAGTTGAGCTGGCCAAACAAACAGAGCAGTGTTTAGAAAGCACTACTGTTTACACAAATGGCTTACTTAAAGGTGTCTATTCATATTATAAAAAAGAATACTTGGATATATTGCAAATATCGCAGGTGATTATGCTTAACTAATTGAGAGGCAGAAATCGTGATCACAATTCAAATACGATTAATCGTGCAGCACTAGAGAATTCTGTCAGCATTTACTCACCCTCATATAGTTCAACAACAGTGGAACGCATTGATTTAAGATATCATTATTTGGGGATTTTGGGTGGAGTAACTCTTTATAAAAAAATTAAAAATAAAAAAAAAGATACACGTCACCATAAAATCAATGGCTGAATAGCATACTAAATGTTTCCAGCAACTGTAACCTTTTATATAAAATAAACAACAAAAAAAAACAACCCAACCCAACCCCTGGAACTCTTAGTATTTGCATAAGGCATTGGAGAGGTTAAGCAGTGTTTACAAAGCTGAAGGCCACACTGTAGCAAGATTTCAAACTCATTGAGCAGGTCCACTTTGCATACTAATGTTCAGAGGTAGCTTAAAGTCTGTATCTTACCCCTGTAAATCCAGGACAGCTCCAAGGCAAAGGGAATCTGCCTCATGATAACAATACAGCAGCAATTAATGAAAGGCCTGCTAGGGATTTATTACGATGGAGAAGAACAGAATACGGTGCCAGAGATCCTGGACGCTCGACATTTGAATACAGGCCACAAATTATAAACAGTTTCAGTAAATGAAGTGACTGGGTGTCTTTGTTCCACAGGCGTACATCTTCCTATTGCAAGCAAGGAACAGGGCGCACTAACCACTAGCGTGGCCAGCTCTGGGAAAGGAAGTTATTGAAGCCTGGATTTCCTGCTTTCAGCTGTGGCCAAGAACTTGGAGGTTTATGGCGGTTTCAGGAACTGACTCATCTAATGATTCATGGATCAGAGATTGCTTTTCACATGTGTCTGGTCACGGAAAAACTTGCTTGAATAAGAACATACAACATTTTAGTATGCCAAAGACGGCTGAAGAGCACGGTATTATTAGATATAAAAGCATAAGTCTTTCAGAATTACTGTTTTTTTTTTTTTTTTTTTTTTAAGTTGTTCGGATGCCATTTGTATCAACATTAATTTCTTCCACTGAACTGACTAAGCCCTCCATCTGGTTGGAGTTACAAGGCTATAACTTTGAAATGTTGGAACAAGCCTTGCTAGTCTTTTCAGTACAACAAGCAAAAATGCTCTTGAATTCGCAGAACATTTCTTCTATTACCAATGTTTACTTAGAGAACTTCAAACTAAAGTGGTCTCTGTTATCAAATTGCTCTGGAGCATATTAGTCCATTACAATCACTACCGCAGCTGAGAGTCAGAATTTTTAATGTTGATTTAAATTTTTACCAACAGTGGGGGGGCTAAACATGAATAGCACTTGCAGAAATGGTCGTCAGAACCAAAGTGTGCTCCGTAGCTGGCAGTCATTTTATTGCAGTTGTCCTGAAGCACATTTACTTACATGACGTCAGTGGCTAAGAGCCAGCTTTTCATTTTGGTGGCAATTTACCTCAGCTTCTTTACAGGCTTGTTGTTACAACTAAACAGCAGACCACACTCAGTTATTCCCTTGGAGAATGAATTTACCGTGGGTCGTGCTCACAGTTTTTGTTTGAAACACAAGATTAAACAAATTTTAAAGTAGCGACTGAACACTTGATTTAACCTATGTTAGATCAGTATTCATGTATATATATTAGGGGTGTAACGGTACACAAAACTGACGGTTCGGTACGTACCTCGGTTTTGAAGTCACGGTTCCGTACGGGTTCGGTACAGCAGTTTTACAAAATTGCTTTTTATTTATTTTTATTAAACAGTGGTTTACTGAACAAATTGTGTCTGTCCTTAAATAAATTCAATTATAACTAAACGTTTCTTAAGATAATGCTGTAAACTATATAGGAGCCCTTGCTTACACATTATAATATTAAAGGTTAACAACAGAGCCCAAACTATTAGCCTAATCTCAGCTATTAATTTATAGATATAATAATCAACACTCAAATAACACATTGTATGCAAACATGTAAACTTCACATAAGGCTGTTTTTGCATTAACTTCTATATCTAATTATAAAATTATGTTTTTACTCCAATTCGTTGTTGAAATATAATCATATATACACAGTGGCTATCATACACAGACAGATGTATTTAAACACATTAAATAATCCAGACATCACTAACAAGTTCAGTAGAATATAATGAATATATAGGCTAATATAGGTCATATATAGGCTAATATAGGTCATATATAGGCTAATATAATGAATATAAAGGCTAATATAGGTCATATATAGGCTAATATAGGTCATATATAGGCTAATATAGGTCATATATAGGCTAATATAATGAATATAAAGGCTAATATAGGTCATATATAGGCTAATATAGGTCATATATAGGCTAATATAATGAAAATATAGGCTAATATAGGTCATATATAGGCTAATATAATGAATATATATGCTAATATAGGTCATATATAGGCTAATATAGGTCATATATAGGCTAATATAATGAATATATAGGCTAATATAGGTCATATATAGGCTAATATAATGAATATATAGGCTAATATAGGTCATATATAGGCTAATATAGGTCATATATAGGCTAATATAATGAATATATAGGCTAATATAGGTCATATATAGGCTAATGTAGGTCATATATAGGCTAATATAATGAAAATATAGGCTAATATAGGTCATATATAGGCTAATATAGGTCATATATAGGCTAATATAATGAATATATAGGCTAATGTAGGTCATATATAGGCTAATATAATGAATATATAGGCTAATATAGGTCATATATAGGCTAATATAGGTCATATATAGGCTAATATAATGAATATATAGGCTAATATAGGTCATATATAGGCTAATATAGGTCATATATAGGCTAATATAATGAATATATAGGCTAATGTAGGTCATATATAGGCTAATATAATGAATATATAGGCTAATATAGGTCATATATAGGCTAATATAGGTCATATATAGGCTAATATAATGAATATATAGGCTAATATAGGTCATATATAGGCTAATATAGGTCATATATAGGCTAATATAATGAATATATAGGCTAATGTAGGTCATATATAGGCTAATATAATGAAAATATAGGCTAATATAGGTCATATATAGGCTAATATAGATCATATATAGGCTAATATAGGTCATATATAGGCTAATATAATGAATATATATGCTAATATAGGTCATATATAGGCTAATATAATGAATATATAGGCTAATATAATGAATATATAGGCTAATATAGGTCATATATAGGCTAATATAATGAATATATAGGCTAATATAGGTCATATATAGGCTAATATAGGTCATATATAGGCTAATATAATGAACATATAGGCTAATGTAGGTCATATATAGGCTAATATAGGTTATATATAAGCTAATGTAGGTCATATATAGGCTAATATAATGAATATATAGGCTAATATAGGTCATATATAGGCTAATATAGGTCATATATAGGCTAATATAATGAAAATATAGGCTAATATAGGTCATATATAGGCTAATATAGGTCATATATAGGCTAATATAGGTCATATATAGGCTAATATAATGAATATATAGGCTAATATAGGTCATATATAGGCTAATGTAGGTCATATATAGGCTAATATAATGAAAATATAGGCTAATATAGGTCATATATAGGCTAATATAGGTCATATATAGGCTAATATAATGAATATATAGGCTAATGTAGGTCATATATAGGCTAATATAATGAATATATAGGCTAATATAGGTCATATATAGGCTAATATAGGTCATATATAGGCTAATATAATGAATATATAGGCTAATATAGGTCATATATAGGCTAATATAGGTCATATATAGGCTAATATAATGAATATATAGGCTAATGTAGGTCATATATAGGCTAATATAATGAATATATAGGCTAATATAGGTCATATATAGGCTAATATAGGTCATATATAGGCTAATATAATGAATATATAGGCTAATATAGGTCATATATAGGCTAATATAGGTCATATATAGGCTAATATAATGAATATATAGGCTAATGTAGGTCATATATAGGCTAATATAATGAAAATATAGGCTAATATAGGTCATATATAGGCTAATATAGATCATATATAGGCTAATATAGGTCATATATAGGCTAATATAATGAATATATATGCTAATATAGGTCATATATA